>CM054154.1:28166354-28191354 GCA_028751875.1 Rapana venosa | reverse complement strand
TTGCTATTATTATTATTATTATGATTATTATTATCATCATCATCATCTGTGTGTACATGAGGTCGCCATTGTCAAACTAGATTGGAACCCCCTTCGCTCTAGTCCGTAGTAGTCCATGTCTCAAGCACACACACACGCGCGCGTGTGTGTGCGCGCACACGCGCACACTACCTTGGAATTGAATTAAGGCACACACACACACACACACACACCACACACACACACAACACACACACACATTCTCACACTATCCTCGAAATAAAGGAATTAGGCGGAACACACACACAACACACACCACACACACACACACACACACACACACACACACACACCTCGAAATAAAAGAATTGAACTCACAACACACACACACACACACACAACACACACACACACACACACACACACACACACTATCCTCGAAATAAAGGAATTAGATTGAGAGCACACACACACACGCACACGCAC
Organism: Rapana venosa; assembly: GCA_028751875.1. Classification (NCBI taxonomy): domain Eukaryota; kingdom Metazoa; phylum Mollusca; class Gastropoda; order Neogastropoda; family Muricidae; genus Rapana; species Rapana venosa. The sequence goes on along the minus strand of CM054154.1, from coordinate 28,190,889 downwards.
ACCACACACACACACACACTATCCTCGAAATAAAGGAATTAGATTGAGAGCACACACGCACACACACACACACACACACACACACACTCCTCGAAATAAAGGAATTAGATTGAAACCACACACACACACACACACCCCCTCCTCGAAATAAAAGAATTGAACACACACACACACACACACACACACACACACACACTCCTCGAAATAAAAGTATTGATCACACACACATACACACACACACACACACACACATTCCTCGAAATAAAAGTATTGAACACACACACACATTCCTCGAAATAAAAGAATTAGATTGAACACACACACACACACACACACAGGAGGTAGGTATAAACAAGAAGCTGGTTTCTTCCCTAAAATTGCATATTCTCAATCAGTTGAGTCTTTGAATGGTTTGATAATGTTCTCATCTTGGATTTTAGGAATATCATGGTTTTTTTAGGTGGACAATGACAAGAACATAATGGTTGTGTCCGCTATGTTTAAGATGAATAAGTGTAACTATAGTTTTTACATTATATTAAAAAAAAATTACACGTAGTCGGTTGTGTGGAGTATTTTGAATATGATTAATTTGTGTCACTGTATATAAATAATATTATACAAGAACAATGTATATTCCAAAAATCGATGACATTTTTGGTTGATTTTTTTTTTTGGTTTTTTGGTGTGTGTGTGTGTGTATGGTGCAGTTGATAAACTTTTTGTATAATGAATTTTTTCAGGTTGCCATTTCTTGTATTAAAAATAAAATGGAAAAAAAGAAAGAAAAAAAAAAAGGAAGAATTCCCCCCCCCCCCCCCCCCCCCCCACAAGAAATTTGGCTAACCTGGTTGCAATATCTACGTCATGGTTTGGGTTTTTCAATTTGTTAAAAACTTGTGTGTAAAATTAACTGACTTTTTCTCAGTCGTCTGCATCTGAATAAAAAAAATAAACAAACAAAGGTTGATGTAACGATGGGGGGAGGGAGGTTTGTTATGTTTTGGGAGATATTTATTTTCCTCTTTTTTTTTTCCTTTTTTTTCTTTTCGTTATTTTCTGATTTAGACTATTTTGGGACCAAGCTACCGGTTTGATCACTTGGTGATTATTACGTATTTTATATAATTTTATCTATTTACTTATTATTTTGCCTGTGCGTCTCTTCGTGTATGCTTCTTCTTTCTTTCTTTCTTTTGCTTTTTTTTTCCTTCTTATTCTTTTTCCTTTCTTCATCATCGTCTTCTTCTTTGCATTCTTTTTCTTTCTTCTTCTTCATCTTCTTTTTCTTCTTCATCTTCTTTCTTCTTATTCTTTCTTTCTTTCTTCATCTTCATCTTTTTTTTCTTCTTCTTCTTCTTCTTTTCTCCTTCTTCTTCTTCTTCTTCTTCTTCTTTCTTTCTTTCTTTCCTTTCTTTCTTCATTTCCATCTTCCTTCTTATCGTCTGCCTCCTCCTCCTTTTCTAATTTCTTCTCCACCCTCCTCTTCCTCCTCCTTCTTCTTCCTCTCATTGTTGTTGTTGTTGTATTGAAACTCACACCACTCAGTGCTCCTCTCTCTCTCCCTCCCTCTCTCTTCTTGCTCTCTCTCTCTCTCTCTCCCTCTCTCTATCCCTCCCTCTCTCCCTCTCTCTCTTAATTTTTTTTTTGCTCAGTGGCTTTCTATCTCTCTCTCCCCCCCCCCCCCCCCTCTCTCCTCTCTCTCTCTCTCTCTCTCTCCCTCCCTCTCCTCTCTCTCTCTCTCTCTCTCTCTCTCTCTCTCTCTCTCTCTCTCTCCCTCCTCTCTCTCTCTCTGTCTCTCTCTGTCTGGCTCAATTGCTCACTCGCTCGCTCGATCGATCGAGCTATAACGCAAGATAAGTGGTTTGTTAGGATTTCTATTCTTTTCTCTTTTTATGTTTAACTTTTTTTTTTAATTATAAAAACACTCTTTGAGTATGCAGCTGGTTTGATTGGAATTTTTGTTTGTTTTTCGGGTATGGAAATAAAATCTCCTTTCTTGTTTTGGAAGCTTACGGAGTCTCTCTCTTTACACAGTACCAGTAAGACCCACCGCACACATATTGAGGTGTCGTTAAGTTGTATTCTTGTCCCTAAATGGATCGAGACAATCTACTGTATACTACCAGAGAGACTACCCTGTCTCTCAACCCCCCCCCCCCCCCCCCCCCAAACAAAAAAGTTACCGGAAATTTAAACTGTTTTAAAACTGCTTAGCAAATCGATTCTTAACCACACGCTCACCGAAGGCAGAATGCACCTACCTCTATTTATATCCACACAGTCCCCGAAGTCGGAATGCAGCTACCTTAATGGTGTGGTGGTGGGGGGGGGGCTGAGAGGGGAGGGGGGGGGGGGAGTCGAAAAACAAAAACGGTCGCATACGCAAAAAATATTTTATCTCACCATTGGTGAACTTAAGAACCTAGCCAAGAGACAGGGAACAAATAAGAAAAACAAAAATAGTGGGGGGGGGGGGGGGGGGGATCAATACACATGAAAACAAAACCCAAACTAACTCAATAAAAAAAACACCAACAACTCATCATTAGTGAAATACAGTGTAATTAATCAACGCGTTTTATATTACAATTTAAAACAAACCCAAAAACTAACTCAATAAAAAAAACAAAAACAGCTAATCTTTAGTGAAATACAGTGTAGTTAATCAACGCCTTTTGTATTACAATTTAAAACAGAACCCCAAAAACTAACTAAAAAAACCAAATCATATTTGTCATTAGTCAAGTACATTTTATTTCATTAATGTCTTTTTTTTTTTTTACAAATTATTTTATGTTGTGTTTTTTATTAGTGATGGGATAAATCAATGTGCTAAGTAGTTTTAATGGTGGATCGGTGATCTAGAGGTAACGCGCCTGTGTGGAAAGCGAAAAGTCCGGGTCGGAAGTGTGCGGTGGTTCGAATCCCGTTTGGGCCCGAAACTTTTCCCCCATCCATTAGACCATGAGTGGTGGTGTTGGCGCTAGTCTTTCGGATGAGACGATAAACCGAGGTCCCGTGTGTTACACAAAATTGTCAGCGCACGTAAAAGAACCCACGGCAACAAGAGGGTTGTTGCTGGCAAAATTCTGTAGAAAAAAGCCACTCTGGTAGGCAAACAAACAACTGCAGACAGGGAAAAGAAAGAAAAGGTGGCGCTGCTCTTGTGGCGTTGACGCGCTCTCCCCGGGGAGAGCAGCCTGAATTTCACGCAGAGAAATCTCGTGACTTAATTTGGTATAATATAAAATAAAATATAATATAAAAATATAATTTCAGTCTCTTTTAGACCAGGGTTCTCGTAGGAGATCGTCTTGATCCAATTAAGGACAGGAGAAGTACCACTTAAGGACATCGCACATGTACGTGTGTGTGTGTGTGTGTGTGTGTGTGTGTGTGTGTGTGTGTGTGTTAGTGATTGCAAATGCGGGTTTACACACTTAACATGCAGGTGCATCTCACTACACTGAGAGAGAGAAATAGACACGCGCGCGCGCGCACGCACACACACAGCGCGCATGCATACACACATTCTCTCTCTCTCTCTCTCTCTCTCTCTCTCTCTCTCTCTCTCTCTCTCTCTCTCTCTCTCTCTCTCTCTCTCTCTCTCGTGCGTGCGTGCGTGCGTGTGTGTGTTTTTACTCTTTATTTATTAATTTTATTCTTTTATATCGAGGATAATGGAATAAGCACGTATGTGTTTTTTTACATCCAGTCCCCGTGTGTATGCGGTTTTGTAAATTCTGTCATCTGTTCCCACCGGCACACAATAGCCTACTCTTACGAAAAGCGGAACAGGATTTAACGTGTGCGCAAGATGTTCTGCGTGCGTTTGCACACGGGGCCTCGGTTTATAGTCTCATCCGGACTTTTTGGGGAGAGTGGAGTCTGCAATGATGTTAACTCCAGGGGAAACTATCCCCTTGAACGGGAATCGAACCTGGTCGTCAGATTGCAAGCGCAATGTACTAACCACTAGGCTATCCCGTCCCCCACGGGGACGTATGCGTGCGTGTGTGTGTGTGCGCGCACGCTCGCGTGCAAGGAAACAAAACAAACAATAAAACAGAAAGAAAAAATATAGAAGACAACATTTTTAATTCAACATAATCATACACATTCTCTTAGTAGTCTGCTATATCGATCATGAAACGCATTAATTAAAAACTATTTAAGAAAATCAACAAACAACTGCTCAACAAATAGACAAAAAAAATTTAGGGAAAAAATCTCTTGGTTTTAGGACTTGAAAAGGAAAGCAAAATACGCAAACAAAATAATACGTACTTCATAATTTTTTATATATATATATATATATATATATATATATATATATATATATATATATATATATATATATACACACACTAAAGAGCTGTCCTTGGTTAAATTCTGTTAAAGAAAAAAACTAACAAAAAGAAGAAGAAACAACTGTACCGTCACAAGGAAACAAATATTACACAGACAATGAAATTGCACCAAATAAAATGTGTGGTGCTGCTCTTGTGGCCACGCACTCTCAACTGGGAGAGCAGTTCAAATCTTGACGAAGAAACCATTTAGGACTGAAAAGCGGTATACAATACAATACAACACGTTACAATACAATAGGATACAAATCTGAACAATGAACAAATTTAGTCCATGCAACACAATACAACGCAATACATTAAAATATATGCAAAACAAGAACGAGACAATATAATACAAAACAATGGAATCCATTAAAAAAAAAAAAAAGAACGCTACAAAATACCATCAAATAAAATAAGAACAAAAAACAACACACACACACACACACACACATCCTTAAACGGATCATTTTCCCACCAATCTATAAACCCACTCATCTGTCCATCCATCCATAAATCCATCAACAAATAATTATATCTATCCGTTCATCCATCTACCCTCAAGTCCATCCATAAATCCTTCCATTCATGAACCCATCCATCCCTGAAGATAAATCTATCCATAATGATTCAGCCATATCAAATACAGCTGTTACCTCAAGACTTCCCAGCCGTATGTCCAGTACTGCTATTAATATTCATTAAGGAAGGGAGCTTACTCTGTCGTATATTCCTGCCCAGTGGTTTGGCAAGGTTCCGGGCGCAAAAGTTGTGTAGATCTATGTGTGTGTTTTTCTTCGTTTTTGGAAGCTAAAATGCGCAAACGGGCACGATACTCTGTTAGACAAGTCATAGAGGAGATCTTCTTCGATGATGACTCCGATTGCGACCCTGAAGTGACTGGTTTAGAGTCAGAAGACGGCGAAACTTCTCAAACTTCGTGATCGCAGTCTACAAGTTGACGAAGACGTCGATTGCTGCGAAAATGATCAGGTTGACGAATTTGAAGTGGAAAATCAACCCGTCAGCATGAAGTGGAAGTGTTTTTCACTCTGGCTCTGTGATTATTCAACTTAATAGTTATTAGATCTACACACATAGTATTGTATTAATTGTGTGTGTACAACAAGTGTATAATTATTGAACAGAAAGCCATGTGTGTTGATTCAAGAGAGCAAGCTGCCACTTGACTGACCCAGTGTGCTTTAGTGTGCACACTTTTCTGTGTACATTGTGCAACTTAGTTGAAGTGAATTACACTGTTTCCTTGGATGTAAATGGATATAAAATCATTTTCAAGGTAAGAGCAGGAGTTCTCTTATCTTTGGCATGTATGTTTTCTTGTGTGTACATAGTGTGATTTTGTTGTGTCTCTTTGATTGTGAACATGCATGACAACAAAAGTATTTTTTTTAACTAAAACTTTACTTTAACAAACAAATATCACAAACAAAATATTCACAAGAGAGTCTGAAATTCTAGGATAACATAATACATAATAATTTATAACGTAATGCATCTATCCATAAACAAGTATGCAAAATATCAGCAAATTTCATCCAGTTAATTTTTTTAAAGATTTTTTTTCTGGGGCGTGACCATAAATTTTGCTGGTAACCCCCAAATACCTTTAGCCGTTCAGGCTAGACGTACCCTTCTCTTGTAAAATGGCAGGGCAGAGAGGGTGTTAAGGTAGCCGCATTCCGACTTCGGGGATGAATGGGTCACAGCCAATGTTATATCCAGTAGAAATCTCTTCAAATGGACAGCTTGGCAGAGACTCAGTCCTGTTATATTTTAAGAGTCCTTAGTGTTTAGACATCAACCCCGAAATCAGAATCATCATCATTAGCCATTACACCCAGCGGTGTGTAGGGCAGCAACAAAGCGCTTCCACTCCTGCCTATTCTGGGCCAACCTAGTCACTGATCCCCAAGAGTGCTGCATGGCCTTCATCTCACTTTCTACAGTTCTTCTCCACGTTGCTTTTGGTCTTCCTTTCTTTCTCCTTCCTTCTGGGGTCCAGTGCAATGCTGTTCTTGTGATTGAATGAAATCAGAATGCAGCTACCTTAATGGTGGGCGAAAACGGTGGCATGATTATGTACGAATATATTCATAAATGAATTCTCACTGTTGGTGAATCTCGGAGCTCTAGCCGAGGAACGGGGGGGAAAAAAGAGCAAAGTTTACGTTCTTACTACCGGGCTATGCTTTCGTTAAGAAGAAGAAGAAGAAGAAAAAAAAAAGAGAGAGAGAGAGAGAGAGAGAGAGAGAGAGAGAGAGAGAGAGAGAGAGAGAGAGAAGAAGAAGAAGAAGAAGAAGAAGAAGAAGAAAAGAGAGAGAGAGAAGAAGAAGAAAAAGAGAGAGAGAGAGAGAGAGAGAGAGAGAGAGAGAGAGAGAGAGAGAGAGAGAGAGAATAAGAAGAAGAAGCAGAAGAAGAGGAAAAAGAGGAAGAATTTAATTGAATTTTATCGCTGTTAAGCTATACAGGCCACACAGTTTTGGTTGTAAAAGAAGACGAATTGCTGCCCTACGTGCCAATAAGGCACAAAGGCATTGATGATGATGAAAAGAAGACGAAAGAGAGAGAGAAACAGACAGACAGACACAAAGGGGAGGGAGAGAAAGAAGGATGAAGAAGAAGAGACACAAGAGAGGAGAGAGAGAGAGAGAGAGAGAGAGAGAGAGAGAGAAAAGGAGAGAGAGAGTGAACAAGAAGACAGAGAAGACAGACAGACAGACAGAGATAGAGAGAAGGGAGAAGAAGAAGTTGATGATGAAAATAACAACTGGAAGAGGCAGAAGATAAGACAACCCTCCCCCAACCACCCCCCCAAAAAAAAAAAACATACAAAAACACCCCCTAAAGTCCAGAAATGTGTATCATAAAGCTGTTGCAGTCCTCGTCAGATGAATGGAATGGTTTCTGTCGAAAAAACATCGCCTCAGATGTAGGACGATAAACTGGGTCTGAAACACAATACAACAGCACACACTACACACACGCACGCACCACACACACACAACACACACAAAACACACACACACACACACACACACACACACACACCACACACACATTATTAGAAATGAAAATACAGGAAAGAAAAATTAATCTTCTCATAAAAATCATAAAAAAGAATATGACAAAATGAACTTGTATAACATTTTTTTTAAAGCAAAATAAACTGATAATGAAAGGCTTTCAACTCAACATGATGAAATAACAACAGTGTATCCAGAGAGAGGGGTGTGAGGGGTGAAGAGAAAGAGGGGAGGGAGGGGGAAGAGAGAGAGAGAGACAGAGAGAGAACTCTGACAGATTTATTCATAAAATTGTATAGGCCCGTTGGCCCAAAGAGAGTGAGAGAAAAGGGGGGGGAAAGCGAAGAGAGGGAGAGGAGGGAAGAGAGGGGAGGAGGAAGGAGAGGGGGGGGGGGAGAGGGGAGGGAAGAGAGAGTGGAAGAGAGGGGGAAGAGAGGAGAGGAGGGAAGAGAGAGCGGGAGAGAGAGGGAAGAGAGAGTGGGAGAGAGAGAGGGGAGAGAGAAGAAGAGGGAAGAGGAAGAGGGGGAGAGAGGGGGGAAAGGAGGGAAGAGAGAGTGGGAGAGAAAGGGGTGAGAGAGAGAGAGAGAGAGAGAGAGAGAGAGAGAGAGAGAGAGAGAGAGAGAGAGAGAGAGAGAGAGAGATCTGAACTCTGAACAGATTTATTCATAAAATTGTAAAGACCGTTGGCCTACACAGAGAGAGGGGGAGGGGGTGTGGGGAGAAGAGAGACGGGGGAAGAGAGAGAGAGAGGGGGGGGAGAGGGAAAGAGAGAGGGGGGAGGAGAGGGGGAAGAGAGGGAGAGAGAGGGACACAGACAGACAAACAGACAGACAGACAGACAGACTCACTCACGCTTCCAAATACCGATTTTCAAGGGCGGACAAGGGAACAGCGTCTGGTGAACAAAAAGGAAACCCCAGTTTGATTGATTGGTTGATAGGTTGATTGATCGATTGATTGATTCGTTTCTTTCAGTGGTTTTGTTTGTTGTTGTTATTATTCAAGTATCGAAATCTGTCTATCCATCTATCTGTCCATTCATGTGTGTGTGTGTGTGGTGTGTGTGGTGTGTGGTGTGTGTGTGTTTTGTGTGTGTGTGTGTAGTGTGTGTGTGGTGTGTGTGTGTGGTGTGAGTGTGTGTGGTGTATTTGTGTGTGTGGTGTGTGTGTGTGTGACTGCTCACCTCTTAGAAAGGTATGCGACTAAGTGGTCATCAATTCACTACACTACACTAAACTGCACTACACTATACTATACTACACTATGCTACTATGGATTGCTCTACACTACTATGCACTACACTAGACAACACTTCACTGCTCTGCTATGCATTAAACTACCTTACTCTACTAAGTACTATGCACTACACTACACTACACTACATCACACCACACCACAACCCACACAAAACCACACCACACCATACCCCACACTTACCCCACACTTTTCGTAAGAGTAGGCCATTGTTTTTTCCGGTGGGAGCAGATGACAAAATTTACAAAACCACATACATACGGGGACTGGATGTAAAAAAGCACATAAGTGCTTATTCCATCATCCTCGATATAAAAGAATTTTTAAAAATGAATAAATAAATAAATAAATAACGCTACACCATACCCCACACTACACCCTACACCACACCACACCACACACACCACACCACACCACACCACACCACACCACACCACACCACACCACCCCACACAACACACCACAATCCATCATCCCTCCCACCTCAACAGAACCCCAATACAGTAACACCACCACCACCACCACATACAATTGGCTTACGTATGAACAAACGAAATAACCAATCTACCGCGTAAAGAAAAACGGAGGGACTGAGGCCAGACTGACCGTGGTTAGCTCTACGGTGTGGCCAGACGAAGGGTGTCGTCCGTTGGCGGCATTTGTACACCACCACCGCCACCCCTATCATCCCCAGTGCCAGACCCACCGTCACTATGGCCGTTAGGATTATGACGTTACGGTTGACCAGGTACCAGGGCGTGGGAGGGTCTGTAGGGGATTTTTTTTGTTTTTGGGGGTGGGGGTTAAGTAATAAAAGAAGTCATACATGTATATAGTATAGTCATGCAAGTAGTAGTCTTGGTGTACATACACATACACAAACACAAACATACACACATATATACATACATTGTTAAATCCTGTTCCGCTTTTCGTACGAGTAGGCCATTGTGTGCCGGTGGGAACAGATGACAGAATTTACAAACCGCATACACACGAGGACTGGATGTAAGAAAGCACATAAGTGCTTCTTCCATTATCCTCGATATAAAAGAATAAATAGATAACTAAATATAAATTTTAAAACACACACACACACACACACACACACACACACACACACACACACACACACACACACACACACACGTCTGATATCACTATTTAGTGGAAGGACGTTAAACTGAAGAACTATAACACTAACACACACACACACACACACACACACACACACACACACACACACACACACACACACACACACACACACACACACACACACACACACACACACACACACACGCACACCACGCACGCACGCACGCGCACCTACGCATGCACACACACACACACACACGCACACAACAGTATTTTACATTTGGCAGCTGGTAGACCAATATCAATTTGTTCAAACTGTACAAGTGGGATTTTTGTGGTGGTGGTGGTTGTTTGAAGGTTATCATTATTAACAACATAATGACCAGCAGCAGTAGAAGTGGTGGTGGTTGTGTGGTGGTGGTGGTTTTTTGGGGGGGGTGTTATGTCTTGGTGGTTTACCTTCGTTTACAAATCTACATAACACCCATCATCACCAACTAATCATCACCCGTCCATTCACTTTCCTTTTCCCTCTTTCATAATCCTCTTCTTCTTCTTTTTCTTTTTTCTCTTTTTCTTCTTCTTCCTTCTCTCATCATCATCATCTCATTCATCTTCCCTTCTTCTTCTTTCTTTTTCCGCACCCCACCACCACCACCACCCCCAAACCCACCACCACCACCACCAACACCAAACACAACAACAAACACCAGTACCACCTAACTAAATTAAACAAGGAAACCCCCTCACATTTTCATCTCAAAATAAACCAATATTCTTTTTCGTTAGCTGCTTACAACCTCCACCCCCCCCACCCCCACCCCACCCCACCCCCCCACCCCCAATCCCCGTTATTCTCCAACCTATTTCCTCCTAACCCATTCCCACCTGTGCGGGGCCCATCCCCGGTCGTTACCCAGCACACATGTGGGGTTGTTGTATGAAGGGGGGGGGAGGGTGAGTGCGGGTTGTGGGAGGTAGTTGGATTGGAAAGGGTTTTGGTATGTTGGGATTGTAGTGTAGGGTTATAGTAGTATTGGGTTGGTGTTTTTGATGCACGTGGGGATAAATGTGGGGAGGGGGTGTTGGGTGGTATGAGGGATTGGGGTGAGAGGGTTTGGGTGGTGATGATGATGATGATGTTTTTATAATATTATATTATATGATGGTTTTTATGATGGCGTGGGGTGATTTATGTTGATTGAGTGTGGTTGTTGATGATGGTGGTAGTTGTTTGTGGGGGTGGGGTGGTTTGGTGGTGGGGTGGTGTGGGTGGGGTGGTGTGTGGTGGTGGTGGGTGGTGGGGTGGTGTTGTGGTGGTGGTGGTGATGATGATGATGTTGGTGTGATTGTTGTGATGTGGTGTTTGTATGGTTTTTTTCGTTTGTGTTTTTTTGTTGATTGTTGGGGGGTGTTGGTGGTGGTTTGTGTGATGAGGGTGGTTTGTATGTGATGGTGGGGTTGGTGGTGTGATGTGTTTTTGGTGGTTTTTTTTGTGGTGTGTGTGTTGATGTTTTGATGGTGGTGTTTGGTGGCGGTGGTGGTTGTGTTGGTGGTGGTGATGATGATGATTGATAGAATGTGATTGAAGATAATGGTGGTAGTGGTGTTGTGTGTTGTTTATTAGTGGTGTTGGTGTTGATAGTGGTGGTGGTGAAAATGGTGGGTGGTGGTGGTGATGATTATTAATTTGCAATGATTGCTTGAGAGGATGTGGTGGTGGTGATTGTATGATTATTGATTTTTTGATTGATTGATTATTGTTGATTGATCGATGGTGATGTTGAGGTGGGTGTGTTTGTGTGATAAGATTTCCGGGGTTGTTTGTGGTGTTTTTTCTTGTTGTTTTTTTGGCACAATTTTTTATGAGATGTGTTTAAGTTTTTGTATAGAATATTTCTTGCATTTGCAAAACTCCCTATTTCTTCTCTTACTCTCCCATAACTCCCGGGAAGTTTGGGCACTGCACTGAAGTTTTGGGCCCGTGTCTTTTGGAGCAAGTTGACCTGGCGGAGCCCCCCTCGCCAAGGGTACAGGATGCATTTCTGGGTATGTTATTAGTTTCCCTACCCCAACCGGACTGATATGAATTCTGGGATCTTGCCCCGGTGGTAATTCGATTTTTACGTTTGCGCGTGGTGTATATATTTTTTATATATATATATATATTTTAAAAATAAAATATATATAAATTATAAGGAAAGGAGAAGGGGAAAATGAGAGAAAAAAGAAAAGGGGGAGCGGAGAGAAGGACTTTCACCACACACACAACATCCAACCCCAACAACCCAACAAAAACTTCGCAACAATTTTTCCCTCCCCACACCGGGGGCCGGGGGGCCCTCGGGAAGGATTTGGCAGTTAGGTTTTTTTGGAAATTGAACCTTTGGGGAGTAACAACCACCAATCACCAGACCTCCCGAAATCGGGTGCGGCACTTTTAACTTTTGGGGGATTTGTAAACGGTCCGGGACGAAATCACCATCGGTGAACAACCCAGAAACGACCAGAAACCCCACCAAAAAAAAAAAATAAAAAATTCCGGAAGACCCCTGAGAGATTTAAACCACAATTGCCCCCCAGGGATACCCAAATCGACTTCTAACCCACTTTGCCAAAACCCCCCATCACGAAAAAAAAAAGTTAAACTTGAAACCCCAAAAAAAAAAAAAAATTACTTAACACTTTTTTCCAGGAGATTGACAATTTTGGCGACATTTGTGCGGCGGTCCACCCTCAACCGGTTTGGCATAGTAAACCCCCAAAAAGGGCAAGGTTAGGTCCACTGGTTTTTTGGAGAACGGGTTCGTAATGAAGAACGGTAAAAAATACGTTGGTTTATGTTTCCCCCAAACTGAAAAAAGAACGCCTAACAGCATAGCAAAAAAAAAAAAAAAAAAAAAAAAAAAGAGCAGAAAGAGGAATATAGTAGTAAAAAAAGTTTAGTTAGTGTGGCAAGGGGGGTAAAGGGTTTATAGGAATATAGTAGGAGTAGTCGGCGGGGGGTTGTTGTGTGCGTCCGAAGATGTAGTAGGAGGTAGGGTTGTAGTAGTAAGTAGTGTTTTTTTGTTTGTTTTGTTGTTTTGAGGAAGTAGGGGCCTTTTTTTAGTTTAAAAATCCCAAAAAGGGGGGGTTTATTTCCTTTTTTAATTCCTCTTTAAAAAAAAAAAAAAAAAAAGGGGTAAGAAAAATAACACGAAAAAAATAAAGTAAGATTGGGAAAATTGGGGGTGGTGAGTTTTGCACCACAAAACCAAAAAAAAAACACACACACAAATAACAACACACACCACACCAACACAAACACACACACACACAACAATTCCTCCCCCCCCCACACACCACACACATTACGCAAAACAACAACAAAACAACACCAACACAAAACAAATCAACTCACATTCAGGTCTCAAAACAAAGGCCCGCCTTTTGCAAAACCACAGAGTCCCAAGCCTTCGGAACCATCACAGGCAAACAAAGCGACCCTGTTACCTTTGTGTACGAGGGAAGTCAGTGTCAAAAATCGCTCACGAACCAGAGTGTTCCCGTTCTGGTCGATTTTTTCCACTTCCGGCTTCGTCGCCATTTTGTCTATTTCCCGGCCCGTAACTAAGTTTTCTGAAGAAAGTTAAACAATCCAGTGTTGGGAATTTTGTCCAAAAGTTTGAGGGTTCCTGAATTTTCGGTAGTTTGGGCTTCGAACCAGGAACGTATTGGTGGCGTGTGGTAAACAGTGGTGTGGGCGTGCTGGTTGCCGTGCAACGGAGGGTGACGTCATTTCCTATCATGGGGGTCTGTCGTGGTGTCCTTGCGTTGACGGGGCACTTGGGAGAGGAGGAAAGAATATTCATAATATTATGACATAAATTATTTTTTTATTATTATTATTTTATTCCCTCCCCTCGTCCTCCTCCTTCGCAATCTTCTTTTCCATTCTTCTTCCTTCTCTGTCACTCTCGGTCCTCCTTTTTCCTCTCTCTCTCTCTCTCCCCTCTTCTCCCCTTCTCTCTCTCTCTCCTCCTCTCTCTCTCCTCTCTCCTCTTCGCCCTCTCTCTCTCTCTCCCTTTCTCTCTTGTTCTATCTGTCTGTCTTTCCCTCTCTTCTCTTAAATCCTGTTCCGCTTTTCGAAAGAGTAGGCCATTGTGTGCCGGTGGGAACAGATGACAGAATTTACAAAACCGCGTACACACGGGGACTGGATGTAAAAAAAAGCACTTAAGTGCTTATTCCATTATCCTCGATATAAAAGAATAAATATAATAAATAAATAATAATAATAATAATCTCCTTTAATATCTTCCAGTCTTCCTTTTCTTTCTTCACTCTGTCTTTTCTTTTACCTTTCCTTCCCTTCCCTTCTCTACCCTTCTTTCATTGCTTCCTTCCTCCTTTCCCTGTTAATTTTTTTCTTGTTCCTGGGCTAGAGCTCCAAGGTTCACCAAACTGTGAGAGTTTTGCACATTATTATGCAACCACTTGCCTACTAGTGAGGCACCCACAGTGCCACATCGGGGGATCCTTATCTTGTTTATCCTCATAGTTTTCTTTACTTTTTGGGGGGAAATGGCTTTAAGGATAGGTGATACTCTGTTAATATTGTGTGTAGTCTGCATTTTTTTCCATTCTAAATGTCGGGTAGATTTATAATTATTTGCTTGAGTTAGCTTCTGCTTCTTCTTCTTCTTCTTCTTCTTCTTCTTCTTCTTCTTCTTCTTCTTCTTCTTCTTCTTCTTCTCTTCTTCTTCTTCTTCTTCTTCTTCTTCTTCTTCTTCTTCTCTTTCTCTCCTCCTCCTCCTCCTCCTCTCCTCCTTCTTCTTCTCTTCTCCTCCTCTCCTCCTTCTTCTCCCCTCCTCCTCTTCCCTCCTCCTCCTCTTCCCCCTCCTTCTTTTCTTCTTCTCTCTCTTCCTCCTTCTTCTTTCTTCTCCTCTCCTTCTCATTCTTCTCTCCTCCTCCTCCTTCTCTTCTTCTTCGAACGCTCAGACAGCAACTATTGCTGACTGTTAATATGAGCAAAATGCGTCACGCTGCCGTTTAAGCGCCTGACAAGTCAGGCCCACCAGCATCCGACTTCGGCATAAGAGAGAATCTAAATCTTTCGGGGGGGGGGGGGGGGGCAGGTGGATGGACCAAGAAGGCAGAAAATAGACAAGAAGGAAGTGACAGGATGAAAAAGGAACAGGGCAGAAACAAAGAGAGTGATAGAAAAGAGGAAATTTCTAGCACAGAATGTCCAGAAGGTGTAAGTCCACTTGTATACAGACGCACCCAAAACCACCAAAGTCTTCCCACAATCCTCTATGATATCCGCTTCCGTCATGCCTCGAGTGCAGATGTAGCGGCCGCCATCATCAAAAGTGACGTTGGTCAGTGTGAACTGCACCAGTCCTTCTGTCCAGGGTTCTGTAACCTGAAACCGCAAAGAGTTGCACAGGGAAATGTAGTAGTCGGAGGAGGAGGAGTCGTAGTAGTAGTGGTGGTAGTAGTAGTAGTAGTAGTAGGAGAGTAGTGGTATTAGTGGTAGTGTAGTAGTGTAGTAGTAGCAGTAGTCAGTCAGTAGTAGTATAGCTAGTATAGTATATATATAGTAGTAGACAGCAGCACACATCAGCACAGCACACACAGCAGCAACAACAAACAAAAACAAACACAATACACACACACGCACACACAACACACAATAACACACAGCACATTCAAAAACAACATGCACACACACATGCACACACACACACACATTCTCTCTCTCTGCTTTCCTTCATCTCTCTGCTGCTCTCTCTCTCCTCCTCTCTCTCTCGCCTCTCTCTCGCTCTCTCTCTCCCCTCTTTGTCTGTCCTCTCGTCTCTGTCTCTGTGCCTCTCTCTCTCTGCTCCTCTCTCCCTCTCTCTCTCTTTCTCTCTCTCCTCTCTCTCTCTCTCTCTCTCCTCTCTCTCTCCTCTCATCCTCTCCTCTCTCTCTCTCTCTCTCTCTCTCTCCCTCACACTCTCTTTCTCTACCTTCTCCTCTCTCCCCCTTTCTCTCCCTCATTATCCCTCCCCTCCCCCCCCCCCCCATCTCTCTCTCCTCTCTCTCTCCCCTCTCTCTCTTATATCTCTCCCTCCCTCTCTCCTCTTCTCTCCTCTCCCTCTCCTCCCCCCTCTCTCCCTCTCCCCCCCCCTCCCTCCCCCTCTCTCTCTCTCCCTCCCCCCTCTCTCCCTCTCCCCCCTCTCTCCTCCCCCCCCCTCTCCCTCCCCCTCTCCCTCCCCCCTCTCCCTCCTTTCTCCCCCTCTCCCCCCCTCTCTCCCCCTCTCTCTCTCTCTCACACTCACCTCAACCCTTCCAGAATAGTCGGGCATGACTATCGTGCTGCTGGAAGGCCCAGGATCGGGGAGAGGGAGGGGGTTGGTGGTGGGGAGGGTGGTGAGGAAGAGGATGGCGGAGGGGGTGTTGAAGGCCACGACCATGAGGGTTCCTTCCCGCAGACCTCGAGGAAGAGGCCAGGATATGTTCAGAGTGTTGCCCACGGTGCCCAGGATCACCGTGTCTTGTTCAGGGTCGGAAGGTGTAGAGGTAGGAGCAGTTGAAGAAGGAGAAGAAGGTTGTGCCGTGACTGGATCCAAAAAAAATAAAAGGAGAGAATCAGGAGAGGTAGGAGCAGTTGAAGGAGGAGGAGAAGGTTGTGCCGTGACTGGATCCAAAAAATAATAAAAGGAGAGAATCAGGAGAAGTGGGAGCAGTTGAAGAATGAGGAGAAGGTTGTGCCGTGACTGGATCCAAAAAATATAAAAGGAGAGAATCAGGAGAGGTAGGAGCAGTGGAAGGAGGAGAAGAAGGTTGTGCCGTGACTGGATCCAAAAAATAAAAGGAGAGAATCAGGAGAGGTAGGAGAAGTTGAAGAAGGAGAAGAAGGTTGTGCCGTGACTGGATCCAAAAAATAAAAAATGGTAGAGAATGACAGGAAGGGGGTAGGAGATAGGAGAGGAGAATGTTGTGCCGTGACTGGATCCAAAAATAAAAGGAGAGAATCAGGAGAGGTAGGAGCAGTGGAAGAAGGAGAAGGTTTTGCCGTGACTGGATCCAAAAAATAAAAGGAGAGAATCAGGAGAGGTAGGAGAAGTTGAAGGAGGAGAAGAAGGTTGTGCCATGACTGGATCCAAAAAAATAAAAGGAGAGAAGCAGGAGAAGTAGGAGAAGTGGGAGAAGTAGGAGCAGTTGGAGAAGGTTGTGTCGTGACTGGATCCAAAAAATAAAAGGAGATATTTAGGAGAGGTAGGAAAAGTAGGAGCAGTTGAAGGAGAAGGTTTTGCCGTGACTGGATCCAAAAAATAAAAGGAGAGGTAGGAGCAGGAGAAGAAGGAGAAGGTTTTGCCGTGACTGGATCCAAAAATAAAAGGAGAGAATCAGGAGAAAGAAGGGTGGGTACAGGAGATGTTGGAAGAGAAGGAAGAAAAAGAGACAGGATTTTTTTTTTGGGGGGGGGGGTTGTGGGGTTGTTTTTTTTTTTTTTTTTTTGGGGGGGGGGAATTTTGTGTGTTGATTGGGTAGATTGTGGACCAAAATGAGTGATGTCAATTATGATGTTGATTAAAAGAAGGATATTAAGTGATTAGTAATGATGATGATGGTGATGATGATGGTGGTGATTTTGGTGATGATAATAATGATGATGATGCTAATACTAATAGTAAAAATGATGATGATGGTGGTGATGGTGATGATGATATATAATAAAATGTACATATACACATACATACATACATACTTGCATACATACTTGCATATATACATTCATACATATATACAGACAGACAGGCAGATAAACATAAATGCATGCATGCATGCATACATACATACATACATACATACATACATACATACATACATACATACATACATACATACTTAGATACGTAGATAGATACATGGGTGCATACATACATACATACATATATACATCCATACATCCATACATAACACACACACACACACACACACACACACACACACACACACACACACACACACACACACACACCACACACACACACACACACACACACACAAACACACACACACACACACACACACACTACACACACACACAACACAACACACACACAACACACACACATATATAATATAGAGAGAGATTATGTAGACTTTCCGGATGGAATTGAAAGCAGGGCTTTTGTGAGGCCCAGTGGAAACTACCAGGAAGGAAGGCCTCTCTAGACCTGACCGATGATGATGATGACCGTTAGGTGCCAATCATGAGCCATCGTGACATCGTGTAACATCGTACTTGACAAAGTGCACGGATGTGATCACTTCAACATGCCTGCTTGTTACATACCCCTCCTACACAGAGATAGACTGATAGAGATCTAGTTAGCTAGCGAGCTAGCTAGCCGTTCTGTTAGAGCTCGCGCGTGTTCACATTGTTGTCAACAACGTTTGTTATCATCTGTTACTTATCATTGTGTTGCTGGGATGGCTATGGAAAGCTCTAGGAGAGCTATAGTTGTGAGTGAGGGGGGGGGGGGGGGAGAGGGGGGGAGAGAGAGAGGCGAGAGGGGGGGGGGTATAATTGGGGGTAGAGGGACAGAACTAGTGGAGATGTGGAGACACAATGACAATGACAAATTCTTTTTATTTCGAGGATAATGAATAAGCACTCATGTGCTTTTTTACATCCAGTCCCCGCCCGTAGGGATACATCTTAATAATAATAACCCAATACTTATACAGTCTCACAATAAAAACAAGGGGAAATAACCCTTTTCAAAACAGTTACCCCCAACAACCCACCCCCCCCCCCCCCCCCCCAGCAAGCAAATAAAAGAAAACCCTAAAAATACCCCACCCCCACCCCCACCCCCCAAAAAAACCCACAGACAGACAGGCAGGCAGGCAGTCAGACAAAGATACAGACAGACCGACAGACAGACAGACAGACAGGCAGGCAGGTAGGCAGTCAGACAAAGATACAGACAGACCGACAGACAGACAGACAGGCAGGCAGGTAGGCAGGTAGACAGACAAAGATACAGACAGACAGACAAAGATACAGACAGACAGACAAAGTTACAGACAGACAGACAAAGATACAGACAGACAGACAGACAGGCAGACACAGTCCAATGCACAGCAACAACTGTATGTAAAAACATAAAGTACATACATGTAACAGATTCTTGATTCAAAAGAAATATCAAAACCTTGACGTTAGTATCTATTTCAAAAGAAATAGTTCATACGAACATATATTATAAAAAAAAATATTAAAAAAAATATATATATAAAAAAAAAAATATATATATATATATATATCCCCGCAGTCGGCATGCGGCTGTCTTGCTGGTGGGGCAGAAGGTCCCATTCGCAAAATCTCACCATTGGTGAACTTTGGAGTTTTAACTGAGGAACAATAAATACAACAGACCCAAACCAAAACAAAAACCAAAACCCGCGATATTGTCAAGTTCCAGCCAACATGGCGCAGTGGTTAGCGCCTAGGGTTACAGACTGGAAGGTCGCGGGTTCGATTTCCATAAGAGTCATAGGGATTTTTCGGACTCCGGCCGGCTCCTACCCAGAGTGAGTGTGCTGTGGGCTCAGTGGGAAGACTGGGACCACACAGTCGAGCGTCATCCACTTCACGGATGCGAGTTTGAGAGTATTGCTCAAATTACCTGACCAACACTGCAGGCGTCTGTATCTCTCGGGCCCGGTTGACGCCGGGATTATGATAGAACAACCCTGTCAAGTAGTCTCAAAGCATATGCACTTCCACAGCAGCATCATTACGTCATCCTCATTGTCATTGATCATCATGCAATAAAAAAAATTGCCTTGATTCGGTGGTCCCAGTTGTTCTGGTCTCATGGTGATCTCAGATTTGGTTTGCCCATACACTTCTGTGCCTGTGGTGAGTTTGTGTCAAAGCCTTTGGGGTTAGAGGTTCGCGGGGAACGGTCGTTGGGGGGATGTTGTGGTGGTTGCCACCTCAGGTGGGCAACTCACTCAATCTGGCTCCGCGACTGAGTTAATACTGTCGTTAGTAGGGGGCTTAGTAGGTGGTGTCCTGCGTATGTTAGCTCAGAACAGGCACCACTGAACACCACCAAAGTGACCCAGCAGCAGTGCAGGGCCCCTCTGGCTGGTGGCCCCACGGCGGCCTGATAGTGATGGGCTTCCTGTGGACTTCCGACCCTGAGGATGAGACATAACAAATCTGGGTATGGCTGTGGTAGGGAGATTGGAATGAGCGGCGTGGGAACAGCAGGACGGGGGACATCACAGAAGATGAGGCAGCAAAAAACAAACAAAAAAAGTTCCTTATAGTTTTTCGTTCAGAATCAAGAAGCAATCTTAAGCGGGGTATCTATTTTATAAACATTTACCTCGCCTAGGACCAAAAGCTGTGTCAGTTACTGATGTCATCTAATTGCCAAAAAAGGCCTACACTAAAATGCTGTTATGTTTGTAAAATGTTGTGTTGAGATTATTGCCTTCAGCCATGACAAGCTCCTAACATAACAAACCTGCACTCTCCTTTAAAAGGAGAAGAAAAAAACTTCTGGTCGGAGTATGGCTGCCTATATGGCGAGGTACTTTAAAAACAGTCATACACGCAAACTTTTTATTCAGTAGTGTGCAGTTTCAGTCACACAGTGATTTGCAGGTGGGATGATGAGTCAAGAGTGCACATTCTTGGTGACCCCCAGTGTTAAGCTGGGGAACGCACAACGACAACAACAACATAACCATTTACAGGAATGTTATGGCTAAGTCGTAAGCTATACTGGGCAGTGTGTGTGTGTGTGTGTGTGTGTGTGTGTGTGTGTGTGTGTGTGTGTGTGTGTGTGTGTGTGTGTGTGTGTGAGGGGAGAGAGCAAGAGAGCGAGAGAGAGAGAGAATTGAAATTGAATTCAGATCACCTGTATTTAAAGAGGATAAAGGCATCGGCAAACTTTTTTATACTCTGGGCTAAAGAAAAAAATATACAGAAATAAATAAAATACAGAGAGAGAGACGGGGGGAGGGGGAAGAAAGAGAGGGAAGAGGGCGAGAGAGAGAGAGAGAGAGAGAGAGAGAGAGAGAGAGAGAGAGAGAGAGAGAGAGAGAGAGAGAGAGAGAGAGAGAAAGAGAACTCGAACTCGAACTCGAACTCGAATGTTTTAATGAGGATAATTGGATAAGCCAGGGGCTTCTTTACACCAGGTCCTCAAAAAACAAACCAACCCAACAACAACATAAAAACCAAAGACCAAAAAAATACCCACAAAAGGCAAACAAACATGAAGAAATGCATACCATAATTATACACAATGAAGCTGACAAAAACTCAATCACTTAGTTATACTAGCAATCAACTACTCACATTAACATTCAATTATATACTAAACCAGCCATTCAATACAAATTGACTAATTTCATGTCTACACACATCAAAAGAGAGAGAGAGAGAGAGAGAGAGAGAGAGAGAGAGAGAGAGAGAGAGAGACAAATTGGGGGGGGGGGGGGGGGCAAATTATTTTATTTCGAGGATAGTGAATAAGCATACATGTGCTTTTTTACATCCAGTCCCCGCTCGTAGGGATAGATCTTAGTAATAAACCCAATACTCATACACTCACACAATAAAAACAAGAGAGAGAGAGAAAGAGAGGGAAACTTATTGACAGATACAGATGGATAGATAGATAGATAGATAGATAGAGAGAGAGAGAGAGAGAGAGAGAGAGAGAGAGAGAGAGAGAGAGAGAGAGAGAGAGACAATGAAAATGACAAATTCTTTTATTTCGAGGATAATGAATAAGCACTTGTGTGCTTTTTTACATCCAGTCCCAGCCCTTAGGGATATATAATTATATTGATAAAATAAAAATAAGCCCAATACTAATACACTCACACAGTAAACGAAAAAACACACACCCCACATAAAAAAAAACCCAAAAAAAACCACAGTTTAAAAGAGAGAGGGGGGAAAAGCAACAACAAATAATAAAAGAAAACAAAACAAAAAATACAGAAACAACAACAACAAAATAGCAAAGAAACCAAGAGCAAAGTAAAAGCAGCAACAACAAACAACAAGGGAGAGGGGACAACAAAATATTCCCCCTCCCCAAAAAACAACAACAACAAAACAAAAACAACAAACAAAACAAAAACAACCCCTCCATAATATTAAGGAGAATAATAATAATAATAATAATAATAATAATAATAATAATAAATGGAATTTATATAGCGCTATATCTTGCAAAGACAAATCAAAGCGCATGCATTCAACCTAATCTTAGACAGTCATACAACCAATGACAAATAATCAATAGTTCAAACAGATATTACAAACATGGTAGCTGCAGACCACATCTATGAAATAAAATTGCAATAGTCAAATGTTTTTCAAAAGCAACACACACACACACACACACACACAACCACACACACACACACACACACACACAACACACATACACAGGTCATATACTTTAGCAGGGTGATAGGACAACAAACCATGTAAATAGTATCATTTGGCTAACGGAAAGAAACGTCAACAAATTCATTATACTTTTTATGGGAAAGCAACAGCGAGAGTGAGAGAGAGAGAGAGAGAGAGAGAGAGAGAGAGAGAGAGATAGAGAGAGAGAGAGAGAGAGAGAGAGAGAACACAATACAATGCAACACAGTACAATGCAATACAATACGGTATAACACAATACGACCAGATTCAAACAGCATCTGTCGCAGTATATGAAACACTCTAAAGCAATATTGTAAATAATTTGAAGGCAAACAAAACTCTGTGTGTATGTGAGTGTGCGTTCGTGTGTGTTTGAGTTTGTGTGTGTGTGTGTGTGTGTGTGTGTGTGTGTGTGTGTGTGTGTGTGTGTGTGTGTGTGTGTGTGTGTGTGTGTGAGTGTGTGTCTGTGTGTTTTATTATTTTTTAAATTCTTTTATATTTATTTTATTCTTTTATATCGAGGATAAAGAAATAAGCACTTGTGTGCTTTTTTTACATCCACTCTCCATGTGTTTGCGGTTTTGTCATCTGTTCCCACCGGCACACAATGGCATACTCCTACGAAAAGCGGAACAGGATTTAACGTGTGCCCAAGATGGTGTGTGTGTGTGTGTGTGTGTGTGTGTCCTTATTCAAAATTCCTTGCAATTTCTAGTATTTCATGTTGTTCAAATATGCTTTGTAAATGTATTCATATAAAACACATTATTAACAATTCGCAATATGTCACCAATGCAAATGTTCTGTACTGAATATGGTTTGTCAATCACATGTGGAAATATATCTTATAATGCAAGGAATAAAAGAGTACAACAACAATAAAACCACCTGTACGACTAATAATAATAATAATAATAATAATGATACATGGAATTTATACAGCGTTATATCAAGCAAAAAACAAATCAAAGCGCTTTCATTCATCCTAGTCTTTCACATGCAGCCAGTTACAATTAATAGATTTTTACAAATTCAAATGTAAACACACACACACACACACACTACCACCACAACCACCACCACCACCACCACCACCAACAACAACAACAATAACAGCAGCAACAACAACATTAGCAAAACAACAGAACCAAAATCAACACTTACCCATAACAAAAGACGAAGCGGCGAAAAACAGCCAATCTTTCCACGTCCCACTTGTCGAAAGAGTCATCAACATCTTCATCTTGTTCTTGTTCTTTTCTCTGTCTCTATCTCTGTCTCTTTCTGTCTGTCTCTGACTGCCTGTCTTTGTCTGTCTGTCTCAAAGAAAGTCTCTCTGTCTGCCTCTCTGCTTCTCTCTGTCTGTGTCTGTATCTGTCACTTTCTCTCTGTCTGTCTGTCTCTCACCCAATACTTATGCACTGTCTTTCTATCTGTCTGTCTCTCCCTCTTTGTCTCCCTCTCTGTGTGTCTGTCTCTCTCTCTCTCTCTCCTGCTCTGTCTCTCTTTCTCTCCCTCCCTCTCTCTCTCTCCCTCTCTGTCTCTCTTTTCTGCTCTGTTTTCGCTTTTCTCTCCTCACTGTCTTTTCCTCTGGAGATGATGAATAATAGCTAAAGGACGGGCGCCACTCAAACAAAAAACGCTACTACTGTATTTCTGTCTCTCTCTCTCTCTCTTCTCCTCCTCTCTTCTCTCTCTCTCTCTTTCCTCCCTCGTCTTCTGTCTCTCTCTCTCTCTCTCTCTCTCTCTCTCTCTCTCTCTCTCTCTTCTCTCTCTCTCCTCTTTCTGCTCTGTCTTCTTTTACTCTCCTCACTGTCTTTTCCTCTGGAGATGATAAATAAATATAGCCAAGGACGGACGCCACTCAAACAGAAAAGGCTACTACTGTCTTTCTGTCTGTCTGTCTCTCTTTCCTCCCTCTCTCTTTTCTGCGCTGTCTTTCGTTCCTCCCTCTCTCTCTCCCTCTCTGTCTCTCTCTCTCTCTTTTCTACTCTGTCTTCTCTTTTCTCTCCTCACTGTCTTTTCTTCTGGAGATACTAAATGTAGCCAAGAACCGACGCCACTCAAATAGAACTCGCTTCTACTACTGTCTTTTCTCTCTTTCCTCCCTCTCTCTCTCTCTCCCTCTCTCTGTCCTGCTCAGTCTTCTCTTTACTCTCTCCTCACTGTCTTTTACCCCTGGAGATAATAAATATAGCCAAAGACGGGCGCCACTCAAACAGAACACGCTACTACTGTCTTTTCTCTCTGTCTCTCTTTCCTCCCTCTCTCTCTCTCCCTCTCTGTCTCTCTCTGTCCTGCTCTGTCTTCTCTTTACTCTCCTCACTGTCTTT
>CM054154.1:28138854-28146354 GCA_028751875.1 Rapana venosa | reverse complement strand
TAACTCTGTAGGCTCCGGACATGAAGAAGTACACCAGCACCGGACAGGAAAACGGGTACTTCCTGCTGGACCTTCCGGCGGCTTCGTTCAAGGGAGGCAACTACACCTGCAGCCTGGTTTTGAAACCGGAACTCTCTCAATGCCTTCGGAGTAACCGCCCTTTACTGACGCCAGCCTCCGTTTTCCTGGAAACCACGGAAACGAAAGTAGAGAAACAAGCCAGGGAATTACAAGAACTGAGGGACCAGCTGGATCAGGTCAAGACCCAGACCTCCCAGCTGCAGAACTCGCAGAGCTCCAAGTTCATGGATGGCGTCTTGGAGAGGGTCCAGCGCCTGGAAGCTAAGGCCGAAAACCTGACCGGAGAGCTGCGCTCCCAGAAAGCCAGCTCGGACAAACTGGCTGCGTCGTTCGTTCAGGCGAGGGACAGTCTCACGCAAGATTTCCACCGCGCCCTCGCCGAATCTGAGCGGAAAGCGAACCAGGCCGTGGACAACGGGGTCAAGGACGTCTCTGGGAGACTGACCGCCCTGGCCGAGGACGTGGACGCTCAGAAAGAGACGGCTTCGGAGCAAGGGAGCAGCATCCGCGCCTTGCAGCAAGAGATGGACGTCCTCCAAAACCAGTTGCAGCTTCAGGTCAACGTGACCCGCCAGCTACGATCTGACCTGGCGTCCGCGCAGAGCTCTCTGGACCGGCACGCGTCTTCCATCGCGGACCTGCGGAGGAAGCTCGAGCAGCACGACGACCACCACGCGCGCCAGCAACAGACCAACTCCAGACACGAGCAGACCCGCGAGGAGCACCAGGACCTCATCGCAGACCTGCAGTCCAACGTCTCCAGCATTGCTGGAAGACTCCAGCAGGAAGAGACACGCTCCGCAGACCTCCAGTCCAGCGTGAACAAGCAGCAGGAAGACTTGGACTCGCAGAAGGAAAGCTGGGCGCAAGAGCACAGGCAGATGTGGGATTCCATTCAGAACAACACGAAGAGTCGGAACGAACTCGCGGACGGGCTCACAACCCGGATCGCGCAGACGTCGGAAGAGTGTGACCAGAAAGTGTCCGGAGTGCGGAGCAGTGTGGATGGGGAGCTTCGGGACGTCAGGAGCCGTTTCAACGGCGTGGATTCCAGGTTCGAGTCCTTGGAGACGAGAATGAACCGAGACTGGAGAAACGCGAGCGCGGCTCTGGTGGTCTTGAAAGAGGAACAGGTCCGACTCCGGGACAGAAGTCTGAACGAGTCTGTCGAGGTATGGCGAGTTTAGAGTGTCAGAAAGTTTTGAGATCTCTCTCTCTCTCTCTCTCTCTCTCTCTCTCTCTCTCTCTCTCTCTCTCTCTCTCTCTCTCTCTCTCTCTCTCTCTCTCTTTCTCTCTCTCTCTCTCTTTTGGTTTTCTTTCTTCTTTTTGGTTTTTTTTTTTTACTTTAAAGTTTTTACATTTTTTCCAGTGGTTAAGCTAGTTTGACTGTGTGTACGGAGTGGGAAGGGGACGAGGATAGCTCAGTGGTCAGAGCACTCACTTTCCCCAGCTAAGGTTAAGCAGCATCGAGCGTGGTTACCGCTTGGATGGGTGACCGTTTGTGCGCCTTGGCTTCAGTACAGTTCCCCCAGTTCACCCAGCTGTAAATGGGTACCTGCACCTCTTTTAGGGTCAGGGAAAGGTAAAGCAGTGAGGGAGAGGAGATGGGCGCCGCCCTCAATATGCTGGCCCCTTGAGAAGTTGAGGTTTCTGATGCCTCACCTCCCACTCCCTACGACCACATAGGTTATGGGACACCTTTACTTTAGGGGGTGGTGGGGGTGGGGAGGGAAGTGTAGGGTGGTTGGGTATGGTTGGGAGAAGGTGGATGGGTGGAGAGATTCAGTTGATGTATGTAAAATTTAGTATATCAAAAGTTGTATTCAAGGGTGTCTCGTTTTGTTTCGTTTTCTTGGGCTTAAAGTTCAGTGATTCAGGGCTTAGAATTCAATGATTCTAATTGACTGTGTGTTTCGGAGAGATGGGGGGGGGGGGGGGTGTATAGTAGGGTGGTGGGGGATTTGGTTGGGAGGGAGTGCATGGGGACAGGGGGGAGGGGGGGGGGTAAAAGACATTCAGTTGAGGTATGTCAAGTTTAGTGTATCAAAAGTTTCAGGATGTCTCTCTCTTTATTTCTTGGCTTAAATTTTTTTTTAAATATATATTAATAATGAGCTGGTTTGACTGTCTGTTTGGGGACAGGGTGGAGGGGGGAGAGTAGGTTGGGGGGGTATGGATGGGGAAGGGCTGTGTGTGGTGTGTGTGTGTGTGTGTGTGTGTGTGTGTGTTTTCTTGTATTTAGCGTCTGTTCATTGTAAGTGATATTAGACGGAGACGTGTTTCTGTGTGTGTGTGTGCGCACGCATGCTTGCACGTGTGTGCATGCATGTGTGCGTGCATGCACCCTTGCCTGCCCCAATGTGTGTGCGTGCGTGTGTATGTGTGTGTGTGTGTGTGTGTGTGTGTGTGCGCGTGTATGTGTGTGTGTGTACACGTACATACATGCATGCATCGTTTTGAATCCCCCCCAGTTTCCATTTCAAACAAAACTGCAATGTTAACCCTTTAACTACTACATACTCAATTCGTTTTTTGGTGGGGTTGTTTGTTTTTTTTGTTTTGTTTTTAAAAATCCACTTTTAAAAACAAACACCACACTCCAGATTGTGGCGAAACTAGCCCTTTTGAAAGAAGAGCTGACCAACCAAAGCAGTCAAGTGGACAACGAGCTCCTGGACTCCATATCCAGGGACGTGGTAGGACTGCAGCGAAACCTCTCCAGTCTGAATGGGCAGTGTAACGCCATGAGACCGCGACTGTCTGCGCTGGAGAGCGGGCTGGAAAGGGTTAACGAAAATCTGTGTATGTTACCTCCCTTTATTGTTTTAAAATTTATCCTTCTGTTTCCCCCCCCCCCCCCCCCCGCCACGTGTATGTTATCTCCCTTTATTGTTTTTTAATTTATCCTTTGTCCCCCCCTTCCCCCCCCTACGTGTATGTTATCTCCCTTTATTGTTTTTTAATTTATCCTTTTTTTTTAATCGTGTATGTTATCTCCCTTTATTGTTTTTAAATTATCCCTTGTTTTTCCCCTCCCCATGTGTATGTTATCTCCCTTTAGTGTTTTTAAATTTATCCCTTTTTTTTCCTCCCACGTGTATGTTATCTCCCTTTATTGTTTTTAAATTTATTCCTTGTTGTTTTCCCCTTTATGTTGTTTTTTATCTTTTTATGTTTTTGATTATCCTTTTTTTTTTAAATTATCCTATCTGTGCCTTTATCCCCTTTTATGTTTTTATTTCCCTTCCTCTCCTCCTAACCTTTTTTCTCCCTTTATGTTTTATTTATCCTTCTTTTTTTTCGACACATTGTATTAATTCCTTTTTGTTATTAATTTGATCTTTTTTTTCGCAACATGTATGTTATCTCCCTTCTCCCTCTCAATTTATCCCTTTGCCCCCCCCATCCCCCCCCCACGTGTAGTTATCTCCGTTATGGTTTGAAATTTACCCTTTTAGCCCACCCCCCCCCTCCACCCTACTTATGTTATCTCCTTTATGTTTTTAATTTATCCTTTTTTTTACCGCCCGTGTTATTCTCCTATTTTTGTAAAAAAATAATTAAATGTTTTCTGGCTGTAGAAAGGTTTGGAATGTGATCACGAAAGATGGTGCATTTTCTCTCTTACCCCCCCCCCCCCACGCCCCCCCCTTCACCCCCCCCCCAGACCTGAACGGCATGTGGGGAATAGAGCGAGGGAGGGCGGTTCTAATGTGCCATCCCCGATCTTCTGTGCTAGGAATTCCACTCATTTCTGTCCCTCTCTTTGTTTTTTGTGGGTTGTTTTTTTTTGGGCCTTGTTTCTTTTTCTCTTCCTGTCTTGCACCTCCTTAAGGTCTATTTTGTCCAGATTCTCCTGTCTTTCTATCTTTTTTTTTTTTTGTTCTCTCCAGAAAGACTTTAAAATAAAATATGACAGCGATTGTTCTCTTCCTCACCCAAGTCGTGATGTGCTGGGCCTGACTTAGTTTGTCAGGCGCCTGAAATCAACGGCAGTGAAACGCATTTTCAGTCATATGACAGTTAACAAAAGCTGCTTTGTCTGAGTGTGTGACGAAGAAGAAGAAGGAGAAGAAGAAGAAGGAGGAGGAGGAGGAGAGGAGAAGGAAGGAGGAGAAGAAGGAGGAGGAGGGGGAGAAGAAGAAGAGAGAAGGAGGAGGAGGAAGAGGAGGAGGCGGAGAGAAGAGAGAAGAGAAGGAGGAGAAAGGAGGAGGAGGAAGGAGGAGGAGGAGGAGAAGAAAAAGAAAGAGAAGAGGAGGAGGAGGAGGAGGAGGAGAGAAAAGAAGAAAACAAGAACAAGAAGAAGTAGGTGGTGGTGGTGGTGTGTGTGGTGGTGTGGTGCTGCTGCTGCTGTGTGTGGGGGAGAGGATGGTGAGGAGGAGGATGAGTGATGAGGATGGTGATGAATATTCTGATGATGATGATGATGATGATGAAGAAGATTATGGTGGTGGTGGTGGTGATGATGAAGAAGAAGAAGATGATGTTGATGATGACGATGATGATGATGACGACTCTCTGATCACAGGGCCTATCAGGCTGGTAGGAGGGCAGAACGAGAGAGAGGGACGGGTGGAAATCCGGGTGGGTCGGCGGTGGGGTACAGTCTGCGATGACGGGTGGGACAACAACGACGCCAAAGTCGTCTGCAACATGCTAGGATTCTTTGCGTGAGTTTATCTTTCGGGGAAGGGGGATGCTGGGGTGGGGGGGGGGGGGGGGCGGGGATGAGGGTGGATGAAGGTGACTCGATGGATCTTTCTATCTATCTGTCTGTCCTTCCGTTCGTCTGTCTGTCTATCTATCTATCTATCTGTGTGTCTATCTATCTATCTATCTATCTATTATCTATTATCTATGTATGTATGTATCTATGTATCTATCTATTTATCAAGACAGAGAGAGAGATTATACATACATATATGGATGGATGGATGGATGAATAGGTAGATAGATGCATGCGCGCGCGCTCTCACGCACGCACACACACACTTACACACACATACACACAACACACTCATCCATCCATCCATAGACAAATAGATAGATAGATAGATAGATAGATATGTACACACACATCCATCCATTCATCCATATATCCATACACACATACATATACATATATACATACATACACACATACATACATACATACATACATACATACATACATACATACATAAACATATATCTAGTTATGTATACATAATCATATGTATAAAGCACTCGCTTTCCCCCCAAGCCAAGGTTAAGCAGCCTCGAGCGTGGTTACCACTCCGATGGGCGCGCAACGCCTTGGCCTCAGTACAGTCCCCCAGTTCACCCAGCTGTACATGGGTACCTGCCCTCTTCAGGGTCAGGGAAGGTAAAGCAGCGAGGGAGAGGAGATGGGCGCCGCCCTCAATATGCTGGCCCTGGAGAAGCTGAGGTCTCTGATGCCTCGCTCCCAGAAGGGGATGTTAGGACACTGGCACTCCACACTCAAAGGAATGATGTGAGGCCACGCAGGGGTGTTATGGTAACACTTTTTATTTTTATCTACCAAACAACACACACACCTGAAACAAACATAAAATTCAGGAAACTACGCTATCCATATTTAACTAGGCACATCATTGATGAAAGGCACACACAGCAAAATAGCTATATTGTCGTCTAGCCGAATGTAAGAAAACCAAATTCCTTTCATCACTCACACCAAAATACCAAGTTAATCCTAGGGAACCAATAGAGAGTATACAGTTGTAAATCAGACAACCAAAGACTACAAATTAACTAGGAAAATCCTTTCCTCAATACTCTCAACTATTATTATCCTAATAATGTCAACAGACTTAGTCTATACTAAGATCTTTCACAACATTGGTCCCTATTATACCCCATGGATATTGTAGCACGAGAGAGAGAGAGAGAGAGAGAGAGAGAGAGAGAGAGAGAGAGAGAGAGAGAGAGAGAGAGAGCAGGCACAATCTAGTGTGTCACTAAACCACATACAAATTAACCACTTTTGACACAAATGACTAACCATACACAAAGTCACACCTACATGTCAGACTACCTACTTTTACCAGGGCAATTACCACAAGGGCCCAGCTAGGCCTAGTCCTGTACTGCATTCAAGTCTAACCTTCAAGTCTTCAACTCTTTAACTCAATTCAACTTTGCCATTATAGTAGTTTATCCCAATAGCTTTGTTACCAATCCACACTATTTTATCAGTGATTAATGCAATTTATCAACTTCATCTCAATATGAAACATACATCAAATATTGATTATTACAATTACTCAGAAAAATCCACTATTAACACGAACATCCAATTATGGAATAAATCCTAAGATCACACAATTAAATAGTAAAACTCTCATGACTTTAGCCAACTTTCATGTGTAAAGCAACTGCACACACTTTGACAATACCAGTCACAATATTCAATGACAATTCAGCTAGTACACACAAATGAAATTCACTTATCAAATCAGCATTTACATTAATAAACGTCTTCAACCAATAACTGTCAAAAAGAGACATTCTCACTTACAGCTCAAGCAGGAGAACAAAACTGCTGTTTTCCTTCTAAGTCATTCTGTCAGGTTTTACCGAACCACAGCCTAACTCAAGAAGAAAGTTGCCTCAGACAGCCAGCAAGAGAAAGACTTTAAAATGCCACGGACACCCTGTTATATTGGTTCAGTTGCAGGACTACTAACTCCAACTGACCACTGAATACATTTGGAAACTGAGACTAGCAAATTCTGACCACACATCCAAATCAGCTGACAAACAAATGTATTCACAAGATAAGATTAACCAATGTTCTGACTACAAGACAAAATCTGATGATTCAGTAGAGGAAGGGGAGGGCGTTAATAGAGAGGGGAAGGGGGATGGTATTCAACAAACAAGAGGTTCACAAGCCTGTTAACTAAGACCAGCTGTAGCAAGCTCTAAGGTGTTTTATCACATGACTGTTCCACTGGACATTCTAGACTACAACAACGCCCCAGGCCATGAATAGAGAGGTGCATCCACTGTAACTTACAAAGGACTGTTAAAGACAAAGCTCAGCCATAGGTCTACAGTAGAGACACTAGCTTACACCATATCACACTGATTTCCAGTCTTCTAGCTTCATCAGTAGACATGCTGGACAATAAAGTAAAGCAGAGGTGTGACATACACAGGCTCAAATATATTGGTCAGTCTCACACCCACAGTGACATCTGGAACACATTCTAGCTAAGAGAAAGAGCCACAATCTCAATGCTGGAAAACATTCTAGCTTAGAGAAGAGTACCACAATCTACATATGCTGACACATTCTATGCTTAGAGAGAAGGGCACAATCAGAGATGCGGGACAATTCAACTGAGAGAAAGAGTCACAATCTTACAGATGCTGGACACTCTAAGCTGTTAT
>CM054154.1:28066354-28133854 GCA_028751875.1 Rapana venosa | reverse complement strand
TTTTTTTGTCTACGTTGTATCTACCTATTGTGATTTGCCTATACTTTTTTTGCTATGCGCTTTGATTTGTCTTTGCAAGATATAGCGCTATGTCAGTTCCATTTATTATTATTATTATTATTATTATTTGTATTTGTCCAGTGTATTTTTGCGCTTTGTTGTTGTTGTTGTTGTTGTTGCGTCAGACTGATTTTGCTATACATTTGGTTTATGTGGTTTTCCCTGTGGACATACATGTATTCCCTTTGCTCCATTTATTATTGTCTATGTGCTGTTGTTGTTGTTGTTGTTGTTGTTTTTCGTATCTGTTATTTTTTAGCTAGTCTGTATATTTTTGTGCTTCTGTGTTTTATTCTGTGTGTATTATTTTGGGGGAATTTTTTGTGTGTGGCCAACATGGCTGTGTGTGTGTGTGTGTGTGTGTGTGTGTGTGTGTGTGTGTGTGTGTGTGTGTGTGTGTGTGTGTGTGTGTGTGTTGTTGTTGTTGTTGTTGTTTTTGCATGATCATTTTCTATGTGGCGGGGTTTTTTGGGGAGGTTTT
Organism: Rapana venosa; assembly: GCA_028751875.1. Classification (NCBI taxonomy): domain Eukaryota; kingdom Metazoa; phylum Mollusca; class Gastropoda; order Neogastropoda; family Muricidae; genus Rapana; species Rapana venosa. Next base: position 28,133,313 of record CM054154.1, on the reverse strand, counting down.
TAACTGTGTGTCGGTTTTTGCCTGGGGGGGGGGGGGGGGGGGGTCCAATGTGTTTTTATTCTTGCGTGTTGTTTTTTTCCCTATAATTATTACCTTCCTATGTGTTTACAAGATTCAGCGCTATATAAATTCCATACATTATTATTATTATTATTATTTTGCTTTTTTTGTTTTGTTATTTTGTTGTTTTGGGGGTTTGGTTGTGTGTTGTTTGTTTGGGATTTTTTTTTTTTTGGGGGGGGGGGGGGGGGGGGGAGGTGGGTGTTACCCACGTGGCTTTTTCAAGTACATTGTTTTTGCTATGTAATTTTTTTTTCTTCCGTTCGGTGGCTTTTACCCGTGAGTTGTTTTTGCTGTGGTTTTTTTGCTTTTATGACAGTAGTAGAGTTGGTTTTATGCCCTGTTTTAATCTGTATATATTATATAGTTGCTCAGTTTTATTCTGAGATTTAAAATATTGCCAGTTGGCGGCCCCCTGATATGGCCTCTTTGGCAGGATTGCATTGGCTTATTGTATTTTAACTCCTGCCTGTTGTCCCTGTTTTCTCTTGTAGACCTATATGGTGTTATGATTTTTATTAGTATTTGTTTTTGACATACTCTTAATTTTGTCCTATGTTTTCTCCCTTGGTTTTCGCTATTGATAGAACATCTTGCGCACACGTTAAATCCTGTTCCGCTTTTCGTAAGAGTAGGCCATTTGTGTGCCGGTGGGAACGGATGACAGAATTTACAAAACCGTATGTACACGGGGCCTGGATGTAAAAGGAAAAAAAAGCATATAAGCGCTTATTCCATTATCCTCGATATAAAAGAATAAAATAAATAAATAAATAAATATATTCTTGTGGGTTTTTTCCTCTTTGATGTATTTTGCCAAAATTTTTTCCTCAATTTTTTTCTTTTGTAGTTTTTCTCTACGTCGGGTTTCGTTTCTTTGGAGTTTTTTTCTTTTGTTTTAATTTTATTTTGTTGTTTTGTTGCTGTTTGTTTTTTGTAACTTTGTTTTTTGTTCCTTTGTAACTTTGGTTGTTGTTGTTTTTTTCGCTTCACCGATTATTTGGCTGTAAATGCTCATCAACGGATTAAATCAGACAATAAATATTTCAAACCGTGCGTTGCAAAGTTTCGTTGTGACTGATGATGGGTGTGAATGGGTGTGAATGCAATGATTTCCAAAAGCTTTTGAAAAGCGGGTGGCGCTGCTCTTGTGGCGACGGTGCAGATCCTGTAGAGAGCAGCCGAATTTCACGCAGACTGAAAGTCGTATACGAAAGGTAAAGGTGTTCCCATAACCTATGTGGTCGTAGGGGAGTGAGGCATCAGAGACCTCAGCTTCTCTAAGGGACCAGCATATTGAGGGCGGTGGCGCCCATCTCCTCTCCTCTCCCTCGCTGCTTTACCTTCCCTGATGTTAAAGAGGGCAGGTAGTACCCATTTACAGCTGGGTGAACTGGGGGGACTATACTGAAACCAAGGCGCACGAATGGTTAACCCATCCACTGGGTAACCATGCTCAACACGGCTTAACCTTAGCTTGTGGAGAGTCAGTGCTCTGACCACTGAGATGTCCCGTCTCCTTGCAATAATAATAATAATAATGTATTGAATTTATATAGTGCTGAATCTTGTAAAGCAACAAATCAAAGCGCTCAGATGACATTTGTTTTTATGGGTGTGTATGCGGTTTTGTAAACTTTGTAATCTGTTCCCACCAGCACACAATGGCCTACTCTTTCGAACAGCGGAACAGGATTTAACGTGTGCGCAAGATGTTCTGCATGCGTTCGCACACGGGGCCTCGGTTTATAGTCTCATCCGGAGGACTATGACATTCAGTTCGATTTTTTGGTCAAACTGGGAAGAAAAGGCGAGGCTGGGAATCGAACCCAGAACCTCACGGTTTACATGTTGGCAGGCAAACGTCTTAACCATCCTGCCACCTTCCTTCCATTGCAGTGCAATGTAATAAACAATTCTTCCCAAGCACTTGGACTGCAAATGTATTGGTATTGTATTGTTGTATTGTATTAATGTGGTGTAGTGTTGTCCGGATGAGACTATAAACCGAAATCCTCTGTGCAAACGCACGCAGAACATCTTGCACACACACACACACACACACACACACACACACACTCACACACGTTGAAACCCGTTCCACTTTTCGGGAGAGTCGGCAGTTGTGTGCCGGTGGGAACAGATGACAACATTTACAAAACTGCATACAGGCGGGGAATGGATGTAAAAACAAAAAGCGCTTGAGTGCTTATTCCATTATCCTCGAAATAATTTATAGATAAATAAATACACTACACCACACTGTATGTTTGTCCGACGATGACCTCCAAAAACAGCAGAGGAGGCAGCTGCTGTTTTGGAAACTGGGCAGAAATTTGATTATAGTGGAGATGCCTTGCCCACAGCACATCCCCACTCTCTTGGCCAAGTGGGCATAAGGACAGTCAGCGTTGGAGATGTTCTCCAAAGGCCAACCAGCCCCCAGGGCTGCAGCACATAAGGACTGTGCGAGTCAAGCCTCCTAGTCAGAGAGTCATAGTCGATCACTAAAGACTAAGCTGTAACGTGGAATTCCATGAGTGGGAAAGAAAGCCACTGGTCATACAGCCTCTCACTTTGCTGTTGCCCCCAGCGTCAATGGTTTAATCAAGAACTGTGATAAACCCCAGGTACACTAGTGACAATACATTAAAACAAAATAAAGGGCAACACAGCCCTGAGCATGCACCAGTGTGTGTGTGCGCGCGCGCGCCTTCTCTGTGTGTGAGTGCGCGCGCGCGCGCCTTCTTTGTGGTGTGTGTGAGTGTGTGCGCCTGTTGTGTGTGTGTGTGTGTGTGTCAAAGTCAAACTTTTATTTTCAGATGGTACATTGAATAAGCAGTGCATTTGGTTGGGTTTTTTTCCATCAAGCCATCTATCTAAAGAAAAAGTAAGAGAGAAAAAAGATAACATAATATATGCAGATGTGTGTGTGTGTGTGTGTGTGTGTGTGTGTGTGATGTGTGGTGTGTGTGGTGTGTGTGACAAGTTTTTTAGGTAATGGAGTTATCAGGTTACTAAAACTCGATCGATCGCGCGCGTGGATGTATAGGTGTGTGTTTGTGTCATAAGGTAACAGGAGTTATCAGGTTACAAAACCGATCATGTGCGAGAGAGAGAGAGAGAGAGAGAGAGAGAGAGAGAGAGAATTAAAACTTATAGCACTCAGCTGACTCATCGTCACACATCCCCCCATGTGACTGCAAGTCACATGATACATCACGTGATCAACTCGCGCGTGTATCATCAACATCCGGTAGACATCGGAGAGAGCAGAAGACAGGAACTGATTCATAGCACAACACGAAGGAAGGTAAGACTAAGAGCTCTGTAATCTACTTCCCTCCTCGTTCTTTTTCTTCTGTTACATGTATTTTTTAACAACTCGGTTCCGTGACAAGTGCAACAGTTTCGTGCTACCTGCAGTTCTTTTCGTCTTTCGGTGTGTCCTATCTATGTGATGACACTGTTTCTTAGGTAACATAATGTTCGGTTTCTAAAAATATCATCTCGAGACGCTTTCCGTTCGTCATGAGATTAATTTTTCAAGAGAAAGAAATCTAGTACACATTGTGTATCTGATGCCGGGATGTCAGTTAGTCTCTTCGTAATATTGTACTAGACACTAAGAGTTGGGTTTCACTGTTTCTGGGTCAGACATAACAGCCTTTTAACGCTAGTCCAAACCAGAGATGATTGTTATTGTTTGTTGCCATGATTAGGCCTATATTATATAATTTACATCCTGGCAATGGATGTCTCCCATTCATGGACTATGAGGAGACCTTGTGACTAGATCCAGTAGATGAAATAAACTGGGGACTTAAGTTGTTGACCTTTATACACCAAACATAACTCTTCTTCTTTCCATTTCTTCTGCCTTCTGAAGATTCTGTAGACTATAAGGGGAGTTTGCTTGTGTGTGGATTGCCTGAGATAGAATTTGAAGAGGAGGGGGAGAGAGGGAAGGGGGTGGGCCCCATGGGATTTTTTTGTTTTGTTTGGGGGGGGGGGGGGGGGGGGGGGAATAAACCCGGATATGACTTGATAGGTGAAAAGACAAATTACTGAACTGACATACTAAGATAGATTTTGTTAAATTCTCTTTTTTTTCTTAAGTGTGTATATAATTATTATATACATATATCATAAACAAAGACTGATTAATCAATGATTTATAAGACTCGGTTATAAGTTCCAGGTCATACCCCTGGTTTTGTCAAGTGTTCTCTGTAGACTGTACTGCTATTTACAGTATTTTGCACACTGAGTCATCATTCATAACTGTTTCCTATTTTTACAGGGCATGATCAAAATCAATCATAATTCGTGCTGTTCTGTATTCACTAGGCTATAGGCTATAACCATAGTATACGTATACTATATTATATATATATATATATATATATATATATATTATATACATATATCATAAACAAAGACTGATTAATTAATGATTTATAAGACTCAGTTAGCCATAGTAAACGATTACTATATTATTATATATCATGCTATAACACCTATAGCCTGTACTAGTATTTATAAACAAGTATATTCACTGTATTATAGTATAGATCTATGTTTAACTCATTCGTTCATCAAAACTTTTGTACCATGCCCACCCACACCCAGCCTGCACTTTGCTGACGGCTTTTGGTCCATTTCTCTTTGCCACAGACAAGCGTAACAAGAAGCCACAATGACAACCTTCTTCCCAACCTGTTTGTTGCTGCTTAGTGCAGCAACAGCAAGCAGCGGCGGCAGCAACGACGGCTTTGCCTTCTGCACCAGCTGGAGATCAGGTTCTGCTCTTGCCTGGCCTGAAGAAACAGCCCAGCTTCAAGCAGTACTCTGGCTACCTGAAGGCTTCTGGCACCAAAAAGTTGCATTACTGGTGAGCGGTGTGTGTGTGTGTGTGTGTATTTGTGTGGTGGTTGTGATGTGGTGATGTGGTGGTGTGCTTCAAGCAGTACTCTGGCTTTAGCCTACAGCGCCTGGGCTTTATCACAGTTCTTGATTAAACCATTGACGCTGGGGGCAACAACAGCAAAGTGAGAGGCTGTATGACCAGTGGCTTTCCCACTCATGGAATTCCACTTTACAGCTTAGTCTTTAGTGATCAACTATGACTCTCTGACTAGGAGGCTTGACTCACACAGTCCTTATGTGCTGCAGCCCTGGGGGCTGGTTGGCCTTTAGGAGAACATCTCCAACGCTGACTGTCCTTATGCCCACTTGGCCGAGAGAGATGGGGATGTTCTGTGGGCAAGGCATCTCCACTATAATCAAATTTCTGCCCGGTTTCCAAAACAGCAGCTGCCTCCTCTGCTGTTTTGGAGGTCATCGTCGGACACGACGGACAAACATACTCTGGCTATCTGAAGGCTTCTGGCACCAAAAAATTGCATAACTGGTGAGCGGTGTGTGTTTGTATGATAATAATAATAATAATAATAATGTATGGAATTTATATAGTGCTGAATCTTGTAAAGCAACAAATCAAAGCGCTCAGATGACATTTTTTTTTTTTTTTTTATTTTATATCGAGGATAATGGAATAAGCACTCATGTGCTTTTTTACATCCAGTCCCCGTGTGTATGCGGTTTTGTAAATTCTGTCATCTGTTTCCACCAGCACACAATGGCCTACTCTTCTGAAAAGCGGAACAGGATTTAATGTGTGCGCAAGATGTTCTGCATGCATTTGAACACGGAGCCTCGGTTTATGGTCTCATCCGAAGGACTGTATGTGTGTGTGTGTGTGTGTGTGTGTGTGTGTGTGTGTGTGTGTGTGTGTGTAGAGGTGTGTGTGTGTAGAGGTGTGATGTGGGGGTGGTGGGGGTGTGCTTCAAGCAGTACTACTTGAACTTGAAGGCTTCTGGCATCAAAAAGTTGCATTATTGGTGAGGGTGTGTGTGTTGTATGATCAGTGTGTGTGTGGTGTGTGTGTGTGTGTGTGTGTGTGTGTGTGTGTGTGTGTGTGTGTGTGTGTAGTGGTGTGATGTGGGGGTGGTGGTTGGTATGCTTCAAGCAGTACTCTGGCTACCTGAAGGCTTCTGGCACCAAAAAGTTGCATTATTGGTGAGTGTGGTAGGTCTGCACAGGGACATGACCTCGGAGATCATAAAAATATTTTAAAAATCCTCACCCGTATCACAATGTACATCCCTGATATGGCCTCTGTGGTCTGCAGGGCTATAAACAACAGGATTGGATTGGATTGGATCATAACGTAGATGGAAAAAAAAAAGTCGAATCCTGTGGTTTTCTATATTTCAGGTTTGTGGAAATGGCCTCTGTAGTCAATGGCGGGGCTGTAAACAACAGGATTGGATTGGATCACAACGTAGATTTAAAAAAGAAAAAAAACCCAGATGAATTCTGTGTCGTTCTATATTTCAGGTTTGTGGAAATGGCCTCTGACTCTGTGGTCAGCTATAAACAACAGGATTGGATTGGATTGGATCACAACGTAGATGGAAAAAAAAACAGTTGGATTTTGTGTTGTTCTATATTTCAGGTTTGTGGAAATGGCCTCTGACTCTCAGGTTTGTGGAAATGGCCTCTGTTGGTCGGCGACAGAGCTATAAACAACTGGATTGGATTGGATTGGATCACAATGTAGAGAGGGGGGGGGTGGCGGGGGGAAATAGTCAAATTCTGTGTTTTTCTATATTTCAGGTTTGTGGAAATGGCCTCTGACTCTGTAGTTGGCGACAGAGCTATAAACAACTGAATTGGATTGGATCATAACGTAGATGGGGGGAAAAAAGTTGAAATCTGTGTTTTTCTATATTTCAGGTTTGTGGAAATGGCCTCTGTAGTCAATGGCGGGGCTGTAAACAACAGGATTGGATTGGATCACAACTTAGATGAAAAAACACCCAAAAAAACAGTCAAATTCTGTGTCGTTCTATATTTCAGGTTTGTGGAAATGGCCCCTGCGATCAATGGCGGGGCTATAAACAACAGGATTGGATCAGATCGCAACGTAGATGACAAAAATCCAAAACCCCCAACCAACCAACCAAACCCCAATTGAATTCTGTGTTGGTGGTTTCTACATTGCAGGTTTGTGGTAATGGCCTCTGTTGGTCAGCAGTGACGGCGGTGGGGAGCTTTAAACAACAGGATTGGATTGGATCACAACATAGATGGAAAAAAATAGTCAAATTCTTCATTTTTCTATATTTCAGGTTTGTGGAAATGGCCCCTGTTGGTCGACAGCGGTGGGGGAGCTATAAACAACAGGATTGGATTGGATCACAATGTAGATGAAAAAACAAAACAAAAAACAGTCAAATTCTGTGTCGTTCTATATTTCAAGTTTGTGGAAATGGTCTCTGTTGGTCGGCGGTGCTGTAAACAACAGGATTGGATTGGATGGGGAAAAAAGGTCAAATTCTGGGTTTTTCTATATTTCAGGTTTGTGGTAATGGCCTCTGTTGGTCAATGGCTGGGCTATAAACAACTGGATTGGATTGGATCACAACATAGATGGGTGGGAAAAATTCAAATTCCGTGTCGTTCTGTTTCAGGTTTGTGGAAATGGCTTCTGTTGGTCAGTGGTGGGGCTATATACAGCAGGATTGGATTGGATTGGATCACAATGTAGATAAAAAAAAATAAAAAAACAACCAGTCGAATTCTGTGTCGTTCTATATTTCAGGTTTGTGGAAATGGCCTCTGACTCTCAGGTTTGTGGAAATGGCCTCTGTTGGTCGGCGGCAGGGCTGTAAACAACAGGATTGGATTGGATCACAACATAGATCTTGAAAAACAAAGTCGCATTCTGTGTTTTTCTATCTTTCAGGTTTGTGGAAATGGCCTCTGTTGGTCGGCGGCAGGGCTGTAAACAACAGGATTGGATTGGATCACAACATAGATCTTGAAAAACAAAGTCGCATTCTGTGTTTTTCTATCTTTCAGGTTTGTGGAAATGGCCTCTGTTGGTCGGCGGCGGTTGGAACTGTAAACTGGATTGGATCACAACATAGATGAAAAAACAAATCCCCCAACCAAACCCCAGTCGAATTCTGTGTGGTTTCTATGTTGCAGGTTTGTGGAAATGGCCTCTGACTCTCAGGTTTGTGGAAATGGCCTCTGACTCTCAGGTTTGTGGAAATGGCCTCTTGTCTGTCCACAGCAGCAACGGCGGTTGGAGCTATAAACAACAGGATTGGATTAGATCACAACATAGATGACAACAAAAAAACAACCAACTAAACCCCAGTCGAATTCTGTGTTGGTTGTTTCTACGTTACAGGTTTGTGGAAATGGCCTCTGTTGGTCGACAGCGGCGACGGTGGCATGACAAAAAACAGGATTCAATCAGATAACAACATAGATGACAAAAAAACAAAACCCCCATAACCAAACCCCAGTCGAATTCTGTGTGGTTTTCTACGTTGCAGGTTTGTGGAAATGGCCTCTGACTCTCAGGTTTGTGGAAATGGCCTCTGACTCTCAGGTTTGTGGAAATGGCCTCTGACTCTCAGGTTTGTGGAAATGGCCTCTGACTCTCAGGTTTGTGGAAATGGCCTCTGACTCTCAGGTTTGTGGAAATGGCCTCTGACTCTCAGGTTTGTGGAAATGGCCTCTGACTCTCAGGTTTGTGGAAATGGCCTCTGTGGTCGACAGCGGTGGGGGAGCTATAAACAACAGGATTGGATTGGATCACAATGTAGATGAAAAAACAAAACAAAAAACAGTCAAATTCTGTGTCGTTCTATATTTCAAGTTTGTGGAAATGGCCTCTGTGGTCGACAGCGGTGGGGGAGCTATAAACAACAGGATTGGATTGGATCACAATGTAGATGAAAAAACAAAACAAAAAACAGTCAAATTCTGTGTCGTTCTATATTTCAAGTTTGTGGAAATGGCCTCTGTGGTCGACAGCGGTGGGGGAGCTATAAACAACAGGATTGGATTGGATCACAATGTAGATGAAAAAACAAAACAAAAACAGTCAAATTCTGTGTCGTTCATATATTTCAAGTTTGTGGAAATGGCCTCTGTGGTCGACAGCGGTGGGGGAGCTATAAACAACAGGATTGGATTGGATCACAATGTAGATGAAAAAACAAAACAAAAAACAGTCAAATTCTGTGTCGTTCTATATTTCAAGTTTGTGGAAATGGCCTCTGTGGTCGACAGCGGTGGGGGAGCTATAAACAACAGGATTGGATTGGATCACAATGTAGATGAAAAAACAAAACAAAAAACAGTCAAATTCTGTGTCGTTCTATATTTCAAGTTTGTGGAAATGGCCTCTGTGGTCGACAGCGGTGGGGGAGCTATAAACAACAGGATTGGATTGGATCACAATGTAGATGAAAAAACAAAACAAAAACAGTCAAATTCTGTGTCGTTCTATATTTCAAGTTTGTGGAAATGGCCTCTGTGGTCGACAGCGGTGGGGGAGCTATAAACAACAGGATTGGATTGGATCACAATGTAGATGAAAAAACAAAACAAAAAACAGTCAAATTCTGTGTCGTTCTATATTTCAAGTTTGTGGAAATGGCCTCTGTGGTCGACAGCGGTGGGGGAGCTATAAAACAACAGGATTGGATTGGATCACAATGTAGATGAAAAAACAAAACAAAAAACAGTCAAATTCTGTGTCGTTCTATATTTCAAGTTTGTGGAAATGGCCTCTGTGGTCGACAGCGGTGGGGGAGCTATAAACAACAGGATTGGATTGGATCACAATGTAGATGAAAAAACAAAACAAAAACAGTCAAATTCTGTGTCGTTCTATATTTCAAGTTTGTGGAAATGGCCTCTGTGGTCGACAGCGGTGGGGGAGCTATAAACAACAGGATTGGTTTGGGAAATCACAATGTAGATGAAAAAACAAAACAAAAAACAGTCAAATTCTGTGTCGTTCTATATTTCAAGTTTGTGGAAATGGCCTCTGTGGTCGACAGCGGTGGGGGAGCTATAAACAACAGGATTGGATTGGATCACAATGTAGATGAAAAACAAAACAAAAAACAGTCAAATTCTGTGTCGTTCTATATTTCAAGTTTGTGGAAATGGCCTCTGTGGTCGACAGCGGTGGGGGAGCTATAAACAACAGGATTGGATTGGATCACAATGTAGATGAAAAAACAAAACAAAAAACAGTCAAATTCTGTGTCGTTCTATATTTCAAGTTTGGGGAAATGGCCTCTGTGGTCGACAGCGGTGGGGGAGCTATAAACAACAGGATTGGATTGGATCACAATGTAGATGAAAAAAACAAAACAAAAAACAGTCAAATTCTGTGTCGTTCTATATTTCAAGTTTGTGGAAATGGCCTCTGTGGTCGACAGCGGTGGGGGAGCTATAAACAACAGGATTGGATTGGATCACAATGTAGATGAAAAAACAAAACAAAAAACAGTCAAATTCTGTGTCGTTCTATATTTCAAGTTTGTGGAAATGGCCTCTGGGGTCGACAGCGGTGGGGGAGCTATAACAACAGGATTGGATTGGATCACAATGTAGATGAAAAAACAAAACAAAAAAACAGTCAAATTCTGTGTCGTTCTATATTTCAAGTTTGTGGAAATGGCCTCTGTGGTCGACAGCGGTGGGGGAGCTATAAAACAACAGGATTGGATTGGATCACAATGTAGATGAAAAAACAAAACAAAAAACAGTCAAATTCTGTGTCGTTCTATATTTCAAGTTTGTGGAAATGGCCTCTGTGGTCGACAGCGGTGGGGGAGCTATAAACAACAGGATTGGATTGGATCACAATGTAGATGAAAAAACAAAACAAAAAACAGTCAAATTCTGTGTCGTTCTATATTTCAAGTTTGTGGAAATGGCCTCTGTGGTCGACAGCGGTGGGGGAGCTATAAACAACAGGATTGGATTGGATCACAATGTAGATGAAAAAACAAAACAAAAAACAGTCAAATTCTGTGTCGTTCTATATTTCAAGTTTGTGGAAATGGCCTCTGTGGTCGACAGCGGTGGGGGAGCTATAAACAACAGGATTGGATTGGATCACAATGTAGATGAAAAAACAAAACAAAAAACAGTCAAATTCTGTGTCGTTCTATATTTCAAGTTTGTGGAAATGGCCTCTGTGGTCGACAGCGGTGGGGGAGCTATAAACAACAGGATTGGATTGGATCACAATGTAGATGAAAAAACAAAACAAAAAACAGTCAAATTCTGTGTCGTTCTATATTTCAAGTTTGTGGAAATGGCCTCTGTGGTCGGCGGTGCTGTAAACAACAGGATTGGATTGGATGGGGAAAAAACAGTCAAATTCTTTGTTTTTCTATATTTCAGGTTTGTGGAAATGGCCTCTGACTCTCAGGTTTGTGGAAATGGCCTCTGACTCTCAGGTTTGTGGAAATGGCCTCTGACTCTCAGGTTTGTGGAAATGGCCTCTGACTCTCAGGTTTGTGGAAATGGCCTCTGACTCTCAGGTTTGTGGAAATGGCCTCTATTGGTCGACGGCAGTTGGAGCTACAAACAACAGGATCCGATTGGATCACAACATAGATGACAAAAAAAACAACCCCCCCCCCCCCAACCAAAACAAACCCCAGTCAAATTCTGTGTTGGGTGGTTTTCTATGTTGCAGGTTTGTGGAATCGCAGAACAACCCCAAGACGGATCCTGTGGTGCTGTGGCTGAACGGAGGACCAGGGTGCAGCTCGGACCTGGGATTTTTGACGGAGCACGGTCCCTTCCGTGTGCAGGACGACGGCAAAACCCTCCTGGACAACCCGTTCAGCTGGAACCTGGTCAGCACAGGCGCTCGCTCTTTCTCTCTTTCTTTTATAATAATAATAATGTATGGAATTTATGTAGCGCTGAATCTTGTAAAGCAACAAATCAAAGCGCTCTTTCTTTGTTGGTTTTTTTGTTGGTTTTTTTGTTTTGTTGTTGAGATCAGATTTTCAGTGGGTTTTTTTTTTTTTTGAGTTCTGCGAAGTGATTGGATCGCGTGTGTAGGTTAGGAGAGGGAGAGTACTGACGTGGTGAGGATCTTTGAGTTTTGTGCTTTTGGTGGTGTTGTGATGGATGTGAGTTGAGCGTGCCTTACTCTTTGTCTGTGTGTATCTTGTCTTGTCTTGTCTTGTCTGTGTCTGTCTCTTTTTCTCTGTCTCTGTTTCTGTCTGTGTCTCCCTCTGTCTCTCTCTGTCTCCCTGTCTCCTCTCTGTCTCTGTGTGTGTGTCTGTGTCTGTCTCTTTTTCTCTCTCTGTGTCTGTGTCTGTCTCTCACTCTCTTTTCTCTCTCTCTCTCTCTCTGTGTCTCTGTCTCTCTCTGCCTTCAGATGAGACTATAAACCGAGGCTCTGTGTGCCAAAGCACGCAGAACATCTTGTACACACGTTACATCCTGTTCCGCTTTTCGTAAGAGTAGTCAAGTCCAATTTTTATTTCAAGATGGTACATTGAATAAGCAATGCATTTGCTTTTTTGGGCCATTGTGTGCTGGTGGGAACAGATGACAGAATTTACAAAACCGCATACACACAGGGACTGGATGTAAAATAAAAAAAAAGCACGTAGGTGCTTATTCCATTATCCTCGATATAAAAGAATAAAATTTTAAATAAAAATTTTATTTTTTTAAAATGGTCATTATCATGTTGGTATCATTATCATCATTGTTATTTTATCATCATCATTATATTATGGTGTGATGATGTGGTTACAGGTGGCTAACATGTTGTACCTGGAGGCTCCAGCAGGTGTGGGTTACTCTTACTCTGATGACGGCAACTACACCACTGATGACAACCTGGTCTGTCCGGCATTTTACTCTCTGTGTGTGTCACACTCTGTGTGTTGTGTGGGTGTGTTGTGTGTGTGAGAATGTGTGTGTGTGTGGTGGGGGGGGGGGGGGGGGGTGTTGGTGTTGTGTTGTTGGTGGGTGTGTAGTAGTAGTAGTTCTTCAGTTTAACATCCTTCCACTAAATACTAGTAAATAGTGATATCAGATGGGAAAGTGTGTGTGTGTGAGAGAGAGAGAGAGAGTGTGTGTGTGTGAGTGTGTGTGTGAGTGTGTGTGTGAGTGTGTGTGGTGTGTGTGAGAGTGTGTGTATGTGTGGTGTGTGTGTGAGTGTGTGTGGGGGTGGGGTTGGGGGGTTGGCGTGTGTGTTTCCAGTTGTTAATCTTCACTACTCCCTGACTAGACTGTATGTGTGAGTGTGTGTGTGTGTGTGTGTAGTTGCCTAGTTTTAATGAGATTTAAAATGTTACGAAGTGACAGCCCGGATATATGGCCTCTGTGGTAGGTGGGACTATAAAAAAACAGGATGGGATTGGTGTGTTAGTTAGTTAGTTCTTCAGTTTAATGTCCTTCCACTAATTAGTGATATCAGACAGAAAATGTGTGGTTGGCGGAGGGGAGGGTTGGGGTGTGCATATAGGTAATTATTGGCATTAAACAACTATAACAAACACCAAATAAAACTAAGTTGAAGGAAAAAATAACAGCTTCAATGCTAACTTTGCAATTCGTACAACTAGTAAACATCGTTAAACTATAAAAATCTGATAACAGGACTATGACTTAATGACAATACAAATTTCTTTCATTAATGGAATGTCTTTTAGAATTTGCTCTAAGCAACAGACTGTGAAAACGGGTAAAAAAAGGTTTTTCAAATTGTCTGCATTCGAAAAGAATGCGAGCAATGCTAATATGTTCGCCACAGATACATGTTGCTTTAAAAAAAGTTTAGTTCTAAAAGCATTGGTTTTGGTGCTGTTACAGTCTCACAGTCATATTTTACAAAAAAAGAAATTATTAGAGATCGCATCAGCGACAGTGCCATCTCCCATAATAAGTTTGGATAGGTTAAAACCTTATGCAGAGATTCCCTTTTTTCAATGCTGGTCGGAGCTTTTTTAAACCGTGACACTGATACAACATATAAATATTTGAAAGTTTGTCACCGCACATACATTGCATAGTTTTGGCAAATATGCATGAAAGGCAATTGGTTTTCAGTCTGTGGATTATAGAAAAAAAATTTCTAGTATGTATGTTTGTCCGTCGTGTCCGACGATGACCTCCAAAACAGCAGAGGAGGCAGCTGCTGTTTTGGAAACCGGGCAGAAATTTGATTATAGTGGAGATGCCTTGCCCACAGTACATCCCCACTCTCTCGGCCAAGTGGGCATAAGGACAGTCAGCGTTGGAGATGCTCTCCAAAGGCCAACTAGCCCCCAGGGCTGCAGCACTTAAGGACTGTGCGAGTCAAGCCTCCTAGTCAGAGAGTCATAGTCGATCACCAAAGACTAAGCTGTAAAGTGGAATTCCATGAGTGGGAAAGCAAGCCACTGGTCATACAGCCTCTCACTTTGCTGCTGTTGCCCCCAGCGTCAATGGTTTAATCAAGAACTGTGATAAAGCCCAGGCGCTGACGGCTCTACAGGAGTTTCGAAATCCGTACTGAGTACAAAGAATGTTCTCAATGTCCAGAAGTGAACAAGTATGCTGGGGATAGCCAGCCTCTTTCTGTTTCTTTTTTTTCTTTTTTTTAACGTGTTTCCAGCAAACATTTTGAAGCAAAGCATAACTCGCATGACAGTTGAACAGCAAGAATGATTTGCTGCTTGTTTTGGTTGCTTTGTTAATTTTTAAAAAAATCATTATTATTAAAAAGAGATACCACAGTGAGATGGAACCCAGCAGAAAGTAACCTTTGAACCTCTCAGAATAAGAAAGTGCTCCAAGATATTAATTTCACTTATATGGTCCATTTGATGCATGTTGTGTGTGCGTACGCGTCTGTGTATGTGTGTGTGGGGGGGGGGGGGGGGGGGGGGGGGGGGGGGGGGTGCTTCTGTCTGTGTGTGTTTTACGAGGTGACATCCCTGATATGGCCTCTGTGGTCATGGGGCTATGAACAAGAAGATTGGATTGAATTGGATTGTGGTGTGTTTGTGTGTGTGTCTGATTTCTCTGTAAACATGAAATTCACAAGAGCAACACCATTCCCCCACCCCCCTCTCCCTTGTATACATGTATTATTGTTTCTCTGTGTCTATAATGTGTGTGTTATATATAATGCATATTTGTCTACATTTGTGTTATTATATATATATATACATATATATATATATATATATATGTTTTCAACCCCACCCTTACATATTATATGCAAGCACACATGCACACATAAACACACACACAACACAACACAACAGACACACACATACACACACATACACACACACACACACACACACACACACACATGCTCACACACACACACACACACACACACACACACACACACAATAGTTATACCATTATCTTTGAAATAAAAGAATTTAGATTAAATAAAACAGAAAACAAGCAAAAACAACGCACACACACACACAACATGCACACAACACACACACACACACACACGCTCACACACACACACCACACACACACACACACACACACACGCGCACACACACACACGCTCACACCACACACACACACACACACACACACACACACACACACACAAAAACCCACCACCACACACACACCCACAACCACAATGGGGATGGGATAGCCTAGTGGTTAAAGTGATGTATTCATAATCTGCTGACCCGGGTTCAAATCTTGTTCAAGAGGATTTTTCCTCTGAAAGTTAACATCAGTGCAGACTCCACTCTCCCCTAAAGTCCTTCGGATGAGACTATAAACCAAGGTTCCATGTTTGAACGCACATAGAACATATTGCGCACACGTTAAAACCTTCCCACTTTTCAGAAGAGTAGGCCATTGTGTGCCGGTGGGAATGGATGACAAAATTTACAAAATTGCATACTCACGGGGACTGGATGTTAAAAAACCTATGAATACTTATTCCATTATCCTCGAAATAAAAGAATAAATAATAAATAGATAAGTAATAATAATGATATAATAATAATAACAACCTCCCCCCCCCCCCCCCCCCCCCCCCCCCCCCCCACACACATCACACAGCTTTGCATAAACGTTATATCCCCCCTTTAGTATCACAGGTTTCCATCAGGCTTTAAGGTTCAGATGCTGTGTTCAAATCCTTCTGAGAAACTAATCATCGTGAACCTGGCAGTTTATGTAACTGAATGTCTAAAGATCAGAAATGTGTAGCTCTTTCCTGCCTGCAACAAAAGACTGCGTGCTACTGTATTATATCACCTCGACTGCTCCATGGTTGCTTTTTCAGATTCTATGTTCATATGGGTCTTATGGCCTGTAAAAACTGAATAAATTTGATTGATTGATTGACACAGTTTTACACACACCATATTCTGTGTTCATATGGGTCTTCCTACCTCTGTAAATGTCTTCATCTGTACACTCCTTCTCATTCCCTCCGCTCTGCTGCAGATACCTTGTGCTTAAGAACACCTAGATTCAACCAGTCCACTGTTGGCCGTCGCTCTTTCTCTGTTTCTGGTCCATCGATCTGGAATGACCTCCCTCTCTCCCTCTGTCAAAAGCCTTCTTATGAAGCTTTTAAATCCGGCATGAAGACTCATTTATTTCAAACCTAAGATTCTCCCCTCTTGTTCCATCTCACTTTTTGTCCCTGCCCTCAACAGACAAAACCCCATCACCCTGCCGAAGTGTATAACCTTTATGTGCATGTGAGTGTATACATTTGAATTTGTAAAAACTATTGATTGTAACTAGCTGCATGTGAATGAGTGGGATGAACGAAAGCGCTATGATTTGGGTTTTTGTCAAGATATGGCGCTGTATGTATTCCATGTATTATTATTATTATCATTATTATTATTATTATTATTATGGCCTACAAAGACTCGATAAATATTCATGATTGATTGACTGACACACAGTTTTACACACACACACACACACCATCCCACAAACTCGCTCTGCTCTAGTCTAAAGCGCTCCCCCTCCTCCTCCCCCTCCTCCTTCTCCTCCCCATGTGTGTCTTCAGGTGGCCCATGACAACTACTTAGCCCTGAAAGATTTTTTCAAAAAGTTCGGGGAGTTCAGCAGCAACGAGTTCTTCATTACGGGTGAGAGCTACGGCGGGGTGTACGTACCCACCCTCAGCGCCCTGGTGGTCGACGACAAAGCTTTCAATTTTCAGGTGAGCGGTTCGGGTACATAATGATGATAATAATAACAATAATAATATATGGAATTTATATAGCGCTCAATCTTGTTAAAAAAAAAACCAGACAAATTGAAGCGGTGTGTAGGCAAATCTGTGCACTCACACATACATACACACGCATGTACACAAACACACATGTATGTGTGTATGAGTATCAGTATGTGTGTGCGTGTATATGTATATGTGGTAATTTGTATTTTTCAACGTATTACCTTAATCGATTTTCCTCTTTACTGGTTTAATTTAATGATTAAGAATGCAATAATGTAGTATTTAAATATAATCATTAAGAAATTTGTTCTTAGATAGATGGCTTGATGAAAAAAAGCAAATACATTGCTTATTCAATGTACCATCTGGAAATAAAATTTTGACTTTGACTTTGACATGCATGCATACATACATACATACACACACACACACACACACACACACACACACACACACACACACACAACAAAAAGGGGGGGTTGGGGTAGCCTTGTGGTTAGACTATTGCGCTCGCAATCTGATGACCGGGATTCGATTCCCGTTCAAGGGGGATATTTTTCCTCTGGAGTTAACATCAGTGCTGACTCCACTCTCCCCAGAAGTCCTTCAGATGAGACTATAAACCGAGATCCCGTGAGCGAACGCACGCAGAACATCTTGCGCACATGTAAAATCCTGTTCCACTTTTCGTAGGAGTAGGCCATTGTGTGCCGGTGGGAACAGATGACATAATTTACAAAACCGCATACACACAGGGACTGGATGTAAAAAAAGTATATGAGTGCTTATTCCATTATCCTCGATATAGAAGAATAAATAAATAAACATGTACACATACACACATGCATACACAACACACACACACACATACAACGCACAAACACACACACATACAACGCACAAACACACACACAACACACACAACACATATACATGCACAAACACACACATACAACACACACACATACACAGCACACACATACAACACATAAACACACACATACAACGCACAAACACATGCATGCACACACAACACACACACACAACACAAACACACACACACACTCGTCTAATATCACTGAGAGGGAACAGACGTAAAATCGAAGACAACAACAACAACAACACACACACACACACACACACACACACACACACACACACACACACACACACACACACAAACACACACTTACTTAGCACGCACTTTCCATTTACCTAAGCCAAGTGCGGTCAGTCAGTTCCTGCTATAATCACCTTCAGCTGACCCCAGTGTGTTTGCGGTTTTATAAATTCTGTCATCTGTTCCCACCGGCACGCAGTGGCCTACTCTTACAAAAAGCGGAACAGGATTTAACGTGTGCGCAAGATGTTCTGCGTGCGTTCGCACACGGGGCCTCGGTTTATAGTCTCATCCAAAGAACTTTCGGGGAGAGAGGAGCCTGCACTGATGTTAACTCCAGGGGAAAATATCCCCCTTAAACGGGAATCGAACCCGGGTTGTCAGATTGCGAGCGCAATGTTCTAACCACTAGGCTATCCCGTCCCCCCTTCCTGATGGTGAATGAAGTAGATTCTTATCTCGACACTAACACGTGTTGGCTTTGTCTTGTTGTTCATTCTGTTTTTGTGTCTCTGCCATGAAAGGGAGAATGTGCAAAGTTGATGATCTGAAGTCTGTAGCTAGTAGCAACAGACTGCTCTGGTTTGGGCACGTTCAACGGAAAGCAGACCACCACATCATAAAAAGAGCAATGAACTTCGTAGTGGATGGAAAGAGACCAAAGGGAAGACCTAGCAAAGACCTGGGCTGCCTGTATTGCAGATGATCTTAAGAGAAAGGGGCATAAATATGGAGGAAGCTCAAAACAGAGAGAGATGGAGAGAAGGCTGATCAATGTCAAACCTCCCCTGGGAGAAACATGACAAAAAAGGAAGAAAAAGAAGATGAAAGGGGGTGTAGTTGATGAAGAGTGGGAGGGGGTGGGGGGCTTACCTGTCTGCAGAGTTTGTTCAATACAATTTATGGGATATCTTCTGCTACATACTAGGTAAAGTCTTTTTTGGGTTGGTTTTTGTTGTTGTGTGTATCACATTCTACATTGTCTCTACTTTCCAAAAATGTATAGGTTTACCTATCTAGTGTTATTCATAAGCATGTAAAAAAAAGAACCTAAAACGGAACGAAGGTATAGCTGTGGCTAAAACTTCTTGAAGTGTAGTTTCTGTGAGCAGCATTTTATTTATTTTTCATTTATACCACTTTTAAGTCACGGCAGATTTCTCTGCATGAAATTCGGGCTGCTCTCTACCCCAGGGGAGAGCGCGTCACCGCCACAAGAGCAGCGCCACCATTTTTTTTTCTTTGTTTTTGTCTGCAACAGTATTTGTTTCCCTATCAGAGTGGCGCTTTTTATTTTTACAAAATTTTGCCAGGGACAACTCTCTTGTTGCCGTGGGTTCTTTTCATCATCATCATCAATGCCTTTGTGCCTTATTGGCACGTAGGGCAGCAACAAATGTTCTCCACTCCTGTCTGTCCTGGGCCAGCTTCTGAATGGTTCTCGGGTTCTTTTACTATGTGCGCTAAATAATCACGTGCAAACACGCGGGACCTCGGTTTATCGTTTCATCCGAAAGACTAGCACCCAGACCAGACCACCACTCATGATCTAACGGATGGGTGAGGGGGAAAAGTTTCGGGTCCAAGCAGTAATCGGTATCGAGCAGTGCAAGGGGGGTGAAATGCTGGTCAGTGTTGAGAAGGGCTGTGCGATGTTTCAGGGTTTTGCTGTGGGCAATGGCCTGTCCAGTTATGAGCTGAATGACGACTCGCTCATCTACTTCGCTTATTTCCATGGGCTGATAGGCGAGAAGTGAGTATGCACGTGTAGACCTTTTCTTTTATTCCTTTCTTTTATATCAAGGGGACGGGATAGCTCAGTGGTTGGAGCACTCGCTTTCCCCCCCCCCCAGCCAAGTTAAGCAGCGTCGAGCGTGGTTACCAGTTGGATGGGTGACCGTTTGCGCGCCTTGGCTTCAGTACAGTTCCCCCAGTTCACCCAGCTGTAAATGGGTACCTGTCCTCTTTAGGGTCAGGGAAGGTAAAGCAGCGAGGGAGAGGAGATGGGTGCCGCTGCCCTCAAAATGCTGGCCCCTAGAGAAGTTGAGGTCTCTGACGCCTCGCTCCCCTACGACCACATAGGTTATGGGACACCTTTACCTTTACCTTATATCGAGGATAATGGAATAAGCACTCATGTGCTTTTTCACATCCAGTCCCCATGTGTATGCGGTTTCGTAAATTTTGTCATCTGTTCCCACCACCGGCACACAATTGCCTACTCTTTCGAAAAGCGAAACAGGATTCAACGTGTGCGCAAGATGTTCTGCTATGCGTTCGCACTCGGGCCTCGGTTTATAGTCTCATCCGAAGGACTTTGACATTCAGTTCGGTTTTTTTGGGGTCAAACTGGGAAGAAAGGGCGAGGAGGCTGGGAATCGAACCCAGAACCTCACGGTTTACTTGTTGGCAAGTGAACGTCTTAACCATCCTGCCACCTTCCTTCCAAGACCTGAGATGCTTTGATGCTTCTCTATTGTAACATTTGTCCATTTTGCAGCTCCCCTTCCCCCTTCCCCTCTTCCCTCCCTTTGGGCATGCTGGGGGCTCTTTCAGTGTTCAGGTAGCATTCTCACCTTTTGGAAATTCTGTGCTAGAAATTTCCTCTTTTCTGTCACTGTTTCTTGCCTTTCTCCTTGACCTTTCCGTCAACTGTCTTCCCGGTCCCATTTTCCTGCCTTTTGGAAATTCTGTGCTAGAAATTTCCTCTTTTCTGTCTCTTGTTTCTTGCCTTTCTCCTTAACCTTTCCGTCAACTGTCTTGCGTATTTTCTGCCTTCCCGGTTCCATTTTCCTGCCTTTGTTTTTTTTTTTCCAAGCAAATCTTTCCCCTCCTCCCCCCAAAAAGTTTAGTTTTGTTTTCATCCTATAATGTTTTGCACGTGTTCTCTTTATTCTGGCAACCAGTTAGTGATACTGTAAATGCTGGGATGGTTCACAGGATGTCCATTCTGCAAGTGTTATTTGCCAGTGTGGCACTTTTCTATGTATATTTTTTGTACTTTGGAATGTTCTGTTATCTTTTTTTTAAACAATTTTTTTGTAATCTGGGGACAATAAATTAAGCTGGATGGCTGGCGTCCACAGCACAGCCTGGTTTATCAACCTTAAGGGATGAAATGATTTAGGTGTTGTGTCATTTCATGTTTGGGGTTGTTGTTTTTTTTGTGATGGTGTGGTAAGTAGATTACCTCCCATGCGATCAGAGCGACATGTTACTATTTTGGGACACTCCTGCAAATTGTGCAGCGCTCTGTTTCCTTTGGGTGATGGTTGAAAACTACCTGTTGCATACACTTTGCCTTCGCGATAAAATGTAACATTTATGCAGCCTCTTTCTTAGAGGTCACTATCCTCCCTGTTCATACTGTTCTGTTGTAGCCGAGAAGTTGTACAGAGTTGTGGTAGGTCAAATATCTCCATTCTTGTTACATTTTTTTTCCAGATGGATGGTGTTAGATATTTGAAAGTGTTAGGAGGTGTTGGTTTTGAACTTGGAAGTGAAAGTTACTAAAGCCACTGAAAGTAACTGATTGAGGTGACACACAGCCCTGATATTATTCCATTATCCTTGATATAAAAGAATAAATAAATAAAATAAATAGATATGGCTGTTGTGGTCAGTAGGACTGTAAACAATGTGGAATGGAGTTGAATGGAATCCCTTTACGGGAAGTAATAATAAATGGAATTTATATAGCACTATATCTTGCAAAAAGAAATCAAAGCGCTTGCATTCATCACACCCATACATACAACCAATAATGATTAACAGAGTTAACAAATTCAAATGTACATACACACACATGCTATATCTTGCAAAAAGAAATCAAAGTGCTTGCATTCATCACACCCATACATACAACCAATAACAATTAACAGAGTTAACAAATTCAAATGTACATACACACACACACACACACACACACACCCACACACACATACACACACACACACAGATTATACACTTTGGCAGGGTGATGGGATTTGGGCTGTTTTAGGCAGGGGTAGATTTGAGATGAAACAAGAGGGGGGGGGGGGGAAATCATATTTGGAATAAATATGTCTTGAGGCTGGATTTAAAAGTGTTATACGTAAGTTTTTGGCGAAGGGAGAGAGGGAGGGCATTCCAGAACACTGGACCAGAAACAGAGAAAGAGCGACGGCCAACAGTGGATTGTTTGGGAAAGGGAGGAGATGAGAGAGGTTGGGAAAGAGAGGAGGTGAGATATGTGAGAGGTTGGGAAGAGAGGAGATGAGAGAGGTGGAAAGGAGGAGATGAGAGAGGTTGGGAAAGGGAGGAGATGGAGAGGTTGGGAAAGAGAGGAGATGAGAGAGGTTGGGAAAGAGAGGAGATGAGAGAGGTTGGGAAAGGGAGGAGATGAGAGAGGTTGGGAAAGAGAGGAGATGAGAGAGGTTGGGATAGGGAGGAATGAGCGAGGTTGGGAAAGAGAGGAGATGAGAGAGGTTGGGAAAGAGAGGAGATGAGAGAGTTGGGAAGGGGGAGATGAGAGAGGTTGGGAAAGAGAGGAGATGAAAGAGGTTCGGAAAGAGAGGAGATGAGAGAGATTGGGAAAGGGAGGAGATGAGAGAGGTTGGGATAGGGGGAGATGAAAGAGGTTGGGAAAGAGAGGAGATGAGAGAGGTTGGGAAAGAGAGGAGATGAGAGAGATTGGGAAAGAGAGGAGATGAGAGAGATTGGGAAAGGAGAGATGAGAGAGGTTGGGATAGGGGGGATGAGAGAGTTGGGAAAGAGAGGGATGAAAGAGTTCGGAAGAGAGATAAGGTAGAAGAGTGTTGAGAGAGGTTGGAAAGAGAGGAGATGAGAGAGGTTGGGAAAGGGAGGAGATGAGAGAGTAGAGCAGAATAGGGGACAGTTTGATTTAATTAAATTTTCGGAAGAGTAGGCTGTTTATCGCGCCGGTAAGAACGGTTGACTTTTTTTTTTAAATACGCATGTACATCAGTGTCGTGTTAATGTTTTTAGACATCAAGTCGGAATGTCGCTACCTTGATGGTAGGCAAAAACAGTGACTTACTTGACTTATGCCTCTTGGTTCCTTGGGGAACATAGGGCTGCAACAACACCCCTCCAACGAACTCGGTTTGGGGAGATCCTCTTCAGCTCGGCCCATGTCATTCCGCCTGCCTTCGTTTCTTCGTCAACACTTCTGCGCCAGGTCTGTTTTGGTCGACCAACTTTCCGCTTCCCTTGTGGATTCCAGTCAAGGGCTGCCTGGTGACACTTGACGCAGGCTTGCGGAGTGTATGTATGGCCGATCCATCCCCACTTCCTTTGTTTAATGATGGACTCGATTGGGGTTTGTCTGGTCCTGCCCCACAGTTGTAAAGGCAAAAACAGTGACACGTGCAAAATCCCACCGTTGGTGAACAAATCCTCAAGAGCTACAGCTGAGAAGAGGAAAAAAATGACCATTTTTTATTCATAAAAAAACACCCCAAAACATTGTACTATATATAAATGCTGATGGTATTCAAGGGTTGACGAAGAAACGAAGGCAGCTGGAATGACATGGGCCGAGCTGAAGAGGATCTCCCATAACCTGAGTTCGTTGGAAGGAAGGGTGTTGTTGCAACCCTATGTTCCCCAAGGAACCAATAATAATAATAATAATAATAAATGGAACTTATATAGCGCTATATCTTGCAAAGACAAATCAAAGCGCATGCATTCAACCTAATCTTACACAGTCATGCAATCAATGATAAATAATCAATAGTTTAAACAAACAGATATTTACAAACATGGTGCGCTGCAGAAAAAAATCTATGAAATAAAATTGCAATAGTCAAATGTTTTTCAAAAGCACACACACACACTCACACAGGTCGTATACTTTAGCAGGGTGATAGGGCATGGGTTAGTGAAGGTGGGATTGCTCTGATATGAAACAGGAGGGGGTGGGGAATCTTAAGTTTGAAATAAATATATCTCGAGGCTGGATTTAAAAGCGTCATAACTAGGTTTCTGGCGAAGAGAGAGAGGGAGCTCATTCCAGGTCGATGGACCCAAAATAGAGAACCAAGAGGCATAAGTCAAGTAAGTCAAGATGGTATTCAACAGGAAAATGCTGACGTTTATCGTGTCATCCGTGTTTGAGGGTTTGGTTGTTGTTTTTTTCATTGGTGGTTTGTGTGTGTGTGTGTGTGTGTGTGTGTGTGTGTGTGTGTGTTTGTTTTCAGACTGTGGGTGAATTTGATCAAGTCGTGTTGCCACGGCGACGCCAACAACTGCACGTTCTCCAAAGCTGCCAGCACCAGTCCCGCATGCTCTTCTTTAGTGAGTAGTCTGTCACCTGTCATTTTGTCAGACGGCGCTAAGAGTTCATGTCATCCATTTGAAACAAGAATTGGGTAACTGTGACAATTGTAATGGTAATTGTACCGGGGGCGGGATATAGCTCAGTGGTCGGTGGTCGGAGCACTCACTTTCCCCCAGCCAAGTTAAGCAGTGTTGAGCATGGTTACCAGTTGGATGGGTGACCGTTTGCGCGCCTGGGCTTCAGTACAGTTCCCCCAGTTCACCCAGCTGTAAATGGGTACCTGCCCTCTTTAGGGTCAGGGAAGGTAAAGCAGCGAGGGAGAGGAGATGGGCGCCGCCGCCCTCAATATGCTGGCCCCTAGAGAAGTGAGGTCTCTGACGCCTCGCTCCCCTACGACCTTATAGGTTATGGGACTCCTTTACCTTTACCTTTAACTGTGACACTCCACCAGGAAATGAGTCGCTTTGCACCTTGGCCATTTTTCTGCCAGGAGCCATTTTAAGCAGGTGGTGGAGGTCAAGTTGCTGATTTTGAGATTTTGATTATAAAACTATAGCCACTCTCTTCTACCTTGTCACTTTTAAATTTTTTGTTATATATATATTGAGGATAATGGAATACATCCAGTCCCCGTGTGTATGCGGTTTTGTCAATTTTGTCATCTGTTCCCATCGGCACACAATGGTTTGCTCTTCCGAATCAGGCTTTCTCCCATCTGTGAGGATTTTCTTTTTCTTTTATTCTGTTATGTCGAGGATAAAGGAATAAGCTTTCATGTGCTTTTTTTTTTATATCCAGTCCCCCCCGTGTGTGTGTATGCAGGTTCTTTCTAATCTTTTCTTTCTTTTATTCTTTTATATTGAGGAATAAAATATGGAATAAGCACTTATTGCTTTTTTTACATATCCAGTCCCCGTGTGTGTGTGCGTGCAGTTTTGTAAATTGTGTCCTCCATTCCCATCGGCACAATTTACTCTTCCGAAAAGCGGAACGGGTTCTAACGTGTGCGCAAGATGTTCTGCGTGTGTTCACACACGGGGCCTCGGGTTTATAGTCTCATCCTGAAGGATTTTGACACTCGGTTCAATTTTTTTCCCCCGTCAAACTGGGCAAGAAAGGGCGAGGCTGGGAATCGAACCCAGAACCTCACGGTTTACTTGTTGGCAGGCGAATGTCTTTACCATCCTGCCACCAAACTCCTTCTTAAAAGTTCATTTATTTCATTTGAAATAAGAATTGGGTAACTGTGACACTCCACCAGGAAATGAGTCGCTTTGCACCTTGGCCATTTTTCTGCCAGGAGCCGTTTTAGGCAGGTGGGGGGTCAAGTTGTTGATTTTGATTTTGATTATAAAACTATAGCCACTCTCTTCTACCTTGTCATATTTTTTATATATTTTATTTTATTTTTTTATATATTGAGGATAATGGAACACATCCAGTCCCCGTGTGTATGCGGTTTTGTCAGTTTTGTCATCTGTTCCCATCGGCACACAATGGTTTACTCTTCCAAATCAGGCTTTCTCCCATCTGTGAGGATTTTCTTTTTCTTTTATTCTCTTATTTCGAGGATAAAGGAATAAGCTTTCATGTGCTTTTTTTTTTTTATATCCAGTCCCCGTGTGTGTGTATGCAGGTTCTTTCTAATCTTTTCTTTCTTTTATTCTTTTATATCGAGGATAATGGAATAAGCACTTATTGCTTTTTTTACATATCCAGTCCCTGTGTGTGTGCAGTTTTGTAAATTCTGTCATCTGTTCCCACCGGCACACAATGGCCTACTCTTATGAAAAGCGGAACAAGATGTTCCACGTGCGTTCGCACATGGGACCTCGGTTTATAGCCTCATCTGAAGGACTTTTTGGGGGGAGAGTGGAGCCTGCACTGATGTTAACTTCAGATGAAAATATCCCCCTTGAACAGGAATCGAACCCGGGTCATCAGATTACGAGCGCAATGTTCTAACCACTAGGCTATCCCGTCCTATGTAATGACATATCGAGGCAGAATTTTGTTCCCTTTTGCTTTAAAAACGCATTTTTAAAAAACACCCAAGCCTTTATTCTGACCACCCTGTTACGATGCAAAACGTGACAATTTCTCAATTTGTCAGTTTCTACAGTCTATCATTTCAACTTGAGTGCTTTGATTTGTTGCTTTACAAGATTCAGCGCTATATAAATTCCATACCTTCTTCTTCTTCTTAATAACTTTTCATAGAAATGTCCGATTTTCATTCCGTTTTCTTGTACTGAACAACCTTTTTATTGCAGATTAACGACGTATTAACAACCAAAAACTTGACCTTCGGTTGTGCGATACGACTCCATTATGTGGCGTAGCGTCACATTTTAACATCATCGTCTCCTTTTTTTTTTTTTTTTACCCCCACCTGATTTTCTTGCAGGTGAGTGACGTGGCTTCCATCGTCTATTCAGGGGGCCTCAATATGTACAACCTGTACGGACCCTGTGTGAAAAATTCTGGCGTGTCCAACACCTTACGTCGTAGTCTGGTCACCGCCAACTTTGGCTGGGCCTTCGCCAATACCCGGTTCATGAAAGCAGAAAGAGAGGTATTGTTTGTTGTTGTTAGTGTGTTGCACTTTATTAAGGCTGGATGATACTGTAATCTTACTGTACTGGGTCGTAATGCAGTGCGCGGCATTGTGTTTTTTAGTGTATTATATTGGGGACGGGATAGCTCAGTGGTCAGAGCACTCGCTTTCCCCCAGCCAAGTTAAGCAGCGTCGAGCGTGGTTACCAGTTGGATGGGTGACTGTTTGCGCGCCTTGGCTTCAGTACAGTTCCCCCAGCTGTAAATGGGTACTACCTGCCCTCTTTAGGGTCAGGGAAGCTAAAGCAGCGAGGGAGAGGAGATGGGCGCCGCCCTCAATATGCTGGCCCTAGAGAAGTGAGGTCTCTGACGCCTCGCTCCCCTATGACCTTATAGGTTATGGGACACCTTTACCTTTTCTTTTTTTTCATTTTTGGGGGACGGGATAGCTGAGTGATCAGAGCACTCGCTTTTTTCCCCCCAAGCTAAGGTTTTAAGCAGCGTTGAGCGTGGTTGCCAAATGGGTGGGTGGTTGTTCGTACGCCTTGGTTTCGGTATGATCCCCCAGTTCACCCAGCTTAAAAATGCGTTTGAAAACAGTCAACTTCTCATTGTGACCACTTATCAGGATGCTGAACTTGTCAGTATCTTGTCATTTCAATTTGTAATAACTTTGCATAGAACTGTCTGATTTTCAGTCTGTTTTTGTTTTGTTTTGTTTTTGAATTAGCGTTTTTATTGTAGAATTATTTATGTATTCATTAATTTATTATTGTATTTTGAGAATAATGGAATAAGCACTTATTTTACATCCAGTCTGGGGTGTGTATGCAGTTTTGTAAATTTTATCATCCGTTTTCACCAGCACACAATGGCCTACCCTTCCGAAAAGGTTTTAATGTGTGAGCGAGATGTTCTGCATACGTTCGCACACAAGACCTCGGTTTATAGTCTCATCCGAAGGACTTGTGATGGGAGTGGAGTCGGCACTGATGTTAACTCCAGGGGAAAATATCCCTTAGAAGCATATTCAATAATTTGAATTTGGCATTTGATATTGCAAAAGGTCTCTGGCATAGTCCTATGGGACATTTGTTATAGTTTCATTAACGTTAATCACTTTTTATGTTTTTGTTTCGGTTTTTAATTTTTTTTTTTAATGGTATCTTTTGCTTTGTGAGGTTTCTTTTCATGATTAGACTACTTTTCCCCCCTCGCATTTTTCAGTAGGGCCTCCACCACCACCTCAATTCTCATACACCCCTTGTATATATGTGGGTTTTTTTCTCGTCTAATATCACTGAGAGTGAACAGACGTAAAATCGAAGACAACAACAACAATCCCCTTGAACGGGATTTGAACCCGGGTCAGCAGATCACTAGCAAAATGCACAACGCTGTAACCAACCAAGCTATCCCGACCCCCATTAACTTCTTCTTCCTTTTTTGTCATGTTTCTCCCAGGGGAGGTTTGACATTGATGAGCCTTCTCCATCTCTCTCTCTGTTTTGAGCTTCCTCCTTATTTATGCTGCCCCTTTCTCTTAAGATCATCTGCAATACAGGCAGCCCAGGTTTTGCTAGGTTTCCCCTTTGTTGGTCTCTTTCCATCCACTACGAAGTTCATTGCTCTTTTTAACTTGTTAATGATTAAAAGGGGATGGGATAGCTCAGTGGTCGGAGCACTCGCTTTCCCCCAGCCAAGTTAAGCAGCGTCGAGCGTGGTTACCACTTGGATGGGTGACCGTTTGCGCCACACCTTGGCTTCAGTACAGTTCCCCCAGTTCACACAGCTGTAAATGGGTACCTGCCCTCTTTAGGGTCAGGGAAGGTAAAGCAGCGAGGGAGAGGAGATGGGCGCCGCCCTCAATATGCTGGCCCTAGAGAAGCTGAGGTCTCTGACGCCTCGCTCCCCTACGACCTTATAGGTTATGGGACTCCTTTGTCTTACCTTTTACCTTTTAATGATTAAAAATGACCTCTGGCACAATGCGACTTCTTATATGTGGTGGAGCATCACATCATGTGGATCGGTCGGTGGTCTAGAGGTAACACACCTACCTGCCCAGAAAGCAAAAAGTCCGGGTCGGAAGTGTTCGGTGGTTCGATCCCCACTTGGGCCTGAAACTCCCCCCCCCATCCATTAGACTATGAGTGGTGGTCTGGGTGCCAAGTCTTTCGGATGAGACAATAAACCGAGGTCCCGTGTGTTACACCTAATTATTTAGTGCGTGTAAAAGAACCCGTGACAACAAGAGAGTTTGTCCCTGGCAAAACTCTGTAACCAAAAAAAAAAGCCACTCTGATAGGGAAACAAATAATAATAATTTATGGAATTTATATAGCGCTGAATCTTGTAAAGCAACAAATCAAAGCGCTCAGATGAATTTTTATATATTTTTTTAATCGAGGACAATGGAATAAGCACTCAGGTGCTTTTTTACATCCAATCCCCGTGTGTATGCGGTTTTGTCAATTTTGTCATCTGTTCCCACCACCGGCACACAATGGCCTACTCTTTCGAAAAGCGGAACAGGATTTAATGTGTGCGCAAGATGTTCTGCATGCGTTCGCACACGGGGCCTCAGGTTTATAGTCTCATCTGAAGGACTTTATGCCCCTTTCTCTAAAATCATCTGCAATACAGTTGCAGCCTTGAAAGAAAGAAAAAATAATGGGTAGGCGCTGCTCTTGCGACAACACACTCCTCCCCAGGGAAGAACAGCCCAGAATTTCACGCAGAGAAATCTGTCGGGACTTGGAAAGTAGTATAGAAAAGTAAATAAATAATTTTTTTTTTTAATTTTCATTATCCCTAATAATAATAATAATAATATATGGAATTTATTATAGCGCTGAATCTTGTAAAAAAAAAACCCAACCAAACAAACAACCCAAACAAACAAATCGAAGCGCTTGCACTCACATCGTTGTACATGCGTGCAACTAACAGTTCATCGAGAGCCTGCAGCAGCAGCAGAGTGAACTGGGCCAGAGAGTGTCCTTGACCCCACCCTGCCTCGACGAAGAGGGGTCAATCAAGTACATGAACTCTCCAGACGTGCGGAAGGCACTGCACATCCCACCCAGCCTTCCGGAATGGCAGCC
The DNA here is from genome assembly GCA_028751875.1 of Rapana venosa. Taxonomy (NCBI): domain Eukaryota; kingdom Metazoa; phylum Mollusca; class Gastropoda; order Neogastropoda; family Muricidae; genus Rapana; species Rapana venosa. The sequence continues at coordinate 28,103,089 of CM054154.1, read as the reverse complement.
GTGCAGGTAACTCTGTGTGTGTGTGTGTGTGTGGGATCGGAGGGGGGGATGAGTTTTGTGGGTTGGGGGGGGGGGGGGGGGGGTGTGGGGGGGTGAGTATGTGTGTGGGTGAGGGGGGGTATGTGGGTGGGGGGTGGGTGGGGGGGGGGGGGTGAGTATGTGTGTGGGTGAGGGGGGTATGGGGGTGGGGGGGGGGGGGGGGGGGGGTGAGTATTTGTGGGTGAGGGGGGTATGTGGGTGGTGGGTGGGGGGGGGGGGGTGAGTATGTGTGTGGGTGGGGGGGGTATGTGGGTGGGTGGGTGGGGGGGGGGGGTGGTGGTATGTGTGGGGGAGGGGGGGTATGGGTGGGGGGTGGGGGGGGGGTGGGGGGGTGAGTATGTGTGGGGTGAGGGGGGTGGTATGTGGGTGGGTGGGGGTGGGGTGGGGGGGGGGGGTGAGTATTTGTGTGGGAGGGGGGTTGTGGGGTGGGGGGGGGGGGGGGGGGGGGGTGAGTATTGTGTGGTGAGGGGGTTGTGGGTGGGGGGTGGGGGGGGGGGGGGTGAGTTTGTGGGTGAGGGGGGTTGGGGTGGGTGGGGGGGGGGGGGGGGGGGGGGTGAGTATGTGTGTGGTGAGGGGGGTATGTGGGTGGGGTGGTGGGGGGGGGGGGGGGGTGAGTATGTGTGCGGGTGAGGGGGGGTATGTGGGTGGGTGGGTGGGGTGGGGGGGGGGGGGGTGAGTATGGTGTGTGGGTGAGGGGGGGTATGGTGGGTGGGGGTGGGTGGGGTGGGGGGGGGGGGTGAGTGATGTGTGGGGGTGAGGGGGGGGTAGTGTGGGTGGGTGGGGTGGGTGGGGTGGGGGGGGGGGGGGGGGGGTGAGTATGTGTGGGGTGGGGGGGGGTAGTGGGTGGGTGGGTGGGGGGGGGGGGGGGGGTGAGTATGTGTGGGGTGAGGGGGGGTATGTGGGTGGGGGTGGGGGGGGGGGGGGTGGTGGGTGAGTATGTGTGTGGGGTGAGGGGGGGTATGTGGGTGGGTGGGGTGGGGGTGGGTGGGGGTGGGGGGGGGGGGGTGGTGGGGTGATGGTGGGGGGGGGGGGGGTGAGTGTGGGGTGGGGGTGGGTGGGGGGGGGGGGGGGGGGGGGTGAGTATGTGTGGGGTGAGGGGGGGTATGTGGGTGGGGTGGGGGGGGGGTGAGTGTGGTGGGAGGGGGGGTATGTGGTGGGGTGGTGAGGGGGGGGGGTTGTGGGTTGGGTGAGGGGGTTGTGTGTGGTGGTTGTGTGTGGGTGGGGTGGTTGTGGTGGGGGTGGGGGGTGGGTGTGGGGTTGATGTATGTGAGGGGTGTTTGGTGGGTGGTGTTGGTTGGTATTGTGGGTGAGGGGTTGTGTGTTCTGGGTGTGGGTGGGTGTTTGGTATGTTGTGTTGGGTTGTAGAGGGGGAGTGGTTGTGGTGGGTGGTTGGGGGTGGGGTGGTGTGGTATGTGTTGGGTGGTATGTGGGGGTGAGGTGGGGGTGATGTTATGGGGATGTGGGGTTGTGAGGTATAGTTGGGGAGTTATAGGTTGTGGTGTGTGTATGTGTGTATGTTGGGTGTTTGTGTCTGGTGGTGTGTGGGGGGGGGTGTAGTATGTGTGTGGTGTGTGTGGGTGGGGTGGGGGGGTGTATGGGGGGTTGGTGGGGATTGGTGAGTGGGGTGTATGTTATGGTTATTTATTCTTTATAGTGCGGGGAGGATGGTGAGTAGAGTACTAGGTGGAGGTGTTGTGTATCAGTGTGTGTGTGATGGGGGGGTTTGTGGTAATGTGGGGTGTATCGTTCACGGCGACAATGGTAGTGTAGAAAGGGGAAGGGGTGGGGGTAGGTGGTGCGCAAGTGTTCTGGTGAGTTGACGGGGGCTGGGGTTTGATGTTCGCGAAGGACTTTTGGGGAGAGTGGAGTTGACTGATGTACAGGGAATATCCCTGAACGGGATTTGAACGGGGTCATGATTGCGAGCGATGTTTAACCATAGGTATCCGTGGGTGGTGTGGTGTGTGTGTGTGGGTGTTGTGTATGTGTGTGTATGTGGTGTGTGTGGGGGGGGGGTGGGTTATGTATGGTGTGGTGTGTGTGTGAGGGATTGGGAGGTTGAAGGGGGGGGTGAGGGGGGTGTGGGTGAGGGAGGTGGGTGAGATGGGGGGGTGTACATGGGTGAGTGGGTGAGTTGTATGTGTGTGAGTGGGGGGGAGGAGGTTTGAGTAGGGGTGTATATGTGTGTGGGGGTGTTGTGTATGTGTGTGTGTGTGTGTGGGGGGGGGTATGTGTGTGAGGGGGGTGTGTTTGGGGCGATGTGTGTGGGTGAGGGAAGGGGGTGGGGGGGTGGGGGGTGAGGGATTGGGGGATATGTGTGTGTGAGGGAGGGGGTTTAGGTGGGTGGGGGGGATGTGTGCAGGAGGGGTGTGTGGGGTGGGTGAGAGTGAGTAGGGGTGTATGTATGTGGGTGGGTGGGTGAGTTGTATGTGTGAATGGGGGGAGGGGGGGGGGGGGGGGGGTCTGAGTGTGGGTGGGATATGTGTGGGTGGGTGAGTTTGGGGTGTGGGTGGGTGGAGGGGTTTTGTGTGGTGTGTGTGTGTGTTGTAGGTTAGTGTGTGTGTGTGTGTGTAGGTTTAGTGTGGGGTGGGGGTGGGTGGGTGGGTGTGGGTGTTGTGTGTGGGTGGGTGTGGGTGTTGTGTGTGGGTGTTGTATGTGTGGGTGTGTTGTGTATGTGTGTTTTGTGTGTGGGTGGTGGGTGGGGTGTGTATGGTAGTGTGTGTTATGTGTGTGGGTGGGTGTGGGGTGTGTGTGTGTGGGTGTTGTGTATGTGTGTGTACGGGGTGTGGTGGGGGGGGTGTTATGTATGTGTGTGTGTGAGGGATTGGGAGGTTGAATGGGGGGGGTGAGGGGGGGTGTGGGTGAGGGAGGTGGGTGAGATGGGGGGTGTACATGGGCGAGTGGGTGAGTTGTATGTGTGTGAACGGGGGGGAGGAGGGTTTGAGTAGGGGTGTATGTGTGGTGGTGGGGGGTGTTGTGAGTTTGTGTGTGGTGTGGGGGGGGTTTGTGGGTGTATGTGTGTGAGGGTGGGTTGTGTTTGGGGGGGGGTGTGGGGGGTGAGGAAGGTGTGTGTGTGGGTGAGGGATTTGGGGGGGGGGTTAGAGGGGGGTATGTGTGTGGGTGGGGGAGTTGTATGTGTGGGAGGGGGGGGGGGGGGGGGGGGGGGTTTTGTGTGTGGGTGTATATGTGTGGGTGGTGAGTTTGTGTGTGGAGATGGGTTGGGGGGGGGGGGGGGTGGAATGTGTGTGAGGGTGTGTGTGGGTGGGTGGGTGTTCATGGTGTGAGTGTGTGTGCCTGGTTGGTTAGAGCATTGCGCTAGTGATTTGCTGACCCGGGTTCAAATCCTGTTCAAGGGGATATTTTCCCCCTGGTGTTAACATAAGTGCTGACTCCACTCCCTCCCTCCCTCCACAATCTTTCGAACAAGACTATAAAGTGAGGTCCTGTGTGTGAACGCGTGCAGAACATCTTGCGCACACTTTAAAACCAGTTTTGCTTTTCAGAAGAGTAGGCCATTGTGTGCCAGTGGGAGTGGATGACAAAATTGACAAAATTGCAAATACAAAAAAAGTTTCGGGTCCAAACGGGATTCGAACCACCACACACTTCCGACCCGGACTTTTCGCTTTCTATACAGGCGCGTTACCTCTAGACCACCGATCCACCAATACGTTACAGTATAACATTTGGTTCTTTTGTTGCAGTGTCTTCACGTACAAGAAACTGTATAGCGACGTGAGTGCCCAGTACAAGAAGATCTTCAGTAAAGGGGTGAGTGAAGGGAACAGTGGAATGAACGAGTATGATCTCTCTCTCTCATTTTCTTTCTCCCCCCCCCCCCCCTTCCATAGAGAACGTATTATGGGAACGGGATAGCTCGGTGGTCAAGGGCATGCTCTTTTTGCCATTCCCCAGGCTAAGGCTAAGGTTAGTCAAGTCAAGTCAAATTTTGTATTTTCAGATGGTACATTGAATAAGCAATGTATTTGCCTTTTTTTTCCATCAAGCCATCTATCTAGGAACAAAGACATGAAATGTGTATTTATTTATTTATTTATTCTTTAACATCGAGGATAATGGAATAAGCACTCGTGTGCTTTTTTTACGTCCAGTCCCCGTGTGTATGTGGTTGTGTAAATTTTGTCATCTTGTTTCCACCACCGGCATACAATGGCCTACTCTTCCGAAAAGCGGAACAGGATTTAACGTGTGTGCAAGATGTTCTGCGTGCATTCGCACACGGGAGCTTCGGTTTATAGTCTCATCTGAAGGGCCTTTGACATTCAGTTTGATTTTTGTGTGTGTGTGTGGCCAAACTGGGAAGAAAGGGCGAGGCTGGGAATCGAACCCAGAACCTCACAGTTTACATGTTAGGCAAGTGAATGAATGTCTTAACCATCCTACCACCCATGACTTTGGGTAAGTTTTTAAAAAAAATTTTATTTAAATTTTCATGACAACGAACTGACACAACACCTGAAACGAAATAGAGCGTATGCGATGGGCAGACTTAATCTCTTAACTGCCCACTGCCAGTGCAAGTGCACCCTATATGCTGGGGAATAAAATTCTTATATACCACTGCTATGTTCATATCCCTCTTACTCAGAAACTACTACATGAATATTCCTGATAGTCTACCCAATGACAGTATATATATCGTAGATTACTTCAAGGCAAGCTCAAATTAGTTAGCATGATATTTCACTGCGAAAATATATTTAAAATGTAAAAAATCGACCATAAATACGATTTCTTCATCACCACTGTCATTCTGAGTACCCCCCATCTCAATAATGTCAAACATATGTCTAGGCCAAATCTCATTCATTGTTTTTTAAATACACGATCTCCTGAATCATATGCGATCGTTTTCATCACTGTTAGGTAAATCTAGAGTTTTATTTGCCCCTTTTTCAGCTGTGTAAAGTTATTGATGCCTTCAACAAGAAGTGTCAGCCATTTTGAACAAGAACTTCCCAAGCAGTCATGCATAAAAGCACAAAATACGAGCGAAAAAACGATCGTTTTTGCCACGGTTTTTGTAGCTGGATGTTGCCAAGCAACAGGAGAATGATCTCCACTAATTTTGGAGTTCTTTCCCTTTAACTGTAGTCAAGGAAGGAGGCACCATGGTCGAGTGGTTTAGGCGGTCAACTCATGATCCAGAGGTAGCGGGTTCGATCCCCGCTCGGCTCGGTGTTGTGTCCTTGGGAAAGACACCTTACTCCTATTTTCCTCACTCCACCCAGGTGTACAAGTGGGTACCAGCTCTGCTGGGGAAGTATCTGGCGACAGACTAGCGTCCTGTCACAGGGGTGGTGAAAAAACCATCAGTTCGCTTAACGCTACAGAAACCGGGATAAGCTCCGGCTCTATGGGCCTTCTGGCTCGAAAGAACATACTTTTTTTTTTGTAGTCAAGGAAGCTGGCTTGTTTACTTCAGTTCGACTACCCCGCAAATTTCCGGGTTGTTGGCGTATAGGGTGCACGTTTAGCCCAGAAAATTTTGGGGGTAAGGCAGTCTGGTGGTTAAGGGGATGAGGCTTTTTAATAAAAAAATATTTATTTTTATTTTTATTTCTTTTATATCGAGGATAATGTCGGTGACTTCGTTTTCTTTTTTTTCTCGCCATGCTGCAGAAGCGGGTGCTGGTGTACAATGGTGATGTAGACATGGCCTGCAACTTCCTGGGCGACGAATGGTTCACCGATCGTCTGGGACAACCGGTGAGTGCGTCTAATAATAATAATAATAAAAATAATAATGTATGGAATTTATATAGCGCTGAATCTTGTAAAGTAACAAATCAAAGCGCTCGGATGACATTTAAAAAAAAAAAATTTTTAATATATAATATCGAGCATAATGGAATAAGCACTCATGTGCTTTTTTTTTTTTTACATCCAGTCCCCGTGTGTATGCGGTTGTGTCAATTTTGTCTCATCCGTTCCCACCACCGGCACATAATGGCCTACTCTTTCGAAAAGCGGAACAGGATTTTAACGTGTGCGTGCAAGATGTCCTGCGTGCGTTCGCACACGGGGGCCTCGTTTATATAGTCTCGTCCAAAGGACTCTCTATTGACACCCTGAGTGGGGGGGGGGGGGGGGGGCCTCTTGCTGTCGCTCCATTCCTTGCTTGCTGTGATGGTGGAGTTTTCTGCCCAATCTGACGACCTGGGTTTGATACCCGTTCAAGGGGGATATTTTCCCCCTGGAGTTAACAACATCAGTGCCGACTCCACTCTCCCCCAAAAAGTCCTTCGGATGAGACTTATAAACCGAGGCCCCGTGTGCGAACGCACGCAGAACATCTTGCACGCACGTTAGAATCCTGTTCCGCTTTTCGTAAGAGTAGGCCATTGTGTGCCAGTGGTGGGAACAGATGACGGAATTTAGAAAAACTGCAGACACACGGGGACTGGATGTAAAAAAATAGCACATAAGTGCTTTTTGCATTATCTTTGATAGAAAAGAATAAAATAAAATAAAATAAAGTGGAGTTTGGAAACCTGTTCCTCATGGTGTTGTTCGGGAGGAGTGGGGGGGGGCAATTTTTTTTTTAAAACACTAGCCAAAACTGCTCGTCACAATATAGCTACAATGTCATAAGAATAACATATGGAATTTATATAGCGCTGAATCTTGTAATACGACACCCTGAAGAAACTCACAAAACCACTTCAAACCAAATCATCAGTCATTGAAGACAGCTCCGGAAACCTCCTCACAGAAAGCTCAGCTGCATTGAACAGGTGGTCTGAATATTGTCAAGAACTGTACAACTACCCAATACAACCTGACAAGAGCATAATAGAAGAGAAAGCAGCAACATCAAGAGCACCCTCGCCATTACCTATACTGAGGGAAGAAGTGGAAGAAGCCATCCGCAGCTTACCAGTAGGAAAGTCCCCAGGAGCAGACAATATACCAGCAGAGCTGCTCAAGCATGGTGGCGAAACAGTCATCACATATGTTACAGCTATCTGTCAGAAGATTTGGGAGACAAAACAGTGGCCAACGACTGGACACAATCATCATCATACCCTGCCCAAGAAGGGGAATTTACGCCAATGCCAAAATATAGAACAATCAGCCTCATCAGCCACGCCAGCAAGATCATGCTCAAGTTATTTTGAATCGACTCAAGAAGGAGGCAGAAGAACACCTTGCAGAGGAACAAGCTGGGTTCAGGGCAGGCAGGAGCACAATCGAACAGATTTTTAACTGCCACATCATGATGGAAAAACATCTTCAACATCAGAGAGACCTGTTCCACAACTTCATCGACTTCAAGAAGGCTTTTGTACAGAGTATGGCACGAAGGCCTGTGGCAGGTCCTCAGAATGTTTGGCATTGAAGAAGGACTAGTGCAACCATTCAAGCACTATACAACACTGCAAGCAGTGCAGTCCTTCTGAACAAACAGGTCGGAGACTACTTCAAAAAACCCCAGTTGGGGTCCGACAAGGATGCCTGTTATCTCCAGTCCTGTTCAATCTGTTTTTGGGAAAAACATCATGAGAGAGACCCTCCATGACTTCCACCCTACCATCTCCATTGGCGGCAGACCCCTCAACAACTTACGGTTTGCCCATGACATTGACCTCATGGGCGGAAGTAACACAGAGCTGCAAGATCTTACGACCAGACTTGAGAACAGAGTGGAGCATATGGGATGGAGGTGAGCTCGGAGAAAAGTAAAGTACTTGTGAACAGCACGAGCAATGCCACCGCTAAAATTTACATGAACGGCCAACAACTGGAGGAGGTAGACGCTTTTTAAATACCTCGGCGCTACACTCACAAAGGACGGGCGATCGACGACAGAAATCAAAGTCAGAATAGCCATGGCAACATTTCCATGACAAAACTCACCACCATATGGAAAAGTAAAGAGATCAGTTTCCCAATCAAACTAAAGCTCTACAAAGCCCTAATTCAGACTATCCTGCTGTACGGAAGTGAAACCTGGACATTGACTGCTGAAACAGCAAAGCGAATCCAGTCATTCGAAACAAAATGCCATAGAAAACTACTGGGCATATCCTGGAGAGAACGAAAGACCAACGAATTTGTCAAGAGTCAAATAACACGGCTGGCAGGTCCACAGGAACCCCTTCTCACCATCGTCAAGAAGAAAAAGCTGACATGGTTCGGCCACGTCACCCGCCACAACACTCTGCCCAAAACAGTACTGCAGGGAACACTCGAAGGTGGCAGAAGGAGGGGAAGACAGAACAAGTCATGGATGGACAACATCAGAGAATGGACCAGGATGAATGACTCGGCACTACTGCGCAGAGCCGAGGACCGAGATGGATGGAGGAGGCTTACCACGGCATCGTCTTTCATGTCTCCCCCACGACCGCCAAGGTCACGGGTCTGATGATGATGATGAATCTTGTAAAGCAACAAATCAAAGCGCTTACATTCGAATCATTTACACGCATGTGATCGCACACAAGTAAGATGAACAGATATCAAATTTACACGCACGCACACACACACACACACACACACGCACGCACTTGAATACACTAGCATGTTTACATAGCACACTTAGGCCAGGTGGTTGAGATAGGGGGGGGGGGAGTTTACTGTTAATTTAGAGAGTATATGGATAGATTATGAGGCGGTTAGATCTCAGTGTTAATTCAAAAAGTATGTATGGATTATGAGGGGGGGGTAGATCTTAGATAGAAAATAAGTGTTTTGAGGCTGGATTTGAAAGTTTCAAGTGCAGGTTTTTGGCGAAGGGAGAGAGAGGAAGATTCTGGCATCGCTTCTAGTAGAAAGACGTTAAAAATTCAAGAATTAGAGGGAGAGCATTCCGGGTTAATGGACCACAAATGTAGAGTTGAGTGTGACTCCAGTGAGTGAATTGAGTGTGTTGTTGTTGTTGTCTTCGATTTTAAGTCTGTTCACTCTCAGTGATATTAGACAGGGGGAAAAATGCATGGAAGTTGAGGTGGTGGTAGATGTCCTACTGAAATGTGTACAAGGGAAAAATAGTTTACATAGGCAAAAAATGAAACTTCACAAAGCAAGAAAACCAGTTAAAAAAACAGCACAAAAACAACACAAAAACAAAAAAACAAAACAAAAACACCAACAAACAAACAAAAAACCATCATTAAACTTAATGAGATTATAACAAATGTCCTATAGGACTGTGCCAGAGACCTTTCGCAATATTAAATACCAAATTCACGTCATTGAATATGCAAACTGAGGGAGTTTTCCGGAAAACTGGGGTAAAAAAAAAAAAAGCTTTTGTGCGCCTGCGTTCAAATATTATACGAGCATTAGTGATATTCTCACCACACAGACATTTACTGTTTCTGCTGAATTTCGGGTAATGAATGCATTCAATTTCATTCTCTAAATCAAGCTGGGTAATGAATGCATTCAATTTCATTCTCTAAATCAAGCTGTTTACTCGTCTTGCTGTGAAAATATTTGTGTACCGTTTCTGCTGAATTGGGTAATGAATGCATTCAGTTTTATTCTCTAAATCAAGCTGTTTACTCGTTTCTTGCTGTGAAAATATTTGTGTGGTGTAAGTAATGTGTCCGCTCTCTCTCTCTCTCTCTCTCTCTCTCTCATTCATCAATAAGAGAAAAAGTTTGTTGTATTAGGATATTTACATCACAAACGAAGATACGGTTATCGTTTTTGTTATGATTTTGAAAAACTATATGTGTATTGATTTTATCCAGACATAAGGAAGGTACACTTAGATCAAAATAGTGAATTGTGTCTGAGTTTCTCTCTCTCTCTCTCTCTCTCTTTCTCGCTGTCTCTCTCTCTCTCTCTCTCACTTTCTCTCTCTCTTTCTCTCTCTCTCTCTCACTCTCTCTCTGTCTCTCTGTCTCTGTCTCTCTCTCGTGTGGTCCCTCCAGGTACGCAAAGCTCGGTCTGAATGGACCTACACCGACAAAACGGAGACCAAGCAGGTGGCCGGTTTCTTCAAGGAGTTTGAACAGCTGACCTTCGTCACCGTCAGGGTGAGTGTCTGTTGGTGGACGTGTTTTGAGTTATGTATGGGGGTAGTAAGCGTATCGAGTTGACAAGGTCATTGGATTTTTTTGGTTTTGGGGGGTTTCCTTGGCTAGAGCTCTGATAGTTCGCCAATGGTGAGATTTTTGCATGTGCAACCATTTTTTTTCCCACCGTTAATGATAATAATAATAATGTATGGAGTTTATAAAGCGCTGAATCTTGTAAAGCAACAAATCAAAGTGCTCAAATGACTTTTTTTATTTTTTATTTTTTTTTTTTACATCAAGGACAACGGAATAAGCACTCAGGTGCCCTTTTTTTTTACATCCAGTCCCCGTGTGTATGAGGTTTTGTAAATTTTGTCATCTGTTCCCACCGGCACAAAATGGCCTACTCTTTTGAAAAGCGGAACGGGGTTTAACGTGTGCGCAAGATGTTCTGTATGCGTTCGCACACTGGGCCTCGGTTTATGGTCTCATCCGAATGACTTCTTAACTGCCGAGTGCAGGTGCACCCTATATGCCGGGAAATACAATCCTATGTACCACTTGCTATGTTTATATCCCTCTTACTCAGAAATTAATAAATGAATAATCCTGATAGTTTGGCCAATGACAGTATATATATATATATCGTAGATTGCTTTTTTGAGGTAAGCTCAAATTAGTTAGCGTGATATTTCACTACAAAAAATATATTTAAAATGTAAAATATCGACAAAAAATACTCTTTCTTCATCACCACTGTCATTCTGAGTACCCCCCCCCCCCCCCCCGTCTCAATAACGTCAACATAAGTCCAGGCAAAATCTCATTCATTTTTTAAAAATGCACGATCTCCTGAATCATACTTGATCGTTTTTCATCACTGTCAGGTATATCTAAAGTTTTATTTGCCACTTTTTCAGCTGTGTAAAGTTATTGAAACCTTCAACGAGAAGTGTCAGCCATTTTGAACAAGAACTGCCCAAGCAGTCATGCATAATAACACAAAATACGGGCTAAAAAACCGACCGTTTTTGCCACGATTTATGCAGCTGGATGTTGCCAAGCAATAGGAGAGTGATCTCCGCTAGTTTTGGAGTTCTTTCCCTTTAACTGTAGTCAAGGTAGCTGGCTTGTTTACCTCAGTTCGAAACCCCGGAAATTTTCCAGGCTGTAGGCGTATAGAGTGCACGTTTTGCCCCGGAAATTTTCCAGGTTGCAGGCATATATAGAGTGCACATTTAGCCCCGGAAAATTTCCGGGGTGGGGCAGTCTAGTGGTTAAGGTAACCACATTCACTTCAGGGATGATTTCTTAACACAACACCAGTAGTGTGCATGAGTGTGTTTTTTTAAGAATGTAGATATATATTAATGGTCGCAAATGCAAAATATCGACGTTGATGAAGTTCTCGGCTCTTGCCAAGGAACCACCCCCCTCCCCACCCCACCCCCCAAAAAAATTGAAGATTATCTTAACACCTGCATGAATGAATCTGTGCAGTTTTGAGTTACACGATAATAAAAAAATTTTTAAAAAGAAAGTAAACAAGAGTTAGGCAAACCGATGATGTTTAAATTATAAAGTTCGTCCATATCATTGCATGTAATTTTTGCAGGACTGTCGCCAGCTTAATAATAATAATAATAATAATCATCATGTATGAAATTTATAAAGCGCTGAATCTTGTAAAGCAACAAATCAAAGCGCTCAGATGACTTTTTTGTTTTGTTTTTGTTGTTGTTATATATCGAGGATAATGGAACAAGCACTCATGTGCCTTTTTAAAAAAATTTTTTTTTTACATCCAGTCCCCGTGTGTATGCATGCGGTTTTTGTCAATTTTGTCATCTGTTCCCACCACCGACACACAATGGCCTACTCTTTCAAAAAGCGGAACAGGATTTAACGTGTGCGCAAGATGTTCTGTATGTGTGCGTGTGTGTATGTGCCTGCATATGTCTGTGTGCGTGTATGTGTGTGCATGTGTGTATATGTGCCTGCATATGTCTGTGTGTGTGCATGTGTGTATGTGCTTGCATATGTCTGTGTGTGTGTGTGTGTGTGTGTGTGTATGTGCCTGCATACGTCTGTGTGTGTGTGTGTGTGCATATGTGACCTTCCTACACGTTTTCCTCATCCTTTCTGACCCAGTCATTGCCACGTTACGTTTTTTTTTGTTTTTTTCAGGGTGCAGGTCACATGGTTCCGACTGACCGCCCTCGGCCAGCGCTCAAAATGTTCATCAACTTCATCACCAACAAGCCCTTCAACTGAACACCTGGGGGAGGGGGGGGCGGCCTCTCCCCCCCCCCCCTACCCACACGAACCCCAACCGAAACCGAACCGGGTCTTTCAGTGAGCCGTTTGACCACCAAGTTTGTGCAAGTGACTCAGCAGCTCTCTAGTGTGAAGAGAGGGAGGGGGGGGGGGGGGGGGAGAGTAGAATAATCGGAGAGAGTGTGAACTTTTAGTGGGGTGGGTGGTGGGGGTGGGGTGGGGGGGAGGGAGGGGGGAAGTTATGGAAGAAAGATGGTTAAAAAAAGGAAAGGACTGAACACTTGACAGAGGGGTATGAACATCAGTGATACAGTCTGCTGGTGGTGGGTTTTGGGAGTTGGGTGTTTTTTTTGGTTTAGTGGGGTTTGGGGGTTTTGTTGTTGTTGGTTGTTGTTGTTTTTTTTTGGGGGGGGGTGTTTTTTGGTAGGGTTTATTTATTTTTGGTTTTGATTTTTGTTTTGTTGTTTGGGTGGTGGAATGGAGGGGGGGAATTTTTGTTTTGGTTTGGTGGGGTGGGGGGGGTGGCAGTGTCCACAAGATCTTTACTCTGATAGCCACTGGATAAGTACATATTTCATTTATAAGTGATTTTTATTTATAATTTTTTATTTTTTTTTTTTTGGGGGGGGGGACAAGACCAGCATTTATGTTAAAGCGTTGGATGCAGTTGAGAGACTTTTTTTTTTTTCATGTGTAAGTGGACAGTAAAAGGCTGTATCTTGTATCTTATTTTGTATCTTGGGTAGAGGAGATAATTTCTTTTGACCTCAGCCTCTGAATTTTTTTTTTTTTTTTTTTTTTGGTGGAGACTGTGGATGGTTTGGGTTGATGTTTTTTGTGTGTGTGTGGCTAAGTTGCATCTTTTGTTTCTGGCGATAGTTTGTAATATGTATCGACTGAATGATAATATTGACGAAGTTGTGCAGTCCCTGACCAAAAACAACCATCCAAAAATTATTGTGCATCTCAAAAATGTATTCACAGAAACAGCTGAGTAGCCAATGCATAATAACAAAACTGGAAATTATTGGGTTACTTGAGACCTGTGAAAATAGAAGAGAAAAAAAAAAGAAAGTGTGTGATGATGTATGTCATCGGAGTGAAACAGTGTGAGATCATTTGTGTGTAAGGTTGGGATTTTTTATAAGTTTTCAAGCAGTTATCTCTGTGTGATGTTTTTGGCCCAAAAGAATTAGAATGTAGGGGGTGTGTCAGTATTTTCTCGTAGGTTTGAAAATTTGTGGGGGGGGGGATTTGGTTGGTTTTGGGGTGGTTTTTTTAGGTGGGGGGGGGGGGGGGGGGGGGGGGATTGGGGCTGGAGTAGAAAGACTATTAAATAATAACTAAATGTTTCCTAGTGAATGAAATGGGAAAAAAAATTCATTTACAAGGAAAAATAAAATTATTGTGTGACAAGCAGAACCCGCCTGAATTCATTTGTTGTTGTTGGGTTTGGTTTTTTTATTTTAAAGATTTATGATCTAATGCACACCTGTAAGTGCATTTGATGCTTTTTATTTTTTTTTTTTTTTTTTTTAAAGATTTTATGAGCTAATGCACATCTGTAAATGTGCTTGATGCGTTATTTTATTTGTTCTTTATCATTTAAAAAAAAAAAAATTTCACGATCTAATGCATATTTGTAAGTGCGCTTGTTCCAAATGCTCAGGTTAGACTATGTTACAAGACCAACAAAACTATGTGAAAGAAGAAATCAAAAAGCGTGTGGGCCCCCAAGAAAGAGGTTCTCCACCATGAAGAGGAGAAGAAAACTGATGTGGTTTGGTCACACCACAAGACACAACACCTTAGCAAAAAAAAAACATCTTGCAAGGAACAGTTGAAGGCAAGAGAAGAAGAGGCCGCCAAAAGAAATCATGGGTTGACAACATCAAAGAATGGACCACCGCCCAACCCCTGCAACACCTTCTACTAGCCACACAGGATCGTGAAGCATGGAAAGAGATCTCTGTTGCGTCTTCTCTCATGTCCCCCCCCTACGTCCTTTGGGACATAGGACTGAGTGAGTGAGTGAGTGAGACTTTGTTATGGTGTTGGTAGTCAGCTTGTACAGGTTCAGGGTTTGTTTTAGTAAAGTTCGGAGGAGTGAGTTAGACCCCTCTGTTGTAGGGGAGCCATCTTTTCATATAGCGTTGCGATTCTTTTAAACTATCTCTTCTGACCATTTTTCTGTGTGTGTGGGGCTGGGGGAGGGGGGGGGGGAGGGTGGTGTGTGTGTGTGGCCCGTGGTCATGTATGAGAAAAATTCACAGTGTTTTCATGCTTTGAAGAAAAAAAGAAGAAGATATTTTCGTGTTATGTTAATCGTGCTTGTATAATCATAGAATAGTGCTTGTGAAGGACTGATTTTGAACTGGGTTTAGGGTTTTTGTTGTTGTTTTTTAGGCTTGTAGCGTGTTATGTCACAAAGGTTATCTTGCTTTGAGCTTTGCGGTACTAGTGCCAATTCTGCTATAAAAAAATTCAAGAAAAAAAGGATTGATTAGGCATCATTTTCTGCACAGTTTTTCTTGTGTATTTTTTTTATATTGTCGGGGAAAAAATTAATCAGAATATTAATTACTGCTTTTTATTTTTCTGTTGTTTTTTTTTAAATAGAAATTTGACTGGAGGTTGTTTTCTTTTATATAATTACGAGTTGTTGAGGGTTTTTTAAATTTACAAAATATGTATTAAATGATTCTGTCGCAGGGTGTTTTGGTGTTAGTATTGTTTTAGAAATATGAATTAAAGATTCATCACTCCCTCTGTTTTTCCTCTAGACATTAATGATAAAATTTCTGTTTTAAATTAATAACTTTTCTTTTTTCCACAAGTAGCTGCTGTCTCGCCTTTCAAACCCCCTGAATGATTTTACTTTCTCTCTCTCTTTCACAAAATAGTGATAACAGACATGAAAAGAAAAAAACTCAACTGGCTGAGTGTATGGATCCATGTTATAAGCGTGTGTACATGCACGTGTGTCACATCTTCTTCTTCTTCCTTTTTTGTCATGTTTCTCCCAGGGGAGACCTCAGTTTATGGTCTCATCCATATGACAAAGCTCATACCACCCCACACACATCGCACAAATCCAACATTATTCTGTCAAAAGTGCCAAGTTTAGCGCGCCCCTTCCTCTTACCTGTGGCCAGTTCCTGTTATCATTAGCTTATTTATTTATTCTCTTTATATTGAGGATAATGGAATAAGCACTTACGTGCTTTTTGTTTTTACATCCAGTCCCCGTGTGTATGCAGTTTTGTCAATTTTATCATGTTCCCACCAGCACACGATGGCCGACTCTTACAAAAAGCGGAACAGGATTTAACGTGTGCGCACAAGATGTTCTGCGTGTGTTCGCGCACAGGGCCTCGATTTATAGTTTATAGACTTTTGGGGAGAGAGTGAAGTCGGCACTGATGTGAACTCCAGAAGGAAATATCCCCTTCAACGGGAATCGAACACGGGGTCGTCAGATTGCGAGCGCAATGTTCTAACCACTAGGCTATCCCGTCCCCCCACTGCTGGGCACCAGCTGGGCTGGGAAGGGATGGAATAGATAGCAGCTGAGAGTGGGGGAAACTGACTGACTGACTGCTGGGAACTTGGGGGGTCTAGTGAATAGGTAAAAAAAAGTTTGGTCTTCAACAGAGGAATAATGGTGGATCGGTGGTCTAGAGGTAACGTGCCTGTCTAGAAAGCGAAAAGTCCGGGTCGGAAGTATGCGGTGGTTCGAATCCCGTTTGGACCCCGAAACTTCCCCCCCCTCCCCCCCCCCCCCAACATCCATTTAGACCGTGAGTGGTGGTCTGGGTGCTAAGTCTTTCGGATGAGACGATAAACCCGAGGTCCTGTGTGTTACACATAATTATTCAACACACACACACACAAAAGAACCCACAGGCAACAAGAGAGTTGTCCCTGGCAAAATTCTTAGAGAAAAAGCCTCTCTGATGGGGAAACAAATACAGTTGCAGACAAAAAAAAAATTTTTTAAGGGTGGCGCTGCTCTTGTGGCGACGCGCTCTCCCCGGGGGTAGAGAGCAGCCCGAATTTCACGCAGAGAAATCTGCCGTGACTTAAAGTAGTATGAATAAAAAGTAAATAAAATAAACCTGGTTCTAGATGTCTATGTTACCTCTAGACCACCAGTCCACTAACTCGAGAGGACCACACTCCACACATAGCCTGCCTGCATGTTTTACCCTGAAATAGGACACTGCCTGGCTTCTTTTTTGCCAGTCTTTTATTTTTATTTGTTGTTTTTTTTAGGTTTGTTCAAGAGGATACGTAATATGATACATAATTATATAGAGAGGAGAGGGTGGGGGGGAAATAGAGAAATGTAGTGATTTATGTATTGAAAAGTTGCGTAAAATAAAAACGTTTCTGATTGAATCTCGTTTGGCTGTTTGTTGATTTAATGTCTTTTCACCGTTTGTGATTAGATATTCAATGTATTAGTGATATATACTGAAGCTTTCGTGTGGTTTTTTTTTTTAAATTTCATTTTAATTTTATTCTTTTTTAACGAGAACAATGGAATAAGCACTTGTGTGCTTTTTTACATCCAGTCCCCGTGCATATGCAGTTTTGTCATCTGTTCCCACCAGCACACAATGTCCTACTCTTAAGAAAAGCGGAACAGGATTTAACATGTGCGCAAGATGTTCTGCGTGCGTTCACACACGGGGCCTCAGTTTATAGTCTCATCTGAATGTGTGTGTGAGAGAGAGAGAGAGAGAGCGAGAGAGAGAGAAATACATGCATACTAAAGTGAGGATGCATACATAATAAGTGCACATGTAAGAGGTTGTGTTGGTGGGGGGAGGGGGGGGGGGATGTTGGAAGAGGGGGGGGTTGCAGACAGCCACACAAATCCAGGATACCTCAACTGAGAGCCCAGTGCTAAAATTAACCCCCTTCCTTTTACCAAGTCCAGGTGTGGTCAGTTAAGTTTCTGCTATAATTAATTAGCACCAGCTGGGATGGAATGGATAGCAGCTGAGAGGAGCTGAAAGTGGGGGGGGGGAGATGTCTTTGTTTGGTTTGGTTTTTGCTTCCTGGTTTTGTGTGATTTGTTCGTCCAGCATTGGATGGACAATGCCTTAGGTGCCATTGTTGTGTGCCGGTAGGAACAGATGACATAATTTACAAAAACACATACACACGGGGACTGGATGTAAAAAAAGCACATGAGTGCTTATAATAATAATAATAATAATAATAATAAATGGAACTTATATAGAGCAATATCTTGCAAAGACAATTCAAAGCACATGCATTCAACCTCATCTTACACAGTCATACAACCAATGACAAATAATCAATAGTTTAGACAAACAGATATTACAAACATGCTACGCTGCAGACCAAATCTATGAAATAAACTTGCAATAGTCAAATGTTTTTCAAAAGCACACACGCACACACAGGTCATATACTTTAGCAGGGTGATAGGACATGGGTTAAGGGAAGGGTGGGATAGTTCTGATATGAAACAGGCCGGAGGGGGGGAAATCTTAGGTTTGAAATAAATATGTCTTATTCCATTATCGTGGATATAAAAGAATAAATCAATACATAAATAAGATAGTTTCGTGGCCAGAGCGTGAAGCTGTGGCTGCAGATGTAGGCTTCAGTTCTGCTAGCATCTCTCACTGGTGATTAGGAGTCATGGTGGTGGAAGTGTCAGGTGCAGAATGCATACTGGCTGCATGCGCAGGTAGTCAAGACACTCGCGGACATGTTATTACATGCCTACATGTTTGCGTTCACACATGCACATGCATACACACACAAAAAAAGCAAATGCATTGCTTATTCAATGTACCATCTGGAAATAAAAACTTGACTTGATACACACACTCATACAATTATATGCATGCATAAGTACACACACACACATATACATACATACATGCACATTGTAACATACATACATACATATACACATACTTACATACATACACTCATAATATGTAATGTGCATACATACATACATCCAAACATACAGTATACACATAGACATACATACAGACAGACAAACATTCATTCATTCACAATTACATACAGACAGGCATACATACATTCATTCTTTGCATGCATACATACGTACACGCTGTGACACATACATGCATGCACGCATTGATTCTTAATGTATTCATTCATATATACACACACACACACACACTTTAGATTGTAAGAGATGTTAATGAATTGACAAGTGATACACACACACACACACAATAATTGTGAAGAGAATAAATGAAATTGAACACACACACACACACACACACACACACAAGCATGGAGACAAACCACCTTTCTTACTTAAAATATCATTACAATACGCCTTGAAAATTCATTCTTGATATTTACTTCCATAGAATGCAATACAAAAAAAGCAATGTGTATAAATTCATACTATAGATTCAATTTCTTCTTCAACTTTTTGACTATGATTTTCAAAGTGTATATCTTTAAAAAAAATAAATAATAATACTTGGGTACATCAAAAAAGAAGGGCGGGTAAAGAGTAAAACAGTATACAATTTTAAGATTGAAGGTGAAGATTGAGGGTCACTTGTTTGTGGATCAACTTTTAAAGTCTTCTTCAATTTTAGGGTATAGATTTGTTTTATATACTTTGTTCACCTTGTTGGTTTGTTTAGACTTAAGTTATTACCGAACTATGACAGTAACTAATCAGCCTGGCTGCTTGTTCAATGTTCATTGCACACATTAATTTTAGGTTTTCCTTAAATGCTATATATTCCGCTTCAGTTTTCTTTTTTGTCTTCTTTCTTCTCTCCTTTTTCTTTTTCTTCATTTTTCCTTGCTTTCTTGGTAGTTTTGAGGATGATGATTGTGATGATGATTGTGATGATGATGCTCTCGTGTATGGATGTGTAGCTTGGGGGTTGTGTTTTTTTAACTGATAGTATACTGTGAATCCTGTACTCGCAGAACTCAAATGCTTTGTCCACAACTCAGAAAATTCATCCAGACATCGCTAATGCAAACAGGAGGAAGACAAGAAATCCGTAACATGTTGGAATGTCTTCAGTCCACTATGAAGAACAGCACTTTTCGGGCAGATTTTTTACATATATAATCTTGCGTTGTTAACTGTGTGGTATTGTCTACATTGTTAAAAGACAAAGAACAACTGATACTACAAAATCGGGAAGAAGAAGAAAGAAAAAAAAGGAAGCAAAGTGTCCATGCGGTCTCGGTTTTTGCTGTAAGAAGCTCCACTCACGGGTATACACAACCACCACCACTGCTGATATCAAACCAGTTTCAGGGACACTCGGGAGACTTCGGAAGAGCCTTCGGGAGCCATCCTTTCATTCTCCCCTTTGAAGAACTGCAGAATGTCTGGAGGTCTGTTAGGAGCTGGGCTGGCAGTGCCTCCGACAGTCAGCGTCTGATGCCTTTGGTCTGACCTGCCTCGATGGCCATCTTCTGGGTCACCATGGAGGACGCCAAGGTTTCCATCTTGATCCTTACCTGTATCTTTCAGCCCCCTTTCGTTTTGGTTTACCTGTTCGGAACTCATCAGATTTTCACCATTCAGTTGCGGATGCTTGGTCGTTTCTGATTCGGTGTTGGCGCTGGTCCTGCTTTTCCCAGAATCTACGTCGTTTCGAGAGAGGAGGGGGTTCGGCTGGGTGGGTTTCCTCACATCCTCGGCACCTCTGTCTTTTCGGGTGGCTTCTCTGGTGTCCCGCTTCTTCCCTCTGTGTTTTTCTGTGGTCCTCCTGATGCTGTAAGGTTGACGAGACATCAGCCGTCCATCTTTGCCTTTCGTTTTCAGCGCGTGCTCCTCGCAAGCGGTGAGTGGGTTGGAGGTGGCGCTGGCAGACTGGAGGCCTTTCTCGCTGACTTTCCTCTGCATGTCGTAGATGGTGTCCATGGAGTAGGAACGTTTTCCTTCGTCTGGGTTTTTCAACCCAAATGCGAGGTCGTGTTCTGTAGTAAAGGGTTGGAGGGAAAATTCTTTTCCGCGTGTCAGGCGTTCTCCTGCTAGTTCCTGACCGCTTTCTTGTGCTGGTGACTCGGTCACGTATTCAGCTTCCTTTGATGTTAGACTTTTTTCCAACGGTGTTGGTTCAAGGCCGTTTGCGTTTGATTCAATGCTGTTTTCTGGTGTGTTTTTCAGTTTAGATAAATCGGAACACTTTTCCATCCTTTGACAACGTTGCGGGGTCTTCTCTTCGCGACTGCTGTCTTGGACGCGTGCCGCTTCCTTGCATTCCAAACTCGTTGTTTTCAAATCCCCCACTGTACCCACTTTGCTTTGTGATGCGCTGGTGTGCAAACTGACGACCAAATGACCGTTGTGTTGCACGAGGCCTTCCTCTGAGGATCCAGGAACGGCTGGAGTGACGGTGACTTTTTCTCTCCCGTGTCCCGACCAGCCTCCTGCTCTAGTTTCCTTCACGTGTGTGGAGTCTTGTTCAAGCGTGCCCTGTGTGTCAGCGTTCAGTGCATCACCCCCGTTCTTTTCCTCACGGTTTGTTGGGCTCAAGGCAGACGGGCTGGGTGTTCCTCCTCCTCCGACCTGAGACACGTGGGCTTCCTTCACGTGTGTCTGGATTTGGAGTCCGGTCGCTTCCCCCGCGAAACGGTCACCCGTAAGGGAGGGTAGTTTCTTCGATGTTGTTTTTTCAGAGAGTATTTTGAGGTTGAGGTCACCTTCCCCGTCGCTACCTCCGCTGATCCTGACGTCTGCCACGCACGACTGACCCGTCGTCAGTGCTTCTGGGAAAGCGGCAGAAGCAAAGTCATGCTCGCACAGGTAGCAGTCCCCTGTGGGACTGGACTCCAGGGACAAGAAGCACGAATCCTCGCGGACAGTCACATCTCCTGTCTTGCCGGCTGAAGCGAACTCCTTTCCCGGGAAATCTGTTCGCGGCTTGGAGACTTCTGCAGCTTCTTTGCTGGCGGGCCTCACCAACGCCTTGTCCAGGTCTGGTTCTTTGCTAGGGGATGGACTGGTTATCCCCGGCTGTATGAAAGCTGCTGCCTCAGGCGGATCAAAGGCCAGCTTTCTGGAGCGATCGCTCTCGGAGGCGGAGACCTGCGAGGAGTGCTGGTGGACGCCTGGTCTGGTTTTGAGCTGAGGAAGGCTGCTGGTGGAGTAGCTGCACATCCCCGGCTCTCGCTTCTGGGCCGCTGAACGTGGGACTGGCGCGGCGAAGGGGAGAGCATAGCCTCTGTTCAGCACGGACGTTGTGCTGTTTTCTGGAGTGGCGGGGATCAGAGACTGGCTCCTCTCACAACCTTGGGGGAACGCAACCGGCAGACTTGACTTCCTAGTCGGCCATTTTCTCTCCCCCTTGTCAGGGGGGGAGGAGAAGGAGGGGGAGAAGGAGGTGGAGGAAGAGATCTCCAGCGCGCTGCCGTCGGAGACCTGGTCAAAATCCGCGCACAGCGAGTTCGGCCGAGTGCCGTCCTTGGAGGCGCAACTGACCTCGGACATGAGGCTGGAGGTCGTGGAGTAGAGGCTGAGGTTGATGGAGCACTCTGAGCTGGCTGTGTCTGCCAGAGGCAGGCAGTCCGCGTCAGGCCCCGCCTGCATTGAGGAGGCCAGGAGTCCGGGGACGTGCCCGCAGCTCTGCTGCAAAGGTAGCAGTCTTGGGTCACCACCGCCACGGGCGGCGTGTTCGCGGACTCTCGTGGTCATCTGCTTGCTGACCCCGCACAAGTCGCCCACGCTCTTGGATATCGGGTCGCCGAGGTTCCCTAGCACGGCTGCTGCTGCTGCTGCTGAAAATGGGCGTAGCGCGGAGATGTCTGGATCTCCGCCACGTCGTCTGTCGAGAGGAAACGCTGCTCTCCCCTGTGGCGGTTTGACAAGGCTGTTGGAACTCTTGGTTCTCTGAGACACGTTATCGCAGCTCCGGTTCCGGATCACGATCGTGGCCATCTTGTTCTCGGAGAAGGAGTGGCCTATCTTCGGCTGCGCGTCGCTCCCGGGCGCTTGCCTCTCGTAGGCGAACTGGGGCGATGGCTGGCTGGGGTGTGTGAAGGTGTCGAGATGCCCGCGTTCTGAGGTCTGGGTAGCGGCGGTTCGGTTCGGCCTGAACCTGCCCACGCGCCTGAGCGTGACCTTGTTCAGGGAGACGTAGTTTTCCAGGTCTTGGGACTTTGCCCGGTCGGCCCAGTTGTGCCTCAGCTTTCTGGGGTAGTGGTGGTAGTCTTTGGTTGCCGGCCCGCTGTCCGCGCTCTTCTGCTGCTTCTCTTGCCTGAGCTTGAAGGCCAGGTTCAGTTTGGGCGGCGAAGAGCACACCCGCATAGCCCGGTGCACGAGAGGACTCTGGCTGAAAAGGGCGCCGCTCCACTTTTCTTTGGTGCCGGCGTCTTCCACTCTCACTGGTGGCTGATCTGCTGATGGTGCTGCTACTGCTGATGCTGCTGATGCTTCTTCTCCGTTCCCGGAGCTAGACTTACCTTGCTTCTCCCCTGACCTTCTGGGGCTCCTCCTCCTCACCATCATGCCGGCGTGCCAAGATTTATTCCTGGCTTCTCTGCCGTGCAGGGAAACCACAACGTGGCTCGCGGCCAGCTTGTGCGAACGTGCATCGTCCGCGTGAACGCTGCCAACCTCCCCGGCAGCAGTGGCAGCAGAAGAACGAGGAATTTTGGGAGGGGACGTCAGGGACAGCGCGACACATTTCTCGTTCTTCGCTCTGGAGGTCCAACGTTCCGGGGAGGACAGCTTGGGAGGACTCTTGGCGGAGAGTCTGGGGAACTGGGCTTTCTTGGGACCCGTGTCCTGCTGCTGCTGCTGCTGCTCCTTGACCGCCGCTTTGATGGTTTCGGACAGCTTGAGCCGCATCAGGGAGGTTCTGGAATGCACGGGCAGCTGGAGCTTTTTGGCAGGCGCCGGGCCCTCCCCGGGGGCAGGGTCTTTGCGCTCGACCTCGCAGTCCTTGAGGGTGTTCTGGTGGGTCTTGAGGATCCTCTCCGTGGCGATCTGAGCCTCGGCGCTGATCTCGCGTATGACTTTATCCAGCGACTGCAAGGTGGCGGTCTTGGGGGTCGACGTCGCTCTTGGGCGTCTGTCTTCGCTGCTCAGGGATCCTTTCCCTCCAGGGAGGATGACGACGATGCCCTGAGCCTGGGAACGTTCCTCGCCGGGTCGAGCTCGCGCCTTCCCCGAGGTGACGACCTTGCAGAACGCAGACCCTCCTTGTCTTTCGTCGGCCACCTCCAAGGTCGGGCAGGTTCTGCTCCCCCTGCCCTGCGCGTCCTTCACCCGCAGACTGGGGGAGACCCTGGGGGAGAGCCTGTGTCTGCCTGTGTTGGGGGGCGGCGGGCCGTCTCGCTCTGCTGCCGCTGCTGCTGCCCGGTGTCTGGGCGACGTGGCTGGAGGGACGTCTGCCAGGCCCGCGTCCTTGACCCCGGGTTGTTTGTCCCCATCGCCGGACAGCCCCAGGGCACGTGATCGCCGCCAGTGACCGCCTGACCTTTGTAGTCTGGTCTGTAGGGGGAAAGTTGGGGGGTGGTGGGGAGGGGTGGACAGAGAAGTGGGTTTATTTCATGTTTCTGTTGTTGTTGTGTTGTGTGGTTTAGTGGAGTTTTTTAAGCATGCGAGATAGTTTAGCTGGGTAGTGTAGTGTTGAATAGTGTGTGTGTGTAGTGTAGTTGTAGTGAAGGTTGTAGTGTAGTTTTAGTAGTGTAGTGAATATTAGTGTTGTATAGTGTAGTGTTGTAGAGTAGGTAGTGTAGTGTTGAATAGTGTAGTGTTGTATAGTGTAGTGTAGTGAGGTGTATGTGTTAGTGTAGTAGTGATAGTATAGGAAGTGTTGGTATAGTGTGTAGTGTTGTTAGAGTAGAGTGTAGTGTTGTATAGTGTAGTGTGTAGTGAGTAGTATAAGGTGATAGTGTTGTATAGTGTAGTAAATGTAGTAGTAGTATGTGTAGTGGAGTAGTATAGTGTAGTGTTGTATAGTGTAGTGTTGTATAGTATAGTGTAGTAGTATAGTGTAGTGTGGAGTAGTATAGTGTAGTGTATAGTTGTGTGATAGTGTAGTGATAGTGTTGTAGTGTAGTGTAGTTGTAGTTAGTGTAGTGTAGAGTAGTTAGTGTAGTGTAGTGTTGTAGGTAGTGTGTAGTGAATGTGAGTGTTGTATAGTTAGTGTAGTGTAGTGTATAGTGTGTGTGTAGTAGTGTAGTGTAGGTAGTGTGAGTGTATAGTGTATGTAGTTTGTATAGTGTATTGTAAGTGTAGTGTAGTATGGTATGTTGTAGTAGTATGTTAGTGTTGTATGTGTAGTGTAAGTAGTGGTTGTATAGTGTATGTTCAGTGTGTAGTAGAGTAGTGTGAACAGTCTTGTGAGATGGTGTGTTAGTATGTGTACGTATTTTAATGTAAGCATTATGAAGAGTAGTGTATGTATCTGTAAGTATGTTAAGTGTAGAGTAGTGTTAGTTTGTATAGTAAGTGTAGTGTAGTGTAGTGTTGTATAGTGTAATGTAATGCAGTGAAGTGTAGTAGTGTAATGTAATGCAGTGCAGTGTAGTGTAGACTGTCAGTCGCTGAACATTTCTCTGCCTGAAATCCGGGCTGTTCTCCCCGTTATGCTCCTACCACATACATTCCCTCATACATGTACACGCCACTTCCTTCCATCTGCAAAAAATCTTCTTCCTCAAACACACAGACCGCAACGTATTGTTGTCTGTCATATCAGCAAAAATGCGTCACGCTGCCGTTAAGCGCCTGACAAGTCAGGCCCAGCATATCCAAATTCGGCATGGGTGAGAATTGTTATATCTAAAGTTATATTAAAGCCTTTCTATAAAAAAAAAAATTAAAGCAGGAGAATGCACCAAGAAGGCAGACAATAGACAAGAAAGAGGTGCCAAGAAGAAAAGGAACGAGGCAGAAACAAAGAGAGGGATAGAAAAGAGGGAATTCCTTAACACAGAATTTCCAGAGTGTGGGGATGCTATGTATACAGATAGGTTTCCGGTATCCCCAGGCGGGAAAAAATATATGAGTGACAGTGCTATAGTTGGTCACTAAGACCAAGTATGTTTTAAGGAATTTGGTTTTTGTCTCATTTTACGTGGGGTTGATGTGGGTTTTTTCCCCATAACAAAGTGACCGTCCTGGGTTGACCCTTATGGTTGACCAGGGCCTTGAATCAGGGAATGACAGCAGAATTGGTTTCATACCCTGTTTCAATCTGTATATAGTTGCACAGTTGTGGGTTTTTTTTCTCTGAGATTTAACGTTTTACAAGGTGATAACCCCGATATGGCCTCTGTGGTCGGCGGGGCTATAAACAAGAAGATTGGATACACACACACACACACATGGGGGGACGGGATAGCCTGGTGGTTAGAACATTGCGCTCGCAATCTGACGACCCGGGTTCGATTCCCGTTCAAGGGGATATTTTCCCCTGGAGTTAACATCAGTGCAGACTCCACTCTCCCCAAAAGTCCTTCGGATGAGACTATAAACCGAGGGCCCCGTGTGCGAACGCACGCAGAACATCTTGCGCACACGTTAAATCCTGTTCCGCTTTTCGTAAGAGTAGGCCATTGTGTGCCGGTGGGAACAGATGACAGAATTTACAAAACCGCATACACACAGGGGACTGGATGTAAAAAAAAAAAGCACATTGCTTATTCCATTATCCTCGATATAAAAGAAGAAAATAAAATAAAATTAAAAAAATAAAACACACACACTCACTATGCTCCCCCCCCCCCCCCCCCCCCTACACACACACACGCACTGCATACCCTAAGTCTGCCCAAAGTCCCCTGACGCTCCAGTCTGACAAGCAAAATCAGCAGGACGATGGCCGCCATGAGGATTCCACCAATCAGCATCAGCCCTGCACGTCACATGGTACACAAGGTCGCACTCCGCTGTTAATTCTGAGCCTTTTTTGTAGTTGTTTTCCCTATAATTTTTTTTTTGGTAGTTGTTTTCCCTATAATGTTTTTTTTAGTTGTTTTCCCTATAGTTTTTTTTGGTAGTTGTTTTCCCTAAATGTTTTTGCTAGTTGTTTTCCCTTTAAACTTAACCGAACATGAAAACGGCTCTTGACCATTCATTGCATCTTCCTCTCAACACTCCCCCCCACCCCCAAGATAAAAAAAATTAAAGGCACTTTTTTGGTCAAAGAGTAGCAACTGACTCACAACTCTTGTGTGATTTTGCACACAATTTTTGTTGGTTTCAATTTTTTTTTTAATTCAGTAAACACTACCTCCTCCCTCCCCTTCTCATTTTTTTCTCGTCTGCTATTAATAGCCCCCTAGCCGTTATAATAATTTATTCATGCGCGGGGGGGGGGGGGGGGGGGGGGGGGGGGGGGGGGGTCAACACTGTAGCAACACAAACAATTTTCACTTGATTATCACTTCCTATTTTGTTCGTGACTACATGGTATTGTTCTATGTCTTAAATCCCCCAAAGCAAATACACAATGCATTTGGTTTTTGGTTGTTTTTTTAAATCTGTGAACATGAGCAAACACCTTTGCACACACAAACACAACGTATACGAATATGTGCGCGTGCACACACACACACACACACACACACTGTACAGAATAAATCTTACTCATACCACCGTTCGCAACAGAGATTGTGCCTGTGAATGAATAGATACTACATGGAAAAACACTCTCTCTCTCTCTCTCTCTCTCTCTCTCTCTCTCTCGTTCTCTCTCACTCACTGTACAGAATATATCTTACTCATACCACCGTTGGCAACAGAGTTTGAGCTTGAAACCTCGGATCGAATGAGTCTCTGTCCTCCTTGAAGCAAAAAAATGACATCAAAAGTAATCCTCATGTGAAAGTCTCACACACACACAACACACACACACACACAACACACACACACACATGGCTTGATAAAAAAAAAAAAGCAAATGCACTGCTTATTCAATGTACCATCTGAAAATAAGTTTGACTTTCACACACACACACACACACACACACACAAAGACAATAACCCACACCACAATGCAACACCCAGTCTTTTTTTTTTTTTTTTGGTTAAGACCAGACGAAAAATTGTGATCCTATTACGCAACATACATCTAATGCGCACGTAAAAGAACCCAAGCCCAACAACAGCAGAGTTGTCCCTGGCAAAATTCTGTTTCTTTTCTCTCCACACCTCCCCCCCCCCCCCCCCCCCCCCATCCCCCAATCCCTTGTTCGTCGGTTAGCGTGCACCCCAGTCCACTCTTTCTTCATATTCATAAAATTATGATGTGTTTGTATTTGTGACGAAACACAGTTGAGCCTACCTGACTAAAGACATTGCCTGACATGGAAACCTTGCCAGAAATCCAATCATTTTAGTACAGTATGATTGCAAGTGAATTGAAATATGGTTATTATTGTTACCCCCCTCCCCTCCCTTTTGCAATGAATTGGAATATGGTTATTATTGTAACATCCCCACCCCTCTCTCCTCTCATTTGCAATGGGCGAAAGCTTATGTCGTAAATCAGCGCCTGGGCTTTATCACAGTTCTTGATTAAACCATTGACGCTAACAGAAAGGTGAGAGGCTGTATGACCAGTGGCTTTCCCACTCATGGAATTCCACTTTACAGCTTAGTCTTTAGTGATCGACTATGACTCTCTGACTAGGAGGCTTGACTCGCACAGTCCTTATATGCTGCAGCCCTGGGGGCTGGTTGGCCTTTGGAGAACATCTCCAACGCTGACTGTCCTTATGCCCACTTGGCCGAGAGAGTGGGGATGTACTGTGGGCAAGGCATCTCCACTATAATCAAATTTCTGCCCAGTTTCCAAAACAGCAGCTGCCTCCTCTGCTGTTTTGGAGGTCATCGTCGGACACGACGGACAAACATACATACATACATAAAAATCATTTAAATGAATCTCTCTCTCTCTCTCTCTCTCTCTCTCTCTCTCTCTCTCTCTCTCTCTCTCTCTCTCTCTCTCTCTACCTAAGGAAGCGTTGAGGTAACCGGCACCATCCACGTAGCTTTTGTTACGGGCTATGACGTAACATCGGACATTGCTGACGTCATCCACGCTGTCGTCCTCATCAGAGGGTAGAAAGTCCTCTGACATGACGCTAGAATGGAGCAAGCAGGCCCCGTGTCCCAGGTCTTGCTTTTCTGAAGTCGTGGTGACGGGGTTTGCAGTTCGGATCCAGCCTCTTGTGAGAGAATGCACCTCCCAGATCCATTCGACCTGTGATTATGCACGTATGTTTTAAGCTGGTTAAAAACATGGGTTTATTCAATATACATTGATCGGTGGTCTAGAGGTAACGCGTTTGTCTAGAAAGCGAAGAGTCCGGGTCGGAAGTGTACGGTGGTTCGAATCCCGTTTGAACCCGAAACTTTTCCCCTCCATCCATTAGACCATGAGTGGTGGTCTGGGCGCTAAATCTTTCGGATGAGCCGATAAACCGAGGTCCCGTGTGTTACACACACGTAAAAGAACCCACAGGCAACAAGAGAGTTGTCCCTGGCAAAATTCTTAGAAAAAACCGCGCCACTCTGATAGGAAAACAAATACAGTTGCAAACAAAAATTTTTTTAAAAAGGTGGAGCTGCTCTTGTGGCGACGCGCTCTTCCCGGGGGAGAGCAGCCCGAATTTCACGCAGAGAAATCTGCCGTGACTTAAAGTGGTATATAAATAAAGAAAATAAATAAATTAATTAATATTATATATACCCACGTGAGTGCTTATTCCATTATCCTCGAAATAAAAGAATAACATTTATTCAAAAAAAGTTAAAGGCACTCGCTCTCCCGAAGCTTAGGTTATGCAGCGATGAGCCTGAATTCCTCTTGAACGGGTGGGTAACCGTTCGTGCTCCTTAACTTCAGTACAGCCCCCCACCCCACCTCACCCCCACCCTTGTTCACCCAGTTG
This sequence comes from Rapana venosa, assembly GCA_028751875.1. Classification (NCBI taxonomy): domain Eukaryota; kingdom Metazoa; phylum Mollusca; class Gastropoda; order Neogastropoda; family Muricidae; genus Rapana; species Rapana venosa. Next base: position 28,073,867 of record CM054154.1, on the reverse strand, counting down.
TAAAATAGGTACCTACCCTCTTTAGGGACAAGGAAGGTTTATTTTTTATCTATTTATTTTATTTTCTTCTTTTATATCGAGGATAATGGATTAAGCACTTATGTGCTTTTTTATTTTATACATCCAGTCCCCGTGTGAATGCGGTTTTGTCAATTTGGTCATCTGTTCCCACCACCGGCACACAATGGCCTACTCTTACAAAAACGCGGAACAGGATTTAATGTGTGCACAAGATGTTCTGCGTGCGTTCGCACATGGGGCCCTCGGTTTATAGTCTCATCCGAAGGACTTTTGGGGAGAGTGGAGTCGGCACTGATGGTTGGGGGGGGGGGGGGGGGGGGGATATCCCCTTGAACGGGAATCGAACCCGGGTCGTCAGATTGCGAGCGAAATGTTCTAACCACTAGGCTAGGTAAAGCAGCAGCGAGGGAGAGAGGAGAGTAGGTGAGCCGACCCGACGCCCTCAAAATCCTGGTCCCTAAAGAAGCTGACCCCCGTGGGACTCCCGGGGTATGCTTGCAAAGCGAGCATTGCAAGAATAGGATCCCTGCCCTCCAACCAGGCATGTCGTAAGAGGCGACTAAGGTGGAACCCTTCCTCCAGGTTGGGGCTTGGGCACAGGGCTAACAACCCTGTCCCGTAAAAAAAGAGCAGTTACGGAAACAGCAACAGAGAAAACTTCTACTTTTGCGTGCGAAGGACCTCCCGGGTCCAGTGAGACTCGTATGAATGCTGATGGCCAAAGCCGAGAGGGAGATGAAGGCCATGCAGCACTCTTGGGGATCAGTGACTAGGTTGGCCCAGGATAGGCAGGAGTAGAAGGAAGCACTTTGTTGCTGTCTTACACACCACTGGGTGTAATGGTTGATGAATGAATGAAAGAAGCTGAAGTCTCTTGACAACTCCAACGACCGCAAGGGCTAAGATGAAGTATGATGGTATTTTGGCTTGAATTAAGGGACGCTTACCGTAACCCTGTTATGTTTGTACCTGTATGTTAGGGGGGGGGGGGGGGGCAAAAGTACTGTAGCTTACTCACCTCCAAGCTTGTGGCGACACTGCAGTTCATGACCAGGGGGAAGGGGCTGTGCGCCAATGCTCGAACCCTCATGCTGACATAGTCTGGCGTTTCTGCAAGTCCACCATGGGCACTGACTTACTCCCTGAATCAAACTATATATTATTATATATTATTATTATTATTATTATTATTATTATTATAGAGCCTTCTTTCTTCCTTTTTGTCTGTTAAATAGATAGATAGATAGATAGATAGATAGATAGATAGAGAGATAGATAGATAGAGAGAGAGGAGAGAGAGAGAGAGAGAGAGAGAGAGAGAGAGAGAGATAGACAGATAGAGAGATAGATAGATAGATAGATAATAATAATAATAATAATAAATGGAACTTATATAGCGCTATATCTTGCAAAGACAAATCAAAGCGCATGCATTCGACCTAATCTTATACAGTCATACAACCAATGACAATTAATCAATAGTTCAAACAGATATTACAAACATGGTACTGCAGACCAAATCTATGAAATAAAATTGCAATAGTCAAATGTTTTTCAAAAGCACACACACACACACACACACACACACACACACACACACACACAGGTCATATACTTTAGCAGGGTGATAGGACATGGGTTAGTGAAGGGTGGGATAGTTCTGATATGAGACAGGAGGGGGGAAATCTTAGGTTTGAAATAAATATGTCTTGAGGCTTGATTTAAAAGTGTCATAGCTAGGCTTCTGGCGAAGAGAGAGAGGGAGCTCATTCCAGGTCGATGGACCCGAAATAGAGAAAGAGCGGCGGCCAACAGTAGATTGGTTGAATCTAGGTATTCGTAGGCACAAGGTATCTGCAGCAGAGCGGAGGGAACGTGAAGGAGTGTACAGGTTAAGACATTCACAGAGGTAGGAGGGTGCAGTTTTGTGGAGACATTTGTAACAGAGGGTACTGATCTTATATTCTACTCTCTGTGGCACAGGCAGCCAGTGGAGAGATCGCAAGAGGAAGGTAATGTGCTCCGATTTTTTTCTTTCTGAGAACTAGTCGAGCTGCGGATAGATAGATAGATAGATAGATAGATAGATAGATAGATAGATAGAGACGAGAGAGAGAGAGAGAGACAGAGGAGAGAGGAGAGAGAGAGAGAGAGAGAGAGAGAGAGAGAGAGAGAGAGAGAGAGAGAGAGAGAGGAACTCGAATGATTTATTCACGAAAAAGGCCATTGGCCCATACATGAAGGGGGTTGCCAAACTGCTTAGCATTTTGGTGGGGGTAAAAGCAATAGTAACGACAAAAATGTTACTGTATAACAAAAAGTCAGTTACAAAAAGATGACTTAGGATAACAATATCGAGAGAGAGAGTGAGAGACAGACAGGCAGACTGACTGACTGACAGAATGACAAAATGAGAGAGAGAGACAGACAGAGAGAGAGGGAGGAGCGTCCTTCTTTCTGTCGGTCTGTCATTCTTTCTTCCTTTCTTTTTTTTTCCCTGTCCTTCGTTTGTTTTTGCGTGGTGGGGGCAAAGTGCACAATCGACAATAAGAAAGAAAAGGAAATAAAAGGGTAAAATTACTATATCAAACACCAACTTTTTTTCTTTTTTGGGGGGTGGGGGGGGGGGGTTAAAGATGCAAAAGAAAAGACGGAAGAGTAGAAGAAAAGAACAAAAAAACAAATCCCAGTTTGTACAACATGAAAGAAGAGAGACAACCCCCCCCCCCCCTCCCCCTTCTAAGCAAAAAGCCTCACGTCAACAACAAATCCCAAACCAAGAACATAAAAACAAAAAAATATCAATTACGAGATTGATTAAGTTACTTAACTGATTATTTTGGTGTGTGGGGGTGGGGATGGGGCGGGAGAGGAGATCCTTACATTAGAATGAAGACATGAAAACCCAGAAATCGAACATAACAGAAAAAAGAAGAACAAATAGGAGCAATGATATCAAATTATATATATATATATATATATATATATATATATATATATATATATATATATATATATGTTATATATATATTTATATATACACATGCGCGCGCGCGTGTGTGTGTGTGTGTGTGTGTGTGTGTTCTCTCTATACATTAATTTGTTTGGGTTTTTAAAAAAGAATTGTAGTGTTTTACTTTAATCAGTATAAAAGAAAGTGAGGGGGAAATGAATTAAAGAAAGAAAGAGAGAAAAAAAAGAGAAAAATTTTAACAGAAAAAAATTCAAAGAAAGTCAGAAAGAAAACAAAACAACAACAACAAAATAAACTAATGAGGAAGATTTTTTTGGGAGAAAGCCAAAAAAACAAACAAAACAAAAAAACCAGTATAAACATCAGAAAAATGATTAGATTTTTTGTAAATTCTAAAATCTATTCTCCAAATAGAAAAAAAAAAAGCTTTTAAAATCAATTAATCACTGAAATCTTGTACATACTCTCTACGCGAAACACAGAACGCTGCCACAAGAAACTGGACTCGTTCTTCCCGTCCTCGACTTCATCAGATTTTGCCAGAATTCTCCTACACTCCTCCTCTCCTCCAAACCTGGAACTTCCTCCTCCTCGTCCTCCTCCTCCTCCTCTTCCAACATCCTCTCCCGATTGCAACTGCAAGACTTCGCACGCATAACTTCCGGCATTTTGACACGTCACTTCCGGAAACTGTAGCGTAATTTTCGGTAGCTTGTAATCAACAGCCAGGGTTGCTCCATCCAAGAATCTGTCTGGGAGTGGAGAGATGCGGTTTTCGGGCGCTTCTGGGGACAGCTGAAAGATTTCCTGGGTCCCATTCTTGTCTGTGGAATCTGATGGGGAGAGGAGGAGGAGGAGGGCGAGTTTGCAGATGGGGAGATGGGAGGTGGATTCTGGAGCAGTGCAGGTCAGGGAGGCTTGTGAGGGACTGTCATTGGGGCGGGAGGATGGCCCGGGTTGTAGCTCTCGTGGCAAGTTTTCAGGGGACGTTCGCTCTGTGGAAAGAAGGATGATATAGTTATCGTGACTGGATATGTTGTATGCCTGTAGCTAGGTGTTTGCAGTTGTGGTGGAACTTCTTTCAAAGTTGCCTGGCAGGGCTAGTGGGAGGGTGGGGGGGGGGGGGGGGGGGGGGGGGGGAGGGCTACTTTCACTTTGTTGTTTCTAGTGCATTCACAGAGTATCTGCGCACATTATACATGCACGCACACCTGTGCACACACACGCGTGCGCGCGCGCGCGCACACACACACACACGCGCGCAAGTATGCGTGTGAATACACAAACACACAAGTGCGTGCGCGCACGCACCTCCCCCCCCCCCCCCCCCCCCCCCCCCCCCCCACACACACACACGTGTATATACACAGAGACATGCATACTGATAATTAGTCGATTTCTTTACTTTGTTGTTGTTGTGAGGGCAGATCGGAAAACTTAACCTTTTACCCGCAATAAAGATCATTTTGACTTGACACACTTAGTAAGAATTAATATCATTGATGTCCAAGCGCGAACAGCCATCCTCATAATCATGCACAAGAAAATGCACGAGAGAAAACAACCCTGCTCTTGGGGTGGCTCGCTATCTGTGGGGAGAGCAAGCCTGAATTTCACGAAGAAAAAATCTGCCGTGATTTACAGTGGTTCACAATGCAGTGCAGTACAATACAACACAATACAATACTATTATAATACAATACAATCGTCAATGCTGCACGCTGATATCTGACTGATACACAGGACAATCAGTTGGGTTTTTTGTGGGGGTTTTTTGTTGGGGGTTTGTTTTGTCATTCCTCGGCTATAATCTCCGAAGTTCACCAACAAGGTGAGAGTTTTGCGTTCGCGTTTGGTTTCCTCCACCATTTAGGTAGCGGCATTCCGACTTCGGGGATACAGTTGGGAATTGAACTCTTCAATTTTGCCAGGACACTCAGGCAACTGTCGTGGTTTCTTTCGACGTGCACAGGTCCGTTAAGCAACGCTGGTCCTACTGGTTTTGAGTCTCTTCCCAAAGACTTGATAATTATTCATTTTGATTTTCCTGTCAAACTGGGAAGAACGGGGTAAGGCTGGGGAATCAAACCAGGAACCTCACGGTCTGCTTGTTAGGCAGGTGAACGTCTTAAACCGGTCCTGCCACCTTTCTTCTTGCTAAAATAGTTTTAAAATGTACATGTATGGAAAACATCTTCCTTTTCCAGGTTTTTGTTTTTTTATCTTTCATCATCATCATCATCATCATTATTACCTCAGATGTCATATCCTCATTAGCGCTGTCACTATCAGTTTCAATGGTGCGAGCTTTTTTTGTTTTGTTATGGTTTGTTTTGTGTGTTTTGGTTGTTATTTTACTACTTTCTGTACAAAGTTTTCGTCCTACGCGTTCGAAACAGTGGACGTCGACTAGATCTAGATCTATGTTTTGTTTAAAGGACGGAAGGGGACAGGGTAAAAGTAAAGAGAAACAAAATTATAAGCGAAAGACAAAAACAAACACAAAAAAAGCCGGGGTGGGGGGTCCATACCTTGTGTAAAACCTGGAGCTGAGAGAAAGACCACCCACGAGACAAGAAGCACAATTCTACACATTCATGCAGGCTTCTAAATTCCGCAAGATTTTTGTCACAACACTTTTTTGTTGTTGATGATGATCATCAAACCACTGACCCTGGGAGTGCCAGCCAACTCAACTACTTTCTAGATCACATCTGAGCCGTACTGCTCAAAACTAAACCTGAAGAGCAAAAAGATGATCCTCGACCAGAATGTCTACATGAACATTCCACTGTTCATCTCCCGCTTCTCCATCGGAAAAACGGGCAAGAACTGATCAACAGATACTTCTCGCCTGTTCTGTGAGACAGCAAAGAAAGGATTCATCAGCTGTCGTCATTAAAAAGTGTATGACGCAATTGCGTCTTGGATAATATTGGCGTCATAATCTTCCAACTTTAAGAGTGCGGTGGGTCAGTTGGTTTATCCTGTAGGCTATGCCTCTTTGCATGCTTTATTTAACAAAGCTATTGAGTGAAACTGGGAGGCTAAAATTCAATATCAACAAGACAAAGATTATTTGGGGGGGGGGGGGGGGGGGAGGTTTCAAGAGAAATTGTTTTTGGATTGTTATAGTGATCAATTGGTTGATACGATTTGGAACTACAAATACTTTAGACATCTCTTTAATACCGTGCGTGAATCAATGAAAGAAGCCATTAAAAGGTCGTTCTAGACCTAACCTCTTAACGCCACGTAAGCTCTGTTTTAAAGAAAGTACAGAAAAGTGGTTTTGCCATTGGTTGGAAAGAGACCTCAGAAAGATAAGAGCGGAAAAAGCATGGGCTGAGGGAGGGAGGATGGGTTGGTGAGGAGTGTGTGTGGGTGGGGGGGGGGGGGGGGGGGGTAAGGGGCGAAGTTGAAGGTGTTCTGGTAAAGGGATGAATTGAAGCGTGCTGTTACTGTGTTGCTGTTGCCATAAGATTTTCAGTTTTTTCCTGTCAGCAACTACGATGTGATAGAATCATAAGCGTAGTCTCGGGAGTATTGAACAGGGAATCTGTGTTTTTCCTACTGCAGCCTTTTTAGAAGTGTTAGCTGTTGTTGTTGTTGTTGTTTGCTGTTGACAGATAGGTAGACAGACAGACAGACAGACAGATAGATAGATAGACAGATAGACAGACAGACAGACAGACAGATAGATAGACAGACAGATAGATAGATAGATAGACAGACAGACAGACAGATAGATAGATAGATAAGATAGACACATAGACAGACAGATAGATAGATAGATAGATAGACAGACAGATAGACAGACAGACAGATAGATAGATAGATAAACAGACAGACAGACAGATAGATGAATAGATAGAAAGACGGATAGACAGGTAGATAGATAGATAGATAGACAGACAGACAGATAGATAAATAGATAGATAGACGTATAGATAGACAGGTAGATAGATAAATAGACAGATAGACAAACTGATAGACAGATAGATAGATAGATAGATAGACAGACAAATAGATAGGTAGGGTCAGTGGTTTGATAATAATCAAAAAAGTGTCGTGACAAAAATCTTGCGGAACTGAAGTCTGCATAAATGTGCATGAATTTGAAGTAGCTTATGTTATTCGAGGAAAGTTGCATGCGTGTAAATGATTTGAGTGCAAGCGCTTCGATATGTTTGTTTTACGAGATTCAGCGCTATATAAATTCCTTATTATATTATTATAGATATATAGATAAATAGATAGATATATAGATGGATGGATGGATGGATGGATGGATGATGGATGGATAGATAGATAGATAGATAGATAGATAGATAGACAGATAGACCTAAATGTGTGTGTGTGTCAAGTAATTTTTTTCTTTCCAAATGGTACATTGAATAAGCAGTGCAATGCATGTGTGTGTGTGTGTGTGTGCGTGCGTATGTGTGTGTTTGTGCGTGCGTGCGTGCGTGCGTGCGTTCTTGGGTGTATGCAAATGATTGAATGTGTGTGTGTGTG
>CM054154.1:27978854-28061354 GCA_028751875.1 Rapana venosa | reverse complement strand
TCGGATGAGACTATAAACCGAGACCCCGTGTGTAAACGCATGCAGAACATCTTGCGAACACGTTAAATCCTGTTCCGCTTTTCAGAAGAGTAGGCCATTGTGTGCCGGTGGGAACAGATGACAAAATTGACAAAACCGCAAACACACAGGGACTGGATGTAAAAAAGCATACGAGTGCTTATTCCATTATCCTTGATATAAAAGAATAAAATAAATGAATAAAATAAAGTGTTGTTGTCTAACTAACACTGTTAACACTAACAGTAGTAAAGGGCCCTTTTATTGTTTTCATACATTATTTTTTTTATTTGGTTTTTATTTCAGGAGAGAGTTTGTCTAGATTTTTTGGTTTAAAAGCTGCTTTTATTTTTCAGATCAAAACCCTCATCACAGAGAGTTTCCACTGCAGCAGTATGAACTGGTACTTGCTGACCTTGTGATGCTGTAGGCTGTAGCAGACATCACATCTGCCAGCATCACGGGGAAGGACCAGCCCATTTTGTTTATGACGGGTGAGTAAGCCTGTTGTGTTTGTGGTTCAATAGTGAAGGAATCTAATTTTTCTATTGCCTTCAGAAGGCTTTGAAAGAAAACGTAGACACCATCCTGTAATACTAATAGTTACAGAGTTGTAGGGGGCACGGGATAGCCTAGTGGTCAGAACATTGCGCTCGCAATCTGACGACCCGGGTTCGATTCCCGTTCAAGGGGGATATTTTCCCCTGGAGTTAACATCAGTGCAGACTCCACTCTCCCCAAAGTCCTTCAGATGAGACTATAAACCGAGGCCCCGTGTGCGAACGCACGCAGAACATCTAGCGCACACGTTAAATCCTGTTACTCTTTTTGTAAGAGTAGGCCATTGTGTGCCGGTGGGAACAGATGACGGAATTTACAAAACTGCATACACATGGGGAATGGATGTAAAAAAGCACATAAGTGCTTATTCCATTATCCTTGCTATAAAAGAAAAAAAGTAGTGACTTGTTTGTTGTTGTTGTTGTTCCTTGGCTAGAGTTCAGACTCAGAAGCTTACCAATGGCGAGGTTTTTGCGTATGCGACTGTTCTCACCCACCATTTAGGTAGCTGCATTCTGACTTTGGGGACGGTGTCTAAACACGCCCAGTGTGTGCGCATGCATTTTTGGTGGTTGTTGGTGGTTTCTTTTGTTGGGTTTTTTTTTGGTCTTGAATCTGTTCCTACCAGCATGAATGGCCTACCCTTCCAAAATGCAGAATGGGTTTAATATGTATGCAAGATATTCTGCGTGCGTTCGCACATGGGAGCTTGGTTTATAATAATAAATAATAATAATAATGTATGGAATTTATATAGCGCTGAATCTTGTAATGCAACAAATCAAAGCGCTCAGATTTTTTTTCCCCCGAGGATAATGGAACAAGCACTCGTGTGCTTTTTTTTTTTTACACCCAGTCCCCGTGTGAATGCGGTTTTTGTAAATTCTGTTTATACTAGTCTCGTCTGAAGCCAGACTTTGGGGGCAGTGGAGTGGAGTCTGATTACTCCCAGGGGAGATCTCCCTTTATTTTTATTTTATTTTATTCTTTTATATCGAGGATAATGGAATAAGTACTTGTGTGCTTTTTTACATCCAGTCCCCGTGTGCATGCAGTTTTGTAAATTTTGTCATTGGTTTCCACCAGCACACAATGGCCTACTCTTCCGAAAAGCGGAACAGGATTTAACGTGCGCGCAAGATGTTCTGCATGCGTTTGAACACGGGGCCTCAGTTTATAGTCTCATCCGAAGGACTTGACATTCAGTTCGATTTTTTTGGTCAAACTGGGAAGAAAGGGCGAGGCTGGGAATCGAACCCAGAACCTCACGGTTAACTTGTTGGCAGGCAAACGTCTTAACCATCCTGCCACCTTCCCTTGATCAGGCGACTTGGTCGTGGCTCGAACCTGGGCTTGATCCCAGGGTGTCAAATTGTGAGTGCAACACTCTAACCACTAGGCTATTATCATCCAACCTTAACACTCTCCATTGAGGAGAAAAATCCTCTGAAGTCAGAGCATGGCTGGCTATTTTTTGATTTGTTGCTTTACAAGATTCAGCGCTATATAAATTCCATACATTATTATTATTATTATCATTATTTTTATTTTTATTATTACTATATCATGGTGGTGAGGTACTTGAAAACACGCAGACTGCTCGCCTGGTGTAGTTTTCTATTCTTTCGGTGATTCCCGGGTGGCATGAGTGAGTCAAGAGTGCATGTTCTGGGACGACACCCAGAGTGTTAAGTTGGGGAACACACAACTACTACTATGCTATTGCCTTCCCCTGCCCCCCGTTTATAGTTGTAATGTTTCATGTGAGAAGGTACTGGGAAGGAAATGTTTCGACTTAGAAGGTGTCGGAACAGTTCATACTAAGAACAGAATTTTGTGAGCTTAAGTTTTGGTTTTCACACATAAATTGACTTATATAATTATATATTATGTATATATACATAAGTACCAAGATTTGTATTAGTATTGAACTGAAGGTTTGTGGTTGTGGCCGTAAATTAGAGTAAAAATAACCTGTTCACGGTGCATTATAATTTCAAATTATGCAAGTTTGTGTCTTAACTTTCCAGGACAGTATGCTCCCATACTTGACACTAAACTTGAGTTTTGTTTGGTTTTATTTCTTTTTCTTTTCTTTTCTTCCTCAGTTAGAGCTCTGAGGTTCCCTAATGGTTCGATTTTTGTATTTATGCGAACTTTGTTGTGGATGGAAAGAGACCAAAGGGACGACCTAGCAAGACCTGGACTGCCTGTATTGCAGATGATCTTAAGAGAAAGAGGCAGCATAAATGAGGAAGCTCAAAACGGAGATGGAGAAGGCTCATCAATGTCAAACCTCCCCTGGGAGAAACATGACAAAAAAGGAAGAAGAACTTTGTAGTGGATGGAAAGAGACCAAAGGGAAGACCTAGCAAGACCTGGGCTGCCTGTATTGCAGAGGATCTTAGAGAAAGGGGCATAAATGAGGAGGAAGCTCAAAACAGAGAGAGATGGAGAAGGCTCATGTCAAACCTCCCTTGGGAGAAGCATGACAAAAAAGGAAGAGGAAGAAGTCAGGAGGTACCTCCCTGCCTTTTTTGATTTTCTTTTGTGGGCTCTTTTGACGTGCACAAGTCCATAAGCGCACAGATCCAGTTGGTTTAGAGTCTCCTCAGGAAGACTTTGATTTTCCAGTCAAAACTGGGAAGAAAGGGGAAGGTTGGGAATTGAACCCAGAACCCCATGGTTTACTTGTTAACAGTTGAACGTCTAAACTGTCCTGCTACTTTCATCCTTGAGTTTTATTTATTTGGAGCCTTGCATAAAGAACACAGCAATAAAAAATTTTAAAAACCAACAAATGCATGGTTGCAGACACTTGCTACACGCTCGCATACATGCATGTTTAACATTTGTATGCACATACAGACATGACGCACATGTACACGCACAAGCATGCACATAAATCTCATGCACGCGCACACACTGGATTGGAGTAGATATATTAAGATGCAATAGAAACCAAATAGAATACGGAGTGCTAATCACCAATTAGGACACACATGCACACAAGACAAGCGTGCACATAAATCTCACGCTCACTCCAATACACACACATGCGTGCACTAAATGGGAGTAAAAATGAGATGCAATAAAAACCAAGTAGAATACAGAGTACTAATCACCAATCAGAATGAAGTACTAATCGTAACTAACAAAAAAAATTTTATGCTCTCAGGAACGCGTCAGGAAGACGACATACATGATCTTCAGGCTCTCGACAAACAGAATGCCACCTTGCATATCAATGGCTGGACCCTGGTTAATGACCCCACCTCCCTTGGGGTGACCTTTGACTGGCGGCTGACTTGGCAGCAGAAGACCACAGGAACAGAAGCCAAAGCACAACTTGCCCTCATGAGAGAAAAAAATTCTTACAGCTGTGAATGCACTTGCGCTCATGAGATGAAACTTCTTGCAGCTGTGAATGCACTTGCGTTCATGAGATGAAGGAAACTTCTTTGCAGCTGTGAATGTCGCTGCCATTGGCACTGAGGTAGTGACGTGCGACTTCAATGAAAATCTCACGGTGAGTACAGTCAAGTTTCTGCAGGTATGTGGATATTTAGTTTTGTGTTTGAATATCTCTAGTTTCGTTTTGCGTTTTTATTATTTTGTTGTTGTTCCTCGACTAGAATTCTGAGGTTCACCAATAGTGAGCTTTTATGTATGCATCCATCCAGTTTTTCCCCACCATGAAGGTAGCTGCATTATGACTTCGGGGATGTAAGCTGGGTATGTTTTGTGTTTCTGTAACCCACCAAACACTTGACGTGAATTACAGGATCTTTAACGTGCATATTTTATCTTCTGCGTGTGTATATATACACTAACGGGAATGAAAGCACTTGCAGGCCTGCACTAGAAGCTGACCTGGGTCAGAAAATGGCCAGATTCATGTTGGATTTATTTAGTATTAAAAAAAAAGCTACATGCATATATAGAGATTTCCCTTTGTAAATTTAAAGACTTCAGGTTGTAGAACAGTCTGTAAAAAAGGGTTTCTTGCACTTGTTATAGATGAAAAAGGTTTAGAAATTTGAAACATTTAGTTTTGGTGGCCATGTTGGATTGTTTCCATGGCAACAATGCACAAGAGCGTTGCCCCTGACAACAAAAAAAGAAAAGCCTTTGTATGGAAATAAATGCACAGGGAAAAAGTATGGGTGGCAGTGCTCTTGATGGCAACACACTAGTTTTCTTGGGGAAAGCAGCCCAAATTTCACATCAACTGTGAACATTTTCTGTGACTGAAAGTGAGTCATGCACATATATGCATGCACACACACGCATGCATGCTCACACACACGCACGCACACACACGCACGCACGCACCCACACACGCGCACACATCCTTCGGATGAGACTATAAACCGAGGCCCCATGTGCGAACGCATACAGAACATCTTGCGCACACGTTAAATCCTGTTCCGCTTCTCGGAAGAGTAGGCTATTGTGTGCCGGTGGAAACAGATGACAAAATTGACAAAACCGCATACACACGGGGACTGGATGTAAAAAAAGCACATGAGTGCTTATTCCATTATCCTCGATATAAAAGAATAAATAAATAAATAAATAAAAAACACACACACACACTTGCCCCTCCTCTTACTTTTCAGTCTTATTTATTAACACTTTTTGCTTTGTCTTTTTGTTATCAGAAACTTCCCAGCAACCTCGGACCTGCTTGCCACAAACGCACGCCGCCATGTTATGAAAACGTGATACTAGCTGGGTTGGGCCTTTGTTAGATGAGAGGGCAGGGAATGGAGGAAGGAAATGTTCCACAAAGCATTCACAGAGCTTTGTGTCCTGGGAATCTGGATTGGTAGTGCGTAGACCTTAGGTTTTAGAATGGGGATATTCTGCTATCCCCAACGTTCTTAGAATGGGGATATTCTGCTATCCCCAAAGTTCTTAGAATGGGGATATTCTGCTATCCCCATAGTTAGAATGGGGATATTCTGCTATTCCCATCGTTCTTAGAATGGGGATATAATATATTCTGCTATCTCCAAAGTTCTTAGAATGGGGATATTCTGCTATCTCCAAAGTTCTTAGAATGGGGATATTCTGCTATCTCCAACATTCTTAGAATGGGGATATTCTGCTATCTCCAACATTCTTAGAATGGGGATATTCTGCTATCCTCAACGTTCTTAGAGTGGGGATATTCTGCTATTCCCAACGTTCTTAGAATGGGGATATTCTGCTATTTCCATCGTTCTTAGAATGGGGATATTCTGCTATCCCCATAGTTCTTAGAATGGGGATATTCTGCTATTCCCATAGTTCTTAGGATGGGGATATTCTGCTATCCCCATAGTTCTTAGAATGGGGATATTCTGCTATCTCCAACATTCTTAGAATGGGGATATTTTGATATCCCCATAGTTCTTAGAATGGGGATATTCTGCTATTCCCATAGTTCTTAGAATGGGGATATTCTGCTATCTCCAAAGTTCTTAGAGTGGGGATATTCTGGTATCCTCAAAGTTCTTAGAAAGGGGTTTCTGCTCTCTCCAAAGTTCTTAGAATGGGGATGTTCTGCTATTCCCATAGTCCTTAGAATGGGGATATTCTGCTATCCCCAACGTTCTTAGAATGGGGATATTCTGCTATCCCCAAAGTTCTTAGAATGGGGATATTCTGCTATCCCCAAAGTTCTTAGAATGGGGATATTCTGCTATCTCCAAAGTTCTTAGAATGGGGATATTCTGCTGTTCCCATAGTTCTTAGAATGGGGATATTCTGCTGTTCCCATAGTTCTTAGAATGGGGATATTCTATCCTCAAAGTTCTTAGAATGGGGATATTCTGCTATACTCAAAGTTCTTAGAATGGGGATATTCTGCTATCCTCATCGTTCTTAGAATGGGGATATTCTGCTATCCTCAACGTTCTTAGAATGGGGATGTTCTGCCATTCCCATATTTCTCAGAATGGGGATATTCTGCTATCTCCAAAGTTCTTAGAATGGGGATATTCTGCTTTTCTCATAGTTCTTAGAATGGGAATATTCTGCTATCCTCAACGTTCTTAGAATGGGGATATTCTGCTATCCTCAAAAGTTCTTAGAATGGGGATATTCTGGTATCCTCAAAGTTCTTAGAATGGGGGTATTCTGCTATCCCCATAGTTCTTAGAATGGGGATATTCTGCTATCCTCAACGTTCTTAGAATGGGGATATTCTCCTATCCTCAAAAGTTCTTAGAATGGGGATATTCTGCTATCCTCAGAGTTCTTAGAATGGGGATATTCTGCTATCTCCTAAAGTTCTTAGAGTGGGGATATTCTGCTATCTCCAAAGTTCTTAGAATGGGGATATTCTGCTGTCCTCAAAAATTTCTTAGAATGGGGATATTCTATCTCCAATGTTCTTAGAATGGGGATATTCTGCTATCCCCATAGTTCTTAGAATGGGGATATTCTATCCTCAAAGTTGTTCAGAATGGGGATATTCTGCTATCCCCGAAGTTTTCGGTGTTCATGAAGACTTTTCTCACAGATCCTGCAGGGCTGAGCCTGAGCAGTGGTAGTTTTCATGCAAGAGGAGGAGGTCTGAATGGCCTGTCATCTCTTCAGGGGAGGGTTGGAATCCAGAGTTCTGTCCATGCAGATTTTGCCACCAAAGTTCTTTGTCAGACGATGTATTTGCCATTGAACTGCCTTTGGCTGCCAAAGTTCTTTGTCAGACGATGTATTTGCCATTGAACTGCCTTTGGGCTACCGAAGTTCTTTGTCAGACGATGTATTTGCCATTGAACTGCCTTTTGCCACCGAAGTTCTTTGTCAGACGATGTATTTGCCATTGAACTGCCTTTTGCCGCCGAAGTTCTTTGTCAGACGATGTATTTGCCATTGAACTGCCTCTGGCTGCTAAAGTTCTTTGTCAGACGATGTCTTTGCCATTGAACTGCCTTTGACTGCCGAAGTTCTTTGTCAGACGATGTCTTTGCCATTGAACTGCCTTTGACTGCCGAAGTTCTTTGTCAGACGATGCATTTGCCATTGAACTGGTGCTGTTAGTTGCCTTTTGAACTATCACTGGGTGCCAAATTCCTGATTGCATCTCTGATCCTTGCTCAAAAATAAGGTAGAATAAAATAGAATAGAATAGGACAGAATAAAATAAATGAAATAAAATTTCAAAACTTTCAAATTTAAAAAAAAGATAAAATAGGAAATAAACCAAAAAGTAGCGTAGGATTAGAACATAAAATTAGTTTTTAAAAAAACAACATAAAAAAGCTAGCCACAAAAAGAATAGAAGTAGATTTTAAACTAGAGAAAAAAAATTTAGTGCAAGAGATCTAATGAGAGCAATCTTGGTGGTGACAGTGATGTCTAGGTGTTGAAAAATACCCTCCACCGTGTCACTTTATCTTTGGGATGGTGGTTATGAGGGAGTGTGGCTTCATCTTCATCTTTGGGACGGTGGTTATGAGGGAGTGTGGCTTCATCTTCATTTTTGGGACTGTGGTTATGAGGGAGTGTGGCTTCATCTTCATTTTTGGGACTGGTTATGAGGGAGTGTGGCTTCATCTTCATCTTTGGGACAGTGGTTATGAGGGAGTGTGACTGTGTCACCTGGCATTTTTGGGACAGCGGTTGTGAAGGAGTGTGACTATGTCACCTACTGGCAGTTTGGGACAGCAGTCATGAGGGAGTGTGACTGTCACCTGGCATTTTTGGGACAGTTGTTATGAGGGAGTGTGACTGTGTCACCTGGCATTTTTTGGGACAGCGGTTGTGAGGGAGGGTGACTATGTCACCTACAGGCATCTTTGGGACAGTGTGGGTCTGCCATCTCCTCACATTTTCAAAACATTTCCTTCAGCTTTTTCCTTCCCGCCACCCTTTATTCCATACGGGGTCCTGACTTGGTTGGTCGTCATGTGGATCGCATGGAACCCATCAAAGACTGGATGGACCGGCCTGGACATGAATGCTGTGTTGCTGTAAAAGGCAGAAGTCGGACGAGCCTGGAAAAAACTGTCGACCAGTACCTCCATCTTCAAGGGACTGATGATACGAGACCAGAAAGCGCCACTGAAGTCTAGCACCGCTACATGCTGTGACATCACGTCCAGCAAAAAAACGCACCGAAAATCAGGTACCATTCGGTTTTTTTTTGTCCTCCTGAGCTAGTATCTGCCTTTCTTTTTCTACCTTTTTTGTCATGTTTCTTCCAGGGGAGGTTTGACGTTGATGATGCCTTTGTAGGATGTATTTGTCTTCATGTTTGTCGTTGACTATGCCTGCCATTTTCTGACTGGATTGGTCTGTCCTTGCTTGTTCGACTGTGTGTGTGTATTGCTGTCGTTTTTGTCCTTTTCTTTCCGTTTCTCAGACCCTGTTATTCAATTTTTTTGAAATTACTGTTTGGTAGAATCTTGTGTTTTTTGCATTTCTGTTGATCTTGTTGCTCTTTTCTGCCTGTCTCGGGCATGAAACTGTATGGAAAATAAACATAAGTACAGGATCATAGCAACAGGGGCCACTAAATCTTTTTTTTTTTATAAACTGCATAATACTTGATGACGTGCATATTGTGGCATTAAGTTCACCAACTTTGAGGGATTTAAAAAAAAATTCAAATATGCTATGGTGTCAGTCTTTAATTTTTTAAAAAATTTTATATTGAGGACAATGGAATAAGCGCTTATGTGCCTTTTTACATCCAGTCCCTGTGTGTATGCTGTTCTGTAAATTGTCATCTGTTCCCACCGGCACACGATGGCCTACTCTTACGAAAAGCGGAACAGAATTTAACGTGTGTGCAAGATGTTCTGCGTGCGTTCGCACACGGGGCCTCGGTTTATAGTCTCATCTGAAGGACTTTTGGGGGAGAGTGGAGTCTGCACTGATGTTAACTCCAGGGGAAAATATCCCCCTTGAACGGTAATCGAACCCGAGCTGTCAGATTGCGAGCGCAATGTTCTAACCACTAGGCTATCCCGTCAATCAGGGCCCAAGAGATGCAGGCACCTGCAGCGTTTGGTCAAGTTAAATTCAAACACTCAGTAATGCATCTGTAAAATGTTGGATGCTCAACTTTGTTGGTCCCAGTCTTCCCTTGAACCCTGAAGTTTTGCTCTGGGTCAGGGATGGCTAGATTTAAAGAATAAAAGGAATAAAAAAGTTATACCTCGTATGGGATTTGGACCCACAACCTTAACAACCAAGAATCCAGTGTGGTACCTTTAATGCTGTGGCAGCTGGCTAAGTAGTTTCATCTTTGTCGTGTATATACATTTATTGTTTAGTTAAAATGTTTGCAGACATTTTTTCGGGGGTTTTGTTTCTAAAGGTAGGGACTTTGATTCTGTTTGACCAGGTACAAGAAGAGCCAGAATGATTCAAGTCTGGTGCCGTCAGTCACAGAATGATGGGAAGCATCGCCTGCGCCATGGTCAATACACCAGAACAGCTCCAGTGAGATCCAGTGCCATCAATAACTGATTGATGGGAAGCATCACCTGTGCCAAGGTCAATACACCAGAACAGCTCAAATTGGGTCCAATGCCATGAAAAATGAATGAGCATCACTGGAGCCAAAGTCAGTACTCCAGAAAACCCCCCAGTCAGATCCAGCACCATGAAAAACAGAATGATGGGAAACATCGCCTGTGCCAAGGTCAGTGCACCAGAACTGCTCCAGTCTAAGTCCAGCATCATCAGTACCTGAATGAGCATCGCTTTGTGTCCAAATCAGTACACCAGAACAGCTCCAGTTGGGTCCAGCGCCATGAAAAACTGAATGAATGATGGGAAACATCGCCTATACCTAGGTCAGTACTCCAGAACAGCTCAAGTCCAATACTACCAGTCACTGAATGGGAGGAAGCATCAGAACATCTCCAGTCAGGTCCAGCGCCATGAAAAACGGAATGATGGGAAACGTCGCCACTGTCGGGATACATCGAAACAGCTCCAGTGAGATCCAGTGCTACGAGTCATTGAATGATGGGAAGCATCACCTCTGCCAAGATAAATTAATACACCAGAACAGTGCCAGTCAGGTCCAGCGCCATGAAAAACAGAATAATGGAAAGAATCGCCTGTGCTAAAGTCAGCGCCATCAAAAACAAGAATGAAGGGAAGTCATCGCCTGTGCCAAAGTCAATTCACGGGAACAGCAGGAAGCATCGCCTGTGCCAAGGTCAATTCACCAGAACAGCAGGAAGCATCGCCTGTGCCAAGGTCAATTCACCAGAACAGCAGGAAGCATCGCCTGTGCCAAAGTCAATTCACCAGAACAGCAGGAAGCATCGCCTGTGCCAAAGTCAATTCACCAGAACAGCAGGAAGCATCGCCTGTGCCAAAGTCAACACACCAGAACAGCTCCAGTCGGGTCCACCGCCATCAAAAACTGAATGAACGATGGGAAGCATCGCCTGTGCCAAGCTCAATACTCCAGAACAACCCCGGGCAAATCCAGCACTATCGATCAGTCACTGACACTGTGACAGAGGGGAAGCATCACAGCTGCAAGTTCCATAAACCCTGCCTGCATGAAGCTGAAGCAAGACCCAGGTTAGAACATTGCCGATTCTCATTTGTAGCCAAACCTTTTCCTTTTTTTCCTTTTTTTAAAATGTTGGTTCTACCTTGTCTGAAGTCCTGAGGCTCACCAATGGGTGAGATTTTGTGTACGCGACTGTTTTTTGTCCACCATGAAATGTTTTTGTCCACCATGTACATTTGCAGATTAATTCATCAACTTTAAAACGACAAACCTTCTTCTTCTTCCTTTTTTGTCATGTTTCTCCCAGGGGAGGTTTGACATTGATGAGCCTTCTCCATCTCTCTGTTTTGAGCTTCCTCCTTATTTATGCTGCCCCTTTCTCTAAGATCATCTGCAATACAGGCAGCTTTCAAATAATTGTTGAAAATGAATTTCGAACTCGTTTGAAAATATTAAATCATTGAAAGTTTGAGCTGATAGATAAAGTTATTAAAGGCAATATGGTACAGTTTGTAAATAATAATCGTAATTCAGTCTCTTTTTTCTTTTTTTTAAAATATGGTAATGTATTGTAATTTTTGCCCAAGTAAAGTAAAGGAGCCCCATAACCTATAAGGTCGTAGGGGAGCGAGGCGTCAGAGACCTCACTTCTCTAGGAGGGCGGCGCCCATCTCCTCTCCCTCGCTGCTTTACCTTCCCTGACCCTAAAGAGGGCAGGTACCCATTTACAGCTGGGTGAACTGGGGGAACTGTACTGAAGCCAAGGCATGGCGCAAACGGTCACCCATCCAACTGGTAACCACGCTCGACGCTGCTTAACTTGGCTGGGGGAAAGCGAGTGCTCCGACCACTGAGCTATCCCGTCCCCTAGAAAACCAACTAAATTTTCATTGTTACTGATTGGGATTCCCGTGCTTTCAGGGGCTGTGGGACTGGAGCCAAGTGCCACGTGTGCACTGGCCGCCATCATGAACCGGGGTCCTTTCTGGAAGAGTGGTATGGCCGTGGTTTAAAGACAGCGGTAAAGTGTTTGTTGTATTTGGGCCGTGAAAGATTGAATGAATCTTTGTGAGTGAATATGAATGTTTTTGTTTTCAAAGTGTTATCAAATCATTTTGAATTTAAGCTAATAGTACAGACATGAAATGTGATATGTCTTTAAAATGTACTTGGGATTTTTTGTTCCAAACTGATGAGATGACATCATTTTTGTTTTCAAAGTGTTATCAAATTTTAGATTTAAGCTGATTGAGCAAATAAGAACTGTGATATGCATTTAATAAGTACTTGGGATTTTTTCTTCTTCCAAACTGATGAGTTTAAATCATTTTTGTTTTCAAAGTGTTATCAAATAGTTTTAGATTTAAGCTGATTGAGCAAATAAGAACTTGATATGCATTTAATAAGTACTTGGGATTTTTTTTCCTTCAAAACTGATGAGTTTAAATCATTTTTGTTTTCAAAGTGTTATCAAATCATTTTAGATTTAAGCTAGTTGAGCAGACAAGAACTATGATACATCTTTAATACGTACTTGGTTTTTTTTTCCAAACTGAGATTAAATCATTTTTGTTTTCAAAGTGTTATCAAATCATTTTAGATTTAAGCTGATTGAGCAAATGACTGATATCTTTAATACGTTCTTTGATTTTTTTTTTCTCCAAATTTAGAAGATTAAATTTTAGATTTGAACTTACAAAGCAAAAGATGAGATGGGATAAGTCTCTTCAGCTGACAAATTGAAATAGAAATCATGTGAATCTATTGTTTCAGTGATAAGTTCAAATCACATTTAAGCTAGTAGAGTTGTGAGCATTTTTACCTGTCACTGATGATTTCTTAACCGCTTTCAGGTACTACAGGCCTGGAATCCAGTGTCAGAACAGACACGCCAACCATCCAGCACCACATGTCGGTTACCAGGACGTGACGAGGTAACGTGACATTTCATCCCTTCCTTTTTTTGTCCCAGGTTAAAGCTTTGTGAGCTATTGTTGTGGGCTAGGTGCCAAGGTCTAGTTATTTGTTGTTTGTTCATTTATTTATTTAATTTATTTTTTATTGTATTCTTTTATATCGAGGATAATGGAATAAGCACTTTTTAAATCCAGTCCCGTGGTTTTTTTTTTGTAAATTTTGTCATCTTTTTCCCACCAGCACACAAAGGCCTATCTCCGAAAAGCGGAACGATTAGTGGCACAGATGTTGCTGCGTTTCGAACACGGGGCCTTGGTTATGGTCCATCCGAAACTTTTGGGAGAGCGGAGTAGCACTAAGTCAACTCAAGGAAAAAATCCTCTTGACGAGTTGACCCATCGAAGATAAGGGAGCACAATCGCATAACTCTAACCCACCAGGCTATCCATCCCATTGAACAAGTGATTTGTCGCACAAAAGAAAGGAACTCAGTTTCCTTGTGGAATTCGTAATGTGTAAAAGAGAAGGGACAAAAACATGCATTAGTTTGGACGTTATGCCCTGCCCCCCACCCCCCTCGCAATAAATTTTTCTGGAAAGGATTAGAACTAACTGTGGGGGGAAAACGGAAAAAAACTAATGTGGGACATAGTGGCCTTCCTGTTTCAGGGTTAGAACAAAGTCCCAAAAAAACCACAAAACATTTTTTTTGGTATTATCAGTAGCAGGTTTTTAGTAGTTTTGGGCTTTAAATTGTCGGTTGCTTAATAGTTGTGATATAGGTGTGCGACATGATTATATACAATAATTTCGGTGAATCTTTCTGACCCCATCCAGAATAGCAAGTTCAGCAGGAAAATTAAGCTGTGCAGCTATTTAAACTGATACATTTGTCGCTGTTTATTTTGTACATAAACAAAACACAGACAAGACGTAGTCACAGGAAAGTAAACAGGCACATAAAGAAATATTTTATTACTTATTTAGAAGGGTAATGATTACATATACATTATGTGCACAAGCAGGGAAAAATTCCATCAGTAATTAAAATAATAATACATGGAATTTATATAGTGCTATATCTTGCAACAAAACATCAGTAATTACTTCACTGGGTTTTAAAAAAAATTATTCTTTTATTAAGAGGATAATGGAATAAGCACGCTGTGCTTTTTTTTATTTTTTAAAGTTCCCGTGTGTATGCAGTTTTGTCAATTTTGTCGTCCGTTCACACCAGCACTGGGTGGCCACCTTTTGAAAAGCGTAGGGTTTTTTGTGCGCAAAGATGTTCTGCGTTTTTTCGCAACAGGACCTCAGTTTATAGTCTCACCGAGGACTTTGGGGCAGTGGAGTTGGCACTTGATGTTACTCCAGAGGAAAATCCTCTTAGATTCGAACCGGTCAGCCGATCATGACGCAATGCACATCGCCTAACCACCATGCTATCCTATTTTTGTTCATAGAAGTGAATGGACGACCCGGGTTCGATTCCCGTTCAAGGGGATAATTTCCCCTGGAGTTAACATCAGTGCAGCTCCATCTCCCCAAAAGTCCTTTCGGATGAGACAAAAAAACCACGGGCCCCGTTGTGTGAACGCACGCAAAAATCTTTGCGTACAAGTTAAATCCTGTTCCGCTTTTCGTAAGGTAGCCATTGTTGCCCGGTGGGGACAGAGAGCAAAATTTACAAACCAATACACCACACAGGGATGGATGTAAAAAGGACATAAGTGTTTATTCCATTATCCTCGTATAAAAGAATAAAATAAAAATAAAGGCGCTATGGCCAAAACGGTTAAAGGCCCCATTTGATTTAAACCTCGGTCCATGAAGTGGGTTCGAATTTGGCCCATCTAAAACAAACAGTGGGGACTTTTTTTTGATCTCCCAGTGAATTTAAGTACAGACTCCCAGTCCCCTTAATCCCCTTTCGTATTTATATATATATATATAATTTTATATTTTAATATTTATATTTATATTATATATTTTTTATATATTAATATATGCACATGCAAGAAGATCAGATATGCTGTTATAAGATCCCGTCATTCATACGCATTCTACAGGTTACAGAAACGCGAACGAACATGCCAGTTATAACATCCCTGAAGTCGGAATGCAATTCTTTGTGGTGGCAAATCCAGTGGCAGATATTGAAAAAACCCCCATTGTGAACCTCAAAGCTCTATCCAGAAACAAACGAAAAAAAAAGTATAGTGATTAGTTATACTGCGATTTTTAATTGGTATTTGCAGAGAAAAACAAGAGGAGTCGCATCACCACCAATGACATGCATTTCCAAGGACATCGCATTGCCAAGGAACATCGCATCGCAAGGGACATCGCATCCTGACATCGCTCGCCAAGACATCGCATCACAAAGGGACTACATCCACGCCAAGGACTTTTGAAATCGCCAAGGACATACATCACATCAAGGACATCACATCGCCAAGGACATCGATCGCCAAGACATGCATCGTGAGGAGGAATCACATCCAAAGACATCACATCACAAGACATCGCATCACCAAGGACAATGCATCGCTGCGCCAAGAACATTCCCAGCACATTCTGGTGCAGAACTCCAGAGATATTGTGGAGTAGCTATGGGGAAAAACTGTTGACATCAAACATTTGACAAAAACTGTGACGTCGAACATTTCACCAAAAGCTTTGACGTCAAACATTTCACCAAAAACTGATGTAGAACATTTCACCAAAAACTGTGACGAACATTTCACCAAAAACTGTGACGTCAAACATTTCACAAAACTGTGACGTCGAATATTTCACAAAAAACTGTGACGTCGAACATTTTACAAAAAACTGACGTCGAACATTTCACAAAAAATGACATCAAACATTTTACAAAAAAACTGTGACGTCATTTCACAAAACTATCAAACATTTCACAAAACTGACATGAAACATTTCACAAAACCAAACTGTGACATCACATCAAGCATTTCACAGAACTGGTGACATCAAACATTTCACAAAAACTTGTGACGTCACGTCAAGCATTTCATAAAACTGATGCCCGTCAAACATTTTGCTGTCATCCAGGACATCGCCCATCATCGAGAACACGTCCCAAGACAGTCTCAGGGATGCAGAAGAGCTGTGACGTCGAACATTTCACCAAAAACTGATGTCGAACATTTCACCAAAAACTGTGACGAACATTTCACCAAAAACTGTGACGTCAAACATTTCACAAAACTGTGACGTCGAATATTTCACCAAAAACTGTGACGTCGAACATTTTACAAAAAACTGACGTCGAACATTTCACAAAAAACTGTGACATCAAACATTTCACAAAAAAGGACATCAAACATTTTACAAAAAAACTGTGACGTCATTTCACAAAACTGATATCAAACATTTCACAAAACTGACATCAAACATTTCACAAAACCAAACTGTGACATCACATCAAGCATTTCACAGAACTGGTGACATCAAACATTTCACAAAAACTTGTGACGTCACGTCAAGCATTTCATAAAACTGATGACGTCAAACATTTTGCTGTCATCCAGGACATCGCCCATCATCGAGAACACGTCCCAAGACAGTCTCAGGGATGCAGAAGAGCTCTCCAAGATTTTGTGGAGCAGCCTGGGGAAACACTTGTCGCATTTATACGTGTCGCGGAAACGTCTGCAGTAATGACATAACGCTGACTGTGAATGATTATATACGTACAAAGTATTGGTGATATATTGCTGAAGGTGTAAAGCACCCCCCCCAAAAAAAAAAAAAAAAAAAAAGAAAAACCAAGAAAAAAGGTTTTTTAAAAAACCATGAAAAAAAAGACGTACCAAAAAAAAAAGTGGTGAAAAAAAAGGACCTGTAAAAATTTGGTCCAAAAAAAAAAAAGCCCCAAAACAAAAAAGAAAAAAAAAGAAAAAGGTTTAAACAAAAAAAAAGAAAAAAAAGAAAATGTACCCCAAAAAAAGTGGTGAAAAAAAGACCTGTGAAAATTGGGCCAAAAAAAAAAGCCAAACAACCAAAAACCCCACCTCCCCCCCCCCCCCCCCCCCCCCCAAAAAAAAAAAAAAAAAGAGAAAAAGCAAAGGGGAAAAAGAAAAGAAAAAAACCCAACCAAACAAACAAAAAGATGGTGCTTTACACTCAGAAACGATCGTCATGATTTGAAGCGTCGTCGTTGTTGCGTGACTTCATAACAAAGTGTCCACTCTCATTCTGACATGATCTTAGCAGTCCTGACAATAATTGTGTGACGCAAGTTTTTAACGAGGCATTTTAGATAATGTTACTGTTGTCATTGTTGATAATGATGAGCCAGATTTAACGATCGACTGACACTATGCTATCGTTAACAATAAACCTTGTAGGGGCAGACAACTATTGGTAATGCTTTCCCTCCCCCTCTCCCCATGACTTTTATGAATCGGAGCAAATAGTTGTTGGAAAATACTTGTCATGATGCCTACTTGATGCCCTAACCAGTCCTTTTTGAAGGGCTGGTGTTCTGATGTGCTGCTTTTGTGTGTGGAAAATGCAGTGACATAGATGGTGGGTGTATGTGCTAAGAGGAATTGATGATGATCATGCCTGTTTGATGTTTAGCAGGTTGGATAAGTGTGTGTGAGTGTGTGTGTAGGGGGGGGGTTTGTGTGTGTTTTGTGTGTTTTTTTTGTGAGTTTTTGTGAGTGTGTGTGTGTTTTTGTGAGTTTTGTGATGTGTGTGTGTATGTGAGTTGAGTGTGCGTTTAGTGTGTGTGTAGTGGTTACGTGAGTGTGTGTTGTTTGTAGGTGCATGTGTGTGAAACATGTGTGTATGTGAGTGGTTTTGTGTAGGTGTTTGTGTGTAAATGTGTGTGTGAGTTGTGTGTTGTTTGTAGGTGCATGTGTGTGAACATGTGTGTATGTGAGTTGTGTGTGTAGGTGTTTGTGTGTGTATGCGTGTGGGGATTGAGTGTGTGTTTGTAAGTGCGTGTGTGTGTGAACATGTGTGTATGTGAGTGTGTGTGTGTATGTGTGTGGAGTTTTATGTGCGCGTTTGTTTGGTGGTTGTGTAACATGTGTGTATGTGAGTGTGCGTGTGTAGGTGTGTGTGTGTGTATGTGTGTGTGAGTTGAGTGTATGTGTTTGTAGGTGGGGTGTGTGTTTTGAACATGTGTGTATTTCGAGTGTGTGTAGGTGTGTGTGTGGTGGTTTGTTTGGGGTGGTAGGTGTTAGGTGTGGTGTGTGCATGTGTGTGCGGTGTGTCTGCCTTTTCTGTGTTTTGCTGTCTGTTTTTTTGTGTGTCTGTGTGTAGTAGTGGGGGTGTGTGTGGCAGTGGTAGGTGGTGTGTGTAGTAGTAGTAGAAGTAGAGGGGTACATTTTACATCTTTCACGTAAAGTGATACTAGGCAAAAGTGAAAAAGCAACACACAAAAAGTTGTGTGTGTAGTAGTAGTAGCAGTATTTGTAAGGTTGTCTTGAATTTTACGTCTTTTACACGTAAAAAAAACTAGACAAAAAGTGTGTGTGTGTGTGTGTGTGTGGTGTGGTGTGTGTGTTTGTTGTGAATGGGAGGTAGTGAGGAGGGGACATCAGCCTTGTATTTGGTAGGAGACGTAATTCTGAGAAAAGGATGTTAGGAGGAGGGGTTAGTTACAAGCTAGGATCAATGACAGAAAAAAGAGGGCGACTAATTGCGATAGATTTTTCTCGCATGGTTTGAGTTTTGGCCATAATCTTTTTTAAAAACAAAGTTTCAGATGGGTTATTTTGGGTTTTAGTCAGGTTTTTAAAAAAAATAACACCGTGAGGTTTTGGGTTCGATTCCCAGCCTTGCGCTTTATTCCCAGTTTGATGGGAAAATGGAACGCAATGTCAAAAAACCCCCACGACGGTTGAAATCGGAAAGAGCAGGGAGGTACTACACCTCCCGACTGTCCTGGCAAAATTGGTAGCTTTAATTCCCAGCTGCATTCCCAAAGTTGGAATGTGGCTACCTAAATCGTTAGGGGAAAAAACCGGTCGCGTACACAAAAAATGTCATTAGTAAACCTTGAACCTGTAGCCGAGGTATGTCTGCTGAAAGAACTCGTTAAACAAAAAAAAAGTCTTGGGTCTGGTAATTGTTCAGCTGCTGATAGCGGAGCTGGAATTTTTGCGGTTAAAAATCCAAATTGAAAATCCAGGCTGCAAGTTTTAGCAGGTGATAAGGGACTGGTAACTTTGCCAGTTTTTTGTTTTTTTAGTGGAGAAAAAAAGCTCCACACCATTGTGTCTACAGCTAAAGTACCGTCAGTTCTGTCTGCTGCTGTGTCCGCATGCTTTCCAACACAACTGACCAACTGACCGACCGACCGACAGACAAACAACCCTTTCCCCTTTTTGCATGCTTCCCCTTTTTTGCATGCTAACCGTTCACACTAATACTGACCTTTACATTAAGTTAACTAACCCTGGCCCCTCATGTGGACACAAAAGACAGGTGGAAACCATGGTACATGCTGACACGATGGCCCCAATTTTTTTTCGTTGGGGGTAGAATTTTAGGGAAAGAGGTGCTAGGAAGAGGTGGGGGGAGGGAGGGTAGGATGGTTAGGGTTTGGGGGAAGTGGGTGAAGAGGTGTGCGTGTGTTTGTGTGCATGTGTGTGCGTGCATGTGTGTGGTGCTTGCATGTATGTGCGTTTGTGTGTGCGTGTGTTTGTGTGTGTGTGTGCATGAGTGGGCGTGTTGTGTGTGTGTATTTTGTATGTGTGTGTGTGTTTGTGTGCATGCCCTGGGCGTGTGTTTTGTGTTTTGCATGAGTGGGCGCGTGTGTGTGTATGTATTTTGTGTGTGTGCATGTGTGTGTGTTTATGTGCATGTGTGTGTGTTTTATGTGTGTGTGTGCATGCGTGGGCGTGTGTTTTATGTGTGTGTGCATGATGTTTGGGGGCGGTGTATGTATTTTGTGTGTGTGCATGTGTGTGTGTTTTTTGTGCATGTGTGCGTGCGTTTTGTGAGGTATGCATAGCGTGTGTTTATGGGGGTGTGCATAGTGGGCGCGCGTGTGTTATTTTGTTGTGTGTGTGTTTATGTGCATGTGTCATGCGTTTATGTGTGTGTGTGTGTGCGTGTGTGCGTTGTGTGCATGCGTGGGCGTGTGTGTGTGTATTTTAGGTTTGTGTATTTGGTGTGTGTGTGTGTGTTGTTTGTAAGTATTTGTATGTGTGCGTGTGTGCATGCGTGGGCGTGTGTGTGTGTATTTTAGGTGTGTGTATTTGGTGTGTGTGGTGTTGCTGTTTGTATTGTGTGTGTGTGTGTGTGGTTTTTGGGGTTTTTTTTGTATGTGTCTGTCTGTTCTGTGTGTGTGTGTGTGTGAATTTTAAGTTTACATATGTCCACATGAATTTAAGATGGACATATTGGTTGCCATTGACCACTGGTATTATTTTCAAAAGTTTTGAAAAGCCATTTTCCTTTGTTTTGATGTTGATGAAATACCTGCTTTAAAAAACCACAAAACGACATGGTTCTGTGGTAATCACAAGAATGGCCAGCCCTTTTCAAGTTTATACAACAGGCAAAAGTACATGGATGCACTGTTGTAGATTTTACATTGTTACACTTATGTAATGAAACGATCATAAAGGATTTTGATTACGTCTTTTGTGTATAGATTTGTAAATGACGAGAAAAAATCAAATATTGTCAAAAGTAGTAGTGTGAAAAAATCAAATACTGTCATAGTAGTGGTGTTAGGGGCACAAGTGTGTGCACGCATAATGTGTATGCACATGACTGCACCAGTCTCAGATCAGTGAGAATGGGGGAAAGGGGGAGAGATTTGCTGATAAAGAAAGGGTTGGGTTTTTGACGATCTTTGTCATGAAGTTGAATGCAAGCAGTTCTATTGTCCAGTTCTTTTTAAAGTCTTAATGAAGAGAATATATGTGTTGTGATAGTCTTTCATATTTGCAAAAGTATCATTAGTAATATGGTGTGGAAAGCGTGTGAGGAGAAGGGGTCTTTTTTCTTTTTTCTTTTATGTAAATTGCATCAAATGCGAAAACAGAAACGAAGCTGGTTCTGTGATTACCTTTGCTATTGTAGGCCTGACATTAGTTTGTAGTTAATGATGTTGGTGGTGGCAGATCTGTGTATGGATCTTTCTGCTGGAAGATTGATGGCAGATTTTACACCAACATCTCCTCAAACAACAAATGTTTGTGAAATATTAATGCTGTATGATTTTATGTATGGTAGTGGATAAAGTGTGCCTGGTTTTTTAAAATAATTTTTAAAAAAATGTTTGGATCAAAATGAATTATGAAGAAAAGTCATTCAATTGTGGCAAGTGTGTGGGGAGAAGGGGTCTTTAAAAAAAATTTTTTTTAATCGCATCAAATGTGAAATGAACAAGAAAACTAGTCATATTAGTTGTTACTGATATTATGAGAAAAGAATTGAGTTGATGTTGGTGGCAGATCTGTGTATGGATCTTCCGCTGGAAGATTGATGGCAGATTTTACACCAACATCTCTTACAACAAATGTTTGTGAAATATAAATGCTGTATGATTTTATGTAGGGGTGGTGATAAAGGTGCTTGGTGTTTTTTCTTTTTTTTTCTGTAGTTTTTTTTTTTTAAGACGGGTCAAAATGCGATTTATGAAGGAAAATGTCATTCTTTGATATTGTGGCTAGTGTGAGGGGAGAAGGGTCTTTTTTGGGTTTTTGTTTTTTTAAATCGCATCAAATGTGAAATGAATAACAACTCTGGTCATATTTTTGTTACTGATATCATGACAAAAGAATTTGTTGGTGGCAGATCTGTGTATGGATCTTCCGCTGGAAGATTGATGGCAGATTTTACACCAACATCTCTTACAAAAAAGATGTTTGTGAAGTGGTAATGCTATATGATTTTATGTATAGTAGTGGATAAAGTGTGCAAGTGTGTTTTTATTTTTACTTTCTTTTCCAAAAATTTTTTGTTTTTTAATGATCAGATCAAAATGTGAACTATGAATAAAAATGTCATTCTTCAATTGTGTGGCAAGTGTGAGGGGAGAAGGGTCTTTTTGAAAATTTTTTTTATTTTTTTAAATCGCATCAAATGTGAAATGAACAACAAAACTGGTCATGCGGTTGTTACTGATATAATGAATAAAGGATGTGTTGATGTTGGTGGCAGATTTGTATATGGATCTTTCGCTGGAAGATTGATGGCAGATTTTACACCAACATCTCCTTGAACAACAAATGTTTGTGAAATATTGTTGCTATATGATTTTATGTATGGTAGTGGATAAAGGGTGCCTGTGTGTTTTCTTTTTCTTTTTTTTTTAAATGATCAGATCAAAATATGAATTATGAAGAAAAATGTCATTGTTCAATTGTGTGGCAAGTGTGTGGGGAGAAGGGGTCTTTTTTTTTTTTTTTTGAAATCGCATCAGATGTGAAATGCATAGCAAACTTGGTCATGTGGTTGCTACTGATATCAATATGAGAAAAGAATGTGTCAATGTTGGTGGCAGATGTTTGTGAAATGTTAATGCTGTATGATTTTATGTATGGTAGTGGATAAAGTGTGCCTGTTTTTCTTTTTTTTAATGTTTTGATGAAAAGGAATTAAGAAAAAAGTCATTCCTCAATTGTAACAAGTGTATGGGAAGAAGGGGTATTTAAACATTTTTTAAAAAAATCGCATCAAATGTGAAATGAACAATAAAACTTGTCATGTGGTTTTTACTGATATTATGACAAAAGAATGAGTTATGTTTGGGGGCAGATCTGTGTATGGATCTTCCGCTGGAGATTGATTGCAGATTTTAACATCTTTACAAAAAGATGTTTTTTAAATGTGAATGCTATATTTTATGTATGGTAGTTTAGATAAAATTGGGGCAATGTGTGTTTTCTTTTTTCTTTTTGTTTTTAAATTTTTTTTTTAAGATCGGATTAAAATGGAACTCTGAAAAACTGTCTTTTTTAAATGGTGTGGCAAGTGTAAGGGAGAAGGGGTCCTTAAAAAATTTTTTTTTAATCACATCAAATGTAAAATGGAACACCACATCTGTTATATTAGTTGTTACTGATATCATGAGAAAAGAATGAGTTGATGTTGGTGGCAGATCTGTGTATGGATCTTCCGCTGGAAGATTGATGGCAGATTTTACACTAACATCTCTTACAAAAAAATGTTTGTGAAATGTTAATGCTGTATGATTTTATGTACGGTAGTGGATAAAATGTGCCCTTTTTTTTTTTTTTTTTTTTTTTTTTTTTTAATGTTTGGATCAAAATTCGGTTCTTTAATATTGTGGCAAGTGTGAGGGGAGAAGGGATCTTTTTATATATTTTTTAAATCGCATCAAAATAATGTGAATGTAACAAACTTGGTCATGTGGATGCTACTGATATCATGATAAAAGAATGTGTTGATGCTGGTGGCAGATCTGTGTATGGATCTTCCGCTGGAAGATTGATGGCAGATTTTACACCATCATCTCTTAACAAATGTTTGTGAAATGTTAATGCTGTATGATTTTATGTATGGTAGTGGATAAAGTGTGCCTGTTTTTTTTGTTTTTTTTAATGTTTTGATGAAAAGGAATTAAGAAAAAAGTCATTCCTCAATTGTAACAAGTGTATGGGAAGAAGGGGTATTTAAACATTTTTTTTAAAAATCGCATCAAATGTGAAATGAACAATAAAACTAGTCATGTGGTTTTTACTGATATTATGAGAAAAGAATGAGTTGATGTTGGTGGCAGATCTGTGAATGGATCTTCCACTGGAAAATTTGATGGCAGATTTTACACCAATACATCTTTAGAAAAATTTATGTGAAAGACTATATTAAGTATAGTAGTAGAAGTGTGCATGTGTTTTGTTTTTATTTTTTCTGGTTTAAAATTTTTTTTTATAAATGAGATCAAATGTAAATTGACATCATGCAATATAACTGTGGAATGTATAACAGTTTTGGGGGTTTGGGGTTTAAAAAAAATCTGCATCAAAAGTGAAAGCAAAAAGAAAGCTGGTGTTGTGATTGACATTGCATGAAATGACTTTAGTTGATGTTGGTGGCAGATCTGTGTATGGATCTTCCGCTGGAAGATTGATGGCAGATTTTACACCAACACCTCTTATAACAAATGTTTGTGAAATGTTAATGCTGTATGATTTTATGTATGGTAGTGGATAAAGTGTGCCTGTTTTTTAAATATTTTTTATGTTTGGATAAAAATGTGAATTATGAAGAAAAATGTTATTCTTCAATTGTGTGGCAAGTGTGAGGGGAGAAGTGGTCTTTTTTTTGTTTTTTTAAAAATCGCATCAAATGTGAAATGAATAACAAACCTGGTCATGTGGTTGTTACTGACAATATGACAAAAGAATGAGTTGATGTTGGTGGCAGATCTGTGTATGGATCTTCCGCTGGAAGATTGATTGCAGATTTTACACCATCTCTTACAAAAAGATGTTTGTGAAATGTGAATGCTATGATTTTATGTATGGTAGTGGATAAAGTGTGCATGTGTGTTTTCTTTTTCTTTTTGTTTTTAAATTTTTTTTTTAATGATCGGATCAAAATAGGAACTCTGAAGAAAACTTGTCTTTTTTAAATGGTGTGGCAAGTGTGGGGAGAAGGGGTCCTTTAAAAAAAAATTTTTTTAATCGCATCAAATGTAAAATGAACACCACATCTGGTCATATTAGTTGTTACTGATATCATGAGAAAAGAATGAGTTGATGTTGGTGGCAGATCTGTGTATGGATCTTCCGCTGGAAGATTGATGGCAGATTTTACACTAACATCTCTTACAAAAAAAGTTTGTGAAATGTTAATGCTGGATGATTTTATGTACGGTAGTGGATAAAATGTGCCCTTTTTTTTTTTTTTTAATTTTTTTTTTTAATGTTTGGATCAAAATGCGATTTATGAAGGAAAATGTCGTTCTTTAATATTGTGGCTAGTGTGAGGGGAGAAGGGATCTTTTTTTGTATTTTTTAAATCGCATCAAAATAATGTGAATGTAACAAACTTGGTCATGTGGATGCTACTGATATCATGATAAAAGAATGTGTTGATGCTGGTGGCAGATCTGTGTATGGATCTTCCGCTGGAAGATTGATGGCAGATTTTACACCAACATCTCCTCGAAAAACAAATGTTTGTGAAATGTTAATGCTATATGATTTTATGTATGGTAGTGGATAAAGTGTGCCTGGTTGTTTTTTTAATAATTTTTTTTTAATGTTTGCATCAAAATGTGAATTATGAAGGAAAATATCATTCTTTAATATTGTGGCAAGTGTGTTGTGGGGGGGGGGGGGCCTTTTAAAATTTTTGTATAATAGCATCAAATGTGAATGACAAATTGGTGATGTGGTGCCTTTTTCTTTTTTTTTTTTTTTTTTTTTTTTTTTTTTTTTTTTTTTTTTTTTTTTTTTTTTTTAAAGATGAGAGTAAATGTAAATTTACATGTTGTTTAACTGTGTGGAATGTATATAAGGAGAGGTTTTCTTTTTTTTTTTTTTTTGTAAACTGCATCAAAAGTGAAAACCAAAAGAAAGCTGGTGCTGTGATTGACATTGCATGAAATAACTTTAGTTGATGTTGGTGGCAGATCTGTGTATGGATCTTTCGCTGAAAGATTGATGGCAGATTTTACACCAACATCTCTTAAAAAAAGTTTGTGAAATATGAATGCTATGATTTTATGTATGGTAGTGGATAAAGTGTGCCTGATTAAAAAAATTTTTTTTAATGTTTGGATAAAAATTCATTATGAAGAAAAATGTCATTCTTTCAATCGTGAGGCAAGTGTGTGGGGAGAAGGGGTCTTTTTTTTTAAATTTAATATTTTTTTTTAATCACATCAAATGTGAAATGAATAACAAAACTGGTGATGTGGTTGCTACTGATATGACAAAAGAATGTGTTGATGTTGGTGGCAGATCTCCGCTGGAAGATTGATGGCAGATTTTACACCAGCATCTCTTACAAAAAGATGTTTGTGAAATGTTAATGCTGTATGATTTTATGTATAGTAGTGGATAAAAGTGCGTCAGAATTTTAAAAAAGTTTTTAAAAAAATGTTTTGATAAAAATGAATTATGAAGAAAAATGTCATTCTTCAATCGTGTGGCAAGTGTGTGGGGAGAAGGGGTCTTTTTTTTTTTAATTTAATTTTTTTTTTTTTAATCGCCTCAAATGTGAAATGAATAACAAAGATGGTCATGTAGTTGCTACTGATATTATGACAAAAGAATGAGTTGATGTTGGTGGCAGATCTCCGCTGGAAGATTGATGGCAGATTTTACACCAACATCTCTTAAACAACAAATGTTTATGAAATGTGAATGCTATATGATTTTATGTATGGTAGTGGATAAAATGTGCCTGTTTTTTTGTTTTTTTAATTTTGTTTTTTTTAATGTTTGGATCAAAATGCGATTTATGAAATATTTTTTAAATCACATCAAATGTGAATGTAACAAACTTAGTCATGTGGATGCTACTGATATCATGATAAAAGAATGTGTTGATGCTGGTGGCAGATCTGTGTATGGATCTTCCGCTGGAAGATTGATGGCAGATTTTACACCAACATCTCTTACAACAAATGTTTGTGAACTGCTAGTGCTATGATTTTATGTATGGTAGTGGATAAAGTGTGCAAGTGTGTTTTCTTTTTCTTTGTTTTTCTGCTTTTTTGGGATGATTGGATCAAAATTGTATTATGAAGAAAAATGTCATTCTTTAATGGTGTGGGGAGAAGGGGTCCTTTTTAAAAAAAAAAAAGCCACATGTACAATGAACAAACCTGGTCATATTAGTTATTGATATCATGACAAAAGAACGAGTTGATGTTTGTGGCAGATCTGTGTATGGAACTTCTGCTGGAAGATTGATGGCAGATTTTACACCAACATCTCTTACAACAAATGTTTGTGAAATATTAATGCTAATATGATTTTATGTATAGTAGTGGATAAAGAGTGCCTGTTTAAAATTTAATTTTTTTTTTAATGTTTTGATAAAAATACATTTGGAAGAAAAATGTCATTCTTCGATTGTGTGGCAAGTGTGTGGGGAGAAAGGGTCTTTAAAAAATTTTTTTTTTTTTAAAATTGCATCAAATGTGAAATGAACAACCAACCTGGTCATATAAGTTGATACTGATATTATGAGGAAAGAATGAGTTGATGTTGGTGGCAGATCTGTGTATGGATCTTCCGCTGGAAGATTGATGGCAGATTTGACACCAACATCCCTTACAAAAAGATGTTTGTGAAAAGTGATTGCTATATGATTTTATTTATAGCAGTGGATAAAGTTTGCAAGTGTACTTTGTTTAAATTTTTTGATTTTTTGGTTTTTTAAATGTTTGGATCAAAAGGTGAATTATGAAGAAAAATGTCATTTTTTAATGGTGTGGCAAGTGTGTGGGGAGAAAGGGTCCTTTTTTTAATCTTTTTTTTTAATCGCATCAAATGTAAAATGAACAACAAAACTGGTCATGTGGTTGTTACTGATATTATGAGAAAATGAGTTGATGTTGGTGGCAGATCTGTGTATGGATCTTCCGCTGGAAGATTGATGGCAGATTTTACACCAACATCTCTTACAACAAATGTTTATGAAATATGAATGCTATATGATTTTATGTATAGTAGTGGATAAAGTGTGCCTGTGGATTTTTTTTATTTTATTTTTTTTTTAATGATCAGATCAAAATGTGAACTATAAAGAAAAATGTCATTTTTTTTAATGGTGTGGCAAGTGTAGGGGGAGAAGGGGTCCTTTTTATTATTTTTTAAAAAATCACATCAAATGTGAAATGAATAACACACCTGGTCATGTGGATGTTACTGATATCAATATGACAAAAGAATGAGTTGATGTTGGTGGCAGATCTGTGTATTGATCGTCCGCTGGAAGATTGATGGCAGATTTTACACTAACATCCCTTACAAAAAGATGTTTGTGAAATGTTAATGCAGTATGATTTTATGCATAGCAGTGGATAAACTGCCTGTTTTTATTTTTTATTATTTATTTTTTTAAATGATCAGATCAAAATATGAACTATGAAGAAAACTGTCATTTTTTTTAATGGTGTGGCAAGTGTGTGGGGAGAGGGGGTCCTTTTTAAAATAAAAAAAAAATTGCATCAAATGTGAAATGAATAACAAACCTGGTCATGTGGTTGTTACTGATATCATGAGAAAAGAATGAGTTGATGTTGGTGGCAGATCTGTGTATGGGTGTGTTTTCTTTTTCTTTTGTTTTTCTGCTTTATTTGGATGATTGGATCGAAATTGTATTATGAAGAAAAATGTCATTCTTTAATGGTGTGGCAAGTGTGTGGGGAGAAGGGGTCTTAAAAAATTTTTTTTTTTTAAACATCAAATGTGAATGACAAACTTGGTCATGTGGTGCCTTTTTACATTTTTTTTCTCTTTTTATGTTTTTTTTTTTTTTATAGATGAGAGTAAATGTAAATTTACATGTTGTTTAACTGTGTGGAATGTATATAAGGAGAGGTTTTCTTTTTTTGTTTTTTGTTAACTGCATCAAAAGTGAAAACGGAAAGAAAGCTGGTGCTGTGATTGACATTGCATGAAATGACTTTAGTTGATGTTGGTGGCAGATCTGTGTATGGATCTTCCGCTGGAAGATTGATGGCAGATTTTACACCAACATCTCTTCGAACAACAAATGTTTGTGAAATGTTAATGCTATATGATTTTATGTATGGTAGTGGATAAGGTGTACCTGGTTTTTTGTTTTTTGTGTAAAATATTTGGATAAAAATGTGAATTATGAAGAAGTCATTCTTCAATGTGTGGCAATGAAATAAACGGAAAACTGTATTATGAGAAATAATGATTGATGTTGGTGGCAGATCTGTGTATGGATCTTCCGCTGGAAGATTGATGGCAGATTTACACCAACATTCCCATACAAAAAATGTTTGTGAAAGTGAATGCTATATGATTTTATTATACAGTGATAAGTTATCAAAGTGTACTTGTTTATTTTTTGATTTTTTGGTTTTTTTAAATGTTTGGATCAAAAGTGTGAATTATGAAGAAAAATGTCATTTTTTAATGGTGTGGCAAGTGTGTGGGGAGAAAGGGTCCTTTTTAAATCTTTTTTTTAATCGCATCAAATGTAAAATGAAAACAAAACTGGTCATGGTGGTTGTTACTGATATTATGAGAAAATGAGTTGATGTTGGTGGCAGATCTGTGTATGGATCTTCGCTGGAAGATTGATGGCAGATTTTACACCAACATCTCTTACAACAAATGTTTATGAAAATGAATGCTATATGATTTTATGTATAGTAGTGGATAAAGTGTGCCTGTGGATTTTTTTAATTTAATTATTTTAATGATCAATCAAAATGTGAACTAAAAGAAAAATGTCATTTTTTTAATGGTGTTGCAAGTGTAGGGGGAGAAGGGGTCCTTTTTTATATTTTTTTAAAAAATCACATCAAATGTGAAATAATAACACACCTGGTCATGTGGATGTTACTGTATCAATATGACAAAGAATGAGTTGATGTTGGTGGCAGATCTGTGTATTGATCGTCGCTGGAAGATTGATGCAGATTTTACACTAACATCCTTACAAAAAGATGTTTGTGAAATGTTAATGCAGTATGATTTTATGCATAGCAGTGGATAAACTGCCTGTTTTTATTTTTTATTTATTTTTTTAAATGATCAGATCAAAATATGAACTATGAAGAAAACTGTCATTTTTTTTAATGGTGTGGCAAGTGTGTGGGGAGAGGGGGTCCTTTTTAAAAATAAAAAAAAATTGCATCAAATGTGAAATGAATAACAAACCTGGTCATGTGGTTGTTACTGATATCATGAGAAAAGAATGAGTTGATGTTGGTGGCAGATCTGTGTATGGGTGTGTTTTTCTTTTTCTTTTGTTTTTTGCTTGTAATTTGGATATATTGGATCGAAATTGTATTATGAAGAAAAATGTCATTCTTTAATGGTGTGGCAAGTGTGTGGGGAGAAGGGGTCTTTAAAAAATTTTTTTTTTTTAAACCATAATGTGAATGACAAAACTTGTGTCATGTGGTGCCTTTTTACATTTTTTTTTCTTTTTATGTTTTTTATTTTTAATGAGAGTAAATGTAAATTTACATGTGTGTTTAACTGTGTGGATGTATATAAGGAGAGGTTTTCTTTTTTTTGTTTTTTGTTAACACTCATCAAAATGAAAACGGTAAAGAAAGCTGTGCTGTGATTGACATTGCATGAAATGACTTTAGTTGATGTTGGTGGCAGATCTGTGTATGGATCTTCCGCTGGAAGATTGATGGCAGATTTTACACCAACATCTCTTCGAACAACAAATGTTTGTGAAATGTTAATGCTATATGATTTTATGTATGGTAGTGGATAAGGTGTACCTGGTTTTTTGTTTTTTGTGTAAAATATTTGGATAAAAATGTGAATTATGAAGAAGTCATTCTTCAATTGTGTGGCAAGTGAAAAGTGAAAACGGAAAGAAAGCTGGTGCTGTGATTGACATTGCATGAAATAACTTAAGTTGATGTTGGTGGCAGATCTGTGTATGGATCTTCCGCTGGAAGATTGATGGCAGATTTTACACCAACATCTCCGCAAACAACAAATGTTTGTGAAATGTTAATGCTATATGATTTTATGTATGGTAGTGGATAAAGTGTTCCTGTTTTTTTTAATTTTTTTTTTTAATGTTTGGATCAAAATGTGAATTATGAAGAAAACTGATTTTTTTAATGGTGTGGCAAGTGTGTGGGGAGAAGGGGTCCTTTAAAACAAATTTTTTTAATCACATCAAATGTGAAATGAATAACAAAACTGGTCAGGTGGTTGTTACTGATATTATGAGAAAAGAATGTGTCAATGTTGGTGGCAGGTCTGTGTATGGATCTTCTGCTGGAAGATTGATGGCAGATTTTACACCAACATCTCTTACAACAAATGTTTGTGAAAAGTGAATGCTATGTGATTTTATGTATAGTAGTGGATAAAGTGTGCCTGGGTTTTTAAAAAAAAAAATGTTTGGATAAAAATGGGAATTACAAAGAAAACTTTCTTTTTTAGAAATTGTGTTGCAAGTGTGTGGGGAGAAGGGGTCTTTTTTTTATCATTTTTTAATTTTTTATAATCACATCAAATGTGAAGTAGATAACAAACCTGGTCATGTGGTTGTTACTGATATTATGACAATAGAATGAGTTGATGTTGGTGGCAGATCTGTGTATGGATCTTTCGCTGGAAGATTGATTGCAGATTTTACACCAACATCTCTTTAAAAAGATGTTTGTGAAATGTTAAATCTGTATGATTTTATGCATAGCAGTGGATAAACTGCCTGTTTTTAATTTTTTCTTTTTATCTTTCCTTTTTAATGATCGGATCAAAATATGAACTTGAAGAAAACTCTTTTTTTTGAAGTGGCAAGTGTGTGGGGAGAAGGGGTCCGTTTAAAAAAAAAAAATTAATACATCAAATGGGAAATAAATAACAAACCTGGTAATGCGGTTGCTACTGATATTATGAGAAAAGAATGAGTTGATGTTGGTGGCAGATCTGTGTATGGATCTTCCGCTGGAAGATTGATGGCAGATTTTACACCAACACCTCTTACAACAGTTTGTGAAAAGTGAATGCTTATATCATTGTATGTATGATAGTGGATAAAGTGTTCCTGTGTGTTTTAATTTTTTATATTTTTTTTTAATGATTGGATCAAAATTGTAATATGAAGAAAACTGTCATTCTTTAATGGTGTGGCAAGTGTGTGGGGAGAGGGGGTCCTTTTTTTCTTCGTTCCTTTTTTTTGTTTTTGGAATCGCATTGAATGGTAAATGATCAAAAATGTGGGGGGTGTATGTGTGTGCGTGTGTGTGTGTGTGTGTGTGTGTGTTTTGTTTTTAAAAAAAAATTTTTTGACAAGATCAAATGTAAATTGACATTATGTAGTATAACTGTGTGGATTGTATATAAGGAGAGGTTTTCTTTATTTTTCTTTTTTTTTTAATCACATCAAATGTAAAATGAACACCACACCTGGTCATATT
The DNA here is from genome assembly GCA_028751875.1 of Rapana venosa. NCBI lineage: Eukaryota > Metazoa > Mollusca > Gastropoda > Neogastropoda > Muricidae > Rapana > Rapana venosa. Next base: position 28,029,309 of record CM054154.1, on the reverse strand, counting down.
AGTTCTCACTGATATGACAATAGAATGAGTTGATGTTGGTGGCAGATCTGTGTATGGATCTTCTGCTGGAAGATTGATGGCAGATTTTACACCAACATCCCTTCCAAAAAAATGTTTGTGAAATGTTAATGCCATATGATATGTATGGTAGTGTGGAGAAAGTGTGCCTGTTTTTTTTATTTTATTTTTTTAAATGTTGGATTAAAATGTGAATTATGAAGAAAACTGCCTTTTTTTTTTAATGGTGTGGCAAGTGTGTGGGGAGAAGGGGTCTTTTTTAAAATTAAATTTTTTAAAAAATCGCATCAAATGTGACGAATAACAAAACTGGTCATGTGGTTGTTACTGATATTATGAGAAAAGAATGAGTTGATGTTGGTGGTAGATCTGTGTATGGATCTTCCGCTGGAAGATTGATGGCAGATTTTACACCAACATTTCTTACCAAAAAAATGCTATATGGTTTTATGTATGGTAGTGGATAAAGTGTGCCTGTTTAAAATTTTAAAAATTGTTCTTTATTGTTTTGATAAAAATGACTTATGAAGAAAAATATCATTCAATTGTGTGGGGAGAAGGGTTTGTTTTTTTTAAAATTTAATTTTTTAAAAATCGTATCAAATGTGAAATGAACAACAAAACTGGTCATGTGGTTGTTACTGATATCATGACAAAAGAATGAGTTGATGTTGGTGGCAGATCTGTGTATGGATCTTCCGCTGGAAGATTGATGGCAGATTTTACACCAACATCTCTTACAACAAATGTTTGTGAAATGTGAATAGTATATGATTTTATGTATGTTAGTGTGGAGAAAGTGTGCCTGTTTTTTTATTTTTTTATTTTTTTAATGTTTGGATTAAAATGTGAATTATGAAGAAAAACGTCATTGTTCAATAGTGTGACAAGTGTGTGGGGAGAAGGGGTCTTTTTTATCTTTAATTTTTTTTTTTTTAATCGCATCAAATGTGAAATGAATAACAAAGCTGGTCATATTAGTTGTTACTGATATTATGACAAAAGAATGAGTTGATGTTGGTGGCAGATCTGTGTATGGATCTTCCGCTGGAAGATTGATGGCAGATTTTACACCAACATCCCTTACCAAAAGATGTTTGTGAAAAGTGAATGCTATAAGATTTTATGTATGGTAGTGGACAAAGTGTGCCTGTGTGTTTTCTTTTTCTATTTCTTTTGTTTTTTGTTTTTATTGATCAGATCCAAATGTGAACTATGAAGAAAACTCATTTTTTTAATGGTGTGGCAAGTGTGTGGGGAGAAGGGGTCTTTTTTTTTGTTTTTTTTTTGCCAAATGTGAATAACAAACCTGTTCATGTTGTTGTTACTGATATTATGACAAAAGAATGAGTTGATGTTGGTGGCAGATCTGTGTATGGATCTTCCGCTGGAAGATTGATGGCAGATTTTACACCAACACCTTACAACAAACGTTTAACTGTTAATGCTGTGTGATTTTATGTATGGTAGTGGATAAAGTGCGCCTGTATTTTTTTTTCTTTGTTTCCCTTTTAAATTATTGGATTTAAAAAATATTGGATCAAAATGACTTCTTAGTGGTGTGTGTGTGTTTTTTTTTAAAGAAGAAAACTTTTTAAAGATAAACACATAAACATGTAAACAGAGAAGAAAAAGGAAAGTGTGTGGGGAGAAGGGGTATTTCTTTTTTCTTTGTTTAAATGTGCAAGTTCTTTGGTAATGATTCATGTGCTAAAAGTTGTTTGGAACACTTTTGGTTGTGTTTTTTCTGAAGGATGTATGTTGGAGTAGGATTGCTGTTTCCTTAGAAAGTGTATTTGTTTTGTATGAATTTTTCATGTTTTTTAAAACACGTTTTGAAATAAATTATATGGTAGTGAGAAATGTCTTGAGTTTTGTTTCGTCTTTTTGCAACTTGGGTAAGAATGATTACATGTTGGGGTGTGCATGTGCGTGTGTGTAATTGTAAACATATATTGCATCAGTATGGAAACAAGACTTAAGCACGCATGCACACACACACAACACACATATATACACACGCACATGTAAACACATATTACATCAGCACGGAAACAAAACTTTAGCACACACACACGTCACACCATCACCGATCCCTCAGATTCCGAATCCTTTGGGGCGCCTTCGAAGCTTTGTCAACCACCTTTCTCCAGTCCTCGCGTCTCTCAGCCGCCCTCAGGGTGTCTCTCAGCTCCATGTCTGTCCACTCTCGAATGTTGTCCTCCCATCTCTTCCTTTGTCTGCCTCTAATTCTTCCTCCCCTCACTGTGCCTTGTAGGATTGTTTTAGCAAGACCAGAGGAGCGTGTGACATGACCAAACCACTTCATTTTTTGTCTGACGAGTGTTTGAAGGTCAGTATAGGGCCAGCTCTTACTCTCTAAGTCCGCTGTGAGGGTCCATGATTCACATGCATTTAAGAAGATTGACATGACCAGAGAGCGCATCAGTCTGATTTTGGAACTGATGGCGATTTTTCTGTTGCTCCAGATGGGTTTGAGCTTGGTCATTGCAGCTGTGGTTTGGGCAATTCTTGACAGTATTTCTGGTTTTGATCCCTTTCTGTCATGATAGATCCCAAATATTTTAATCTGTGAACATTTTCAAGTTTCTGGTCTTTGATTTTGATTTCTGATGTGAAGTTACTGTTTGTCATCACTTTTGTTTTTGTTTTTTCCCCGCTGATTTTTGTTGATTTTTCTTCTATGCGGTTCACTAAGTCTGTTAGTTCTTGCTTGTGACCAGCTAATCTGTCAATATCATCAGCGAAGCGCAAGTTTGTGATTGTTCGCCCTCCAATACTCACTGTTCCTTCATGTTCTTCTAGTGCTTCTTCCATGATTCTCTCAAGAAATAGATTGTAGAGAGATGGGGAGAGCAGGCAGCCCTGGCGCACACCGACCGTCGTCCGAAACCAATCACCTATGTTGTTGTGAAACACTGCACTTGTTGCATTCTCATAGAGGCTCTGTATGACTTTGATTAGGTTGGCATTGATGTTGTAGAGGTTCATAGTTTCCCACAGTGCAGCGTGCCAAACTCTGTCGAATGCTTTCTTAAAATTGATAAAGATATGGTAGAGGTCCTGTTGATGCTGGAGATATTTTTCCATTATGAGTCTTATGTTGAAGATCTTTTTTGTTCTACTGCGTCCAGGTCTGAAACCAGCTTGTTCTTCTGCGATGATTCTTTCAGCCTGTGGTTTGAGCCTGTTCAGTAAGATCTTCAGCATCACTTTGCTAGGGTGACTGATGAGACTAATGGTGCGGTAGTTCTGGCATTGTTGGAGGTTGCCTTTTTTAGGAAGTGTTGTTATATGGGATTGTGTCCACGCTTTTGGCCATACTCCAGTCTGCCAGATCTTGTTGCAGATTCAATAGAGTACGTCTATACATGGATCACCTCCAGCTTGCACCATTTCAGCTTGGACATTATCAACACCTGCAGATTTTCCCGGTTTTAGAGATGAGACTTCTTTTACAACTTCCTCTCTCAGTAAACTACATGAGGCTGTTTCAGATGATGGTGGGACATTCAGCACTTCAGAATCTCCAGTTGCTTTATGCGAGTGTAACTCCTCACAATATTCTGTCCATCTGTTCATTATGTCTTCCTCTTCTGTCAACACTTTCCCGCTTTATCTTGTATGGTGGAGGTTCTTGATGATTTTGTTGCAGTTAGGTCTTTTACCAGTTGATAGGCCTTCTTACTGTCATCTTTCCATGCTGGTTTCTATCTCCTCTATCCATTTTTCCATAGCATCTTCCTTCTTCACCTTTTTGGTTGCTTCTTTATACTTCTTGCCCCTTCTGCACTCTGCTTCTGACTCATCAGTTCTCTGCGCTTATCACAAAGCTCCAGGACTTCCTCAGAAACCCATGGTTTCTTTATTATCCTCTTTCTTCCAAGGAGCTCTTTTCCTGCTTCATTGAAAGAGTCATTGAATGTGTCGATCATACTTTCCATTTCGATGTCTTCTTCCAGTGCCAAGAGGGGTGCAAATTTCCCGCCAATGTTTGCTTGGAACGATTCTAATATGTTTGGGTCCTTCAGCTTATCTAGATTGAACTTCATTCGTAAGCTTCCCTGTTTTCTGTTCTGCGTGCACGCACACACACACACACACACACACACACAAGAAAAAAGCTGTTGTTACCATCCGCCATGGAGTTGTAGATTTCAGACTGGAAGGTCACAGGTTCAAATCCCATAAGAGTCTAAGGGATTTTTCAATCGAGATTCATCCACTTTATGGATGCTAGTTTGAGAGAGTTACTCAAATTACCTAGCCAGATGTCTGTATCTCTCAGACCCAGTTGACCAGTTGACACCAGGAAAAATTATGATAGTAAGTACTGAGGATGAGACCTAACGAATCTGGGCATGGCTGTGGTGGGGAGATTGAAATGAGCGGCATGGGAACAGCAGGATGGGGATGTCACAGGTGAAGAGGCAGCAAAAAAGAAAGGCTTTTGTTTAAAACACAAGCATGATCAAAGACCAAATATATTCATACATTACAATAAATGTACATCTCCAAAAACTGGATAGCTCCGCAGGTGAATGATCTTAATCAAATGAATGTACAAGTCGTGGGGGGGAAAAAAGGAGGTATGTGGGGAATATAATGCATCAAGTCATAAGTTTAAGGAGACAATGACAATGACAATGACAAATTCTTTTATTTCGAGGATAATGAATAAGCACATATGTGCTTTTTTACATCCAGTCCCCGCCCGTTAGGGATACATCTTAATAATAATAACCCAATACTTATACAGTTTTACAATAAAAACAAGGGGAAATAACCCTTTTCAAAACAGCTCCCCCCCCAAACAACCACCCCCCCCCCCAAAAGCAAGCAAATAAAAGAAAACCCTAAAATACCCACCCCCCACCCCCCAAAAAAACCCTAACCAAAACAAACAAACAAACAAAAGAGAAAGAAAAACCAAACCAACAGAAGAAGATAAAAAAGAGAAAAAACAGACAAACAACAACAACAAGAACAACAACAGAGCCAAGAAAAATAACACAACCAAACTTAATAAGTCATAAAGATAAACATCTACACAATGTCAAATGGTACATATACTTTTACACATAACTATAAGATATTGAAATAGGGCACTCATTAAAACTTATGTACAGAGGCAAGTCCAAAAAAGTAATGAAAGTATAAAATATGAATCCTTCATCAGGATAAGCAAGACGATAAAAGGTGAGAAAGAGACAGAGAAACAGAGAGAGTGTGTGTGTGTATTTCAGAGATAATATCCAATATATAATAGAGAGAGAGAGAGAGAGAGAGAGAGAGAGAGAGAGAGAGAGAGAGAGAGAGAGAGAATTATCAGCCATGAAAAGACTAGCACTCCACTCGCTCTGTCTCTCACATGTGCGCACATGCACATACAAATATATATATGCATGCATACTTGTGCGCTTACGCGCGCGCGCGCGCACTTATTTACAATAAATAGGCCTACTTCAAAATGACGAATAAAAGAAGGGAAAAATGACATAATCAAAAGTTGGTGTGTAGCCCAACTGAAAACCGGAAGTGAAGCATTCAGGTGAATGCAGACGATAGTGGAACTTTTGGGCCGTTAGGTTGAACACGATGTCTTTTCGGATTTATTTGTTACTCGTGGCATTGGGTGCCACTCTGGGTGAGTATTTGAAGAATGACTCGTCAATTCTGTATAAACGTTAGATATAGCGTTTCAGAAAGAAAATAGCGCTGGTTTACAAGTTGGTTTTATTGAGTGTTGCTTGACCTACTTGTGTTTCCGCGTTTTCTCTCAAGACTGTGTCAGTATGTGAGATTAAAAAATCAAATCATAACATTTAGATTTTCTCTCGGTAATGTTTGCTTACGGTTTGAATTTTGGTTTTCATTTTTGTATTGTTAATTCACCAACAAGAATTAGCGAGGTTTTGGTATTATGCATAGGATCGTTTTTATAAACAACAGCATAGAAAGTTGATGTGCACGAACCCGGAAATGAAAGCAAAATTTGAAGAAATGTTTTAATCTCTCGAACAAACACAAACACACACACACACACACACACACACACACACACACACACACACACACACACACACACCAGATTGTGATGAACCCGAAATGAAAGCAAAATTTGATGAAATGTTTTAATCTCTGGAATACACACACACACACACACACACACACACACACACACACAGTGACACACACACACACACACTCATACATTTTATTTTGTCTAATGTCGTGTAATGTGAAAAGACAAATTATATAAAAATACACACACACCCACACACACTCTCACTGTGTCTCAGTCTCACTCACTCTCACACATGCACACATTCACTCACTCACTTAAACACGTTCGTGCATGCATACATGTGCGTTTACATCACTGCATGTGTATAAATCTTTTTTTTTTTCATGTGAAACAGGTCCAGTGTTGGCCCAGGATCCAGAGATTGTGGACGAAATCTGGCCTGAGGTACAGCAGGTAGGCCGAACTGGCCGTCTGAACTGTACAGTGGCCAACAAAGACACACACACGGTATGTATAATATAAATTTATTATATTAATATTATATTAATATGTCTTGTCAGTCTGTATGCTGGTGTCCGTGGGTGTTGTAAAATATATATTATATATCATTATATGTTTGTGGGAGAGTGTGTGTGCTGTGAGTGAGTGTGCGAGTTAGAGACTTAGACTTGGATGTGTAACATACATGTGTGAGTGAGGCTTAGAGTGTGTGTGTGTGTGTGTGTGAATGCATTGCATGTGTGCATGCAGAGAAGTGCACATGACAGATTGAGATAGTCAGATAGGGTCACACTCGCACACATGCGTACAGCCGTAATAATTAAGCGGATGACAATATTTACAAAACTGCATGCACACAGGGACTGCATGTAAATAAAAATCACACGAGACAATGAGCGCTTATCAAATATCCATGAAATAAAATAATCCAGAAATTTTTTTGTCTTTTATTACGAACACATGAACATGTACACTGTACAGACTCTCACACAACCACTCTCACACACACACACACAAACACACACACACACACACACACACACACACACACACACACACACACACACACACCGGTTTACACTAACCTTAGATTTCAAAACTACATGGGAATAATCTCGACAAGATCTTGTTTTCTTCTTTCCCCGGCTAGAGCTCTGAGATTCACCAATAACGAGACTTTCACTTATACAACCCTCCCCTCCCCACCCCCCCACCCCACCCAATCCCACCCACCCATTACCACCACCACCAATTTAACTAAGCACCCGCATTCCAACAACCTTCTTCAGAGACTAACAAAAAAAACCCACTTGTTACCTCTAAAAAAGGTAAAGGAGTCCCATAACCTATAAGGTAGGGAAGCGAGGCGTCAGAGACCTCAACTTCTCTAGGGCCCAGCATATTGAGGGCAGCGGCGCCCACCTCCTCTCCCTCCGCTGCTTTACCTTCCCTGACCCTAAAGAGGGCAGGTAGTACCCAATTACAGCTGGGTGAACTGGGGGAGGAACTGTACTGAAGCCAAAGCAGCGCACAAACGGTCACCCATCCCAACTGGTAACCACGCTCGATGCTGCTTAACCTTGGCTGGGGGGAAAGCGAGGGCTCCGACCACTGAGCTATCCCGTCCCCTTGTTACCTCTACCCTCACTCACTCACTCACTCAGTCCCATGTCCCAAAGGACGTAAGGGGGACATGAGAGAAGACGCAACAGAGATCTTTTTCCATGCTTCACGATCCTGTGTGGCTAGTAGAAGGTGTTGCAGGGGTTGGGCGATCCAGTCTTTGATGTTGTCAACCCATGATTTCTTTTGTCGGCCTCTTCTTCTCTTGACTTCAACCGTTCCCTGCAAGATGGTTTTTGCTAAGGTGTTGTGTCTTGTGGTGTGACCAAACCACATCAGTTTTCTCCTCTTCATGGTGGAGAGCAGAGGTTCTTGGGGGCCCACACGCTTTTTGATTTCTTCTTTCACATAGTTGTTGGCCTCGTGGTTCTTTGTATGATATTTTGAGGAGTCTTCTGTGGCACTTGTTCTCAAATGCTTGGATTCTCCTCTCTAGCTCTGCTGACAGGGTCCGTGATTCACAGCCATATAGGAGGAGAGATTAGATATCACGAGGGATTTGTAGAGGTGATATTTGGTGCAGAAGCTGATGGTGTTGCTTCTGATGATCCTCTCGAGTCTGGCTGTAGAGGTGATATTTGGTGCAGAAGCTGATGTTGCTTCTGATGACCCTCTCGAGTCTGGCTATAGCGGTGATATTTGGTGCAGAAACTGATGTTGTTGCTTCTGATGATCCTCTCGAGTCTGGCTATAGCGGTGATATTTGGTGCAGAAACTGATGTTGCTTCTGATGATTTTCTCCAGTCTGGCTGTAGAGGTGATATTTGGTGCAGAAGCTGATGTTGTTGCTTCTGATGATCCTCTCGAGTCTGGCTATAGAGGTGATATTTGGCGCAGAAGCTGATGTTGTTGCTTCTGATGATCCTCTCGAGTCTGGCTATAGAGGTGATATTTGGTCTGGCTATAGAGGTGATATTTGGTCTGGCTATAGAGGCAATATTTGGTGCAGAAGCTGATGATGTTGTTGCTTCCAATGATCCTCTCCAGTCTGGCTAGAGGATCTACCCTACACCACACACACAACAACAAAAATTTTGGGTTTTTTTGTTACCGCACGCGCTTTTTGCCCGCAGGTGATGTGGCACCATGTGGACACGGGCGAGCACATCTCCAACGACGAAGACGTGGAGTACCAGAACAACCCCATGATCGGCGGGCTGCGCAAGTACGAGGTGGCGAAGCGCATCTCCGGGGACCGGGAGACGTACATGCTGGTCATCCGGCGGCTGGTGGAGACGGACGCGGGCAAGTACAAGTGCACCATCCGCATCATGTCCGTCTCCTTCAACCAATGGCCCACCAAGCTGGGCAAACTGACTGTGCAAGGTGGGGTGGTGATGGGGATGGGGTGGGGGGGGGGTGGGGGGGGGAGTGGGGGGGGGGGGTGGGGTTGGGGGGGGTGGGTTGGGGGGGATTGGGGGGGTGGGGGTTGGGGGGGGTGTGGTGTGTGGTGGGGGTGGTGGGAGGGTGTGGGGGGGTGGTGGTGGGGGGGTGGGGTGGTGGGGTGGGGTGGGTGGGGGTGAGGTGGGGGGGGGGGGGTGTGTGGGGGGAGGGGGTGTGGGGTGTGTGTGTGTGAAGTGTGGGTGTGTGTGTGTAAGACTGTGTGTGTGTGTGTAAGACTGTGTGTGTGTAAGACTGTGTGTGTGGGGGCGTGTGAGACGTGTGTGACTCGGTGTGTGTGTGTATGTATGTGTGACTGTGGGTGATGTGTGGGTGTGACTGTGGATGAAGTATGTGGTGTGTGAGTGTGTGAGAGACGTGTGTGTGTAACTGTGTAAGACTTGTTGTGGGTGTGTGTGTGTGTGAGAGCGTGTGTGTGTGTGTGTGAGACGTGTGTGTAACTGTGTAAGACTGTGTGTGTGTGACTGTGTGTGTGAGAGACGTGTGTGTGTGTGTGTGAACTGTGTAAGACTCTGTGTGTGTGTGACTGTGGGTGTGTGTGTGTGTGTGTGTGTGTGAGGACGTGTGTGTGTGTGAGAGACGTGTGTGTGTGTGTAACTGTGTTAGACTGTGTGTGTGTTTGTGTTTCTCTCTCTGTCTGTCTCTGTCTCTCGTGTGTGTGTCTCTGTCTCTCCCTGTCTGTCTTTATCTCTGTCTCTCTCTCTCTGTCTCTCTCTGTGTCTGTCTCTCTCTCTCTGTCTCTGTCTGTCATTCACTCTCTTTCTCTTGACATCTCTCTCTCCTCTCTCTCTCTCTCTCTCTCTCTCTCTCTCTCTCTCTCTTCTCTCTCTCTCTCTCTCTTTCTCTGTGCAGAAATGAAGGATGGACTCTTACAAATAAACGAAAGAAAGATGATGACAAAAGGATTGAAGCAGCTGATATGTGGGGTGTTTTATGTTTACTTTTTCGTTTTGTTTTTGTAGGAGACTTCTAAGACAATACCGATGCAGAAAAGAAGGAGCTAGAATTTGAACAAGTTAAGATAGAAGTGGTAGGCGAATTCTGCTACCTGGGAGAGATGATGAGCTGCAAAGCAAAATCTGAGTTAGCTGTCAGAACTAGGATTGCGAGTGCTTGGAAGAAATGGAAAGAATTGGCAAGTCTGCTCGGAAATCAGAAAATCCCACTGGAGAGACGCTGTCTGATATATAAGGCCTGCATTAGACCTGTTCTCCTGTATGGTTCGGAGACGTGGGTTTTCACAAAAAAACGTCAAACGTTTGTTGAAGAGCTGTGAAAACTTGGCAGCGAAAGAGTTAAACAAATTTTTTAAAATTACTACCTTTTTATTGCTGCAGTGCCACCATCCATCAGGCCTGGAGAGACGACAGCCGTGATGCAGATCGACGAAGGACAGAACCCGGGTTGGGTTGGGGTTGCCAATGAAATGCGGGGGATTTCTACCTGGGCGTTGCCAGTCAGGGTGAGTATGTGTAGGTTGGGGGGGGAGTTTTGAGGGAAATGGGTGTGTGTGTGGGAGGGGGGATGTTTTTGGGGAAAAAGGGTGTGGAGGGGGGAGTTTTTGAGGGAAAAGGGTGTGGGTGGGGGGAGTTTTGAGGGAAAAGGGTATGTGTGTGTGGGAGGGGGGAGTTTGAGGGTATGGGGGGGGGGGGGGGGGGGGGGGGGGGGGGGTTTGAGGGAATAGGGTTGTGTGGGAGGGGGGTTTGAGGGAAAGGGTGTTGTGTTGGGAGGGGGGAGTTTTGAGGGAATAGGGTATGTGTGTGGGGGAGGGGGGAGTTTTGAGGGAATAGGGTATGTGGGGGGGGGGGGGGGGGGGGGGGGGGTTTGAGGGAATAGGGTGGGGGGGGGGTTTGAGGGAATAGGGTATGTGTGGGAGGGGGGAGTTTTGAGGGAAAAGGGTATGTGTGGGAGGGGGAGTTTTGAGAGGAAAGGGTATGTGTGGTGTGGGAGGGGGGAGTTTTGAGGGAAAGGGGTGGGGGTGGGGGGGGAGTTTTGGGAAAGGGTGGTGGGGAGGGGGAGTTTTGAGGGAAAAGGGTTTATGTGTGGGGAGGGGGGGTAGTTTTGAGGGAAAGGGTATGTGTGTGTGTGGGAGGGGAGTTTTGAGGGAAAGGGTTATGTGTGTAGTGAGGGAGGGGGAGTTTTGAGGGAAAAGGGTATGTGTGTATGTGGGAGGGGGGAGTTTTGAGGGAAAAGGGTTGTGTGTTGTGTGGGAGGGGGAGTTTTGAGGGAAAAAGGGTATGTGGGAGTGGGGAGTTTTGAGGGAAAAGGGTATGTGTGTATGTGGGAGGGGGAGAGTTTTGAGGGAAAAGGGTATGTTTTGTAGTGTGGGAGGGGGAGTTTGAGGGAAAAGGGTATTGTGGGGTGGGGAGTTTTGAGGGAAAAGGGTATGTGTGTATGTGGGAGGAGTGAGGTGGGGGTGGGGAGGGAGGATGGGGATTTGTGTGTGTTTGAGAAAGAAAGAGAGTGTGTGTGTGTGTGAGAGAGAAAATATGTATGTGTGTGTGAGAGAGAGAGAGAGAGAAAGAGATTTTTATTTATTTATTCTTTTATATCGAGGATAATGGAATAAGCACTCATGTGCTTTTTTACATCCAGTCCCCGTGTGTATGCGGTTTGTAAATTTTGTCATCTGTTTCCGCCGGCACACAATGGCCTCCTCTTCCGAAAAGCGGAACAGGATTTAACGTGCGCGCAAGATGTTCTGCATCCGTTCGAACACGGAGCCTCGGTTTATAGTCTCATCCGAAGGACTTTGACATTCAGTTTGATTTTTTGTGTGGTCAAACTGGGAAGAAAGGGCGAGGCTGGGAATCGAACCCAGAACCTCACGGTTAACTTGTTGGCAGGCGAATGTCTTAACCATCCTGCCACCTTCCTTCACCAATGAAAATGTGTGTGAGAGAGAGAAAATATGTATGTGTGTGTGTGAGAGAGAGAGAGAGAGAGAACATGTGTGTTTTGTGTGAGAGAGAGAGAGAATGTGTTAGTGTGTCTGTGTGTGTGAGGGGGAGAGAGAATGTGTCTGTGTGTGTGTGTGATATCTTCAGTTTAACATCTATTCACATCAAGCAATTTTAGACCCCCCAAAAAAAATTGAACATGGAAAAATGGAGCAGTAGCTGAAAACAATGTCAAATTTATAACAAAGTTGAAATTATATAAAAACTAACTTTAACAAACTACAAAAAAAATGAATTATCGGACTTCTTATTTGCTCTTACACAGTGTCCATTTTTTATTTATTTTCATTCCCTAGCTAGAGCTCCCAGGTTCGCCAACAGTAAGATTTTGCATATGCGATTGGTTTTTGTGTGTGCCCACCATGGAGGTAGATAGCTGCATTCCGGCTTCGGGAGATATCATTATGAATACAAATTATAAGCTTAAAACTTTGCTCAAATTATGATACATATAAACTCACATAAAACATCTTGCGCACACATTAAATCCTGTTCCGCTTTTTGTAAGAGTAAGCCACTGTGTGCCGGTGTGAACAGATGACAGAATTTACAAAACCACATACACACAGGGACTGGATGTAAAAAAGCAAATAAGTGCTTATTCCATTATCCTCGATATAAAAGAATAAAATAAATGAAAAAAACAAGAACACAACCACACTCTAATGTTATAAAAACCATTGACTGGAAAAAAACACTCATCTACATACATATAAACTCACTATTTACTTTATTAATTTACTTTATTCTTTTATATGGAGGATAACGGATTAAGCACTTATGCGCTTTTTAAAAATTTTTACATCCAGTCCCCGTGTGTATGTGCTTTTGTAATTTCTGCCATCTGTTCCCACCACCAGCGCACAATGGCCTACCCTTACGAAAAACGGAACGGTATTTAACGTGTGCACAAGATGTTCTGCGTGCGTTCCGCACATGGGACTCACGCGTTAACCTCTTAACTGCCCAGTGCAAGTGCACCCTATATGCCAGGGAATAAAATTCTTATGTACCACTGCTATGTTCATATCCCTCTTACTCAGAAACTACTTCATGAATATTCCTGATAGTCTACCCAATGACATTATATAAATCGTAGATTACTTTGAGGCAAGCTCAAATTAGTTAGCATGATATTTCACTGCGAAAATATATTTAAAATGTAAAAAATTGACCAAAAATACGATTTCTTTATCACCACTGTCATTCTGAGTACCCCCGATCTCAATAACGTCAATCATAAGTCTAGGCCAAATCTCATTCATTTTTTTAAAATGCATGATCACCTGAATCATACGTGATCGTTTTCATCACTGTTAGGTAAATCTACAGTTTTATTTGCCACTTTTACAGCTGTGTAAAGTTATTGATGCCTTCAACAAGAAGTGTCAGCCATTTTGAACAACTACTTCCCCAAGCAGTCATGCATAAACACACAAAATACAAGCTAAAAAAACGATCGTTTTTGCTACGGTTTTTGCAGCTGGATGTTGCCAAGCAACAGGAGAGTGATCTCCATTAGTTTTGGAGTTCTTTCCCTTTAACTGTAGTCAAGGAAGCAGGCTTGTTTACTTCGGTTCGACCACCCCGGAAATTTTCCGGGTTGTAAGGCGTATAGGGTGCACGTTTAGCCCCGGAAAATTTCCGGGGTAAGGGGACGGGATAGCTCAGTGGTCGGAGCACTCGCTTTCCCCCAAGCCAAGTTAAGCAGCATCGAGCGTGGTGGTTACCACTTGGATGGGTGACCGTTTTTCGCGTCTTGGCTTCAGTACAGTTCCCCCAGCTGTAAATGGGCACTACCTGCCCTCTTTAGGGTCAGGGAAGGTAAAGCAGCAGTGAGGGAGAGAGGAGGGAAAGTGATTGGGGCGCCTCCTACACTCTATATAGTTGGCTCACCTTAGAGGAGTCGAGGGTATCTGAGAGCCTCACTCGTCCTGAACGAGCCTTAATATCAGGTTATGGGGGGGGGGGTGCGTTGAGGACTCCTTAAACCTTTTTAGTAAGGCATCGAGTGGGGTAGCACCTGGAGGAGGAGAAGCTGGCATAGTGAGCTGAGAGACTCCAGCCTGACATGGGAAGAAGCCAAGAGACAGGAGAAGGTGAAGGAGACGCTGTTGAGGCCCTAATGCTCGGCTAGGAGCTGTCTATAAGGACTAACTTAAGAGAAGAGTCTAGCGGGTCCCGAGGCCCTAATGCTCGGCTAGGAGCTGTCTATAAGGACTAACTTAAGAGAAGAGTCTAGCGGGGGTCCCAATCTTGTCGGCAGAGTCGAACCCTGCCCATGATCAACGTGACAGTGAAGGACATGGGGGTGTACCGGTGCGTGGCGGACAACAACATCAAGCCCCCGGCCGAGCACCTGGCCCAGGTGCTAGTCTTTCACGCCCCGGCCACGCGCGTGGTCCAGAACTCAGTCGGTCAGGCGCAGAACCGGCGGTTCGACGCCAAGCTGGAGTGTATCGTCAAAGGTTCGGGGGTTTTGCGTTGTCGCTGTTTGTTGTGTTGGTGTTGTGGTTGTTGTTGGTTGGTGGTGGGGTGGGGTGGTTGGTTGGTGGTTTTTGTGGTTGTGTGTTGTGTGTGTGTTTTTAGTGTGGGGGGGTTTGGGGGGGGGGGTGTGGGGGTGGAAGTGTTTGTGTGTTAGTGTGTGTTTTAGTGGAGGGCTGTTGGTGAAGGTTGTGTCACGGATTGTGCAAAGGTTTGTTCTGTTGTGGAGTTGGGTTTTTTTGGGGGGGTTGGAGGGAAGGGGGGGGTGGGTGGAGGTGTGGGGTATGTGGTGTGGAGAGGTGGTGTGAGTGAGGGGGTGTTTGTTGGTGAAGGTTGTGTCACAGTTTGTGCATAAGGTTTGTTCTGTTGTGGAGTTTGGGGTTTTTTTTGTTTTTTTGTGGTGGGGTATTCGGAGGTGGGGGGTGGGGGGGGGGGGAGGGTTGGAAAAGGGGTGGGGGTGGTGGATGGCGGGGGGGGGGGGGAGGTGGAGGTGTTTTTGTGAGTGTGTGTGTCGGGGATGTGGGGTTGAGGTGTTTGTCAGTGTGTGTGAGGGGGTGGGGGGCTGTTGGTGAAGGTTGTGTCACGGATTGTGCAAAGGTTTGTTCTGTTGTGGGGTTGGGTTTTTGGGGGGTTGGAGGGAAGGGTGGTGTGGGAGTAGGTGTGGGGTGGGTGGAGGTGTTGGTGTGTGGGGTGCAGATGTGTTGTGTGTGGGGGGGGGGTGTGTTTGTTGGTGAAGGTTGTGTCACGGTTTGTGCATAGGTTTGTTCTGTTGTGGAATTGTCGATGCCAAGCTGGAGTATATCGTGAAAGGTCTGTTGCGTTGTGTGTGGGGTGGTGGTGGTTGGGGTTTTCATGTGTGTGTGTGTGTTTCAGGAAGGGGGGGGGGAAAGGGGTGGAGAGGGGTGGGGTAGGGTAGGGTGGTGTGGAGAGGTGGTGTGGGTGGGTGGGGGGTGGAAGTGTTTGGGTGGGTGGAGGTGTTGGTGTGTGTGTCGGGGGTGTGGGGTCTAGATGTGTGTGTGTGTGGGGGTGTGGGGGCTGTTGGTGAAGGTTGTGTCACGGTTTGTGCAAAGGTTTGTTCTGTTGTGGAGTTTGGGGGGTTTTTCTTGGTTTTTCTTTTGGTATTCGGGGGGGGGTGTGGAGGGGAGGGAAGTGAAAGGGTGGTGTGGGAGTAGGTGTGGGGGGGTGAGGGTGGGGGGGGGCTGTTGGTGAAGGCCGTGTCTTGGTTTGTGCCAAGGTTACAAGTCCATTGTGGAGTTTTGGGGTTGGAAAGGAGAGGGAAGTGAAAGGGGGGGGGGGGGGCTGGTTGGTGAAGGTTGTGTCACGGATTGTGCAAAGGTTTGTCTGTTGTGGGGTTGGGTTTTTGGGGGTTGGAGGGGAGGGGTGGTGTGGGAGTAGGTGTGGGGTGGAGTGTGTGTGTGGTGAGGTGGGGGGGGACTTGTTGGTGAAGGTTGTGTCACAGTTTGTGCACAGGCTTGTTCTGTTGTGGAGTTTGGGGTTTTTTTTCCGGGGTTTTCTTTTGGTATTTGGGGGTTTTGGAGGGGAGGGAAGTGAAAGGGTGGTGTAGGAGTAGGTGTGTGTGTGGGGTGGGGGGGGAGGGGGGCTGGTTTGTTGGTGAAGGTTGTGTCACGATTTGTGCAAAGCTTTGTTGTGGGGTTTTTTTGGGGGGGGTTTTTTGGGGGGGGGTTGTTTGGGGTTTTTTTGGGGGGAGGAGGGGGGGGGGGGGGGGGTTGGAGGGGAGGGAACTGAAAAGGTGGGGTAGGGTAGGGAGGAGTGAGAGGGATGTGTATGTGTTTGGGGCTGTCGGTGAAGGTCGTGTCTCGGTGTGTGCAAATGTTACAAGTCCTTTGTGATTTTTTTTGGGGGTTGGAAGGGAATGAAGTGAAAGAGGTGGGGTGGGAAGGTTAGGGGGGGGGGGGGGGGGGGTTGTGTGTTGGGCTGTTGCCAGTGTTGGTGAAGGTTGTGTTTTGGTTTGTGCAAAAGTTTGTCCGTTGTGGGTTTTTTGCGTTTTCAGGGATTGGAGGGGGAGGGAAGTGAAAGAGATGGGGCTGGGGGAGGGGTGTGTGCGTGTGTTGGGGGGGGGGGGGGGGGGGGTGGGTGTGAGTGTGTGTGTGTTGGGCTGTTGATGAAGGTTTTGTCTCAGTTTGTGCAAAGGTTTGGTTTCATTGTGGGGTTTGGTTTTCAGGGGGTGGTTGGAGGTTAGGGGAGGGAAAGAGGTGTGTGTGTGTGTGTCGGGGGAGGTGTGGGTGTGTGTGGTGGGCTGTTGTGTCTCGCTTTGTGCAAAGGTTTGTTTGTCCGTTGCGGGGTTTGGTTTTTTAATGTGGGGGTTTAGAGGTGGAGGCGGGTTAAAGAGGTGGGGGGGAAGGGGGGGGAGGGTGTGTGTGTTTGATGGTTATGGTAGATTGTGTGTTATTCTTAGATTGTGTGTTTTTCATGGTATTGGCGTAAAAGATTTGTGTGTTTTTTAACAAATATTGCTATTATTATTATCATTGGCATTATTATTGTTGTTATATTGTTTTATATCATTATCACTGTTGTCGTCATTATTAATATCATTGTCATCATCATCATCATCGTTTTCCTCTTCGTCTTAATATCATCATTATCACTATTATCGTTATTGTATTATTGTTATTGTTGATGTTGTTATTATTGGTGGTGGTGGGAGGGTGGAGGTTTGTTGGTAATAAGATCAATGTGAACTGCCAAGTTTCGTTCTTGTAAACATTCAAACACCCGTCGCAATGAATTAACGGTTTACACCTACCCGATTTTAGACTACTAGTAACGAAAGAACGCGAAACGTAGGGGCGATTTGTGTTGAACAGAGAATCCGAACGCGAGAGGGTTAACGGTGAACGAAAGGTTGCGTGTCACAAAATGTCGCCATTGGTGAGAACATACGCAGCTGTATGTATGTTTGTCCGTCGTGTTCGACGATGACCTCCAAAACAGCTACAGAGGAGGCAGCTGCTGTTTCGGAAACTGGGGCAGAAATTTGATTCTAGTGGAGAGATGCCTTGCCCACCACAGTACATCCCTCCCACTCTCTCGGCCAAGCCAGCTAATCCTGGGTCAGAGTTTAAGGGGAGGGGGAGGGGGGGGGGATAATTTAATCCCCGCTTATCCTGGGTCAGGGTTTAAGGGGAGGGGGGGGATAATTTAATCCCAGCTAATCCTGGGTCAGGGTTTAAGGGGAGGGGGGGTAATTCAATGCCAGCTAATCCTGGGTCAGGGTTTAAGGGGAGGGGGGGGTAATTTAATCCCAGCTAATCTGGGTCAGGGTTTAAGGGGAGGGGGGGGTAATTTAATCCAGCTAATCCTGGGTCAGGGTTTAAGGGGAGGGGGGGGGGGTAATTTAATGCCAGCTAATCCTGGGTCACGGTTTAAGGGGGAGGGGGGGGGGGAGGTAATTTAATCCCAGCTAATCCTGGGTCAGGGTTTAAGGGGAGGGAGGGGGATGATTTAATGCCAGCTAATCCTGGGTGGACGTTTTGCGGGCCTAGGTTAGGTACGGGGGTTCCCAGTTACCCAGCTATCAATGGGTACATGGCTTTTAGGGCAGGGAAGGTAAAGCATCGAGGGGAGGGAGGATGGGCGCCGCTCAATATGCTGGCCTAGGAGGGGAGGTAATTTGAGCTCGCTCCCCTGACGGTTTAGGGTAGGGGATCCTTTACCATTAATCCTGGGTCAGGGTTTAAGGGGGGGGGGGGATAATTTAATGCCAGCTAATCCTGGGTCAGGGTTTAAGGGGGGGGGGGGACACTTTTAAATTCCAGCTAATCTGGGTCAGGGTTTAAGGGGAGGGGAGATATTTAATTCCAGCTTTAATCCTGGGTCCATGGGTTTAAGGGATGGGGGGATAATTTTAGCCCAGCTAATCATGGGTCAGGTGTTTAAGGGGGGGGGGGTTAATTTAATCCCAGCAAATCTGGGTCCAAAGAGTGTTTAAGGGAGGGGGGGGATTTTTAATCCCAGCAATTCTCTTTTTTTATCACTGGTTGGTATTAAAGGGGGTGAGGGGGATAATTGGACAGTCAGCGTTGTGTACGCCGTTCCAAAAGGCAATCCAGCAATGGGGCCCACTCCAGGACTGCAGCAGCACGAAATACTAAGGACTGTGGATTTTCAAGCCTCCTTGTCAGAGAAGGAGAAGGTGGTAGGGACACATGTGAGGCCCTATGCTCCGCTTAGGAGTTCTATAAGAATAAGAAGAGAAGCTTTGGAGATGCTCTATAAAGGGCTCAGCCCACCAGCCAGGCCCCATGGGCTGCTAGCGCACGATATAAGGACTGTGCGAGTCAAGCCTCCTAGTCACGCAGCTGTAGTCCCACAACAACAACAACATTATGGTTCGACTTTCAGGTCATCCTGAGCCGACCGTGACGTGGGAACGCCTGATCAACAACGGCCGCGCACCCATCACGGATGACGACAAGTTCGACATCAACAAGCAGACGACGGACAACCAGAACCTGAAGGCTGGGGAGCAGTGGTACACCTTGAAGGTAGGAGAAGAGGTGTTTTTTTGGTGACACTCCCCCATGAAATGAGTCGCTTTGCACCTGACCCACTTTTCTGTTAGTTGGCCCAGGCCAAAAGCTGTGTCGGTTATTATTGATGTCAGCTAATTTGCCAAGGCCTACATTAAAACGTTGTTATGTTGTAAAATGTTGTGTTGAGATTGCCTTCAGCCATGACAAGCTCTTAACATAACAACCCGCACTCTCCTTTGTTAAAGGAGAAAAAAAATCCTCTGAAGTCGGAGTATGGCTGCCTATATGGTGAGGTGCTTGAAAAAGAGTCATACACGCAAACTTCTCATCCGGTGTGTGTACTACCTATCTCACAGAGATTCCCAGGTGGGATGATGAAGCGAGTCAGAGTGTGGCATGTTCTGGGTGACCCCCAGGGTGTAAAGCTGGGGAACGCACAACAACAACAACAACTTTTCTGTTAGGAGCCATGATTTTAGGCAGGTAGGGGGTCAGGTTTTGAGATTTTAAGATTTCGATTGATTATGAAAATTCTATAACTATTTTTCTACCTTGTATTGAAATCTCAAGGCTCAAAACACTTTTCTATTCCCCTCATATCAGATTCTGTCCCTAATTTTCAACAGCATCCTTCACCTCCTAAGTGTGTTTGTGTGTGTTTGTGAGTGTGTGTTTGTGTGCGGTACGTGCGTGCGCGCGCGTGGATTTGAAATATGTTGTTCGTTATGTTTAAGGAGAGTTGCATGCGCGTAAATGATTTGAGTGCAAGCGCTTCGATTTGTTTGTTTTTACAAGATTCAGCGCTATATAAATTCCAGATATTATTATTAAGGCATAATTTTATTTCTTTTTGCTTTGAAAATGTGTTTAAAAAGCGTCCATCCCCTCATTCTGACCGCCTATTACGATGTAAAATCTTGTCAAGTTTCTCATTTTGTCACTTTCTGCAGTCTACCAATGAACGGATGACAAAATTTACAAAACCGCATACACACGGGGGACTGGATGTAAAAAAAAAGCACATAAGTGCTTATTCCATTATCCTCGATATAAAAGAATAAAATAAATAAATACCATTTCAGTTTGTAATAACTTTTCATAGAAATGTGCGATTTTCAATCTGTTTTCTGTATGGAATAGCTTATTTATTGTGGATTGATAACATGTTAACAACAAAAATTTGACTTCTGGTGCAATGCGACTCAGTATGTGGTGAAGCTTCATATTTTTTAGTTATGTTGAAAGTGGGGGAGGGGGGTGGGGGGATAGCCTGGTGCATTAGAGCGTTGCACTCACGATGTGACGGCCCAGAATCAATCCCAGGTTTGTAGCTACTATCTTTCCCGTGGGGATGCCAGGGGTCTGTTAGTGTAAATAGCATCCCCACCTTTTGGAAATTCTGTGCTAGGAATTCCATCTTTTCTATCCCTCTCTTTGTTTCTGCCTTGTTCTTTTTCTTTGTCACCTCCTTCTTGTTGGTTTTTTTTCTGCCTTCTTGGGCCATTCTCCTGCCTTTTTTTTTTCTTCCAGAAAGACTTAAAAGATAACACTTCTCTCCCATACCGAAGTCGGATGTGCTGGGCCTGACTTGTCAGGTGCTTAACGGCAGCGCAAGGCATTATCGCTCATGTGACAGACAGTATTATTTTATTTTATTTTATTTTTTATTTTTTTATATCGAGGATAATGGAATAAGCACTCATGTGCTTTTTTACATCCAGTCCCCATGTGTATGCATGCGGTTTTGTAAATTTTGTCATCTGTTTCCACCGGCACATAATGGCCTGCTCTTCCTGCAGTAAATGCTGTCTGAGCATTCAGTGAAGAAGGAAAAGAAGCTACTATTGAGTTGCCCGCCCAAGGGAATTTTCCCCTGGAGTTAACATCCTTTTATTTATTTATTTTTATTTATTTTATACCACTTTAAGTCACGAGATTTCTCTGCATGAAATTCGGGCTGCTCTCCCCAGGGAGAGCGCGTCAACGCCACAAGAGCAGCGCCAACCTTTTTTTTTTTTTTTTGGTCTGCGACTGTATTTGTTTCCCTACCAGAGTGGCTTTTTTCCTAAGAATTTTGCCAGGGACAACTCTCTTGTTGCCGTGGGTTCTTTTACGTGTGCTGAAAATTTTGTGTAACACACGGGACCTCGGTTTATTGTCTCATTCGAAAGGCTAGCGCCCAGACAACCACTCATGGTGTAATGGATGGGGGAAAGTTTTGGGCCCAAACGGGATACGAACCACCGCACACTTCCAACCCGGACTTTTCACTTTCTAGACAGGCGCGTTACCTCTAGACCACCGATCCATATCAGTGCTGACTCCACTCTCCTGAAAGTCCTTCGGATGAGACTATAAACCAAGGTCCCGTGTACAGACGCACGCAGAACATCTCGCGCACACGTTAAAACCTGTTCTGTCTTTTGGAAGAGTAAGCCATTGTGTGCCACTAGGAATGGGTGCGGATAACAATTTTAAGATAATAATAATAATAAATGGAATTTATATAGCCCTATATCTTGCAGAGACAAATCAGAGCGCTTGCACTCAACTCATTCTTACAGTCATACAACCAGTAAAAATTAATAGTTCCATCAAGTCCGAATGTGCACACACACACACACAGACACAGACACAGACACACACACACACACACACACACACACACACACAGGTCACACACCCTTGGCAGGGCGATAGAATCTCGGCTGTTGAAGGCAGGGGAAAGCTATGAGCTGAAGCAGGAGAGGAAAATCTTAGGTTTGAAATTACAGTCAAGGAAAGCAACTGTGTTTAGAAAAATGATTGCCCTACAGGCCAGTGTACTTTCCTTTTGACTCAGTGTATTTTTTAAAATTCGTAATTCTGCCGAAGCTTAAGCATCGAGCTTAACGAGCTTAAGCTTCGGCACATCACAGTGAAGGAGAGGAGCGCCGAAGCTTAACTCATTGGAGTCGCAGTGAAATGGATCCCGCCATTTTGTGGGGACGCGTGATTTTGGCTATATTTGAAAAATTCAGCAGACTTACCCAACATAATAATGACATACACATTATACATCATTAAAAGTTTATAATGTCTTCTTCTGAGATTGTTTCACAGTTTTTTTAATAGATGACTGTATTTATTTTTTACAAATTTCCAAAATATGTCACTGAATGCTGAAAAATAAAAAGTTTTCAAAATTAGGGTTGGTATCTTAAATGGCTTGAACTATTCATCAACTAGTCCCCTTCAAGCAATGTGATGATTTTTCACCAAAGTAAAGTTCCCTGAAGCTGGCTGAATCCATGTGATGTCACTTTTTGTACAACAGATTATTTTTTTTAAAGAATCATAACACTGGAGTGCCTGAAATCCTAAAGATATCACTTGTTGACATGTCAAACAAAATTGGCCAACAGAGAAAAACTAGGCAAGCTTATGCTCAAGGAAAGCAATCATGTTTAGAAAAATGATTGCCCTACAGGCCAGTGTACTTTCCTTTTGACTTAGTGTATTTAAAAAAATTCGTAATTCTGCCAAATCTTAAGCTTCGGCACGTCACAGTGAAGGAGAGGAGTGCTCGAAGCTTAATCCTAGTAGCGCTGAATAGACAGCAACAAGCCTCACTCTCTATTGGCTGAATTAACATTGGCTAGCATTGTTTTGGAGCAGGGTGGGCTCAAACAACCCTTGATATTGATATATAAAACTGAATTAAATGTGTTAAGCTATAAATGACTGGAAAAAACAGATAATATGCTTTTAAATGAGTGTGATTTTATAATAGTGTGTAGTGTTTATGATTATGTAAAAAAAAACACACACACAAAAAGTAGTGTGCGCACTACCGATCACTGTTCCACTGTCAGGGCCCCGGATTGATTTTAACACGATAAGCAAAGTTCTTTGGGTGCATAAATGTCATGATTTGGTAAACACTATTTCTTGACATGAGTTTTGAAAAAATAAGGAGTTTGTATCGCTTTATCGGTCACCAAATACTCCGAAAAGTTCAGCGAAAGGATCGACGCCATCGCGATTGTCGTGGTGGCTTTCTATGACGAAAATACAACGATCGCTTGATTTCATGTGGTGCAAAGTACTCAGCAGCATAGCCATTTGACTCAACAACAGTTATTTCGAAGCCTCGTTGCGTCTAAATAAAGTAAAACAATCTGTGACGTCGAAATCACCGAGTAGCGAAGAAGTCCATCCAGCAAAACTAGCACCGCTCGATTCAGTCCGATCACGATCGATTTTTACCAAGTTTTTCAATATGTATTCCACAAATCCTTACTCATCTTGTTCTCTCTATGGTTTATTTCAACCAAATCCAGCTCTAAAATCCTCCTCGCTGTCAAACCTGTAAAAAATCTCGAAAATCGCTTGAAGAAATTCTGGTGGCAACTTGGCCGCCATTTCTTGTTGAGACAATCTCGGCTGGTCCAAAAAAAACACAAAAAAAACACTCTTAACCAATCAGATTCTTCGTGGCTTGTGTAGTGTGTTCAAATAACGACCTTCCCAACCTTTCTGCGGGCCTTCAACGGCCTTAACATTCGCTGGCGTGACCTTTGAAAGCGAAAGTAGCTTTCAATTACGTTCACCCACGTCCATCCGGATTATTCGGGATACGGCCACATCAGCGTAGGACCCGACTTTACCGGAATATTCCGGGAGGCCGCGCACTAGTTAAGCTCAAGCTTCAGCAGAAACCTCAAATGAGTTCAAGGTGTTCTTGACTGTGGTTGACAGGTGAAGAACGTGCAAGCCAAGACTTCACGGACTACTTTTGCATCGGCACAAACAACAAAAGGTTAGAGCCGAGTTCCGTCATCACTCTCTTCGGTGAGTCCTGATTTTTTTTTTTTCTTATTCTTTAAAAAAATAATTTTAATGTAACTAAAGAATTGATGTTCAGTTCAGATTGGAAAGTCTGAGAAGGAGGACGGAGTATTTGTCTGTCTGCCCCAGTTGTATATAGAAGGGTGAGAACTCTACTGAAGCAGGAAAGGAGGAGCTAGAATTTGAACAAGGAATATAGTAGTAGTATAACCGTTATATAAATTCATAACATTATTATTATTTATTATTATTAAGTGGTAGACAAATTCTGCTACCTGGGCGAGATGATGGAGCTGCGAAGCAATCGGAGTTAGCTGTCAGATCCTGGAATTGCGAGGGCTTGGAGAAATGGAAAGAAATTGCAAGTCTGCTCGTATCTGAAAATCCCATTGGAGAGCGTGCTGATATATAAGGCTGCATCAGAACCTGTTTCTCTTGTATGGTTCGGAGAGTGGGTTTTCACCAAAACCGTCGAACGTTTGTTGTAGGGCTGTTGAAAACCGAATGCTACGCTACATGACAAAAATCAAAATGGGAAGACTGGATCATGAAGAAGAACTATGGAGATTGTGCAAAGTTGATGATTGGTCTGTAGCTAGTAGCGATAGGACTGCCCTGGTTTGGGCATGTTCAACCGAAAAGCAGACCACCCAATCATAAAAAGAGCAATGAACTTCGTAGTGGATGGAAAGAGACCACCAAAGGGAAGACCTAGCAAAGACCTAGGCTGCCTGTGTTGCAGATGATCTTAAGAGAAAGGGGGCAGCATAAATAAGGAGGAGGAAGCTCAAAACAGAGAGAGATGGAGAAGGCTCATCAATGTCAAACCTCCCTTGGGAGAACCATGACAGAAAAGGAAGAAGAAGAAGAATTGGGAAAGGGGAATCTGTGAGTATACTTACTCAACTTGAGATTTAAAATTTGACGAGGTGACGTGCCACTGATATGCGTCTTGTGGTCGGCGGGGCTGTTAAACATCAGGATTTGGATTGGTGTAGGTCAATCGTAGACAGAAATCATTGATTTGTCAAGGTTTTTTTAGGGAAAGCAGAAGAAGAAGTTACGGTTTTTTCTAGGTCTTCAGGGAATGGGGGGCTGTCTGTATAGTGAAACATTCCGTACTTTCTGGGACATTCCTGAGCTAGAAATTCTATTTTTTTTTCTATCCTTCTCTCTTTCGTTTCTGCCCGTTCCTTTTTTTCTGTCTGTCTCCACCTTTTCTTTGTCTTTTTTCATCTTCTCTGCCTTTTTGGTCCATTATCGTGCTTTTTGGGGGGGCCGGATGTTTTTAGTATTATTTCTTTATTGGTCTGTTGGTGTAGTTGTGTGCGAAGGATTTTCCATACTGTGTGATACTGTAGGGGAATTGGGTGTCGAAAATTCTGCTTTATCGTTACATCGCAACGTCTTTTGTTGTTTCAGAAACAGTGGAATGTTTTATTGGATTATGTGGTTGGTGGTATATCGGCTGAATATATATATATATAAATTTTATTGGTTTGTAGGATGCAGCTGTAAACAGAAGATTTTTCCATACTGTGTGATACTGTGACTTGTTGTGCAGGGAAATTCTGCTTTAATCATTACTTCGCGACGTCTTCCGTTTGTTTCAGAAAGTGTGGAATGTGTGAGTGGATTATGTGGTTGGTGATATATATCGGCTGAATAATTCTTTTTATTGGTTTGTAGGATGCAGCTGTGAGCACGTTTTTCAATACTGGATGTCATAAGTGTGACTTCTTGTGCGGCGACATTCAGCTTTTTAATCTTTACACCGTCACGTCGTCTTCTGTTTGTTTCAGAAAACCGTGGAATGTGTTATAGGATTATGTGGTGGTGAATATATTTTTCAGCTGAATAATTCTTTTTATTGGTTTGTAGGTTTATGCAGCTATATACAGAAGACTTATTCATCCTGTGTGATTACTGTGACTTGTGCAGCGAAAAAAAATTCAGCTTTAATCTCTTTCTTCCACAACGTCTTCTGTTTGTTTCAGGGAAACCGGATTATGTGGTCGGTGATATTTATTAATGAATTTTTTTATTTTTTTATTTTTTAATGGTCTTCGTTTTCTCCTCACTGTGGCTTACTGTGGACTTGTTATGCGGGTGACATTTCAGCTTTTTAATCGTTACTCATCACAGGTCTTTCCGTTTGTTTCAGAAACCATGGAATGTGTTAGTGGGATTGTATGTGTTGGTGTTATATATTCATGAATATTTTTTTTATTGGTCTTGTTTTTTCCACTCACGTGTGTCATACTGCGACTTGTTTGCGGTGACATCAGCTTTTAATCGTTACATCGTCTGTCGTTTTCCCGTTTGTTTCAGAATCATGGAGTGTCAAGGCCGAAACTGCCCGTCCTACCAGTTTTCCCGTGCACCCAGGACCCAGGTTGTCGCCTTGTCTTCTTCCAGCATCCTCGTCCTTCTGATATCCGTGCCTGCACGCGCCGGTGGATAAGGGAGTATAACTTTGAGGTGATATGGGGAGATTAACTTTGGGGGGTGGGGTGGTTTTTATGGATCTTGGAAAAGAATGTAATTTAATTGATGTTTATGACAGTTTATCGTATACCGTGGTAGGATTTATGCACTGGCAGTTCTTTGCGCGTAATTTGATGCGAGTGTTTTGTGAATTGATAACATGCCTTCACGAGTAAAGCATCGTTGTATGTGTTATGGGTATATGTTATCTATGATGGAAGGTATCATATATGTGGTTATATGTTGGTAAGCATCGAAGAATTGAATGAAGTGAAGTAAGCCCGGGCAGAGTACAATACACACACATGCATGTGCGCGTGTCTACACATATGCAAGACGCGCACGCTCAGGCATTCACTCGCGCATGCATGCATTCAAGCTTATCACACATTGCATGTATATAACTAACACTGTCTCTTTTCACCCCATTTCACTACACGCTATGCTCACTCACACACACACAGAGAAATTGTGGTGGGTTGGGGGTTTTTTGTGTGTTCATTTTTTTCATGCTAAGCATATCACCCCTATCAGGTTTATACTATATTATTTATATATAATATATCATACATATCAGAAATGAATAGTTGTGAAATATTTGGAACTGTTAATATTAATGCAAAATGTATTGCGCTACATATCGGATCTCCATGTTTTTGACAGAAGTTTTGCTAAAGTTATGTATTGGTTGATATTTGTACGACATTGTTTTTATGCTCGACACGACATTGGATTGTACATACTGCGTTTTACCGACGATGTGAAGGATGTTTGTTTAAGTTATGTACCTTTTTCTTTATATATTTCGGTGTAGTTTTGTCAAGAAATGATTTATTTCATAAGCAGATTTTTTTTGTTTTCATTATATTTGGATAACTAGGGATTGCCAGTTTTGAAAAGAATGGCTTTTGTCATAAACAGCTTTTTGGGGGGTTATGTTTGGATGATAAGTTTGAAAAGAATGGCTTCTGTTTATTAACAGCTTTTTTTTTTTTGGGGGGGGGGGTGTTATGTTTGGGATGATAGTAGTAGTTGAAAAGTATGGCTTCTGTTTTTAAACAGCTTTTTGTTTTTGTTTTGGGGGGGTGGGGTTTATGTTTGGATGATAAGTTTGTAGTTTGAAAAGAATGGTTCTGTTATAAAACAGCTTATTTTTTGGGGGGGGTATGTTGGATGATAGTTTGTAGTTTGAAAAGAATGGCTTCTGTTTATAAACAGCTTTTTTTTTTTTGGGGGGGGTATGTTTGGATGATAAGTTTGTATAAAAAATTTGAAAATGAATGGGCTTCTGTTATAACAGCTTTTTGGGGGGGGTATGTTTGGATGTTATGTTTGTAGTTTGAAAGAATGGCTTCTCTTATATACAGCTTTTTGGAGGGGTGTTTTTTTTGAATAATTGGGTTTGTTTTGAAAAGAATGGCTTTTTTTGTAGTTGTTTGGGTTTTTTTGGGTGTTGTGTGGTGGTGGTGATAAAAACGAATTATGTACCCCCCCCACCCCCCAAAAAAAAGTCTTGATTTATAAAATAAGTAATTCTTTACTAAATACGACTTATTATGAAAAATAACAAACAAAAAAGCCGATTATAAGATAAGTCTTTTCGAAACTACAGACTAAATATTTATTTTAAAAAAGACAACACCCTGCTTATAAAATAGGACATTCTTTTGATAATTAGGGTGTAGCTCAGTTTCAAAAAGAATGTTCTATTTTATATGCAGCTGTTGTATTTTTTTAGTATTTAGTCTGTAGTTTCAAAACGAATCACTTATTTTATAAACAGCATTTTTTGTTTGGTTATATTTGGTTAAATAGAGGTTGTAGTTTTGGAAAGAATGTCCTATTTTATAAGCTGGGTGTTGTTTTTTTCATGTAAAGTTTGTAGTTTCGAAAAAGGGCTTTTTGTAAAAGATTTTTTGGGGTTGGGTTTTTAAAAAAATATTAAGTTTGTAGTTTTGAAAAGAATGGCTTATTTTGTAAAAGGCTTTTTCTTGTTTTTGTTTTTTTTCATATTAAGTCTGTAGTTTTGTAAGATTTACTTATTTGATATCAAGACTTTTTTTGGGGGGTGCGGGGGGGTTCATAATTCGTTTATAGTTTTGAAAAAGAAGGACTTGATACTTGATTTCATTCCTTGTAGGTTTTGAAAGGAGGTTCCTAAATGTTTGACGCAATGTTGAAAAAATTATATCGTTGATGCAAATAATGTTTTTAATACCAGTTACATTCTTGAAAAGTTTGCTTCGTTAATATTTCTTACTTTTCATTCATTTTTGTAGTTCACATTACTGACTTTTTCAGTTTGGTTTGTGTTTTTGTAGTTGTTTGGTTTTGTTAATTTTACAGTTCTGTTGTTAGAGTTTAACCCTTTGAGCGCTTCAACCCAACTTCTCGGACTTCGACGGTTTTTCCCAGCGCTTACCGACCGAATATTTTGTCGGACGTCATTCGAAGTCTATGCGGGAAATCCCAGCAGATTTCATCACATCACTGTGTACGTGACATAATAATAATAATAATAATGTATGGAATTTATATAGCGTGAATCCTGTAATTGCACAAATCAAGGCTCAGATGACTTTTTTTTTATATCGAGGGGATAATGGAAACTAGCGGATTCTTCCCTCAACAAGAACTGCCAGTACACAGCGTGCAGAATTCCAACAGCACTCGACAAAGAGTGCTAAATTTGAAAAACCTAGATTCTCCCCTCTTGTTCCATTTTTTTTTTTTCCCTTTTTCCCATCTTTGTCCTGCCCTTCAGGCAGCCCAAAACCCCCATCACCCTGCGAAGTGTATGATTATAATAATTGTATGGATTTATATAGCGCTTATTTGTAAAGCAACAAAATCAAAAGCGCTAGATGACAATTAAAAAATAAAATTTTTTCTCAAGGATAATGAACAAGCATTATGTGGCTTTTTATTTTTTAATCCAGTTCCCTGCGTGTGTATGCAGATTTGTGCATTCTGTCTTCTTGTTCCCACCACCGGGCACCAATGGCCTACTTTACGGAAAAAAAAGCGGAAACGGGTTTTAACGTTCGTGCGCAAAGGTGTTCTGATAGTAGATACTGTAAGGCCAGGCACTGAGAGAAGAGTCGTACAGGTAAGCTTCCTCATCCAGTGCGCGCTTAATTGTCTCACGGTGATTATTCCAGGTGTGATGATGATGATGAGCGAGTCCAGAGTGCATTTTCTGGGTGGTCCCCTCACGTTGTTTTTAAGCCGGGAAATACTTAAAACTACGAATTAAGTCCTCCTTCTCTCTCCTCCCCCCCTCCTCCACCATCCCCCTCTCTCCCACCTCCACTCCATCTCCTCCCCTTCTCCCCATCCCTCCTCCTCTTCCCAAAACCTCAATATTTCTCCCCACCTCTCATTCTCCCTCCTTCTCCCTCTCCCCATCTCCCCCCCCTCCTCTCTCCCCATCCCCCCCCTCTCCTCTTCCATCCCCTCTCCCCCCTTCCCTCTTCCCTGCCAGTATAATATTTTTTCATTCTATCCGGCATGTAGAGGCAAACTTCTTTTTTTTAAGTTATTATTTTTTCTTATTTAGAGATGGGTTTGTTTGTTGTTTTTGTGTGTACCTGTTTGTTTTTTAACTACTTATGTTTTATGCAAAAATCTCTTTTGTCTTTATGATATTTATTGACAAGAAAACAAAAACAACAAACATGTATCAGTACTGTTTAATGTTACACATTTTTCTGCCATGTGCACTAGCTATTTTGTATCATTCAATTATCAAATCTATAATGTATTGCTCAGTGGTCAGGGCACTCGCTTTTCCCTAAGCTAAAACGTTAAGGCAGCGTCGGCGTGATTACTCTTACATGGGTTGAATGTTGCTCGCCTTAGCTTCAGTACAGTCCCCCAGTTCACCTGCTGTATATGGGTCCCTGCCTCTTTAGGTCAGGGAATGGTAAAGCAGAGAGGGAGAGGAGAGGAGATGGGGCCGCTGCTCAATTGCTGGCCCTGGAGAAGTTGAGGTTCTGATGCTCGCTTCCTAACGACCGCAGTTATCTTTATTTTTAAGACTGTGTTTTTTTCTGTGATTGCTGTTACAGTTTAAAGAAATTCATTCCTTGGAATTATGTTAGTTTGTTGTTTTTTTAGATAGTATTTTTTGGTTAAGACATATCAGGTTTTCTGTCATATTGAGAAAAAGGGGAAAAGGATATATATTGTGTCGGTGTGTGAAAATCAAGTATATACTCAATGTTTGATTTTTCAGTACTGGGTTTACCAATTTCAAATATTTTTTGACTTTGAAAAAAGGGGATATAAGATATAATGTGTACCCGTTAAAACTCAAGTGGGGATGTGGTGGACCTTGATTTCAGAACTTGGTTTTACCTAATGAAATTATTTTTGACTGTTATTCTGAAAAATAACATGGGTTGGGGTTTTGTTTGTTTGTGTTTTTCAAAAAACTTCTGGATCCAAATATTTTCTTGATACATCCCAATTACATTTCATGATAATAATATCGGCCTGTTCATGTTATGAAATTGTGTACAGTTTTTTAATAAAGAATTTTTTTGTGGTAACAGTGTCTTCCTGTATTTTGTTTTGTAGCCCTGACAGTTTACACTGGTCGTTGAGACTGCAGTCATGCAAATTTTGTATCCGTTGATTTGTAGTTGCAACGTAGTCGTGGGCGGTGTGAGTCACTTTGGTTACAGTTATCTCTCTTGGTTGCCAAACACATCTCATAGCTTTGACTCATTGAATATCATGAGACAGGCCCTGCAACCTGTATTTTTATACTTTTAAGCAAGTTTTGAAGTGCTGAGACTTCTGAAAATAATGGCAGGGTTGAAACGTCTTCCACTTATCTAATGGCTGCTCATATGAAGGGGACCCAAGATCAGGGTTATTTGCAGAGTTCTTCGCTGTTGGAAATGTAGAAGAAAGTTGAAACAAATGACAGAGATGCTTGATCGTCAAAGATGTAATGTGGTTTGAGATCTCGGAGATTAGTTCATGCTGAACCGGACAGACTTGTTTATTTATTTATTTTTTTATTCTTTTTATCGAGGATTAATGGATAAGCACTCATGTGCTTTTTTACATCCAGTCCCCAGTGTGCATGCAGTTTTGTCAGTTTTTGTCATCTTGTTTCCACCGGCCACAATGGCCTTACTCTTCCGAAAAAGCGGAACAGGTTTTAACGATGTGCCAAGATGTTCTGCAGCGTTCGAACACGGGGCTCCTCGGTTTATAGTCTCATTCGAAGGACTTTGAAACTCAGTTCGATTTTTTTTGACAAAATGGGAGGAAGAAAGGGCGAGGTGGGAATCGTACCCAGAACCTCACGGTTTTTTTTAATTGTAGGCAGAAATGTGAACGTCTTAACCATCCTGCACCTTCGATTATTGTATTGTGTTGTGTTTTTTGTTTTGTATTGTATTATATTGTCTTCCACTTCAAGTCACTGCAGGTTTATCTGCCGTGAAATTCCAGGCTGCTCTTACCCCCGGGGTAGATCACGTCATCGCCACAAGAGCAGCGCCACCCTTATTTTTTTCTTTCTTTTTCTTGTCTGTAACTGTATTTGGTTTCCTATCAGTGCGGCTCTTTTGTCTACAAATTTTTAGGGACTAACTCTTTGCTTGGGTTCTTTTATGTGCGCTTAATGAATATTGACACGAGACCCTCAGTTTATTGTCTCATGCGAAAGACCAGCACCCAGACCTCCGCTCACGGTCTAGCGGGATATAGAGGGAAAGGTTTTGGCACAAACGGGGGATAGAACCACACATGCTTGAAGCGGACTTCGCGCTTTCTAGGCAGGTGCGTTACCTCTAGACCAACGATCCACTTGTAAGCTAGGGCTGTATTTCAGGAGAGGGGATAATAGGGGTTGGGAAGGTTGTTAGTGTGTGATTGATTTTCCTCTTCCAGTGTCCAAAGTTCACTAGTTCGGGGAAGATTTTCCTAAATTCTTCCAACGAGGGGGGCTCCTATCTGAGATTCAGGAGAGAAAGGGTTCTGTCGGGGGTACAGCCTTGCCTGTCTGTGTTCTAGAGAGAAATATGGGTTCGCTAGGTTCAACTTGCCTGGGTTTCTGGAGGAAAATGGGTTCCTCCACTCTGGGCTTCAACTTGCCTGGGTTCTAGAGAAGATGGGTTCTCCACTAGGTTCAGCATGCCTGGGTTTCTATAGAAGGTGGTTCCACACTGGTCGTTCAGGCTTGCCTGGGTTCTAGAGTGAAGGTGGGTTCACACATGGGTTCTGGAGAAAATGGGTTCTGCTAGGTTAAACTTGTCTGAGTTCTGGAGAAATGGGTTCGCAACTAGGGTTCAAACTTGTCTGGGTTCTGGAGAGATGGGTTCACCACTAGGTTCATCTTGCCTGGGTTCTGGAGAAAATGGGTTCCACCACTAGGTTCAACTTGTCTGGGTTATGAGGAAAATGGGTTCTACGAGGTCCAACATGCTGAGATTATCTTGGAGAAAAATGGTGTTCCACCATAGGTTCGACTTGCTTTGGTTCTGTAGAAAGGAAAAAAGGGTTCTTCAGACTCAACTTGCCGAGTTTTTTCGGTGAAAATGGGGTTCTGCCATAGGTTCAAGCCTTGCACGGGTTTGGAGAAAATGGGTTCCACCACTTGGTTCAACTTGTCTGGGTTTGAGAGAAAAATGGGTTCCACCCTTAGGTAAAACGTGCTGGGGATCTGGAGGAAAATGGAGTCTGCCATGTTCTTGCTGGGGTTTCTGGAGGAGGAAATGGGTTCTTCCAGTGCAGCTTGCCTTCGTATCTGAAGAAATGGGTCCTTCCAGACTAAACTTGCCTGAGTTCTGGAGGGAAAAATGGGTTCCACCACTAGGTCCAGCTTCAGCTTGCCTGGGTTCTGTAGGAAGGGGAAAGGGTCTTCCAGACTTAACTTGCCTGTTGGAGAAAAGGGTTGTGGGGGGGGGGAGAGTCCTCAGATTCAGCTTGTCTGGGTTCTGAGAGAAAATGGGTTGTGGGGGGGGGGGGGGGGGGGGGGGGAGTCTCCAGATTAGCTTGTCTGGGTTCTGGAGACAATGGGTTCCTCCAGGTTTAATTTTTTTTTGGGGGGGGGGGGGGGTATTTTATTTCTTTTTTATCCGAGGATAATGGAAATTGCACTTATGTGCTTTTTGCAACCAGTCCCCGTGTGTGTATTTGCGGTTTTGTAATTTACTGGTCATCTGTTCACCATGGCCTACTCTTCAGATTGCCGGGTTCCGGAGAAAATGGTGTTCCCCCACTGGGTTCAACATGTCTGGGCTCTGGAGAAAAATGGGGTTCCACACTAGGTTCAGTTGGTCTGGGTTCTGGGAGAAAATGGGTTCCTCCAGGTTTTTTAGATTGATTTATTTTTGTATTTGTATTCTTTTATATCTGAGGGGTTAATGGAATAGCACTTATGTGTCTTTTTTACATCCAGTCCCCGTTTGTGTATGCGGTTATATAAAATTCTGTCTTCTGTTTCCCACCGGCATCAATGGCCTACTCTTCAGTTTGTCTGAGATCTGGAGCGAAAATGGGTTCCTCCATGTTCAGCTTGTCTGTGGTTCTGTTGAAAAATGGGTTCTGCTCGGTTTCCGCTTGCCTGGGTTCTGGAGAGAAGAGGGTTCCACCAGCTCCAAGAGAGGGATGGCTGTGCCTATGTTCAGCTGCCTGGGTTGTGGGAGTGAAAGGGTTCCACCAGGTCTAACTTAGCTGTGTTCTAGAGAGAATAAATGGGTTTGCTGGGTTCAGCTTTGCTGAGGGCTCTGGAGAGAAAATGTGGTTCCTCCAGATCAACTTGCCTAGATGTCTTCCAGGACTCAATTGCCTGGAGTTCTGGGAGTGAAAAAAGGGATTCCACCACTAGGTTTCACTTGACTAGATTGTAGGATATGGGTTCTGCCAAGTTCGAACTTGCCGCTTATGGAGGAAAAATGGGTTCTTCAGATAGCTCGCTCTGGGTTTGGAGAGAAAATGGTTCCTCCAAATTTTTTTAGATTTAATTATTTTTCTATATTCTTTTATTCGAGGATAATGGAATAGCACTTTAAGTGCTTATTTAATCCAGTCCCCGTGTGTAGGCGGTTTTGTAAATTCTGTCATCTGTTCACCATGGCCTACTCTTCAGCTTGCCTGGGTTCCGGAGAAAAATGGGTTCCACCACTGGGTTCAACATGCCTCAGATCTGGAGAAAATGGGTTCCTCCAGATTCAGCTTGTCTGGGTTCTGGAGAAAATGGGTTCCTCCAGATTTTAAAATTGTATTGTATTTTACTCTTTTATATCGAGAATAATGGAATAAGCACTTACATGCTTTTTTTTTTACATCAGTCCCCGTGTGTATGCGGTTTTGTAAATTCTGGCATTCTGTTCACCATGGCCTCCTACTCTTAAGGTGTTCTGGGTTCTGGATAAATGGGTTCCTTCAGCTCCAATAGAGGGATGGCCTGTGCATGTTCAGCTTGCCTGGGTTTTACTTGAATCAAGGTGAAAGTTGGGGGGGAGCTGTTAATTGGGGCTGCGAGTTGGTATGAGTTATCCGTGTGAGGGGGACGTGGTTAATGAGTGGGGGAAGGGTGAGTGGTGTTTTTGGGTTTCGATCTTGTTGTCTGGGAGTAGGGAATGTGTTACTTGGCTGTGTTCGCTTCGGGATGGGAGTAAAGGAAGGGGTTCCATCATGTTCATATTGCCTGGGGTCTGAAGTAATATTAAAAAAATTAAATAAAAAGGGGGGGTTCGCCAGGATAAGTTTGCCTGGGTTCTGGACGAGAAAATGGGTTCTCTGGGTTCAGCTGTGCCTGGGATCTGGAGGAAAATGGGTTCTGCAAGGTTCAACTCGTCTGAGTTCCCTCCTCTACACACCTCTTAGTTTCTCTGTGTGTCTGTCTCTGTCCCTTTCTCTCCCCTCTCCCTCTATCGCTCCCTCCCTCCACCCTCTCCATCTCTCAATCTCTCCCCCTCTCTTTCTTCACTACCTCTCCTCTCTCTGTTTCTCTCTCTTTCGTTCTTTCGTCTCCCTTCTTCCTCTCTCTGTCTCTCCCTCCCTTCCAAATGCTCCCCCCTTCTCTCTCCTCACTCACTCTCTCCCCCACGCTCTCCTCTCTGTCTTCCCACTTTCTGTCTCTCTCTCTGTGTTTCTCTCCCCTCCCTCCCCCGTCCCTATCTCTCCCTCTATCTCTAACCCTCCCTCCCCCTCTCCCCTTTCCCCCCACATTTCTCTCTCTCTCTCTCTTCTTCTTCCCCCCCCCCCCCCACCCACTCTCTCTCTGGCCTTCAGATGAGACTATATAACCGATGGTCGGGGTGCGAACGCACGCAGCACATTCTTGCGCACACATATTTTTATTAAAATCCTGTTTTCCGCTTTTTTTCGGAAGAGTGGCCATGTGTTGACGGTGGGAACCGATGACAAATTCTACAAAACGCATGCAGACGGAGACTGGACTGTAAAAAAAAAACATAGTGCTTATTCCATTATCCTCGATATAAAAGAATTAAGTAAATAAATTACCTCTCTCTCTCTCTCCCTATCGTCCCTCCCTCCCTCCCTTCTCTCTCTTTCCTTCCCCTCCCTCTCTCTCTCTACTCTCTCTCCCTTTCTTTCCCCACTTTGTCTGTCTGTCTCTTCTCCCTCCCCCTTCCCCCTCCCCCTCCTCTCTACCTCTCTCCCGCTATCTCTAACCTCCCTACCCCCTCTCTTTCCCCCCCTCTCTCCTATTCTCTTACCACTTTGTTTGATCTGTCTCTCCCTCCTCTTCCCCTCCCCCCTCCTCTAACTCTCTCCCTCTATCTCTTTAACTCTCCCCCCCCCCTCTCTCTCTGTCTCTCCTTATCTTCTTCCCCACTTTCTGTCTGTCTGTCTCTCCCTCCTCCTTTCCCCTCCCCCTCCTCTAACTTCTCCTCTATCTCTACTCTTCTCCCCCTCCCTCTTCGTCTCTCCTATCTCTTCCCCACTTCTGTCTGTCAGTCTCTCCTCCCTCCTTCCCCTCATCCCAACTCTCCTCCTATCTCTACCCTCTCCCCCCTCTTCTCTTTCCCCTCACCACCCCTCTCTCTCCCCCCCCCCCCCCCCCCCCCCCCCCCCCCCCCCCCCCCCCCCCCTCCCCCCCCCCGTCCCCCCCCCGTCTCTCTCTCTCTTCTCTCTCTCTCTCTCCCTCTCTCTCTCTCTCTCTCCCTATCTCTTCCCCACTTTCCGTCTGTCTGTCTCTCCCTCCCTCCTTCCCCTCCCCCCTCCTCTAACTCTCTCCCTCTATCTTACTCTCTCCCCACCCCCCCCCCCGCCCCCCCCCCCCCCCTCCCCCCCCCCCCCTCTCTCTCTGTCTCTCCTTATCTCTTCCCATTTTCTGTCTGTCTGTTCTCTCCCTCCCTCCTTCCCTTCTCCTATCTCTACCCGCCTTCCCCCCTCTCTCTCTTTCCCTCACCACCCTCTCTTATTCGCCCACCACCTTCTCTCCCCCCCCCCGTCTCGCTCTCTCTCTCTCCCTCTCTCTCTCTCCCTCTTCATCTCTCCTATCTTTCTCTCTGTTATGAAAAATTTACAAATCGCATACACACTGGGACTGATTTTATAAAATGCACACAAGTGCTTATTTACATTATCCTCGATTATATAAGAATAAAATTAACATAAATAAATTTCAAAACCCAAAGGGGAAAAAACCCAAAAGTCTAGTCAACAGCCCATTTTCCTCCTTTAGTCGTTTAATCTCCACTACTTCTTGTGCTGCTGATAATCAAATGGAAACGCCATCAATACTCGGGTCGATGTCTGACAGTGATCGATGCTTCTTAATTGTCCAGGGTTGGAAAGGGGGGAGGGATTAAATATACCAGGGAGTGGTCGGCGCAACGACAAAGGAGTGCTTTTAAACTACCCGGGTACATAGCTTTTAATCTCTTTCCGTAAATCACACGCTTGAAGGGTTGGGAGTTCGTGCTGTGTCTTTTTTGTTTTAGTTTGTTCCTTCATTAGCGATGTTCGAAAGTTTGGGAAGAGAAAAGAAAAGAGTGTGTGGATGGGGTGGGGTGCGTGGGGGTGGGGAAATTATTGAGGTCGGAGTGGGTAGGAGTTGTGTGTGTATGGTGTGTTGTGGGTGGGGGGGGGGGGGGGGGATTTTTTATTATTTTTAAAAATTCTTTTATTTCGAGAATAATGGAATAAGCACTCGTGTGCTTTTTATTATTTTTTTCATCCAGTCCCGTTTGTATGCAGTTTCGTCAATTTTGTCATCCGTTCTCACCGGCCTACTCTTCCGAAAAGCGGAACAGGTTTTAACGCGTGCGCAAGATGTTCTGCGCGCGTTCGCACACGGGACCTGGGTTTATAGTCTCATCCAAAGGACTTTTGAGGGGTAGAGTGGAATCGGCACTGATGTTAACTCCAGTGGAAAAATCCTCTTGAACGAGAATCGAACCCGGGTCAGCAGATCACGAAAGCATCACTCTAACCACCAGGCTTATCCCGTCCCGCATACTGGGGGTTGTGGGTGTGGTGTGGTGTTGTGTGAGAGAAGAGAGAGAGAATGTGTGTTGTATGTTGTGTGTGCATACGCGCATGGAGCTGGGGTGGTGGGGGTCTTGTGCACGTGGATTGTGTGACAACAACCAACACAAGAAAATAAGAACAAAGAAAACGAAGAAGGAATAGGGAGAGAGAGAGAGAGAGATTGGAGAGATGAGAGAGGGAGAGAGGGATGAGGGGATGAAAGTAACATTCGATCCCCTCCTTTTTTCAATCCCTCTTCAAAAGAAGAGAAACCAGTGAGAAAAGCAGGAAGAAAGAATGGAAGGAAAGGATGGAACACAAAAAACAAAACAACAACAACAAACAACAAAACAGAAGGAAGGAACGAAGGAAGAATAGACGAGGAACAAAACACCCCATCACCCTCAAAACAAACAACCCCACCCCAT
The DNA here is from genome assembly GCA_028751875.1 of Rapana venosa. NCBI lineage: Eukaryota > Metazoa > Mollusca > Gastropoda > Neogastropoda > Muricidae > Rapana > Rapana venosa. The sequence continues at coordinate 27,991,067 of CM054154.1, read as the reverse complement.
CACCCACCCAGAGAAAAAAAGCTAAACATTAAACTACCAAGAAGCATTGAACAAAGCAATTTACTTATTAAAGGAAAAACAACAAGCAAAGAATCAAAACTAACAAACCACAGAGTCAAAACCAAAACTTCTAAAACTGACACAAAACCTTCCCCCATCCCTTCCCCCCCCCCCCCCCCCCCCCCCCCCCCACCCCCCCCCCCCCCCACAAAACAAGAAGAAACAAACAAAACAACAACAACAACTAGAAAACGTAAATGATCGACAATTCGAATAGCGTGGACCATTTTGATGCTCCTTTTTTTTTAAAAACTGTAAGCTAGGAAAGCTAAAACTGTGGGTCTATTAACTAATGTGTCCATGCCAGTACCCAGGACCGAGTTCAACCCTGGGTGCGGATTTCGGGGTGAAGCAGAGATAGCGGCCAGGTAGTTTTTCCTAGGTGAGGGATTTAAAACACTGAATCTATCAGGAGTCGATAGAATGGCTGGGACTGACTTGGACAGGCGCTAACGGCTGCGCAACGCATTATTTTTCGCGCCTGTTACAGACCGCTTAGTTGTTGTTGAGCTTTCGATGAAGACGAAGAAGGGAGGATTGATTCATTTCGAAGTTTTGGCTGAAATAAGTTGTAGTCTACCCAGTTTGAGAAACCTCGCGTAGGTAAGGGTTTGTAGAATGAGTGTAGATTTTGTTGAAGTAATTTGGATTGGATTCGTGATTTATTAGTTGGTTGGTTGATTGGTTGATTGATTGATTGAGTTTTGTTTATTTGTTGCGATTTTACGTGCAAGGTTTGCTGGGGGGGTGAGGGGGGGAACAAGTCTACCAAGCTGAAGAAATTTCGTGTAAGTGATTGTGCAATACGGTAAAAAAAATTTTTTTTAAATACATTCGGTTTTGGTTTGGGGTTGTGGTTTTTGTGGAGTGTGATTTTATAATGTGTGTAGTTGTTTTTATGTTTATGTAAAAAAAAACCCTACACTCAAAAATTAGTGTGCGCACTACGATTCACTGTTCCACTGTCAGGGCCCCGGATTGATTTAACAAGATAAGCAAAGTTCTGTTGGGTGCAATTAATGTCTTTGATTTGGTAAACATATTGCTTGACATGCAGTTTTGAAAAAATAAGGAGTTGTAACGCTTTTATCGGTCACCAAATACTCCGAAAAAGTTCAGCGAAAGGATCGACCGCCATCGCGACGTCGTAGGTGGCTTTCTATGACGGATAAATTCAACGATCGCTGATTTCATGTGATGCAAAGTACTCTGCAGATAGCGATTTGATCTACAACTGTTCTTGGAAGCTCGTTGCCTTCGAAATAAAGTAAAACAATCTGTGACGTCGAAATCGCGAGTAGCGAAGAAAAAGTCCATCAAAAAACTAGACCGCTCGATTCAGATCCGATCACGATCGATTTTACCAGTTTTTCAATATGTATTCCACAAATCCTTACTCATCTTGTTCTCTCTATGGTTTATTTCAACCAAATCCAGCTCTAAAATCCTCCTCGCTGTCAAACCTGTAAAAAATCTCGAAAATCGCTTGAAGAAATTCTGGTGGCAACTTGGCCGCCATTTCTTGTTGAGACAATCTCGGCTGGTCCAAAAAAAACACAAAAAAAACACTCTTAACCAATCAGATTCTTCGTGGCTTGTGTAGTGTGTTCAAATAACGACCTTCCCAACCTTTCTGCGGGCCTTCAACGGCCTTAACATTCGCTGGCGTGACCTTTGAAAGCGAAAGTAGCTTTCAATTACGTTCACCCACGTCCATCCGGATTATTCGGGATACGGCCACATCAGCGTAGGACCCGACTTTACCGGAATATTCCGGGAGGCCGCGCACTAGTTAAGCTCAAGCTTCAGCAGAAACCTCAAATGAGTTCAAGGTGTTCTTGACTGTGGTTGACAGGTGAAGAACGTGCAAGCCAAGACTTCACGGACTACTTTTGCATCGGCACAAACAACAAAAGGTTAGAGCCGAGTTCCGTCATCACTCTCTTCGGTGAGTCCTGATTTTTTTTTTTTCTTATTCTTTAAAAAAATAATTTTAATGTAACTAAAGAATTGATGTTCAGTTCAGATTGGAAAGTCTGAGAAGGAGGACGGAGTATTTGTCTGTCTGCCCCAGTTGTATATAGAAGGGTGAGAACTCTACTGAAGCAGGAAAGGAGGAGCTAGAATTTGAACAAGGAATATAGTAGTAGTATAACCGTTATATAAATTCATAACATTATTATTATTTATTATTATTAAGTGGTAGACAAATTCTGCTACCTGGGCGAGATGATGGAGCTGCGAAGCAATCGGAGTTAGCTGTCAGATCCTGGAATTGCGAGGGCTTGGAGAAATGGAAAGAAATTGCAAGTCTGCTCGTATCTGAAAATCCCATTGGAGAGCGTGCTGATATATAAGGCTGCATCAGAACCTGTTTCTCTTGTATGGTTCGGAGAGTGGGTTTTCACCAAAACCGTCGAACGTTTGTTGTAGGGCTGTTGAAAACCGAATGCTACGCTACATGACAAAAATCAAAATGGGAAGACTGGATCATGAAGAAGAACTATGGAGATTGTGCAAAGTTGATGATTGGTCTGTAGCTAGTAGCGATAGGACTGCCCTGGTTTGGGCATGTTCAACCGAAAAGCAGACCACCCAATCATATAAAAAGAGCATTGCACTTCGTAGTGGATGAAAGAGACACCAAAGGGAAAACGACTAGCAAAGACCTAGGCTGCCTGTGTTGCAGATGATCTTAAGAGAAAGGGGGCAGCATAAATAAGGAGGAGGAAGCTCAAAACAGAGAGAGATGGAGAAGGCTCATCAATGTCAAACCTCCCTTGGGAGAAACATGACAGAAAAGGAAGAAGAAGAAGAATTGGGAAAGGGGAATCTGTGAGTATACTTACTCAACTTGAGATTTAAAAATTTGACGAGGTGACGTGCCCCTGATATGGCTTCTGTGGTCGGCGGGGCTGTAAACATCAGGATTGGATTGGTGTAGTCACTCGTAGACCAGAAATTATTGATTTGTCAAGGTTTTTTTAGGGAAAGCAGAAGAAGAAGTTACGGTTTTTTCTAGGTCTTCAGGGAATGGGGGGCTGTCTGTATAGTGAAACATTCCGTACTTTCTGGGACATTCCTGAGCTAGAAATTCTATTTTTTTTTCTATCCTTCTCTCTTTCGTTTCTGCCCGTTCCTTTTTTTCTGTCTGTCTCCACCTTTTCTTTGTCTTTTTTCATCTTCTCTGCCTTTTTGGTCCATTATCGTGCTTTTTGGGGGGGCCGGATGTTTTTAGTATTATTTCTTTATTGGTCTGTTGGTGTAGTTGTGTGCGAAGGATTTTCCATACTGTGTGATACTGTAGGGGAATTGGGTGTCGAAAATTCTGCTTTATCGTTACATCGCAACGTTTTTGTTGTTTCAGAAAAAGTGGATATGTTTTATTGGGATTATGTGGTTGGTGGTTATCGGTCTGGAAATATTATATATATAAATTTTATTGGTTTGTAGGATTGCTAGCTGTGTAAACAGAAGATTTTTCCATACTGTGTGATACTGTGACTTGTTGTGCAGGGAAATTCTGCTTTAATCATTACTTCGCGACGTCTTCCGTTTGTTTCAGAAAGTGTGGAATGTGTGAGTGGATTATGTGGTTGGTGATATATATCGGCTGAATAATTCTTTTTATTGGTTTGTAGGATGCAGCTGTGAGCACGGTTTTGTCAATACTGGTTGTCATTAAGTGTGACTGCTTGAGCGGCGACATCAGCTTTTTTAATCTTTAACACCGTCACGTCGTCTTCTGTTTGTTTCAGAAAACCGTGGAATGTGTTATAGGATTATGTGGTGGTGAATATATTTTTCAGCTGAATAATTCTTTTTATTGGTTTGTAGGTTTATGCAGCTATATACAGAAGACTTATTCATCCTGTGTGATTACTGTGACTTGTGCAGCGAAAAAAAATTCAGCTTTAATCTCTTTCTTCCACAACGTCTTCTGTTTGTTTCAGGGAAACCGGATTATGTGGTCGGTGATATTTATTAATGAATTTTTTTATTTTTTTATTTTTTAATGGTCTTCGTTTTCTCCTCACTGTGGCTTACTGTGGACTTGTTATGCGGGTGACATTTCAGCTTTTTAATCGTTACTCATCACAGGTCTTTCCGTTTGTTTCAGAAACCATGGAATGTGTTAGTGGGATTGTATGTGTTGGTGTTATATATTCATGAATATTTTTTTTATTGGTCTTGTTTTTTCCACTCACGTGTGTCATACTGCGACTTGTTTGCGGTGACATCAGCTTTTAATCGTTACATCGTCTGTCGTTTTCCCGTTTGTTTCAGAATCATGGAGTGTCAAGGCCGAAACTGCCCGTCCTACCAGTTTTCCCGTGCACCCAGGACCCAGGTTGTCGCCTTGTCTTCTTCCAGCATCCTCGTCCTTCTGATATCCGTGCCTGCACGCGCCGGTGGATAAGGGAGTATAACTTTGAGGTGATATGGGGAGATTAACTTTGGGGGGTGGGGTGGTTTTTATGGATCTTGGAAAAGAATGTAATTTAATTGATGTTTATGACAGTTTATCGTATACCGTGGTAGGATTTATGCACTGGCAGTTCTTTGCGCGTAATTTGATGCGAGTGTTTTGTGAATTGATAACATGCCTTCACGAGTAAAGCATCGTTGTATGTGTTATGGGTATATGTTATCTATGATGGAAGGTATCATATATGTGGTTATATGTTGGTAAGCATCGAAGAATTGAATGAAGTGAAGTAAGCCCGGGCAGAGTACAATACACACACATGCATGTGCGCGTGTCTACACATATGCAAGACGCGCACGCTCAGGCATTCACTCGCGCATGCATGCATTCAAGCTTATCACACATTGCATGTATATAACTAACACTGTCTCTTTTCACCCCATTTCACTACACGCTATGCTCACTCACACACACACAGAGAAATTGTGGTGGGTTGGGGGTTTTTTGTGTGTTCATTTTTTTCATGCTAAGCATATCACCCCTATCAGGTTTATACTATATTATTTATATATAATATATCATACATATCAGAAATGAATAGTTGTGAAATATTTGGAACTGTTAATATTAATGCAAAATGTATTGCGCTACATATCGGATCTCCATGTTTTTGACAGAAGTTTTGCTAAAGTTATGTATTGGTTGATATTTGTACGACATTGTTTTTATGCTCGACACGACATTGGATTGTACATACTGCGTTTTACCGACGATGTGAAGGATGTTTGTTTAAGTTATGTACCTTTTTCTTTATATATTTCGGTGTAGTTTTGTCAAGAAATGATTTATTTCATAAGCAGATTTTTTTTGTTTTCATTATATTTGGATAACTAGGGATTGCCAGTTTTGAAAAGAATGGCTTTTGTCATAAACAGCTTTTTGGGGGGTTATGTTTGGATGATAAGTTTGAAAAGAATGGCTTCTGTTTATTAACAGCTTTTTTTTTTTTGGGGGGGGGGGTGTTATGTTTGGGATGATAGTAGTAGTTGAAAAGTATGGCTTCTGTTTTTAAACAGCTTTTTGTTTTTGTTTTGGGGGGGTGGGGTTTATGTTTGGATGATAAGTTTGTAGTTTGAAAAGAATGGTTCTGTTATAAAACAGCTTATTTTTTGGGGGGGGTATGTTGGATGATAGTTTGTAGTTTGAAAAGAATGGCTTCTGTTTATAAACAGCTTTTTTTTTTTTGGGGGGGGTATGTTTGGATGATAAGTTTGTATAAAAAATTTGAAAATGAATGGGCTTCTGTTATAACAGCTTTTTGGGGGGGGTATGTTTGGATGTTATGTTTGTAGTTTGAAAGAATGGCTTCTCTTATATACAGCTTTTTGGAGGGGTGTTTTTTTTGAATAATTAGGGTTTAGTTTTGAAAAGAATGGCTTTTTTTGTAGTTGTGGGTTTTTTTGGGTGTGTGTGGTGGGGTGATAATAAACGAATTATGAACCCCCCCCACCCCCCAAAAAAAAGTCTTGATTATAAAATAAGTAATTCTTTACAAAACTACAGACTTAATATGAAAAAAAACAAACAAAAAAGCCGATTATAAGATAAGTCTTTTCGAAACTACAGACTAAATATTTATTTTAAAAAAGACAACACCCTGCTTATAAAATAGGACATTCTTTTGATAATTAGGGTGTAGCTCAGTTTCAAAAAGAATGTTCTATTTTATATGCAGCTGTTGTATTTTTTTAGTATTTAGTCTGTTAGTTTCAAAACGGAAATCACTTATTTTATAAACAGCATTTTTGTATGGTTATTTTTGTTAAATAGAGGTTGTAGTTTGAAAGAATGTCTATTTTATAAGCTGGGTGTTGTTTTTTTCATGTAAAGTTTGTAGTTTCGAAAAAGGGCTTTTTGTAAAAGATTTTTTGGGGTTGGGTTTTTAAAAAAATATTAAGTTTGTAGTTTTGAAAAGAATGGCTTATTTTGTAAAAGGCTTTTTCTTGTTTTTGTTTTTTTTCATATTAAGTCTGTAGTTTTGTAAGATTTACTTATTTGATATCAAGACTTTTTTTGGGGGGTGCGGGGGGGTTCATAATTCGTTTATAGTTTTGAAAAAGAAGGACTTGATACTTGATTTCATTCCTTGTAGGTTTTGAAAGGAGGTTCCTAAATGTTTGACGCAATGTTGAAAAAATTATATCGTTGATGCAAATAATGTTTTTAATACCAGTTACATTCTTGAAAAGTTTGCTTCGTTAATATTTCTTACTTTTCATTCATTTTTGTAGTTCACATTACTGACTTTTTCAGTTTGGTTTGTGTTTTTGTAGTTGTTTGGTTTTGTTAATTTTACAGTTCTGTTGTTAGAGTTTAACCCTTTGAGCGCTTCAACCCAACTTCTCGGACTTCGACGGTTTTTCCCAGCGCTTACCGACCGAATATTTTGTCGGACGTCATTCGAAGTCTATGCGGGAAATCCCAGCAGATTTCATCACATCACTGTGTACGTGACATAATAATAATAATAATAATGTATGGAATTTATATAGCGTGAATCCTGTAATTGCACAAATCAAGGCTCAGATGACTTTTTTTTTATATCGAGGGGATAATGGAAACTAGCGGATTCTTCCCTCAACAAGAACTGCCAGTACACAGCGTGCAGAATTCCAACAGCACTCGACAAAGAGTGCTAAATTTGAAAAACCTAGATTCTCCCCTCTTGTTCCATTTTTTTTTTTTCCCTTTTTCCCATCTTTGTCCTGCCCTTCAGGCAGCCCAAAACCCCCATCACCCTGCGAAGTGTATGATTATAATAATTGTATGGATTTATATAGCGCTTATTTGTAAAGCAACAAAATCAAAAGCGCTAGATGACAATTAAAAAATAAAATTTTTTCTCAAGGATAATGAACAAGCATTATGTGGCTTTTTATTTTTTAATCCAGTTCCCTGCGTGTGTATGCAGATTTGTGCATTCTGTCTTCTTGTTCCCACCACCGGGCACCAATGGCCTACTTTACGGAAAAAAAAGCGGAAACGGGTTTTAACGTTCGTGCGCAAAGGTGTTCTGATAGTAGATACTGTAAGGCCAGGCACTGAGAGAAGAGTCGTACAGGTAAGCTTCCTCATCCAGTGCGCGCTTAATTGTCTCACGGTGATTATTCCAGGTGTGATGATGATGATGAGCGAGTCCAGAGTGCATTTTCTGGGTGGTCCCCTCACGTTGTTTTTAAGCCGGGAAATACTTAAAACTACGAATTAAGTCCTCCTTCTCTCTCCTCCCCCCCTCCTCCACCATCCCCCTCTCTCCCACCTCCACTCCATCTCCTCCCCTTCTCCCCATCCCTCCTCCTCTTCCCAAAACCTCAATATTTCTCCCCACCTCTCATTCTCCCTCCTTCTCCCTCTCCCCATCTCCCCCCCCTCCTCTCTCCCCATCCCCCCCCTCTCCTCTTCCATCCCCTCTCCCCCCTTCCCTCTTCCCTGCCAGTATAATATTTTTTCATTCTATCCGGCATGTAGAGGCAAACTTCTTTTTTTTAAGTTATTATTTTTTCTTATTTAGAGATGGGTTTGTTTGTTGTTTTTGTGTGTACCTGTTTGTTTTTTAACTACTTATGTTTTATGCAAAAATCTCTTTTGTCTTTATGATATTTATTGACAAGAAAACAAAAACAACAAACATGTATCAGTACTGTTTAATGTTACACATTTTTCTGCCATGTGCACTAGCTATTTTGTATCATTCAATTATCAAATCTATAATGTATTGCTCAGTGGTCAGGGCACTCGCTTTTCCCTAAGCTAAAACGTTAAGGCAGCGTCGGCGTGATTACTCTTACATGGGTTGAATGTTGCTCGCCTTAGCTTCAGTACAGTCCCCCAGTTCACCTGCTGTATATGGGTCCCTGCCTCTTTAGGTCAGGGAATGGTAAAGCAGAGAGGGAGAGGAGAGGAGATGGGGCCGCTGCTCAATTGCTGGCCCTGGAGAAGTTGAGGTTCTGATGCTCGCTTCCTAACGACCGCAGTTATCTTTATTTTTAAGACTGTGTTTTTTTCTGTGATTGCTGTTACAGTTTAAAGAAATTCATTCCTTGGAATTATGTTAGTTTGTTGTTTTTTTAGATAGTATTTTTTGGTTAAGACATATCAGGTTTTCTGTCATATTGAGAAAAAGGGGAAAAGGATATATATTGTGTCGGTGTGTGAAAATCAAGTATATACTCAATGTTTGATTTTTCAGTACTGGGTTTACCAATTTCAAATATTTTTTGACTTTGAAAAAAGGGGATATAAGATATAATGTGTACCCGTTAAAACTCAAGTGGGGATGTGGTGGACCTTGATTTCAGAACTTGGTTTTACCTAATGAAATTATTTTTGACTGTTATTCTGAAAAATAACATGGGTTGGGGTTTTGTTTGTTTGTGTTTTTCAAAAAACTTCTGGATCCAAATATTTTCTTGATACATCCCAATTACATTTCATGATAATAATATCGGCCTGTTCATGTTATGAAATTGTGTACAGTTTTTTAATAAAGAATTTTTTTGTGGTAACAGTGTCTTCCTGTATTTTGTTTTGTAGCCCTGACAGTTTACACTGGTCGTTGAGACTGCAGTCATGCAAATTTTGTATCCGTTGATTTGTAGTTGCAACGTAGTCGTGGGCGGTGTGAGTCACTTTGGTTACAGTTATCTCTCTTGGTTGCCAAACACATCTCATAGCTTTGACTCATTGAATATCATGAGACAGGCCCTGCAACCTGTATTTTTATACTTTTAAGCAAGTTTTGAAGTGCTGAGACTTCTGAAAATAATGGCAGGGTTGAAACGTCTTCCACTTATCTAATGGCTGCTCATATGAAGGGGACCCAAGATCAGGGTTATTTGCAGAGTTCTTCGCTGTTGGAAATGTAGAAGAAAGTTGAAACAAATGACAGAGATGCTTGATCGTCAAAGATGTAATGTGGTTTGAGATCTCGGAGATTAGTTCATGCTGAACCGGACAGACTTGTTTATTTATTTATTTTTTTATTCTTTTTATCGAGGATTAATGGATAAGCACTCATGTGCTTTTTTACATCCAGTCCCCAGTGTGCATGCAGTTTTGTCAGTTTTTGTCATCTTGTTTCCACCGGCCACAATGGCCTTACTCTTCCGAAAAAGCGGAACAGGTTTTAACGATGTGCCAAGATGTTCTGCAGCGTTCGAACACGGGGCTCCTCGGTTTATAGTCTCATTCGAAGGACTTTGAAACTCAGTTCGATTTTTTTTGACAAAATGGGAGGAAGAAAGGGCGAGGTGGGAATCGTACCCAGAACCTCACGGTTTTTTTTAATTGTAGGCAGAAATGTGAACGTCTTAACCATCCTGCACCTTCGATTATTGTATTGTGTTGTGTTTTTTGTTTTGTATTGTATTATATTGTCTTCCACTTCAAGTCACTGCAGGTTTATCTGCCGTGAAATTCCAGGCTGCTCTTACCCCCGGGGTAGATCACGTCATCGCCACAAGAGCAGCGCCACCCTTATTTTTTTCTTTCTTTTTCTTGTCTGTAACTGTATTTGGTTTCCTATCAGTGCGGCTCTTTTGTCTACAAATTTTTAGGGACTAACTCTTTGCTTGGGTTCTTTTATGTGCGCTTTCACGTAAGAGCCCCGGCCTACTCTTCCGAAAAGCGGAACAGGTTTTAACGCGTGCGCAAGATGTTCTGCGTGCGTTCGCACACGGGACCTGGGTTTATAGTCTCATCCAAAGGACTTTTGAGGGGTAGAGTGGAATCGGCACTGATGTTAACTCCAGTGGAAAAATCCTCTTGAACGAGAATCGAACCCGGGTCAGCAGATCACGAAAGCATCACTCTAACCACCAGGCTATCCCGTCCCGCACTACTTGGGGTTGTGGTGTGGTGTGTGTGTTTGTGAGAGAAAGAGAGAGAGAATGTGTGTTGTATGTGTGTGTGCATACGCGCATGGAGCTGGGGGTGGGGGGTCTTGTGCACGTGATTGTGTGACAACAACCAACAACAAGAAAATAAGAACAAGGAAACGAAGAAGGAATGGGGAGAGAGAGAGAGAGAGAAGGAGACGAGAGAGAGGAGAGTGAGTGAGAGAGAGAGAGAGAGAGAGAGGGGATGAAAAGAAACATTCGATCCCTCCTCTTCTTTCATCCCACTTCAAAAGAATAGAAACCAAGTGAGAAAAGCAGGAAGAAAGAATGGAAGGAAAGATGGAACACAAAAAACAACAACAAACAAACAAACAAAACAGAAGGAAGGAACGAAGGAAGAATAGACGAGGAAAACAAAAACCACCACACCCTCAAAACAAACAACCCCACCCCCCCTCACCACCCAAGAAAAAAAGCTAAACAATAAACTACCAAGAAGCAAACAAACAAAGCAATTTACTTATAAAAAAACACAAGCAAAGAATCAAAACTAACAAAACCACAGAGTCAAAACAAAACTTCTAAAACAGACACAAAACCTTCCCCCATCCTAAACCAACCCCCCCCCCCCACCAAACAAGAAGAAACAAACAAAACAAAACAACTAGAAAACGTAAAAAGACGACAAATTCGAATAGCGTGACCATTTTGATTGCTCCATTTTTTTTAAAAACTGAAAGCTAGAAAGCTAAAACTGTGGGGTCAATCTAACTAATGAGTCACTGCCAGTACCCAGACCGCAGTTCACCCTGGGTGCGATTTCGGGGTAGAAGCAGAAGAAGCGGCAGGTGTTTTTCCTAGGTGAGTGGATTAAAACACTGAATCTATACCAGGAGTCGATCGAATGGGCTGGGACTGACTTGACAGGCGCTTAACGGCAGCGCAACGCATTATTTTTCGCGCCTGTAACAGACCGCAATAGTTGCTTGTCTGAGCTTTCGATGAAGACGAAGAAGGAGGACTGATTTCATTTCGAAGTTTTGCTGAAAAAAGTGTAGTCTACCCAGTTTGAGAAACCTCGCGTAGGTAAGGGTTTGTAGAATGAGTGTAGATTTTGTTGAAAGTAATTTGGATTGGATTCGTGATTTATTAGTTGGTTGGTTGATTGGTTGATTGATTGATTGAGTTTTGTTTATTTGTTGCGATTTTACGTGCAAAGTTTGCTGGGGGGGTGAGGGGGGGAACAAGTCTACCAAGCTGAAGAAATTTCGTGTAAGTGATTGTGCAATACGGTAAAAAAAAATTTTTTTAAATACATTCGCGTTTTGTTTTGGGTTTTGGTTTTGTTTGTTTTGTTTTGTTTTTGTTTTGTTCTTTTAGGGAGGGGGTGCACAGTGGTGAAATTGTTTTGATGTTGTTGTTGTTGTGGGTGGTGGTGGTGGTGGTGGTGGTGGTAGTGGAACTGTAGATTAAATTTTTTAAAATTTTATTTGTCTATTGTGGCGGTGGTGGTAGTTGTAGATATTATTGTTGCTGCTTGTTGTTGGTAGTGGGGGTAGTGATGGTGGGTGGTAGTGGTGGTGGTGGTGGTCCGTCGTCGTGGCGGCAGGGCGGTTATTGAGGTCGAGTCGGTAGGAGTGGGTAAGTTGTGTGTGTGGAGGGGTGGTGGTGGTGTGGTGTGATGTGGTATGTGTGTGTGTTGTGTGTGTGTGCTTTGTGCTAATGATGGTAGTGGTGGTGGTGGTGACTGTGATCGTAATAGTGATAATGATGGTGGTAGCAGTGGTGGTATAGTGGTTGTAGAATTGCGATTGAAAAAATCTGATC
>CM054154.1:27951494-27978354 GCA_028751875.1 Rapana venosa | reverse complement strand
TGTTCTCTAATTTTCGCTTCTCGTAAAAAGGTACAAGGTGTACCATAACCTTTGTGGTTGAGGGGAGAGCGGCATCAGTAGACCCTCAACTTCTCAAGGGGCCAGCATATTGAGGGCGGGCCCATAACCTCTCCATCGAGGCTTTACCTTCCCTGACCCTAAGGAGGGCTGGTACCCAATTACAGGGCTGGCCGGTGAACTGGGGGAAACTGTACTGAAGCCAAGGCCCAGCGTAAAACGGTCCACCCATCCAACTTGGTAACCACGCTGACGCTGCCCCTTTACTTGGCTGGGGGAAATCGGAATGTGCTCGACAACTGAGCTATCCCGTCCCCAAAAAGTTCTGATAATTTTTTTGTTTAAATTCAGAGAGAATAGGGCCTGTAGCAGCTTTGTCCTTCTTTCAAATTCATACATCTGCTTACACTTTGTTTGTTCTTCTTCTTCTTCAAACACTCAGACATTAACTATTGTTGTCTGTTAAAAATTGTGAGCAGAAACGCGTTCGGCTGCAGTTAAGCGCCTGACAAGTCAGCCCAGGCATCCGACTTCGGTTGTGGGTCGAGAAACTTGTTATCTGTTATGTCTATCTGGGGGGGAGAAATGAGCAGGAGGGAATGGACCAAGAAGGCAGAGTCAGAAGAAAAGAAGGAAGACGGTGACAGGAAGGAAAGAGCAGAAACAAAAATCGAGAGGATAGATCGAGGGAAGTCTGTGCTACAGAACTTTCCTGGAAGGCTTGGAATGCTGTTTATACCGGTATTTGTGCTGGGCTTTGGGTATGTGTTATGATTATTATAATAATGTATGGAGTTATTAGCGCTGGAATCTTGTAAAGCAACAAGTCAAAGCGCTCAAGGATTTCATTTCTACCACTTTAAGTACGGGCTAGATTTCTCTCAGTGAAAATTCGGGCTCTCTCCCGGGGTGGAGCGCGTCGCCACAAGAGCAGCTCCTCCTTTTTTTTTTTCTTTTGTCCTGTCTGACAAACTGTATTGGTTTTCCCTTTCTTGTGCAGTGGTGGCAGGTGTTTGGTTGTGTACTGCGCTGTGTTGTTCTTCTTATGTCACTTTTTTTAAATACATGTATGGCTGGTAACTCACATGAAAATTGTTCTGTTTGCTGATCATAAAGTGAGTTGATGTGATACTGACAGGACAACCCCCCACCCCACCCCTCCCCCCTCCCCACACCTCACCAGACATCCCACTGGGAGCTTAACCAAATTTCCGTTTGGACCCGAACTTTTCCCCTTACACTAGTTCATTGATTGGTGGGGTCTGGGCGCTAGTCTTTCGGATGATGAGGCGATAATCCGACGGTCCGTGTGTTGCACATACTTATTTTTAGCGCTTGTAAAAGAACCCACGGCAACAAGAGAGAGGTCCCTGGCAAATTTCTGTTAGAAAAAAAGCCACTCTGGTAGGGAATAACAAATACTGTTGCAGACCACCGGTGGAGAGGAAAAAAAAGGTGGTGTGGCGCTGCTCTATGTGGAAGCGTTGACGCACTCTCGGACAGCAGCCCGAATTTCATGAAGAGAATATCTGCCCGGTCTTTTTTAAAGTTGTATAATTTATAATAAATAAAATAAATTATCACTGACTAATTTCTGTTTTGTTTTCAGATCAGTAAAAATCCCCCAAAAAGAATAAAAAAATCCGCCTCCTGATACAAGCCCTTCTCGTGCAATCCTTGCTAGGGGTGGCTTGATGTCAAGTACCTCTCCGACCACCCTCAGCACCGACGCGAGAAAATGCGCGAGAGGAGGCAAACAGACCGAGATTCTGGGCGGGATTTTACGTCTACCAATAGGTTACCTGAATCGTGGTGCGGTTCTGAGCAGACCTCCACCGGAACTACGTCAGAAAGTTTCGTTCTCCTAATATTTCACAAGTTCCTTCAACATCAACAACAACAACAGCAGCAGCAACAACCAGAACTGCAGAAGAGATGCAACCTCACCATCGTTTTCCTTGACAAAGAATACTACCAAACGTGTCGGCTGGTGTCTTCCCCACTGTCATCTCAAGTTTGATCATTCTCTTCTACAGCCACTGTGGGGATATCAACAAACAGCAAACTCTGATTTGGGACCGTGTAGTACAAGTTTCGTATAGAAGCCAGCCCAATCGCAGGGGACTTGTTGATGGGACCTGGCAAATTTTTCGACAATCAGAAAGCAGAAATCTACCCTTGAGAAGTTTTCCGCCAGTGACGCACGAAGACTTTCCACCAATGAGTAACGAGGAGATTGCTGGGACACAACTCTAATAGAGGAAGACTGGGATGACAGAAAAGATAAGAGCCGATCTATATGCCGTGGAGTGTCGTCGAGAATTATGAGCTTTCGACGTGCAGCAACTGTCAGAAACGAAAGCAGCCAGGACATGCAGAGAGAGTAGTGGAGCGATGAGTTTTTCGTTATTGTTTGTGAGGAAGGTTCCATTGGGTATTTCAGGAAACACTTATTCACGTATAGTACGTACAAAGGAGACTTGTCTGAACCTGTCTTTGTAGGGATAAAGGAAATCTGTGTTTAAGTTTGAAACCAAAAGTGTCCTTGGGGAATCGATCCTGGGAAAGTTCGTTATGGGTTTTGGATTTTCTGGACTCCGGGTATCACAGTGGGTTAGAGCTATTCGTATGTATTGTGAATTACTGGTATGAAACATTTTTCCATTTTGGGGGAATGCACCTGTGAGATTTTTTTTTTTTTTTTGGGGGGGGGGGGGGGGGAAATTGTAAGAATATTTGGGGGAATTGTGCTGTAAGAACATTTTTTTCTGTAAGAATACTTATGGGAATTGCTGTAAGACTATATTTTTTCTGTAGGAATATTTTTGGGGAATTGCTGTAAGATTTTTTGTTTTTGAATTGCTGTAAGAAACTTGTTTGGGGGAATTGCTGTAAGGTTATTTTGGGGGAATTGCTGTAAGAATACTTTTGGGGAGGAATCGCTGTAAGAATATTTTTTGGCGAAATCCACTGTAAGAATTTATTTTTTTTTTTGGGGGGTGGGGGTGGAGAAATTGCGGTAAGAATATTTTGGGGGGGAAAATCGCTGTAAGAATGCTTTTCTGTAAGAATATTTTTCTGCAAGACTATATTTTTTGAAATTAATTGCTGTTAGATTATTTTTGGGGAAAGTGTTTGTGTGTGGGTGTGTGTGTGTGTGTGTGTGCGTTGTGTGTTGTGTGCGTGCGTGCGTGGGTGTGTGTGTGTAGATAGATGAATATTGTTGACAGAAAGCAGTTTTGATGCACACTCGCTTTAAAAAAAAAACCAAACAATCTTAAATTACTTCAAGATGTTTATTAGGGTTCAATTAAAAGTAATACAAATAGGTGTACACATCCACCGTTCATTGTTCAATTGGAGAGCAAGGGAGAAGTGAGAGAGTATCTTGATATTATTCAGAACATTTTTTCACTACATCTTCCACATGCAACATGGGGACAAGCAATATATAAACAATAAATATTATACTTCAACAGCAGGCGCGTGCACACCCTCACACCTCCACACACACACACACCACACTCAACACACCACTCCACACCACACTTTGTGTTGATTGAATATCCCATAGAAAGATCATCTAAAAAATAAAACAACTACAATAATGGTAATCACTTCCCATCGTTATATCACACACACAACACACACACACACCACACACACACAACACACACACACACACACACAGAAATTGGTCGTCTTTTCAATACCACGAAGATATTATTTGAGCAACACACCTTAAGTTTGGGGCAGCACAATTCAGTCAGGCTGGCCCCGGTGGAGTTCACAGCTCTTAAGATGCATGCTGGGCAATAGTATGTTGTTCCTATCACCAGCTACACAGTCTAGTCTAGTCTTTTGCGGAAGATTCATGAGGATTTAAATTTTAATGCTGGAACAAGAAATTGTTGTTTTGTAGTGTTGTGTAGTATAGTGAACCTCGTGGGGTGGAGGAAGCTGGTTGCAAAATCTTCAGTGATGCCCCAATGGTTTACTAGACTACGGGATAGGAATGAAGTGCAAGGGAGTGCCCGACGTGGGAGTGTGGTGGAGTGGAGTGGAGTGGAGTGGAGTTGAATGCAGTGGTAATTGTGTGGTGTCGGTGGAGTGTAGAGAGAGTTGTTTTTGTATCCCCATACCTTCTTTTACAGTATCCTCGCTATTGTGTTCGTTGGTGTTGTGGTGTTGGTCTGTAGTGTGAGTGGAAGGGTGTGTGTGTTGTTTGTATGTGTGTGTGTGTGTGTGTGTGTGTGTGGTGCTGTAGTGTATGAGTATGTGTATTTATTTTTTATTTTATTCTTTATATACTTTTTGTTAATAGCAAGGATAATGGAATAAGCACTTAATGCGCTTTTTTGTCATACAGTCCCCGTGTGTATGCGGTTTTCGTAAATTCTGTAATCTGTCCCAACCGGCACAAATTGGGCCTACTCCTTACGATAAGCGGAACAGGACTGTAACAGTTACTGTGCGCAAGATGTTCGGCGTGCGTTCGCTCACGGGGCCCTATGGTTTATAAGTCTCATCGAAAAGACTTATATGTGTGTGTGTGTGTGACATCAACCGTCTAATATATGGGTTTGTGTGCGCGCGCGCTGGAGCGCGCCGAAAATGTAAGTGTGTGTAAAGTGATTTTGCTAGATATCCAAAAACGTGCGTTTTACACAAATCATTATCATTGATTTTATTCTCGAATAGCCAGAATGAAAGAAAAAAACCCAACAAAACAACAGTGTCGATTATCTCCTCTTTTTTCCATTAAAACAATAAAGACAGGTTTGGGTTGTTGTTGGGTTTTTTCTCTTCCTCTAATTTAAGTTAGTTGGGGTTTTTGGTTCATCTGCAGCTCCCGAGGTTAACCAATGGTGAGATTTTGCACAGACGTCCTTTTTTTTAATAACCAATCAAAAAACTGAGGCAGCTGCTTTCGACTTCGGAGTTATTTGGGATACTGATTCCATTCTGTTGCAATACATCGTTGTCGAAAATCTCAACACAACGTACGTGAAATGAATGTTGGACGAAAGATGTATCATCTAACGAGGACAACCATGCCTGGTTTTTTAATAATAACAACAACAACAACAACAACACAAACAAACAACAACAAACAATAAGAAGCCTCATCAGGTCGTTTGGTGTACTGTAAACAGTATCACAGACAGCAGCTTAAGGAAAAGCGCAAGGTTTTGTCCACACATACACAGAGCGCGGCGCGCACGCACGCAACACGTACACGCACAGACAACACACTACTACACACAATACACATACAAAAGTACACACAGAGTACATTAACACAGCTACACACACACAACTTCCACATCACAACTACTTATAAGCACACAACACACTCACACACACACCCACACTCACACACCACACAAGTCCAGGATGAGACTATAAACCGAGCCCCAGTCTTCTGAGCGCGACACGTTAAAACCTGTTCCGCGTTTCGTAAGTAGTAGGCCATTGTGTGCCGGAGGGAAACAGATGGACAAGCAATTTTAAAAAATAGCTACACTCGGAGGGAATGGATGTAAAATAAAAAAGTACAAAATAGCTTATTACATTATCCTCGAGGTAAAAGAATAAATTATTAATAACAATTAAAAACCCATAAACAAATGAATACAAAAATCAGTCGTGGTATGCCTTGGAAAAGCAGGAAAACTATATTTTTAAACAAAAATATAACCCCCCCCCTCCCACTCCCTCAACTTCTCGATTTGCCTACTCTACTTCAGTGCTGTCTGTGAACTGGGGATATGGGGGTCAGAGGTTATTGTGCAGAGGGTCACGTGCATGGCTAATTGTACTGTATTATAGTTTTGCATTACCAATTTTAAGTAAGGCAGATTTCTCTCTGTAAAAGTCGGGCTGTTTTCCTCCCCGGGGATTGCACGTCGCAAAAGAGCGCGCCACCCATTAATTATTTTTTTTATATGTCTTTTTCTGGTATGCGGCTGTTTTTGTCCTCCCCCCTCCCCGCTATCAGAATTGCATTTTATTTGTTCTTTACATAATTTTTATAATGACAATTTGATTTGCGAGTTAACAAAAAACTCTTACCTAAATCCTTTCAAACCATATACACATATATTAACTGCTGCTTTATTATAGATTTACATTTATGGTTGTATTGTTAATCTCTTACGAAGTTAGCGCCGTTCTCTAATCTCATATATATCTTTGCTGTTGTATATCTAGATCATCTTTATAGGTTGTCATTGATAATCCGTTACGATGATGCGGGAGTTCTCGAGTTCAATTGACTTAAGCTGTTTGTAGATATAGATAATTTTATGGTTGTATTGATAATCTTTACGAAGATAGCGGCAGTTCTATAATCTCCCATTAATCGATAAAGCTGTTTGTATATAGATAAAAATTTATTCTTTATGGTCTGTATTGATATTCTGTTACGCGTGATGGGGGAAGTTCTTATAATCTCCTTAATCGATAAGCTGGTTGTGTATATAGATAATCTTTATGGGCGGTATGGTTAAACTTTACGGTTGAGGCGCGGTGAGGTCTCTAATCCTCATTAATCGCATAAGCTGTTGTGTTATAAGATAATTCTTTTTTGGGTTGTATTGATATATCTTTTTCGGTGATGGGGGAGTTCTCGAATCTCCATAAGCGATTGAAGCTGTTGTGATATATAGATAATCTTTATGGTGGTCTTGATAATCTCTTACGGTGATGGCGGGAGTTCTCTATCTCCAATAATCGATAAGCTGTTGTGTATATAGTAATATTTATTGTTGGATTGATCGTTCTTGTACACACAGGTGTGGGGGGTGGTCCGACTTTTATCCTGTATTCGTATTTGATGGTGACCTGTAGTTCGTAGAGATTATGTTTGGTCTGGATGTGATTCGTTGACGTGTGTCGGGGATGGGGGACGGGCTAGTTGTCTCATTTATGCTCGTCCTTAGCGGGGGTGGGAGATATACTAAGCGTTGTTGGGTTGGTATTGATAATGCTGTTCGGTGTATGGGGGTTGCTCTTATATCACATAATCGATAGATGTTGTGTTTTTAGATATGACTTTATGGTGGTCATGGTTTTTCTCTTTCGGTGTGATGGGGGGAGTTCAGCTAATTCTAACATAATCACGATAAGCTGTTGTGGATATAGATAATCTGTATGGTTGTATTGTTAATGATTTACGGTGAGGGGGGAGTTCTCGAATCTTCCCTTAATCGTTAAGCTTGTAGGTGTTGATTGACTAATGCTTTTGGGTGGTTGTGATTTTCTTTACGGTGTTGGGGGTGTTTCTCTAATCTCCTTATGCGGTAAGCTGTTGTGGTTTTTGATAATCTTTATGGTGGGTATTGATATTATTGTCGGTCGTGGGCCCGGAGTTGCGTAATCTCCTTAATCGGTTAGTGTTGTCTGTAGATGAGTCTAATCTGTATGGGTGTTAGGGATTATCTGTACGGTTTGGGGGAGCTTCTCTATATCTCCTCTACTCGATATAATGCTGTGGCTGTATATAGATTTGCTGTATGGGTGGATTGGTTTTTCTTGTACGGTGCTTGAGGGAGTTCATATTATCTACCATTAGACACGTGAAGCTGTATGGGTTTAGAGTTATTCTTTTGGGTTGTATGGATATTCATTTAAGGTGATTGGGGAGTTCGATAATCTCCATTAGCGTTTTAGTGTTGGGATATTTAGATAATCTTTAGGGTTGTATTGATAATCTGTTACGGTGATGGCCGGGAGTTCTTCTTATCTCACATAATCGATAAGCCTGTTGTGGTGATAGATATATCTTTATGGTTGTATTGTCTTAATCTTGACGGTCGATGTGGGAGTTTGCTAATATCCTTTTCGTTTATGATGTTGCTGTTTTTGATATTCTGTCATCGGTTCGGTTGGTTAAATCTTTAACGGTGATGAGCGGAGTGCTCTATTCTCAGAATCGTGAAGCTGTTGTGTATATAGATTTTCTTTTTGGTTGTATTGATATCTTTCGTGATGAGGAGTGCTAGTAATATCAAACAGAATCGAAGATAGAGGTTGGGTATATTCAGATTTTCATTGTGGTTGGTTGAGACTTCTTGTCGGTGATGAGGGTGTTCTCTAATATCACAGTAATCGATAAGCTGGGTCGGGTATTTTGTAATTGTTTTTGGTTGTTTTGATAATCTATTTCAGGTGATGAGGGAGTTTCTCTATTATACATATAGCGATAAGCCTGTTGGGGTTATAGATAATTTTATGGTTGTAGTGATAATCTTTACACACGGTGAATGATGGGAGGTCTCGATTATCCAGAATATCAGTTTAGCGGGTGGGTTGATTGTGGTGCGTGTTGGGGGGTTTGATATTCTTGACTGTTGATGTTGAGGAGGTCTGAATCGCATACATCGATTTAGATCCGTCCCTGGGTTTATCAGATTTCTCTTTCTTGGGGGTAGTTGTTTATTATTGTACGGTGACTGGGGGTGTGCGCGACACTCATCATGAAGCACAGATGAGCTTAGTGGTGGATGATAGTTTATCTTGTTGGTTGGTAGTGAGAATGCGGGTTCGCGGGATGAGGGAGTTCTCTATTCGCCTGTATATCGTTAAGCTCGTTGTGGTTTTAGCGATTGATGTTGGGTGGTATTGTGGTGGATTAATATTCTCTTCAACGAAGTTTGCCTAGGGAAGGGCGCGTAGTCTCATGTATTATAGAAGTCGTCTGTTCGAGTATAGTTATTCATTTATGGGGGTCTTTGATCAATCTTGTCGATGACTAGGGAGGTCCTCTTGTCGCCTTAATTATCCTTATTGTTGTGGACTATATTGATATTCGTGATGGTGCGTATTGTAATGTTCTAGATCTGGGGAGTTCGCAAATTTCATACTTCGCTTTAGCTGTGGTATAGAGATATTCGAGTGGTGATTGGCATGGGCTCGAATTCAATTTTCTCACATGGAGGTGGATGACTCTGATGTAGAGAGTTTTTTTCGTTATTGATGCGTTTTATTTCACTTTTAAGTCGCGTCATGAGTGCCTAGGTCGTGAAAAGTAGGGACTGCGTTCTCCCCGGCGCACCGTGCTCGAGCGCGTCGCAAACAGCAGCAGCGCACCATTTTTGGGTTTCTCGTAGTTGTCATCTGCATGTCGTTTCCCCGATACAGAGATGGCTGTTGTTGATCTCAGAAGTTTGCCCTGGTACAAACCTCTTGTTGCTAGTAGGGTTTTTACGTGCGCTATTTATTTTTTGGGTAACTCTAAACGGGACCTAGGTTTATTCGTCTCTCATGCCGCCTAAGACTAGCGCCCTGTACTCTCAACGCAATTGGGCTAGTGGAATGCGGGGACAAATGGGTGTGTTATACTGCGGAGGTGTTCCGGGTGTGAGCTAATCGCCATATGACTCTGTAATGGTTGAGTAGTGCTTTTGCTGTGGGGAGCGGCCTCGCTTACATGTAAGCTCTTCTACACTGAGGGGATTTGAGACTAAGTTGTGGGGATCGGCAGTTAGGCGAGAAGTAGTATAGCGTATTTCGGGGGGTGACTAGATTTAATTCTCGGTCGGTATCCGATCGCTGTTCATCAATTGCTCGTTTAATCACCATAGGTTGTATCGAGTATTATCTCTTCTGCGAGTTTAGACGTTCTCAAATACTCAGAAAGCTAACATACAGCGGTTTCTAAGATAATAGCTCGGGGTGGTGATATCTGGAAGGTGTGCTTACGCTCTTCAAATCGATTCCGTGGGGGCTTTGATAATCTCTGTGGTGATGACGGTTGTAGTGCAGCGTATCAGACGTAGTTCACCATAATCATGTTGTTGATTGGATAGAGCCGCCCTCCCCCTATATCTCCCTCACCTTGTGTTGAGCGCAGGGAGTTATATAATCTCATAAATCACCAAACTGTTGGTATATAGATAATCTTTTTGTGGTGTTGCGGCAGTTTGTCATAAATCTCAAAATCAATGGTTGTATCGTGATTATCTCTATGGTGGGATGCATGGAGGTATTTACTATCCCTCATTAATCACCAACAGTTGTATCTAGAGTTATCTATCTGTGTGGTGATAAGGAGTTCTTCATATCTCAAATTTCATTGTTGTTTCTAGTTAATCTCTCGTGTGCGGTGTTGCCGGCAGGTTGCACAATCTCACAATAATCTTTGTTGTATATAGATATCTCTGGGGTGAGGGCATGCCGTTCTATAATCTCTTTATCAACATCTGTTGGATCTAGCGAGATTTCTCTGTGTTGTGCGGCTGGTGCTCATAATCCTCTCAAATATTCATTGTGGTCATGCCAGTTAATATCCTGTAGTGCCTGGCAGCGAGTGCCCCTATCTATATAACATAAGTCACATAATGTTTTTTATTAGATAATCGATGTGGTCGTATGATGGGTCCTCTAAATCTCACAAATCACAATCAGTGGCTATAGTGATATAATCTATGTGGTGATGCAGGAGGTAGATAATCTCACAATGCCACCTTCGTGGTTTCTAATTATTCATCTATGTGTGGGCGAGACAGGAGTTCTCAAATTCTCAATCAATTTCTTTGGTGTGTGCTAGATCTTATCGTGGCGGTGTTGGCTGGTGTGCGACATTACGAGCAGTATGCTTGGTGGTTGCGTCGAGTATCAGATTTGGTGAGGCTGGAGTTTTACGAATCTCTTATAATCTAAACAGTGCGTATATAGTTAATCTCTCTGTGCCGTGTGATCGGCCATGTTGCATACAAGCCCACGTCAAGGACGGTGTTGCGCTGCGAGATGAGGAAAAGCAACAGGCAGCAGCCAAATGCAGCAGTAGCAGCAGCAACAGCAGCAGCCAACAGAGACAGCACAGCTACAGCAGAACAAGCTCAGCATCCCCCCTGCCACACCCCTCGACCCCCACGCCCTCCTCAGCCCCAACCGCCAGCTGCCTTAACTGCAACAGACAACAGCAGACTAAGCCAGCCAGCCCAGCACAGCAGCAACAGCCGAAACCAGCTGCAACTGCACAATGACAGCGGCTATTGTGAAGGTTGTCATCTTGCGAGGAGTGCTGATTCTGATGCTGCGCTCCTTGTGGTAATTGTGGGGGAGTTACAAGCGTTCTCCTTCTTCTTTTTCTTGGATTTTGTTTCTTGCTTGTGGGTGTGTGTGGTACCCCCCCCCCCCCCCCCCCCCCCCCCCCCCCCCCCGTGTCGTGTTGTGCCCACCTGTGTGGGTTTGTGTGTGTGGGTGTGTGTCGTGTGCTGTGTGATCTCTGTCTATGTCATGTTCTTTTAGTTCCATTTCGGTCTGCTGTCTGTATGTCGTCTCTCTCGCTCTCTATCTCTATCTCTCTCTATGCTCTCGCTCTCTTCTCCGCTCTCTCATCTATCTATCTCTCTCTCTTCTCTCTCCCCGGTTGCTGAAAACGCTAACTCCGTGTTCAGTTTACTATCGCAAGAAAACACCTTGTCCAAAGGACGTCCGCGATGTTCAAGAAGTAGACAAAACACCAAAGAAAGAAAGGCAAGTCGCCATGTGACAATAACAGTGTCTGAAGAGCCGGTCTTGTGTATACATTGGACTCACTGCTCGATGTGGGAAAAAGAGCAAACTAAACCCGTGTGTACACAGAACTACTTTGTGTCAGCAGTGAAATTGAATGCCGCAGCAACTCCCAGATTAACCTTGATATTCTGTGTGATCCAGCATCAGACAGCAAGATCTGTGTGTATTCTGAGTGCCGTGTGCAGGAAGAGCTGACTGTTGGACCTGCTCAGTGGGATGACTCTGATTATGATACTGGTATTGTGAAACAGTGATCTACTCTAAATGACCAAACGTGTACTGCGTCGATTAAGGGGGACAGCCAAGAGAAACACACGCGTTTCGAAAGGTGGTGGTACATAGCGTAGGTTGATCAAAACTGTGGGATGTGTGATAAGATGACATCATCCAGGAATACTCTTGGAAATGGAGATCCTGGCGTGGAATTAACGTTGTGTGTTCTAGGTACATCAAGCAAGAAGAGAAAAATGTTGCCCGAAGAAACGTGTCTGGATTGCCAGACTCGCTAAAGGGAAACTGTGTTTACTAAACACACAACAACAGAGACAGTGGGGTGGCGAGTGATGAGAAGGTTTACATCATCTTCGGGACCTGATCCGGTCTTACTTGGGCTGACTTCGCTGGGCTGTAGACTGAAAAGGAAAGGACTGGTTTCCCCCAAATTGAGACACAGACAATTTGTACGAATCTTGATGTTTCATACCCCACTACTGCCATGGTTTCCATGTCATTGTAATCGCGTCGAGTTCGTTATCGTTGTTACCGCTGCCGCATGCGCTATATGGCTTGGTTGCTCTAAATAGCTATAAATTTGTGTCAATGTGCTCACCCTCCCTCCCCCCTCCTCTCTCTCCCTCTATACTCTACCCTCCTCCCCTCTCCCTTTACACCCAATTCCCTCTCTCTCTTCTTCTCTCCCCCCCCCCCCCACCCCTCTCTCTTTCTATTGGCTTTTGGATGAAACTATAAACCGAGGGCCCCGTGTGCACGAACGCAAGCAGAACATCTTGCGCACTCGTTTAAAATCCTGTTCCGCTTTTCGTCTATGGGAGTAGGCCATTGTGTGCCGGTGGGGATCAGAGGTAATATTTACTATTTCAGCAGTGCTGAGGGAGACTGGGGGTTATTAATGCTCCTTTGTGCGGTGTACAGGTGAGCAGAGTGTATTATTTGTTTAGTAGTTAGGTACCACGCAGAGAGAGAGAACGTGAGAGAATGAACGAAAGAATAGAGCGCAGTGAGAGACGGGAAAGGGACCAAGAACAAAAAAGAGCGAGAGCTAGACGCAAGAACGTGCGAGGAAAACATAGGGCGAGCGGGAGAGAGCGAGAGGGGGCGGGAGAGAGGGAGGGAGGGAGGGAGAGCGAGAGAGCGAGAGAGAGCGAGAGAGAGAGATAGACGAGCAGAAAGCAAGACGGAAAAAGAAGAGCGAGATTAAGCGCGAAGTGCAGAGTACAGAAAGCACAAGACGCGCGCGGGGCACGATCCGCTCAAGCGAGACGCTTCCCCCCACCAGCCTTACCACCCCTCCCTAATCCCACCCCCCTCCCCCCTTCTTCTCTCTCTCTCCCCTCTCTCTCTCTCTCTATCATCTCTCTCTCCTATCCTCTCCCTCTCTCTCTCTCTCTCTATCTATCGTGATTGACTAAATTTACACAAACGCATACACACAGGGGACTAGATTGTAAAAAAAAAGCTAACAAGTGCTTATTTCCATTTCACTCGATTTAAAAAGAATAAATACAAATAAATAAATTAACTATTCTAAGCCACAGGGAAAAAAACCCCAACGTTCTAGTCAAAAGCCATTTCTTCCTCCTAGTCGTTGTAATCTCCCCTACTCTTGCTGCTGCTGTTAATTCAATACTCTGATCGCCTCTTTCTCGGGCCAGTGTTGACAGTGATCGCTGCTTTTCTTATCTGATCCAGGGTGGATAAGCGGGGGGGGGGGGTGGGATTAAATATAACCCGGGGTGGTCGGACGTCAACGACTAAAGGAAGCTGCTTTTAAATGCTAACCCGTGGTAACATAGGCCAATTATTCACTTGCCTTAATTCACATGCTTGGTAGGCGCTAGTGTGTTCGTGATTGTGTCTTTTTTGGTTTGAGTTTGTGCCTTCTATTAGCGTGTCCGAACAAAAGTTTGGGAATAGAAAATGAAATAAGAAGGGTGTGGATGGAGGGCCTGGCCGGTGCGTGGCCAGTCGATGGAATTATTGAACGGTAGAGTGGGGAGGAGTGGTCGTGTTTGGGGGGGGGCGGGGGGGGGGGGGGATTTTATGTTTTATTTTTTAAAAATATTTTCATTCTCGTGGCATTATGGAATAAGAACTCGTGTGACTTGTTTGATTTTGTTCATCCCGTCCCGTTTGTATGCAGTTTCGTCCAATTTTGTCATCCGTTCCTCACCGGCCTACTATTACGAAAAAGCGGGAATCCTGGTTTTAAACGCGTGCGCAAGAGTTCTGCGTGCGTTCGCACTCTGACCTGGTTTATCAGTCTCATCCAAAGGACTTTTGCAGGGAGGTAGAGTGGAATCGGCTTGATGTTAACTCCAGTGGAAAAAATCCTCTTGAACGAGTATCGAACCCGGGTTCAGAGATTCACCGAAAGCATCACTCTAACCACCAGCTTATCCGTCCCGGCAATACTTGGGGTGTGCCTGTGGGGTGTGTGTTTTGTGAGAGAAAGAGAGAGAGAATGTCCACTTACATGTGTTGTTTTGTGTGATGTGCTTACGCGCATGGAGCTGGGGGGTGGGGTGGCTATGGTTGCACGTGATTGTGTGACAACAACCAAAACAAGAAAATAAAGTAACAAGAAACGAAGTAGGATGGGGACTGGTGAGGGAGAGACGAAGAGAGACGAAGATGAGACGGGATGAGATTTACCTCGAGACCTGATGAGATGACCCTTGAGAGAGGAGACACGATTCCGAGACCGAGACTGAGAGAGAGAGAGAGAGGATGAAAGAAACATCGATCCCTGCCTTTCTTTCATCCGCTTCAAAAGAATAGAATCACCAAGTGAGGGAAAAGCAGAGAGAAAAGAATGGAAGAAAGAAGGAACACACAAAAAAACACCACAACAAACAATCAAAACCAGACAGGAACGAACGAAGCAAGAAAAGAAAGAAGAATAGCTGACGGAAACAAAACACCACCATCACCCTCTCCAAAACAAATCAAAATACCCACCACTCCCAATATGGCTAAACAAAAAAACTACCAAGAAGCAAGCAAACAAAACATTTTAACTTAAAAAAACACACAAGCAACAGAATCAAAACTAACAAACCACAGGAGTCAAAACAAAACTTCTAAAACAGACACAAAACCTTCCCCCATCCCTAAAAAACCCACCCCAAAACAAGAAGAAACAAACAAAACAAAACAACAACTAGAAAACGTAAAAAGACGACAAATTCGAATAGCGTGACCATTTTGATTGCTCCATTTTTTTTAAAAACTGAAAGCTAGAAAGCTAAAACTGTGGGGTCAATATAAACTAATGAGTCAATCCTGTTACCACTGACAAGCAGTTTCACACTGGGTTGCGTTTTCGGGGTAGAAAGCAGAAGATGCGGCCAGGTGGGTTTTCCTAGGTGAGGGCATGTTTAAAACAATGAATCATTCTACCAGGAGTCGATCGAATGGGCTCGGGGGGACCTATGACGTGACAGCGCGCTTAATCGGACAGCGCAACGCATTATTTTTCGCCGCCGGTAACAGACCGCAATAGTTAGTTGTTTGTCTGAGCTTTCGATTGAAGACGAAGAAGGGAGGAATGATGTCATTTCGAAGTTTTGCTGAAAAAAAGTGTAGTATACCCAGTTTGAGAAACCTCGCGTTGGTAGGGTTTGTAGAATGAGTGTAGATTTTGTTGAAAGTATTTTTGATTGGATTCGTGATTTATAGTTGGTTGGTTTGATTGATTGATTGGTTTTGTTTATTTGTAGCGATTTTACGTGCAAAGTTGGCTGGGGGGTCGGGGGGGGGGGTGAGGGGGGGGAACAAGTCTACATAGTTGAAGATAATTTCGTGTAAGTGATTGTGCAATACGGTAAATAAAATCATTTTTAATATCATTCGCGTTTTGTTTAGGGTGTTTGGTTTTTGTTTTGTTTTGTTTTGTGTTTGTTTTTTGTTCTTTTAGGGATGGGGTGCACAGTGGTGAATTGTTTTGATGTTGTTGTTGTGGTGGGGTCGGTCGGTCCGTCGGTGGTGGTATGTGGAACTGTAGATTAAATTTTTTTAATTGTTTTTCGTCTATTGTGGGCCGGTGGTCGGGTAGTTGTAGATATTTTTGTTGCTCTTGTTGTTGGGAGTGGGGGTAAGTTGATGGTGTGGGTGGTAGTGGTCGGTATGTGGTGGTTGTCGTCGTGGCGGCCAGAGGCGGTTAGTGAATGGTTTTCCGAGTTATCTCATATTTTATCGATTTCGACGATCGTCGAGGTCGGTAGGAGGGGTAAAAGTGTGTGTGTGTGGTGGGGTGGTGGGGGTGTGGTGTGATGTGGTTGGTGTGTGTGTGTGTGGGTGTGCTTTGTGCTTATGTTGGTAGTGGTCGGGTGGTGGTGTCTGTGATTTGTAATAGTGATAATTGTTGGTGGTTGATCCAGTGGGTGGTAATTGTGGTTGTAGAATTGCAGATTTGTAAAATGAAGAGTCTTGTATTCGTTGTTGTTTATTTGTTCATTGTGGTGGAGGTGGTTTGTTTTTGTTAGTGTGGTGGCGGCGATGGTGTTGTTGGTAGTAGAATGTTAAAATGTTATTCAGTAAAGGGAGAGTTGTTGTGGGTGTATTTTTCAGTTTTGTTCTCTAATTTACGCTTCTCGTAAAAAGGTAAAGGTGTCCCATAACCTATGTGGTTGTAGGGGAGAGAGGCATCAGAGACCTCAACTTCTTAAGGGGCCAGCATATTGAGGGCGGGCCCATCACCTCTCCCTCGCTGCTTTACCTTCCCTGACCCTAAAGAG
Organism: Rapana venosa; assembly: GCA_028751875.1. Taxonomy (NCBI): domain Eukaryota; kingdom Metazoa; phylum Mollusca; class Gastropoda; order Neogastropoda; family Muricidae; genus Rapana; species Rapana venosa. The sequence continues at coordinate 27,961,834 of CM054154.1, read as the reverse complement.
GGCAGGTACCCATTTACAGGGCTGGCCGGTGAACTGGGGGAAACTGTACTGAAGCCAAGGCCCAGCGTAAAACGGTCCACCCATCCAACTTGGTAACCACGCTGACGCTGCCCCTTTACTTGGCTGGGGGAAATCGGAATGTGCTCGACAACTGAGCTATCCCGTCCCCACACAAGATCAGAATAATTTTTTTTTAAATTCAGAGAGAATAGGCCTGTAGCAGCTTTGTCCTTCTTTCAAACTCATACATCTGCTTACACTTTGTTTGTTCTTCTTCTTCTTCAAACACTCAGACATTAACTATTGTTGTCTGTTAAAAATTGTGAGCAGAAACGCGTTCGGCTGCAGTTAAGCGCCTGACAAGTCAGGCCCAGCGCATCCGACTTCGGTGTGGGTGAGAACTGTTATCTGTTATGTCTATCTGGGGGGGAGAAATGAGCAGGAGGGAATGGACCAAGAAGGCAGAGTCAGAAGAAAAGAAGGAAGACGGTGACAGGAAGGAAAGAGCAGAAACAAAAATCGAGAGGATAGATCGAGGGAAGTCTGTGCTACAGAACTTTCCTGGAAGGCTTGGAATGCTGTTTATACCGGTATTTGTGCTGGGCTTTGGGTATGTGTTATGATTATTATAATAATGTATGGAGTTATTAGCGCTGGAATCTTGTAAAGCAACAAGTCAAAGCGCTCAAGGATTTCATTTCTACCACTTTAAGTACGGGCTAGATTTCTCTCAGTGAAAATTCGGGCTCTCTCCCGGGGTGGAGCGCGTCGCCACAAGAGCAGCTCCTCCTTTTTTTTTTTCTTTTGTCCTGTCTGACAAACTGTATTGGTTTTCCCTTTCTTGTGCAGTGGTGGCAGGTGTTTGGTTGTGTACTGCGCTGTGTTGTTCTTCTTATGTCACTTTTTTTAAATACATGTATGGCTGGTAACTCACATGAAAATTGTTCTGTTTGCTGATCATAAAGTGAGTTGATGTGATACTGACAGGACAACCCCCCACCCCACCCCTCCCCCCTCCCCACACCTCACCAGACATCCCACTGGGAGCTTAACCAAATTTCCGTTTGGACCCGAACTTTTCCCCTTACACTAGTTCATTGATTGGTGGGGTCTGGGCGCTAGTCTTTCGGATGATGAGGCGATAATCCGACGGTCCGTGTGTTGCACATACTTATTTTTAGCGCTTGTAAAAGAACCCACGGCAACAAGAGAGAGGTCCCTGGCAAATTTCTGTTAGAAAAAAAGCCACTCTGGTAGGGAATAACAAATACTGTTGCAGACCACCGGTGGAGAGGAAAAAAAAGGTGGTGTGGCGCTGCTCTATGTGGAAGCGTTGACGCACTCTCGGACAGCAGCCCGAATTTCATGAAGAGAATATCTGCCCGGTCTTTTTTAAAGTTGTATAATTTATAATAAATAAAATAAATTATCACTGACTAATTTCTGTTTTGTTTTCAGATCAGTAAAAATCCCCCAAAAAGAATAAAAAAATCCGCCTCCTGATACAAGCCCTTCTCGTGCAATCCTTGCTAGGGGTGGCTTGATGTCAAGTACCTCTCCGACCACCCTCAGCACCGACGCGAGAAAATGCGCGAGAGGAGGCAAACAGACCGAGATTCTGGGCGGGATTTTACGTCTACCAATAGGTTACCTGAATCGTGGTGCGGTTCTGAGCAGACCTCCACCGGAACTACGTCAGAAAGTTTCGTTCTCCTAATATTTCACAAGTTCCTTCAACATCAACAACAACAACAGCAGCAGCAACAACCAGAACTGCAGAAGAGATGCAACCTCACCATCGTTTTCCTTGACAAAGAATACTACCAAACGTGTCGGCTGGTGTCTTCCCCACTGTCATCTCAAGTTTGATCATTCTCTTCTACAGCCACTGTGGGGATATCAACAAACAGCAAACTCTGATTTGGGACCGTGTAGTACAAGTTTCGTATAGAAGCCAGCCCAATCGCAGGGGACTTGTTGATGGGACCTGGCAAATTTTTCGACAATCAGAAAGCAGAAATCTACCCTTGAGAAGTTTTCCGCCAGTGACGCACGAAGACTTTCCACCAATGAGTAACGAGGAGATTGCTGGGACACAACTCTAATAGAGGAAGACTGGGATGACAGAAAAGATAAGAGCCGATCTATATGCCGTGGAGTGTCGTCGAGAATTATGAGCTTTCGACGTGCAGCAACTGTCAGAAACGAAAGCAGCCAGGACATGCAGAGAGAGTAGTGGAGCGATGAGTTTTTCGTTATTGTTTGTGAGGAAGGTTCCATTGGGTATTTCAGGAAACACTTATTCACGTATAGTACGTACAAAGGAGACTTGTCTGAACCTGTCTTTGTAGGGATAAAGGAAATCTGTGTTTAAGTTTGAAACCAAAAGTGTCCTTGGGGAATCGATCCTGGGAAAGTTCGTTATGGGTTTTGGATTTTCTGGACTCCGGGTATCACAGTGGGTTAGAGCTATTCGTATGTATTGTGAATTACTGGTATGAAACATTTTTCCATTTTGGGGGAATGCACCTGTGAGATTTTTTTTTTTTTTTTGGGGGGGGGGGGGGGGGAAATTGTAAGAATATTTGGGGGAATTGTGCTGTAAGAAACATTTTTATTCTGTAAGATACTTATGGGAATTGCTGTAAGTCTATATTTTTTCTGTAGATATTTTTGGGGAATTGCAGTAAGATTTTTTGTTTTTGAATTGCTGTGGAGAACTTGTTTGGGGAAATTGCTGTAAGGTTATTTTGGGGGAAATTGCTGTAAGAAATACTTTTGGGGAGGGATCGATGTAAGAATATTTTTTGGCGAAATCCACTGTAAGAATTTATTTTTTTTTTTGGGGGGTGGGGGTGGAGAAATTGCGGTAAGAATATTTTGGGGGGGAAAATCGCTGTAAGAATGCTTTTCTGTAAGAATATTTTTCTGCAAGACTATATTTTTTGAAATTAATTGCTGTTAGATTATTTTTGGGGAAAGTGTTTGTGTGTGGGTGTGTGTGTGTGTGTGTGTGCGTTGTGTGTTGTGTGCGTGCGTGCGTGGGTGTGTGTGTGTAGATAGATGAATATTGTTGACAGAAAGCAGTTTTGATGCACACTCGCTTTAAAAAAAATCCCCAAACAATCTTAAATTACTTCAAGATGTTTATTAGGGTTCAATTAAAAGTAATACAAATAGGTGTACACATCCACCGTTCATTGTTCAATTGGAGAGCAAGGGAGAAGTGAGAGAGTATCTTGATATTATTCAGAACATTTTTTCACTACATCTTCCACATGCAACATGGGGACAAGCAATATATAAACAATAAATATTATACTTCAACAGCAGGCGCGTGCACACCCTCACACCTCCACACACACACACACCACACTCAACACACCACTCCACACCACACTTTGTGTTGATTGAATATCCCATAGAAAGATCATCTAAAAAATAAAACAACTACAATAATGGTAATCACTTCCCATCGTTATATCACACACACAACACACACACACACCACACACACACAACACACACACACACACACACAGAAATTGGTCGTCTTTTCAATACCACGAAGATATTATTTGAGCAACACACCTTAAGTTTGGGGCAGCACAATTCAGTCAGGCTGGCCCCGGTGGAGTTCACAGCTCTTAAGATGCATGCTGGGCAATAGTATGTTGTTCCTATCACCAGCTACACAGTCTAGTCTAGTCTTTTGCGGAAGATTCATGAGGATTTAAATTTTAATGCTGGAACAAGAAATTGTTGTTTTGTAGTGTTGTGTAGTATAGTGAACCTCGTGGGGTGGAGGAAGCTGGTTGCAAAATCTTCAGTGATGCCCCAATGGTTTACTAGACTACGGGATAGGAATGAAGTGCAAGGGAGTGCCCGACGTGGGAGTGTGGTGGAGTGGAGTGGAGTGGAGTGGAGTTGAATGCAGTGGTAATTGTGTGGTGTCGGTGGAGTGTAGAGAGAGTTGTTTTTGTATCCCCATACCTTCTTTTACAGTATCCTCGCTATTGTGTTCGTTGGTGTTGTGGTGTTGGTCTGTAGTGTGAGTGGAAGGGTGTGTGTGTTGTTTGTATGTGTGTGTGTGTGTGTGTGTGTGTGTGGTGCTGTAGTGTATGAGTATGTGTATTTATTTTTTATTTTATTCTTTATATACTTTTTGTTAATAGCAAGGATAATGGAATAAGCACTTAATGCGCTTTTTTGTCATACAGTCCCCGTGTGTATGCGGTTTTCGTAAATTCTGTAATCTGTCCCAACCGGCACAAATTGGGCCTACTCCTTACGATAAGCGGAACAGGACTGTAACAGTTACTGTGCGCAAGATGTTCGGCGTGCGTTCGCTCACGGGGCCCTATGGTTTATAAGTCTCATCGAAAAGACTTATATGTGTGTGTGTGTGTGACATCAACCGTCTAATATATGGGTTTGTGTGCGCGCGCGCTGGAGCGCGCCGAAAATGTAAGTGTGTGTACACGTGCTTTTGCTAGATATCCAAACGTGCGTTTTACACAAATCATTATCATTGATTTTATTCTCGAATAGCCAGAATGAAAGAAAAAAACCCAACAAAACAACAGTGTCGATTATCTCCTCTTTTTTCCATTAAAACAATAAAGACAGGTTTGGGTTGTTGTTGGGTTTTTTCTCTTCCTCTAATTTAAGTTAGTTGGGGTTTTTGGTTCATCTGCAGCTCCCGAGGTTAACCAATGGTGAGATTTTGCACAGACGTCCTTTTTTTTAATAACCAATCAAAAAACTGAGGCAGCTGCTTTCGACTTCGGAGTTATTTGGGATACTGATTCCATTCTGTTGCAATACATCGTTGTCGAAAATCTCAACACAACGTACGTGAAATGAATGTTGGACGAAAGATGTATCATCTAACGAGGACAACCATGCCTGGTTTTTTAATAATAACAACAACAACAACAACAACACAAACAAACAACAACAAACAATAAGAAGCCTCATCAGGTCGTTTGGTGTACTGTAAACAGTATCACAGACAGCAGCTTAAGGAAAAGCGCAAGGTTTTGTCCACACATACACAGAGCGCGGCGCGCACGCACGCAACACGTACACGCACAGACAACACACTACTACACACAATACACATACAAAAGTACACACAGAGTACATTAACACAGCTACACACACACAACTTCCACATCACAACTACTTATAAGCACACAACACACTCACACACACACCCACACTCACACACCACACAAGTCCAGGATGAGACTATAAACCGAGCCCCAGTCTTCTGAGCGCGACACGTTAAAACCTGTTCCGCGTTTCGTAAGTAGTAGGCCATTGTGTGCCGGAGGGAAACAGATGGACAAGCAATTTTAAAAAATAGCTACACTCGGAGGGAATGGATGTAAAATAAAAAAGTACAAAATAGCTTATTACATTATCCTCGAGGTAAAAGAATAAATTATTAATAACAATTAAAAACCCACTAAACAAATGAAACAAAATCTGTCGTGACTGCCTATGAAAAGCAGGAAACTATATTTTTAAAAAAATACCCCCCCCCCCACTCCCTCAACTTCGATTTGCCTACTCTTACTTCCGTGCCTGTCGTGAACTGGGGCTATGGGGGTCAGAGGTTATAGTGCAGAGGGTCACGTGCATGGCTAATTGTACTGTATTGTTTTGCATACCACTTTTAAGTCAGGGCAGATTTCTCTCTGTAAAATTCGGGCTGTTCTCCCTCCCCGGGGAATGCACGTCGCCACAAGAGCAGCGCCACCCATTAATTATTTTTTTTATATGTCTTTTTCTTGTCTGCAGCTGTTTTTGTCCCTCCCCCCTCCCCCGCTATCAGAATTGCATTTTTTTTTTCTTACAGAATTTTTTGCTCAGGGACAACTTCCTTGTTGCCGTGGGTTCCTCTTTTACGCGCGCTAAATGTGTGTAAGGCGCATATAATGTAGCCTAATACACATGTAGTGGTTACCACTGCAAGTGGGGATATCGTACGAAGCCTGGCTTCGCGAATATGCCTAGTATCGTTCGTCAATTGGGATTTTAGTAGGTGGTGTCCTGTCCTATAATTATACGTTAGTTGAGAACGGACGTACTGAAGTGACCTAGCGGCAGTGCAGGGCCGGCCTCCTCTGGTTGGTGGCCTTACGGCGGCCTAACAGTGATAAACTCCAACTGTGAGCTTCTGACTCTGAAGGTGCGATATAACCAGTGTATATTCTCTCTCTCTCTCTCGCTCTCTCTCCTCCGTGTGTATATATTTATTATATATATTTTTATATATATATATATATATATATTTATATATATATATATATATACACATATATGAAAACAGCAGAACAGAAACTCACTGAAGATAAACAGCATCCCCACAAACACAACAACAACAACCACAACAACAAACAAAACTCAAACAATACTTGTTTTACAGGCAAACTTACAAGGTTGAAAAAATAAATCACTCATTACTTGGAGTCTCAAACCCCAAGAAGTAACAACAAGTATAAAACCCAAAGCACCCCCCAAAAAAAACAACAACAACAACCAAAAACCACCACCACCACACAACAACAAAACCAAACAAAAAAGCAAAACAAACGAGACCCCCCAAAAAAAAACAAACAACAGTAACAACATCAACAATGACACACCCTCATAGAAGAAGAAGAATACACCAAAGACAAATCAAGATAAAAACTAAACTATCGAACCTTTTGATCTTTAAACACCCAAACTTGCTTGATACATAGTAACAATACTCGATTCTCTCTTGTTGGTACCAAAATAATGAATGGCATTCACTGGTAACATAAACTACAGACGAAAACCTGTCTAACGTAGCTAATTGAGTCCTTCAGATAAGACTATAAACCTAGGCCCCATGTAGCGAACGAGACAGAACCTCTTCGCAGACGTTTAAAGTCTGTCACGCCGACTTTGCGCAACGTTATGGCCATTGTAAGTGCCGGTTGGGAACAGACGACAGAATTTACAAAACCGCATACACATGGGGACTGGTTGAAAAAAAAGCCACATAAGTGTTTATTCCATTATCCTCAATATAAAAGAATAAAATAAAATAAAATAAATAAAATTGATGGCACATAGAAATTTTACAGTTCTTAAGAAAGGACACCTTTGAGACAAATAAAAACGTTAAGAGGAGAAGGAGGGAGGCTAGATCTAGGTGATTTTTTAAAAATATCACTGCATATAAAAATACGTCTATTTTCATCCACAAATTGAATTATAGCTCAATTCAACACCATAGTGGAGATATGGGGTACAAAGTAGGGTTCTAACTCTCAGAACACGGATTTATAGTTTAATTTCTGCTATTTTGTTTTTTTAAACAAATTTTGTAGAAAAATAAAACAAACCCTCCCTTCAGTTTTGCCTGAGTTATTTCTCTTCTGCAAATGGCTTCCTCTTCCCCCCTCCTCCCCCACCCTACTGTGGCTTTTTCAGTACTAGTTTTAATTCAAAATAAATACATTTCTGAAGTTTGTGACCCGTGATACTCACAACCATGCCTTCAGGTAAGAAAAGAAGAGGTAAAAAAGCTTGTAATAGAAACTTCCAAGGCAATAGGTACACAAAACGACCACGATTGGACCGAGAAAGTTGTGGGGAAATTGACAATGAAGAAACGGAATGTTCGGATGAAGTTAAATCTGGTGAATGCTTAAGTGCCATGCCCACACGAAGTGAAAGAAAACTGTTGAATCGATAAACTGTACCTGATGATTGATGTGTTGAATCTATTATATGTGAAAGGGGTAAAGAAGATAGTGCACGTAGTGATGAATACAGCAGCGAGACTGACTCTGAACCAAACGAGGATGATGTTTTTAGTCAAGAGTGTGAAGGCTTCAGGTTGGTTGATGTTGATATTCTCAACTGCAACATTATGTCGCACGCCCAGTTATCTTGTAAGTTCTGCCATAGTAATGTGAAACTTTATGAAGTTGAAAGGAAAGGGCTGGGTAGCATGTTTGCTTTCATGTGCAGAAATAAAAAAACGTGATAAGCAAGAGTCTTTTCCCTCATGTCCAGTTATCTCAGAGGGAAATGCATCTATTCAGTGAACAGACGGTGTGGTTTTGCGATGAGGTGTATTGGAAGAAACCATGCAGAATTCAATCAGTGTGGACTTGTGTGGCTACAAAAAAGCAGAGGCAGCAGGAACTGTCAGGGGCTACAAACTCACCAACAATTTAGCAGAAGCAGTTATGGGGGAGATCGAGCCAGTTTTTAAAGACTTGGCAAGAACTGAACTTCTGCGTAAATGCCTGAAAGGATGTATACCCAGAATGCCAATGAGAGCATCAACAACCTTATCTGGAAACTTGGCCCTGAAACAAAACACCATGGCAAGAGTGTTGTTGAAACTGCAGTGGCTGTAGCAGTTGTTATCTTCAGTGATGGCTGTTCCAGACTGGGAGATATTACGCGCAATATGAACATTAGTGTTGGGCATTCCTCGGCTTCATTTCTTTGCTGACAAAGATGCTTTGCGCATAATGACAGCACAAAGACCGGCCCTGCTAAATTCCAAGGAGTACAGGAAGAAGAGAAGACTCAGGAGGCTTGGCAGAGATGAGGAGCAGGCTGAACAAGGAGGATTTCCCTACCACGCTGGTGTAAGGTAGGCTGACTTCATGTTTTCCGCATGCAGATTTTTTCCAAGTTGTGGTCCGTTTTTACACCATATTTTCCCTAATTTTTAAGCTAGAGCCTTCGAATTTTGCATGGAGATAGCTTTTACCAATCCCTGTGTCCTGAACTAAATTGACAGACATTAGACTTATAGGAGTAAATTGCCAACTTTAAGTTTTGTTAAATGTTAAAGAAATCTACAAATTTATACGCATTGCATGATGCACATAAGACACAGCGTACACTTTTCCTTAGTACAAGTTCCATAATTTTTTTTTCTCTAAACCAAAACAAAATCATCTACAAATTACGAATACGAAATTAATATAAAAAAAATGTAAAAGATGTAGCGACCACATTTAGTCAGAATATTTACCAAAATACTTTGCAGTTATTTTACTTACTTAATTATTTTTCTCAAAATTTAGCAAAACGTGTGACATGAACATATAATTATTTTCCTTCAAAGAGTATTAATTTTAAATCAGTCAAGGTTATCACCAAATTTTATCATAGTTCGTTGAACGGTTTCCTAGGAACATAAATAAACAACAACAACAACAACAACATCAACAACAAATAATAGCCCACCGTCAGATAGGTTTGGCTCCTGTGAATGACAAGCAATCACTTACTGATAATTTACCTCTCCTCTCCTCCCCTCCCCTCACCTGTCCTCTCCCCTCCCCTCCCTCTCATCTCTCTCTCTCTCTCTCCTCTCTTTCTCTATCTCTCTCCTCTCTCTCCCTCTTCTCTCCCTTCTCCCCCCTTCTCATTTATCTCTCTCCCCCTCTCTCTTCTTCCCCTCTCTCTCTCCCTCTTCTCCTCTCTCTTCCCTCCCCTCCCCTCTCTCTCTCTCCCTCCCTCTCTCTCTCTCTCGCTCTTTCTCTTTCTCTGTCTCTTCCCCCCTCCTCTCTCTCTCTCTCCTTCCTCTTCCCTCCCCCTCCCCTTCCTCGCCCCTTCCCCCCCCTCTCCTCTCTGTCTCTCCCTCTCTCTCTTTCTTTCTCTGTGTGTGTCTCTCTCTTCCCCCCCCCCCTCTCTCTCTCTCTCGTTTTAAAAAAAATGTACATCCACTTCCCAAATTCATACGATTTTGTAAACTTTGTCTTCCGTTTTCGTGCACAAAATTAGAGAAAGAGAACTCGAATTCGAACTGGAATATTTTATTACGGGTAATGGGATAAGCCAGAGGCTTCTGTACACCACGCCCTCAGACAACCTCCCCCCCCCCCCCCCCCCCAATGATAACAAGAAACAAACAAGCTATACAAACACGATTGAAGCAGTAAGTTCATAAACGAACCAATAAAAAAAAACCACAACAAAAATAAATCATACAATTATTTTAATAACAACTACTCGAATTATCCAATCAATTCATTAAGCCCTTCACACACACACCCCACACAGCACCACGCACACACGAACACACACACACACTGCACGCACGCACGCACGCACGCACACCATAACACACAACGCACACACACAACGCACACACACACACTATATACACACACACCATTACACACACCACTCACACACACCATACACACACACACACTCTCTCTCACCTTACACGCGTACACTCGCACACACACACACACACACACACACACACACACACACACACACACACAACACACACACACACACACACACACACACCATCTACA
>CM054154.1:27938994-27941494 GCA_028751875.1 Rapana venosa | reverse complement strand
CTCTCTCTATCTATATATCTATCTATCGTCTGTCTGTCTGTCTGTCGGTCTATTGTTGTCTGTGTCTGTCTGCTGTCTATCTATCTATCTATCTGTACTGTCTGTCTGTCTGTCTGTCTATCTATCTATCCTTATTATCTTATCTATCATCCATCCATCTATCTATCTATCTATTATCTATTATCTATCTATCATCCTATCCTATATCTATTATCTGTCTGTTTGCCTGCCTTGTTAGCAATCTATCTATCTATCTTTCTATTCTATTCTATCTATCTATCTATCTTTCTATCTATATATCTATCTATCTATCTATCTATCTATTATATCTTCTATCTATCTATCTATCTGTCTGTCTGTTGTCTGTCGTCTTTCTGTCTGCTCTGTCTATCTATATATTATCTATCTGTCTATTCTTTCTTGTCATCTATCTATCTGTCTTGTCTATCTATCTGTTTGTCTATTATCTATCTATCTATCTATCTATCTATCTGTCTGTCTGTCTATCTATCTATCTATCTATCTCTCTATCTATTATCTGTCTGTCTGTTCTGTCTTTCTGTCTGTCTATCATAACTATATATCTATCAATCTTTATTTATCTATCTATCTGTCTATCTATCTGTCTATATCTTTCTGTCCATCTATTATTTGTCTGTCTATCTATCGTTTGTCTATCTATCTATCTATCTATCTATCTATCTATCTAATTAATCTATCTATCTATCTAATCTATCTATTATCTGTCTATCTGTCTGTCTATCTATCTATTATCTATTATTCTGTCTGTATGTCTATCTATCTGTCTATCTATCTATCTATCTATCTATCTATCTATCTATCTATTATCAATATATCTATCTATCTGCCTATCTATCTATCTTTTATCTATCTATCTATCTATCTATCTGTCTGTCTGTCTGTCTGTCTGTCTGTCTGTCTGTCTGTCTGTCTATCTATCTATCTGTAAAATTTTATTATGATCATAGGTTCATGGTAAACGGGAAACAACTCTGGTTAGATAAAAGAGATATTTAAAAAAACACACCCTCCAAACTAGTTACCTTTACATTTGAACCTCGTTATTTATTCTTTTATTTCTGAGCATAATGAAATAAGCATCCATGTGCTTTTTTCCCATCTAGTCCCAGTGTGTATGGAGTTTAGTAAATTTTTGTCATCCGTTCAGTGTTTGTTAGAGAGAAAAAAAATCATATTAATTTTTTTTCAGTACTTGAGCTACGGTCAGTTTCCTCCCCTGCATAACATCCACCCATCCCACCACCACCCACCACAACAACAACAACCCACACCACCACCACACAACAACAATACACCACAACACCATTTCCCCACCCCCACACACAACACAACCCACCCCACCACCCAACCCCACCACCACACAACACAACCCCACACCCACCCAACACCACCCCACAACAACCACAACCCACCACCACCCCCACACACCACCACAACAACCACAACCCCCACACAACCCCAACACACCACAAACAACCACAACCCCCACCACACCCCCCAACCAACCAAACCACCTACCACCGCCACCACACCACTACTACCACCACCACCACACCACACTTCACAAACCCCCCCACCCACCCCAACCCCCGCCACAAAAACTTCAACCCCACACAACACAGACAAAAGAAAAATATATTAAAATTTGTTTAAAAAAGGGGGGGGGGTGGGGGCAAACAGTACCATTTACAGTGTTGTAGGGGGGGGATGTCCCGCGCGATGTGGAGGAAGTGGTCCGCAATTTGATACGGGCATCGTGGGAGTAGGCGGCCTTGTATATGTAGTTCGCTCTTTGGGATGTTCCTGTGGCTCTTCGTTCTTCGTGCGCTTTTAGAGCAGAAAGAGAGAGAGGGGGGGAGAGAGAGAGAGAGAGAGAGGGAGAGAGAGAAGAGGAGAGAGATGAGAGAGGAGGGAGAGAGAGAGAGGAAGGGAGAGAGAGAGTGAAAAGGGGAGAGAGAGAGGAGATGGGGGGAGAGGGGTGGAGAGGGAGAGAAGAGAGGAGAGAGAGAGCGAGGGAGGGGAGACAGAGAGAGAGAGAGGGGGGGGGGGAAGGAGTGGAGGGAGAGGGGTGGAGGGGAGAGAGAGAGTGAGAGAGAGAGAGGGAGGGAGGAAGAGGAAGAGAGAGAGAGAGAGAGAGGGGAGGGGGAAGGAGATGGAGGGAGAGGGGTGAAGAGGGAGAGAGAGAGTGGGGAGAGAGAGAGGGGGATTTGGGAGAGAGAGAGAGAGGGGGAGGGGAGAGAGGAGAGAGAAGGGTGGAGGAGGGAGTGGGAGAGAGAGAGAGGAGAGGAGGGGAGGGAGAGAGAGAGAGAGACAATAAAAAATTTCTTTTATTTCGAGGATCATGAATAAGCACTATGTGCTTTTTTTTTTTACATCCAGCCCCCGCCCTTAGGGATATATATATTTTATATATATTTTATATATATATATATATATTATATTTATATTTTATATATAT
>CM054154.1:27918994-27931494 GCA_028751875.1 Rapana venosa | reverse complement strand
CACATACACATACACCACATACACACATACACACATACACATACATACACATACATACATACATACATACATACATACATACATACATACATACATACATACATACATACATACAGACTCCTCTTACGTTTTTTCAGCTTTCGTCGACGTTGGCAGACGACGACGACGACGAAGACGACGACGATGACCGTGACACCAGATGATGTTGCAATGATAATAATTAAAGCGTTCGTTGCTCTTTCTGTCATATTTTGACACGCTGAAAAATACACACGCACACATGCACACACACACACACACGCACACATACACGGCGCGCGCGCCGCACACACACACACACACACACACACACCACATAGATGGCTTGATGAAAAAAAGCAAATGCACTGCTTATTCAATGTACCATCTGAAAATAAAAGTTTGACTTTGACTTTGACTTTGACTCACACACACACTGAAACTAAATGCATTGATAAACAAATTCAGAAAAAATGGTAAATGTCTATGTGGTGAGAACATCACCAATACTCATATACTTTTTGACTGCCAGAGTGTAAAACCTTTCATGTCCCATTTTTCTGAAAATTCCCTTACCAGCATATTCAATAATTTAAAACTGGCATTCAAAATTGTGAAAGGTCTTTATCGCAGTCCCTTAGGACATTTGTTATAGTTGCATTAACGTTAATGACTTGATTTTATGTTTTTTTATAATTCCTGTTGCATTGCCAAGTTTCTTTATGTGATTTTTTTTGTAAAAGCATGGTTGGTGTTTTGGGGGGGCTTAATTTTAATTTTTTATTTATCTATTTTTTTGATTAATAAGACATCCACCCCTCCATTTGTTCCCCCTCGTTTTATATCACTAGAAGTGAACAGACGTAAAATTGAAGTCAACAACAACAACAACACACACACACACACACACACACACACACACACACACACGCACGCACGCACGCACGCACGCACGCACACACAAACACACACACACACAGAAGTCAACAACAACAACAACAACACACACACACGCACGCACGCACGCACGCGCACACACACACACACACACACACACACACCACACACCACACACACACACACACACACACGCACGCACGCACGCACGCACGCACACACACACACACACACACACACACACACACACACACACACACACACACACACACACGCACACGCACGCACGCACGCACGCACGCACGCACACACACACACACACACACACACACACACACACACACACACACACACACACACACCGGGGGAGGGATGGCCTAGTGTTTAGAACATTGCGCTGGCAATCTGACGACCTGGGTTTGATTCCCGTTCAAGGGGATATTTTCCCCCTGGAGTTAACATCAGTGCAGACTCCACTCTCCCCAAAAGTCCTTCGGATGAGACTGTAAACCGAGGTCCTGTGTGCGAACGCACGCAGAACATCTCGCGCGCACGTTAAAAACGCGTCCCGTCTTTCACAAGAGTAGGCCACTTCGAGCCGATAGGAACAGATGACAAAAACCTCCCCCACCCCCCAAAAAAGAAAACCACAACAAAAAACCCACCCAAAAAAGAACAACAACCCCCCCCCAAAAAAAAACAACCCACACACCAACAAAAAACAACAACAAAACAACCACCCAAACAAGAACCAATACCCAATACCCCCCCCCCCCCCCCCCTGCAAAAAAAACACCAAACAACAAAAAACAACCACCCCAAAAAAATCAACACCCCCCCCCCGAAACACAACAACAACAACACACACACAACAAAAAACAACCACCCAAACAAGAACCAACAACCCCCCCAAAACCAAACAAACAAACAAAAAAACAAAAACCCCAAAAGAACCAGCAAAAGCCCCCCCCCCAAAAAAAAAACAACAACACAACAACACAACAACAACCCCAAAACCCACAACAACAACAAAAAACAAAAAAACAAACAAAAAACAAACCAAAAAAACCACACACACACAAAAACAGCAACAAACTGCATGCACAGAGGTGTTGCGTTTAAGAAGCGGACCTTGCAGACGGAATGCGGCTGCCCTAACGGCGGGCTAAACGGTCACCGTACATGAACTAACCGTTAGTGAACCTCGGAGATCAAGCCGAGGAAGGAAAAAAAAAAAAACAATAAGAGAAAAAGAAAAAATGATAACGAATCAACGGGAGAGAAAGAAAAAAATAATCAGTTTACAAACTCGAAATGGAACAGAAACGAACAGAATAACGAACAGAAATGGAACAGAAACGAACAGAAATGGAACAGAACACGAGAACAAGAAAATGGAACAGAAACGAACAGAAAAGGAACAGAAATGGAAACGAGAAATGGAACAGAAAAACGGAACAAAAAAATGGAACAGAAACGGAACAGAAATGGAACAGAAACGATCAGAAATGGAACAGAAACGGAACAGAAATGAGAAACAGAAATGGAACAGAAAGGAACAGAAGAAATGAACAGAAAAAAAAAGAAAAACAAAACGGAACAGAAACGGAACAGAAATGGAACAGAAACGAACAGAAATGGAACAGAAACGAACAGAAATGGAACAAAAACGGAACAAAAACATCAGTGCAGACTCCACTCCTACCCCCCCCCCCCCCCCCCCCCCCCACCACAAAAAAAAAGTCCTTCGGATGAGACTATAAACCGAGGCCCCGTGTGTGCGAACGAACGCACGCCAGAACATTGCGCACACGTTAAAATCCTCCTTTTCCGCTTTTCGTAAGAGTAGGCCATTGTGTGCCGGTGGGAACGGATGACCGAATTGACAAAACTTGCATACACACGCGGGGACTGGATGTAAAAAAAAAAAGCACATAAGTGCTTATTCCATCATCCTCGATCTAAAAAAAAAAATTAAAATACAAAACAAAGAAAACCCCAGAGGAGGTGGGGGAGGTATGGGGTAAGAGGACTGACATGGTAATAATTATTTATTTATTTTTATTTCTTTATTTATACCACTTTAAGTCACGTCAGATTTCTCGGCGTGAAATTCGGGCTGCTCTCCCCGGTAAGAGCGCGTCGCCACAAGAGCAACGCCACCCTTTTTTTTTTCTGTCTGCAACTGCATTTGTTTCACCTATCATAGTGGCGGTTTTTTTACAGAATTTTTGCCAGGGACAAACTCTCTTGTTGCCGTGGGTTCTTTTACGTGCGCTGAATAATGTTTGTGTTAACACACGGGACCTCGGTTTATCGTCTCGTCCGAAAGACTAGCGCCCAGACCACTACTCATGGTCTAATCGATGGTGGGGAAAAAAGTTTCGGGTCCAAACGGGATTCGAACCACCGCACACTTCCGACCGGGACTTTTCGCTTTCTAGACAGGCGCGTTACCTCTAGACCACCGATCCATTAAATTATGTAAATACGTATTATGAGCGTGTGTAATAGGTGAAAGGTCTGATGTTATCATAAGTGTCAAAAGCTGTTAAGTGTGTATTGTGAGCCTGTATAATTATGTGAACGGTCTGATGTTACAATAAGTATCTATCGTTGTTCAGTGTGTGTGTTATGAGTGTGTATGGATGCGCACATGTAAGGAGGCCAGTGTGTGTTATGAGCGTGTGTATATTATATGATTATGTAAACAAAAAAGCATGACATAACGATCATTTGAATTATGCGAATGCGTGTGTGTGAAGCGTAGTGTAGTGTGTGTGTATATTTGTAGTTTTGTAGTGTAGAGTGTGTGAGTATGTGTTGTAGTGTAGTGTGTGTGTGTGTGTGTGTGTGTGTGTGTGTGTGTGGTGTGTGGTGTGTATGTATGTGTGTAGTGTGTGTGTGTGTGTATGTATGTTGTGTATGTAGTGTTTGTAGTGTTTGTAGTGTGTGTGTGTGTGTGTGTGTGGTGTGTGTGTGTGTGTGTGTGTGTGTGTGTGTGTGTGTGTGTGTGTGTGTAGTGTGTATGCATGTATGTATGGTATGTATGTATGTATGCATGTGTGTATGTATGTGTGTGTGGTGGTGTATGTGTTGTATGCGTGTTTGTATGTGTGTGTGTATGTTGTATGTATGTATGTATGTATGTGTGGTGTAGTTTTGTGTGTGTGTGTGTGTGTATGTATGTGTGTATGTATGTGTTGTTGTTGTTGACTTCAATTTTACGTCTGTTCACTTTAGTTGTATAGTAGCGCGTTCCCCCCTCCCCCATTCCCTCCTATAAAAACAACCAAAAGACAAACAAAAAAAATAAAAACCAAAAAAACGGAGATGTGGATGTGGTGTTAAAAAAAAAATAATAAATCTGAAAAATTGATGGCTGACTGAATTTAAAAAAAAAAAAAACCAAAGGTCATTAACGTTAATGTAACTATAACAAATGTCCTATGGGACTGTAACAAAGACCTTTCACATTTCAAATGCCATTTTAAATTATGAATTTGTGGTGAGGGAGTTTCGATGTAAAATGGGGCATGAAGGTTTTCACCTGGCAGTCAAAAGTTATGAGTATTAGTGATATTTCCACGGATTTACCATTTTGCTGATTTGGTTATCAATGCATTTAGTTTCATTCTGTGATAGGAAGTATTTTTCCTTGGTAAAACGAGGGGGGGGCTGAACTTGAATGTTCCCCACTGTTAGATTATGCTTTGAATTGCAGTTCTTTAAAAGTCTTTCATTTTGTTGTTATTACTATCAGTGACCTTTCTTCATTTTTTGTTGCGGGAAGCTTACCTTTTGTAAGGATAAAGGCACATGCAATTTATTGCAACCCGTCCATGTTTTGTACCCTTTTTGGCAGCTCTAGTCGCCACTATGGAAAATGACCAGTGCTGTAAGCCCCGACAAGAAAAATTCACACTTATGCCCTTGAAGGTTAAGAGATAGGAGATTAATCTCTATATGTTTTCGAAGTTTTCTTGTAACATGCGATATTAAAAGCATACAATTGCCGATTAGATACGCAAAGAGAATTTGGAAATTACTCACGGCGAATCGAGAAGATATAAGTAAGACCCATTAGTATTGCTACAAGTTCTGCTGTAAATATCGAGTGAGTGTACCAATTAATTGATTTCAATTTGTAACGCTGGTATAAACAAAAGGCAGAACCTGTTTCTGTGATTATCTAGGCGTGATCCATCTGTATAAATTTGAAATGGTCAAAATATTTATGATGGATGTGGGATCGGACATCAGCAACCATTATATTCTGGTTGTCATTCTTGTTTTCATTAGACACCTCTATATCAAAGTGTGCTTTATTCATCTCCCATGATGGGCAAGGTAAGATTGCTTCTCGTGTGTCCATGCTGTGTTGATTGACTTCAGAGTTTTCTACCAGATCAGACACATATGTACTTATGGGCATTAAAGAGGATATATATTTCGCTCTTTTAGGAAAATTAAACTCTGGTAGTGTTTGTAGTATGTGTGTGGTGTGTATGTGTATGTATGTGTACTTGTATGTATGTATGTGTGTGTGTAGTGTAGTGTTTGTAGTGTGTGTGTGGTATGTGTGTGTTGTATGTGTATGTATGTGTGTTTGTATGTATGTATGTGTGTGTATGTATATGTGTGTGTAGTGTAGTGTTAATAGTGTGGGGTGTGGTATGTGGTGTGTATGTGTATGTATGTGTGCTTGTAATGTATGTGTGTGTATGTGTGTGTATGTATGTGTGTGTGGTGTAGTGTTGTAGCGTGTGTGTGGTATGTGTGCGTATGTATATGTATGTGTGTGTATGTATGTGTGTGTATATGTATATGTATATGTGTGTGTAGTGTAATGTTTGTAGTGTGGGGAAATGGGGGGGGGGGGGGGGGGGTGGCACGAGCGTGATGTATTATCATTCATACGATCACCACATGACCATTGTACAGTCTTCTTCTTATTATTATTGTTATTGTTTTATTATCAAGTTTTGCTAGGTGACTATCTTTTTATTTTTTTATATTTTTTTTTTTTGGGGGGGGGGGGAGTTGATTGTGTTCGTAACACATGTGTTTAGGCTGAAACCGGCTTTGGACTTTTCTCTGTCTTAGGAGAGAAAATGCGTCACGCTGCCGTAAAGCCCCTGACAAGTTAGGCCCAGCGCGTCCGACTTAGACATGGGAGAGAATCGTTCTTTTTTCTTCTTTTTAAAAAAAAAAAGTCTTTCTTGGGTGTGTGTGTGGGGTGTGGGGGGGGGGGGGGGGGGGGGGAGGGGGAGGGAGGGCAGGAAATTGACCAAGAAGGGAGAAAATAATAGAAAGGAGGAGGTAGTTGACGGAAGGTAGGAAAAAACAAAAAGAAACAGGCAGACGAAAGAGGGATAGAAAAGAGGGAATTCCTAGCACAGAATTTCCAGAATGGTGGGAGATGCTGGATTTATACTGACAAGCCCCCCCCCAAACCACCCCCCCCCCCCCCCACCCCACCCCGCACCGCTCCCGCACCACAGAGGTAGGGAGTGGGACAAGGAGGGGGGGGGGGGTGAAAAAGAAAGGGCAGGGAAGAGAGGTTTTTGTCTTATCATGTCCTTTAATCCTCTCTGATATAGTGTTTTAGTCAGATATTTCCTTCTCAGAATTTTGGGGGGAATTTTTTTTTTTTTTTTTTTTTTTTTTTTTTTGGGGGGGGGGGGGTTTTTTTTTGGTTTCCCTCCGCTAGAGCTCCCGGTTCCCCAATGGTGACATTTGCGACCGCGGTTTTTTGCCCACCATGGGTAGGTTGGGGGGGTGGGGGGGTGGGGGGGTGGTGGTGGTGATGGTGGGTGGGGGGGTTTTGACGGTGGTGGTGGTGGTGGTGGTGATGGTGGTGGGGGGTGGTGGTGGGTGGTGGTGGGGTGGTGGGGGGGTGGTGGGGTGGTGATGGTGGTGGTGGTGGGTGGGGTGGTGGGGGTGGTGGGGGTGGTGGGGGTGGTGGGTGGGTGGTGGGGGTTTGGGTGGTGGGGTGGTTGGGGGGTGGTGGGGTTTGGGGTGTGTGGGGGTGGGGGGTGGTGTGGTGGTGACGGTGGTGGTGGGGGTGGTTGGTGGTGGGTGGTGGTGGTGGGGGTGGTGGTGATGGTGGTGATGGGGTGGTGGTGGTGGTGAGGTGGTGGTGGTGGTGGTGGTGGTGATGGTGGTGGGGGGTGGGGGTGGTGGTTGGTGGTGTGTGGTGACGGTGGGGTGGTGGTGGTGGTGGTGTGGGGGTGGTGAGGTGGGGATGGGGTTGGTGGTGGTGGTGGTGGGGGACGGTGCGGTGGTGGTGGTGGTGGTTTGGGGTGGTGATGGTGGTGGTGTGGTGGTGGTGGTGACGGTGTAGTGGGGTGTGGTGGTGGTGGTGACGGTGGTGGTGGTGGTGGGGGTTGGTGATGGTGGTGTGGTGATGGTGGTGGGGGTGGTGGGGGTGTGTGGTGGTGGGGTGGTGGTGGTGGTGGTGGTGATGGGACGGTGGTGGTGGTGGTGGCGGTGGGGGTGGTGGTGGTGATGGTGGTGGTGGTGGGGGTGGGGGTGGTGGTGGTGACGGTGGTGGTGGTGGTGAGGGTGGTGACGGGGGTGGTGGGGTGATGGTGGTGAGGGTGACGGGGTGGTGGTGGTGTGGTGGGGTGGTGATGGTGGTGGGGTGATGGTGGTGGTGATGGTGTGGTGCGGGGTGGTGGTGGTGGTGGTGTGGTGGTGGTGGTGGGATGGTGAGGTGGTGGTGGTGGTGGTGGTGATGGTGGGGGTTGGTGGTGGTGGTGATGGTGACGGTGGTGGTGGTGGTGGTGGTGATGGTTATGGGATGGTGGATGGATGGATGGAGGATGATGTATCCCGGGTGTGTTGTGTTTGTTTTTTAAACCCTCCAGTGAAAAACTAGGGTTTTTTTATTTTTTTTATTTTATTTATGTTTTCTTTTTATGAGGAAAAGGGAATAAGCACTCATGTGCTTTTTTTTTTACATCCGTCCCCCGTGTGTAGCGGTTTGTCAATTTTGTCATCTGTTCCCACCGGCACACAAGGGCCCCACTCTTTCGAAAAGCGGACGGTTTAACGTGTGCGCAAGATTGTTCTGCATGCGTTTGAACCACAGACACACACAATACCAAACAGAAAACACACACCACACCCAAACAACAACACACACACCCACCATACACACACACACACACACAAACCCACACCCCCCAACACACACACACACACACACAACACACACACAAACACAGAGAGAGAAGTTATACGTTTTGGGCGGATGGGGAATTTCGCATCAGAGGGCAGGGACAGGAATAAAGGAGATGAAAAAGGAGAGGGAAAAATATACGGTTTAAAAAAGGCATGTTTGAGGCTGGGTTCAAAAACATCATAAGTGGGTTTTGGGGAAGGGGAGAGGGAGGTCATTCCCGTTTTATGGACCCCAAAAAAGAGATAATTATGCAACAGCCAGTACACTCTGTCTCATATACTCATTGGGGCATAGTTAATCTGTTTCACTCATCACGTCATCTGTCCACTCATCACGTACTGGGGCTGTTGCTCTGTTTCATCATCAGTCATCTGTTTCATTTTTACGTATCTGGGACTAGTTCATTTGGTCACTTTTTACGTTCTAGGAAATTAAACCCCCTGGGTCCTTATTTCGTCTCTCCTAACCTTCTCCTGCCCACTCTGCCCAACCCAACTAACCTAAACAACCAAAAATTAAACCCACCTAACCCAACCAACCTAAACCCCCCCAACCCAACCCCAACCAACCTAAACCAAACCAAAAACCTACCTAACCTTTCCCTAAACAACCCAACTAAATCCCTAAACCTAACCCTACCTAACTCTAAACCTTCCCTTTTCTTAAACCTAACTTAACCTCCAACCTAACCTAACCCAAAACTAACCTCCTAACTTCTTTCCTAACCTAACCCAACCCAACCCTACCTAACCTAAATCTAACCCAAACCCTAACCTAACTTAACCTACCTAACTCCCCAAAAACCCCAACCTAACCACCCTTCCCCTTAAACCAACTTAACCTAACCCAACCCCAAACCAAACCCCAACCTAAAACTAACCAACCAAACCCAACCCCAAACTCTAACCTAACCCAACCCCAACCTACCCTAACCTTAACCCAACCCAACCCCAACCTAACCCACCCTAAAACCCAACCTAACCAACCCAAAACCCCTCCTAACAACCCTAAACCCCAACCCCTAACCTAACCCAACTATAATAAACCCCAACTCTAACCCAAACCCCCCCCAAAAAATCTAACCTAACCCCCTACCCCAAAAAAACCCCAACCCAACCCAAACCAAACCCTAACCCTAACAAAACCACCCCAAACCCCACCTACCTAACCTTTTAACCAAACCCAACCTAACCTAACCTAACCCAACCCCCCCAAAACCCAACTAAACCTTTAAACCCAAAACCCCTTTAACCCAAACCCCAAACCCCCTTTTTCCCAACCCAAAACCCTAAACCCAACCAATAAAACCCCCAATCCCAAACCCTAACCCCCTAACCTAAACCCCCTAACTAACCCCTAAACCACCCACCTACCCTAACCTAACCCTAACCCTAACCCCAAACCTAACAAATACCCTAACCCTTCCCAAACTAACCTAACCCTCTAACCTAACCTAACCTAACCTAACCCAACCTAACTAACCCCTAACCTAAAACCCCCCCCCTTTAAACCAAACCCCTAAACCCCCACCTAACCTAACCCCATAACCTAAACCAACCTAACCTAAACTCTACCCCCTACTAACCTAACTCTAACCTAAAACCCCCCCCCCAAACCCTAACCTAAAACCCCAAAAAACCTAACCTTACCCAAACCCTAACCCAACCCCCAACCAACCCAACCCTAACTAACCCCTTAAACCCAAAACTAACCCCAACCTAAAACCAACCCTACCCCTAAAACCCAAACCCAACCCCTAAACCCAACCCAAAACCCCTAACCCCTTAACTAAACCCAACCCCAACCTAAACCCAACCTAACTTAACCCCCCTAAACCTAACTCTAAACCACCTAACCCAACTTAACCTACCCCAACCCTAAATCTAAACCTAACCAACCAAACCTAAAAACCCCAAACCCAACCTAACCCAACCCCCTAACCCAACCTAACCCAAAAACCCAACCCCAAAACCCAACCTAACCCCCCCCAACCCAAAACCCAAAACCCAACCTAACCTAAACCCAACTCAAAACCACCTCCCCAACCTTTCTAACCTAACCCCAACCCCAAAACCCAACTTTAAAAAACCCCACCCTTAAACCCTACCCTAACCTAACACCAAACCCTAACATAACCCTAACCCTAACCTAACCCTAACCTAACCCCCCTAACCTAACCCTAACCTAACCCTAACCTAACCTAACCTAACCTAACTCAACCTAACCTAAACCCAACCCTAACCCACCCTAACTCTAACCTAACCACCTAACCTAACCCTAACCTAACCCCTCTAACCTAACCCTAACCTAACTCTAACCTAACCCTAACCTAACCCTAACCTAACCTAACCTACCTACCTAACCCACCTAACCCTAACCTCACCTCGGATCCTCAAACGTAAGGAAGCCACCGCCCTCGGCCCCTCCTCCGCCTGAGGAAGGTGGCAGGTGTAGCGGCCCTCGTCTGGCGCGCGGAAGTTGTGCAGGGCCTGCTGGACAAGGTGGCGCTCTGGCTGCCTGCTGGCGAGAGGCTTCCCTGCTGGAGGGGAAGGAGGAGGAGGAGGAGGGGGGGACTGCAGCTGACGTCCCTCTCTCTGGAGAATGGCCTCCTGCTCTCCAGCAGGCTTTCCAGGGTACCATTCGCAGGTCAGGGTCACAGTGGAGCCCGCTGCCACGTATACTACGATGCCGTCGTTGTCGTCGTTGTCGTTGGTGGTGGTGGTGGTGGTGGTGGTGGTGGTGGTGGTGGGGGGAGTGTTACAGTCTGTTATCTCGTCGGATCTGCTCTGGTTGACTGTGAAGCTGATGATTTCTGGGGACTCTGTGTGCAGGTGATGACGTTAAATAATAATAAATAATAATAATAATAATAATAATGTCTGGAATTTTATATAGCGCTGAATCTTGTAAAGCAACAAATCAAAGCGCTCAGTTTTTTTTTTTAAACGAGGATAATGGAATAAGCACTCATGTGCTTTTTTACATCCAGTCCCCGTGTGTATGCGGTTTTTTGTAAATTCTGTCATCTGTTCCCACCAGCACACAATGGCCTACTCTTTCGAAAAGCGGAACAGGATTTAACGTGTGCGCAAGATGTTCTGCATGCGTTCGCACACGGAGCCTCGGTTTATAGTCTCATCCGAAGGTTAGTGGTGGTGACGGTGGTGACGGTGGTGGTGACGGTGGTGGTGGTGATTATGGTGATGGTGGTGATAATAAAAATGGTGATGGTGGTGTATGATAATGGTGATGGTGATTGTGGTGGTGATAAATGGTGGTGATGGAGATAATGGTGGTGGTGATAATGGTGGTGGTTGTGATAATGGTGGTGGTGATAATTGTGGTTAGTGATAATGGGGTGGTGATAATTGTAATGGTGGTGATAATGGTGGTGATGATATGGTGGTGAAATTGTGGTGAGTAGTGATAATGGTATGATAATGGTTGAGTGATAATGATAGTGATGATGGTGATGATGAGTTGGTGATATGATGGTGATGATGATAATGATAAGAAGTACGTTTACGATTTAAAGTGTTTCCACGTAGATTATTCCACACACACACACAACACCACACACACCCACACACCACACACACACACACACACACACCACCACACACACACACAAGCACTCACACACACTCACACAACGCACGCACGCGCGCACTCACACACACACACACGCACACACACACACATCACACACACGCACGCACGCACACACATCACCACACACACACACCGCGCGCGCGCGCGACGCGCACGAGCACGGACACACACCCAAGACAAACAAGAATATAAAAAAGCCTTTCATAAAAGTCAAAACAACAGCAACAACAACAACAACAGCAACAACAACAACAACAAAAAATATGAGAGAGATTTCTATGAACAATCAAAGCCACAACATGCACTGATAAACTTCAATCAACACTTGTTCTCTGTGTGTTGTGTGTGTGTGTGTGTGTGTGTGTGTGTATGTGTGTGTGTGTGTGTGTGTGTGTGTGTGTGTGTGTGTGTGTTGTGTGGTGTGTGTGTGTGTGTGTGTGTGTGTGTGGTTTGATTCTCGTTCAAGAGGATTTTTCCTCTGGAGTTAACATCAGTGCAAACTCCACTCTCCTTAAAAGTCCTTCCGATAAGACTATAAACCGAGGTCCCGTGTGCGAACGCACGCAGAACACCTTGCGCACACGTTAAACCCGTTCCGCTTTTCGGAAGAGTAGGCCATTGTGTGCCGGTGGGAACGGATGACAAAATTGACAAAACTGCATACACACAGGGACTGGATAAAGAAAAAGCGCATGAATGCTTATTCTCATGAACCTCGAAATAAAAGAATAAAAAATAAAAATGTGTGTGTTTGTGTGTGTTTGAATGTGTGTATGTGTGCGTG
>CM054154.1:27903994-27913994 GCA_028751875.1 Rapana venosa | reverse complement strand
ACGCCCACACACACACGCACACACTCACACACACAGAGTAGATCTCTCTCTCTCTCTCTCTCTCTCTCTCTTCTCTCTCCTCTCTCTCTCTCTCTCTCTCTCTCTCTCTCTCCTCTCTCTCTCTCTCTCTCTCTCCTCTCTCTCTCTCTCTCATCACATATTCAGTCTCCTACTTTAGGATCGTCTGGTATCACTTGAAGTGGAAAGACGTTAAAATTGAAGACTGACTTACTTAATTATTTACACACACACACACACACACACACACACACACACACACACACACACACACACACACACACACACACACACACACACACAACCACACACACACACACACACACACACACAAATGCTAATATTGTAATCTGTGATTACTGTTTTTTTCGTACAGGGATTTTCAAGGTTAATGTCATTATCCCACTTCATTCACGACACATCTCTACAAGGATTTCCTTTGAGCACAGCTGTGGCTCTATTTGTGTTACACTGTTTTATTTCTGTCTCCATTGAATGTTTTTCGTCCATCCCTCTTAAACTCTCCTTTAGGCGTTCAAACATTTCTCTGCACCTGAGAGCTGTTTCTTCAGTTTCACTTTCCTCATCAACATATTTAACACTCTCTGCATATTCTGCCTCAGTCACACTGTCTGCACACTCATCAAC
This sequence comes from Rapana venosa, assembly GCA_028751875.1. Lineage (NCBI taxonomy): Eukaryota > Metazoa > Mollusca > Gastropoda > Neogastropoda > Muricidae > Rapana > Rapana venosa. The sequence continues at coordinate 27,913,328 of CM054154.1, read as the reverse complement.
TCTCTCACTTATCATCCAATACATCACATACATTTTCTTCCACTTCACTAACAAAAGTACCACCACACACATCATCTTTCACTTCACTCATGTCATCACTGTCACATTCTTTTGCTCCGTTCCCAACTTCCACACATCACTGATCACTTTCTATAATTATTGTCAAAGTTGACTGTCACTGTCTGTCTGTCTTGATGTGTCATGTCAATCTGCTGACTGTCATAACAGCTACTTGAAGAAGGAGGGGTGCAGGAATTATACATGAACATATCAACAGGAACGTCACTCTCTGCACGGTTTGCAGCATACACTTGACTGGGCGGGGTGGGTAAGAATAAACCGGAGGGAGAGGGAGCCTGTTCGATCTCTTTTTCATCAGGGTTTGCTCTGTGTGCTTCTGCCCGTCTTCTGTCACGGCATACCTGGGGAAGACATTTTTTTTGCGGTATGACCTTTGACCCGAGGTGACAGGGAAAGGGCTGTCAGCTTTGCTTGTTAATCGCAGAATGACCACAGTCTCGGTCACCTCTGCCGTCCACTTTGAAGGAGGACAGTGTCTGCTCTTGTAGTGCAGAGTTCAGCATGCACTCCAACGTCGCTGGGAGTCCAGTGACTGGCATGTTGATGCACAAAAAGGAAAAATACGACAACACTTCACACACAGCTCACACAAAAGCATCTTGCTGGCAGCCAAGCAAGGGAAGCCGAGAGAGAGAGAGAGAGAGAGAGAGAGAGTAGAGAGAGAGAGAGAGAGAGAGAGAGAGAGAGAGAGAAGAGAGAGAGAGAGAGAGAGAGAGAGAGAGAGAGAGGAGAGAGAGAGAGAGAAATGCCAATGACAAATTCTTTTTTCGAGGATAATGAATAAGCACCCATGTGCTTTTTACATCCAGTCCCTGCCCTTAGGGATATATATATATATATATATATATATAATATATTAGTATATATAATATATAAGAGAGAGAGAGAGAGAGAGAGAGAGAGAGTGTGTGTGTGTTGTTATGTGTGTGTGTGGTGTGTGTGTGTGTTGGTGTGGTGTGTGTGTGTGTAGTGCTAGTGTCGGTGTCCACTCGCTGGGAGTCAGTGACTCATTTGAATGCCAAAGACTGGAAAGTTTTTGCACACTCTTGCACACACGCTCAGCACCATCTTTGCAGCCAAGCAAGAAGCAGAGAGAGAGAAGAGGAGAGGCGAACTAGTCAAACGAGAGAGAGTACGAGAGACAGAGAGAGAGAGAGGAGAAAAGAGAAGAGAGAGAGAGGAGGACAGAAAAGACAGAGAAGAGACAGAGACAGAGAGAGTGACAGACAGACACAGAGAGAGAGAGGAGTGACAGACAATAGACGAAGAGAGAGGGAGTGACAGACAGATGACAGAGCAGAGAGAGAGTGAGACAGACAGACAGACAGAGAGAGTGAGTGACAGACAGACAGACAGACAGAGAGAGACAGAGAGAGTGACAGACAGACAGACAGAGAGAGTGAGTGACAGACAGAGACAGACAGACAGAGAGAGTGACAGACAGACAGACAGAGAGAGTGGGTGACAGACAGAGAGACAGACAGAGAGAGAGAAAGAGAGAGAGACAGAGAGTAAGTTCACTAAGGCAAGATGATGAAGCTGGAGGAGACTGATTGAAACCAGGCTAATAATTATTTTGTTGGGTTTTGGGTGTGGATGGTTTTTTTGTGTTTTTTTTTATACAAAGGAGTAACCCCTCCCCCCACCATACACACACACACACACACACACACACACACACACACACACACACACACACACACACACACACACACACACACACACACACACACACACAAAACAACAACATCAAAGAGCTGGATTATGCACGAATATCACACCAACCTAACTTTAATGACAAGGAAATACAGTTTAGTGGAAAAGTGGCCTTTTGTCCGAAGAGGAAAATAAAAATAATAGAAACGAATCAGACAGCCATCAAAACCCCTGAAATAATTACTCATTAAAAACAACAACAACAACAAAAAACCCATTCCGGGTCGTTATTGAAAACGAGCTAGCTGCCAAAGTTGAGGAGTTTTTTGTGTTTGGGTTGGGTGGTTTTTTTGGCATTTATTTGGCAGACCTATTCTGAATTCGTGTAAAAAAAGCAAAAAAAAAGAAACGAGGAAAATGATCACTTTCGAACAATCAAAGGCACTTTTATCCCTAAACAGCAGACACAGGAAACATTGAGGCTTGTGTCGGCTGTCAATGTTCAGATGAACCTTTAGTCGTGTTCCCATTTAACAGTGTTTTCCCTGTCTGTTTTTGTTCTGTTTTGTTTCATAACGCACTGCTTTGTTGTTGTTGCTGTTGTTTGTTTGTTTGTTGTTTAAAAAAAAATTATCAGAGAGAGAGAGAGAGATGACAATGACAATGACAAATTCTTTTATTTCGAGGATAATGAATAAGCACTCATGTGCTTTTTTACATCCAGTCCCCGCCCGTAGGGATACATCTTAATAATAACCCAACACTTATACAGTCTCACAGTAGAAACATGGGGAAATAACCCTTTTCAAAACAGCCCCCCCAACAACCCCCCCCCCCCCCCCGAAAGCAAACTAATAAAAGAAAACCCTAAAAACACCCCCACCACCCCCACCCACCCCACCACCACCCCAAAAAAACCCACCACAACCAAAACAAACAAAGAAAAGAGAAAGAAAAACCAAACCAACAAAAGAAGAAAAAAAGAGAAAAAGAAACAACAACAACAACAACAAAACCAACCAAGAAGAATAACAACCAAACTTAATAAGTCATAAAGATAAACATCTACACATTGTCAAATGGTACATATACTTGTTACGAGAGAGAGAGAGAGAGAGAGAGAGAGAGAGAGAGAGAGAGAGAGAGAGAGAGAGAGAAGAGAGAGAGAGAGAGAGAGAGAGAGAACTCGAAAGATTCATTCACAAAAATGCCATTGGCCCATACATGAAGGGGGGTTGCCGGGCTGCTTAGTATTAATTTTTAGTGAGAAGTAACACACACACAAAAACCAAAGTGTTAATGTATACCCACAACTACCACAATAAAAAAAAAATCAGTTCAAAAAAATATGACTTAAGAAACCAAGATAAGAAGAGAGAGAGGGAAAGGGGAAAGGAGAAAGAGGAAGAAAAGGAGACAGACCAGACACAGAGAGAGAAGAGATCAGAAGACAAGCGAGAGAAAGGTGAGAAGACAGACAGAAAAGAGGAGGAGAGGACAATGTAATTCCCCCCTGCCAGTAATGAGGGCTGTTGAAACCCTTTTTTTTGTTGGTTTTGGGTGTGGTGTTTTGTTTGTTGTTTTTTTTTCTCTGTACTACCCACCCCCCACCGAAATGTTTTTTCCTTCTGTCTGTCTGTTCTGTCTTCTTGCTGTCTGTTCCTCTGTCTTCTCCTCCCCTTTTCTTCTTCTGTCTGTCTGTCCCATCTCTCTCTCTGTCGTCTTCCCTATCTCTCCTTTTCTGTCTGTCGTCACTCCTCTCTCTTCTTTCTTCTGTCTGTCCTCTCTCTCCTGTCTGTCCCCTGTCTGTCACTACTCTCTCTCTTCTGTCTTCTGTCACTTCCTCCCCTGCTTCTGTCTTCTGTCCTCCCCACTCTTCTCTTTTCGCGTCTGTCTGTCACTCACTCTCTTTTTCTTCGCTGTCTGTCTTTTACTCTCTGTCTGTCTGTCTGACTCTCCTTCTCTCTGTCCCTGTCAGTCACTCACCCCTCTCTGCTGTCTCTTTCTGTCTCTCCTCCTCTCTCTCGTCGTCTGTCTGTCACTCCCTCTCTCCTGTCTGTCTTTTCCCTTCTCTGTCTGTCTTTCTCTCTTCTTTGCGTCACCACTCTCTCTCGTCTGTCTGTCTCTTTTCTGCCCTTCTGTCTGTCTGTCACTCACTCTCTCTCTCGGGTTCTGACTGTCTTGCCTTCACTCTCTCTCTCTGCCCTTTTGCCCTGTCTGTCTGTCACTCCTCTCTTTTCTCTCTGCCCTGTCTTTCTCTGTCTCTCTGTCTGTCTGTCTGTCACTCTCTCTCTCTGTTCTGTCTGTCTGTCACTCACTCTCTTCTGTCTGCCCTGTCTGTCTCTCTCCTCGTCTGTCTGTCTGTCTGTCATCACTCCTCTCTCTTCTGTCTTGTCTGTCTGTCTGTCTGTCACTCACCCCCTCGTCTGTCTGCCCTGTCCTTCTCTCTCTTCCTGTCTGTTGTGTCTGTCACTCTCTCACCTCTCTCTCTGTCTGTCTGTCTTCTGTCACTCACTCTCTCTCTGTCTTTTCTCTGTCTTCTTCTCTGTCTGTCACCCCTTTTCCTCTGTCTTCTGAAACTCACTCCCCTCTCTCTCTGTCTGTCTGTCTGTCACTCACTCTCTCTGTCTCTGTCTGTCTCTCTCTTCTCTTTTTCTGTCTGTCACTCTCTCCTCTCTTCCCTCCCCTCCTGTCTGTCTGTCTGTCCCCTCACCCCTTTCTCTCTCTGTCTCCCCTGTCTGTCTGTAACTCACTCTCTCTCTCTCTGTCTGTCTCTGTCTGTCTGTCTGTCTCTTTTCTCTCTCGTCTCTCTCTCTACCCTCTCTCTCTCCTATCTCTCTCTCTTCTCTCTCTCTCTCTCTCTCTCCTCTCTCTTCTCTCTCTATTCAGACCTCGTCTCCCGGGTGTTGAAGACGTGAGGTTCGCCTCTCCCTTCTCCCCCAGTCTGATTGGGGAAAGTGGACTGAGCGGTCTAGTCCGCAGGTGGACAAAAAAATCGAACAGTCTTAGGTTCAATTCCCCCCAACACACACAACACACACACAAACACAACCACACACCACACAAAAAACACCAAACACACCCCCAAACACACAACACACACACAAAAACACAAAACACACAAAAACCCCACACTCTCTCTCTCCTCCCCCTTTCTCCTCTCTCTCTCTTTCTTTATATATATATATATATATATATCCCTAAGGGCGGGGACTGGATGTAAAAAAGCACATGGGTGCTTATTCATTATCCTATTTCCTGTTCAGGAACTGCCAAGTCCCCAAAAGTGTAGTAAAAGGTAAAGGGGTCCATCTGTGTGGTCGTAGGGGAGCGAGGCGTCAGAGACCTCAACTTCTCTAAGGGGCCAGCATCTTGAGGGCGGCGCCCATCTCCTCTCTCACTCGCTGCTTTGCCTTCCCTGACCCTAAAGAGGGCAGGTACCCATTTACGGCTGGGTGAACTGGGGGGGGGGGGACTGTATTGAAGCCAAGGCGCGTAAAAGGTCACCCATCCAACTGGTAACCACGCTGGACGCTGCTTAACATTGGCTGGGGGGAAAGTGAGTGCTCCGACCACTGAGCTATCGCGTCCCCTAAGTGTTGTAGAAAGTAGTCTATTTATTTATTTATTTATTGTTTTATATCGAGGATAATGGAATAAGCACTCATGTGCTTTTTTACGTCGAGTCCCCGTGTGTATGCGGTTGTGTACATTTTGTCATCTGTTTCCACCGGCACACAATGGCTTACTCTTTTGAAAAGCGGAACAGGATTTAACATGTGCGCAAGATGTTCTGCAAGCGTTCGAACACGGGGCCTCGGTTTATAGTCTCATCCGAAGGACTTTGACATTCAGTTCGATTTTTTTTTTTTTTTTGGGTGGGGGGGGGTCAAACTGGGAAGAAGAAAGGGCGAGGAGGCTGGGGAATCGAACCCAGAACCTCACGGTTTACTTGTTGGCAGGCAAACGTCTTAACCATCCTGCCACCTTCCTTCCTTAGTAGCGTGTTTAGTCAGGTAGTAAATCAAGAAAGTTCTACTGTCCCTTTGCAAAGTACTAAGAATTTTACTTTCGGAAAGTCCTTCGGATGAGACTATAAACCGAAAACATTTTTGTGTAACACACGGCACCTCGGTTTACCGTCTCGTCCGAAAGACTAAGCGCCCAGACCACCACTCAAGGTCTAGTGGATGGGGGAAAAAGTTTCGGGTCCAAACGGGATTCGAACCACCACCGCACACTTAACTTCCGACCCGGACTTTTCGCTTTCTAGACAGGCGCGTTGCCTCTATAGACCACCGATCCATTGCACATGCATAGACACTTTGTCGAAATGCAGACTGTCTCTTGGGGTGGAAGAATACCCGATTCTTTGTAGTTGGTTGTGGTGGTCAGTATTGTTGATATGGAGGTTCAGTTGTTATGTTTATCGGGTTGGATTTTTTTTCCAGTTTTCTTCTCACAGCCCTTTGAAAAAAAAAATGTTTTCTCTTGTCTTCTTATCCCCCCCCCCCCCCCCCCCCCCCCCCCACTCAAATACCACTATTGGTATATATAAACGTGAAAGCAAAAAATAAACACACACACACATGTGCGCACACACACATACACACACACACCATACAAGCACGCACGTACGCACGCACGCACGCACGACGCACGCACGCACGCACGCACCGCGCGCCACACACCACACACACACACACACACCCTTTATCATCATGTACATCATTCTCATCATCACCTATTCATTGTCATATTAACTTTGAGTTGTACTCTCTCTGTCTGTCTGTCTCTCCTCATCTCTTCTCTCTTCTCTCTCCTCTTCTCTCTTTTCTCTACTCTCTCTTCTCTACTTTCTCTTCTCTCTCTTCTCTTTCTCTCTCTCTCCTCCTACTCTCTCTCCTCTCTCCATCTCTCTCTTCTCTCTCTCGCACACGTTAAATCCTGTTCCGCTTTCGAAAGAGTAGTCCATTGTGTGCCGGTGGAACAAATGACAAAATTTACAAAACCGCATACACACGGGGACTAGATGCAAAAAAGCACGTGGGTGCTTATTCCATTATCCTCGAAATAAAAGAATAGAAAAATCAAATATCTCTCTGTCATCTGTCTCTCTCTCTCTCTCTCTCTCTCTATTCTCTATCTGTCTCCTCTCTCTCTCTCTCTCTCTCCTCTCTCTCTCTCTCTCTGCATTATATGTGCATGTTATATATTTCTTTATGTTTGTAATTATTTCTCTTTTGTTTTCCCAGTTGTTGCTATTGTTTTGTTTTGGTTTTTAAAATTTCACGAGGACCTGGTTTAAAAAAGCCTTTGGCTTATCCATATACCATCAGTAAAATATTCCAGCTTCTCTCTCTCTCTCTCTCTCTCTCTCTCTCTTCTCTCTCTCCTCTCTCTCTCTCTCTCTCTCTCTCCTCTCTCTCTCTCTCTCTCTCTCTCTCTCTCTCTCTCTCTCTGTATCTCTCGAAATTAATGCTTAAGTCAGTTAGGGATGATGTATTGTTAAATTTTTTTTTTTAAATCATGTTGTCGTTGTTGTAGTAAGATTTTTTTAAAGCTTTGTTTTGTTGATAGTCCCTAATCAGGGCAAGGGCCGGATGAAAAAAAAAAGTATGCGCATGCTTATTCTGTTACCCTTGAAAAATAAAGATTCATTCATTCATTCATTCATTCATTCATTCCTGTTCTCGTTGTCTCTGTCTCTCTCTTTCTGTCTGTCTGTCTCTCTTTTCCTCTCTCTACTCTCTCTCTCTCTCTCTCATCTCTTCTCTCCTCTCATCTCCTTCTCTCTCTCCTTCTCTCTCTCCTCTCTCCTTCTCTCCTCTCTCTCTCTCTCTCTCTCTCTCTTATCCCACAATTAGTGTATATATTAATATTAGTTATTATTATATATGATTATCTATCCTTTGCTTGCCGTTGATGTGGTTTTTTTTTCCTTTTTTGATCCCATCAGGAAGGGCCTGGATGTAAAAAGAAAGTTCGTGCTTATTCCTAACATCCTATAAAACATTCAAGTTCTCTCTCTTTCATCTCTGTCTCTGGTTGTCTGTCTGTCTCTTCAATATCTTATCTTCATGTACAAGTAGTGTGTACCATTTTTTGCCAATTGTTCAGATGTTTTTTTTTGACTTACTAAATTTTATCTTTAATTTGCTCTCTTTTGTTGTTGTTTTCTCTCTTCTTTTCTTTTTTTTTCTTCTTTTTTTGGTTTGTTTTTTCTTTTTCTTCTGTTTCTTTGTTTTGTTTTGGTTGGGGTTTTTTTTTTTGGGGGTGGGGGTGGTGTTTTTAGGGTTTTCTTTTATTTGTTTGTTTTTTGTTGTTGTTGCTTTTTTTGGGGGTGGGCTTTTGAAAAGAGTTATTTCCCTTTGTTTCTACTGTGTGAGAGTATAAGTATTGGGTTATTATTAAGATGTATCCATACGAGCGGGGACTGGATGTAAAAAAGCACATGAATGCTTATTCATTATCCTCGAAATAAAAGAATTTGTCATTGTCATTGTCTCTCTCTCTCTCTCTCTCTCTCTCTCTCTCTCTCTCTCTCTCTCTCTCTCTCTCTCTCTCTCTCTCTCTTTCTTTCTCTCCATTGTTGTGCGCGTGTTATATAGTTCTGTATGTTATATAATTATTTCTCTTTTGTTTGTCAGTTGTTACTATTGTGGGGTTGTTATTTTTTCACGAGGGCCTGATGTAAACAAGCCTATGGCTTATCCATCATACCCTCAGTAAAACATGGAGTTTGAGGTCTCTCTCTCTCTCTGTCTCTCTCTCTCTGTTTTTTCTGTCTCTTCTGTTCTATCTCTCTCTCTCTCTCTCGCTCTCTCTCTCTCTCTCACACACGAGAGAGAGAGACAGAGACAGACAGACACACGCACACGAACTCGAACTCGAAAGATTTATTCACAAAAAGGCCATTGGCCCATACATGAAGGGGGTTGCCGAACTGCTTAGTATTTTGGTGGGGGTAAAAGCAATAGTAACGACAACATGTTACTGTATAACAAAAAGTCAGCTACAAAAATATGACTTCACACGCACACGAGAGAGAGAGAGAGAGAGAGAGAGAGAAGAGAGAGAGAGAGAGAGAGAGAGAGAGAGGAGAGAGAGATAGAGGAGGAGAGAGAGAGAGACAATGATAATGACAATGACAAATTCTTTTATTTCCAGGATAATGAATAAGCACTCGTGTGCTTTTTTATATCCAGTCCCCGCCCGTAGGGATACATCATAATAATAACCCAGTACTTATACTCTCGGCGCTTTTATTTGTTGCTTTACAAGATTCAGCGCTATATAAATTCCATACATTATTATTATTATTATTGTTATTAGAGAGAGAGAGACAGACACACACACACACACACACACACACATACACAGAGGCACACGCACACAAACTGAGACACAGAGAGAGACAGACTCACACAGACAGACACACAGATTAGTACAATATGCGGATGATATATGCATGTGGATGAATGTTACTATGAAACGTAATACACCAAAAAGAGCGTTAAATTACATAAAAAGGGTATATCAAAGCCAGCTTGATAACATCGACAAATATATGCTTGAAAATGGATTTACTTTGTCC
>CM054154.1:27873994-27891494 GCA_028751875.1 Rapana venosa | reverse complement strand
AGCCTGGTGGGTTAGAGTGTTGCGCTCATGATCTGACGGCCCAGGATCAATGCCAGGTTTGTCGCTACTATCTTCCCCGTGGAGATGCCAGGGGCCTGTTAGTGTAAATAGCATCCCCACCTTTTGGAAATTCTGTGCTAGGAATTCCCTCATTTCTATCCCTCTCTTTTTGTTTCTGCCTTGTTCTTTTTCTTCCTGTCACCTTTTTCTTGGTTTTTTTTTATGCCTTCTTGGTCCATTCTCCTGCCTTTTTTTTTTCAAGAAAGACTTAAAAGATAACAATTCTCTCCCATACCGAAGTCGGATGTGCTGGGCCTGACTTATCAGGTGCTTAACGGCAGCGCAAGGCATTATCGCTCATGTGACAGACAGTATTATTTTTATTTTTTTAAATATTTTTTTATATCGAGGATAATGGAATAAGCACTCATGTGCTTTTTTACATCCAGTCCCCGTGTGTATGCATGCGGTTTTGTAAATGTTGTCATCTGTTTCCACTGGCACACAATGGCCTGCTCTTCCTACAGTAAATGCTGTCTGAGCGTTCAGTGAAGAAGGAAAAGAAGCTACCATTGATTCGCCCGCCCAAGGGAATTTTCCCCTGGAGTCTGTTAACATCAGTGCAGACTCCACTCTCCTGAAAGTCCTTTGGATGAGACTATAAACCGAGGTTCCGTGTACAGAGGCACGCAGAACATCTTGTGCACATTTTAAAACCTGTTCTGTCTTTTGGAAGAGTAAGCCATTGTGTGCTGGTAGGAATGGATGCGGATGACAATTTTTAAATAATAATAAATGGAATTTATATAGCGCTATATCTTGCAGAGGCGAATCAAAGCACTTGCACTCAACTCATTCTTACACAGTCATACAACCAGTAAAAATTAATAGTTCCATCAGGTCCAAATGTGCATGCACGCTCACACACACACACGCACGCGCGCACGCACGCACGCGCACGCACGCACGCACACACACACACGCACACACACACACAGGTCACACACCCTGGCAGGGCGATAGAATCTCGGCTGTTGAAGGCCGGCAGGGGAAAGCTATGAGCTGAAGCAGGAGAGGAAAATCTTAGGTTTGAAATTACAGTCAAGGAAAGCAACAGTGTTTAGAAAAATGATTGCCCTACAGGCCAGTGTACTTTCCTTTTGACTCAGTGTATTTTTTTAAATTCGTAATTCTGCCAAATCTTAAGCTTCGGCACGTCACAGTGAAGGAGAGGAGTGCCGAAGCTTAATCCTAGTAGCGCTGAATAGACAGCAACAAGCCTCACTCTCTATTGGCTGAATTAACATTGGCTAGCATTGTTTTGGAGCAGGGTGGGCTCAAACAACCCTTGATATTGATATATAAAACTGAATTAAATGTGTAAATCTATAAATCACTGGAAAGAACAGATAATATGCTTTTAAATGAGTAATTTTATGATAGTGTGTAGTGTTTATGATTATGTAAAAAAAAATTTAAAAAAAAAATCGTGTGCGCACTACCGATCACTGTTCCACCGTCAGGGCCCCGGATTGATTTTAACACGATAAGCAAAGTTCTTGCGGTGCATAAATGTTATGATTAGGTAAACACTATTTCTTGACATTAGTTTTGAAAAAATAAGGAGTTTGTATCGCTTTATCGGTCACCAAATACTCGGAAAAGTTCAGCGACAGGATCCGACGCCATCGCGACCGTCGTGGTGGCTTTCTATGACGAAAATACAAAGATCGCTTGATTTGATGTGATGCAAAGTACTCAGCAGCATAGCGATTTGACTCAACAACAGTTATTTCGAAGCCTCGTTGGTCTAAATAAAGAAAAACAATCTGTGACGTTGAAATCGCCGAGTAGCGAAGAAGTCCATCCAGCAAAACTAGCACTGCTCGATTCAGTCCATCACGATTGATTTTTACCAAGTTTTTCAAAAGTATTCCGCAATCCTTACCTCATCGTCTCTCTCATTGTTTATTTCAACCAAATCCAGCCTCTAAAACTCCTCCTCGCTGTCAATATTGTAAAAAAGCTCGAAAAACGCTTGAAGAAATTCTGGTGCAAACTCTGGCCTCTGGCCGCCATTTTTGTTGAAGACAATCTCACTGGTCCGAAAACCCCCCCAAAAAACCACTCTTAACCAATCAGATTCTTCGTTGCTTGTGTGTGTGTCAAATGACCTTCACCCCTTTCTGCGGGCCTACAACGACCTTAACATTCATTGGCTGACCTTTGAAAGCGAAAGTAAGCTTTCAATTACGATCACCCATGTCATCCTGGAATATTCCGGGATCCGGCCACATAGCTTAGACCCGCCTTTACCGGAATATTCTGGGAACCGCGCCACTAGGGTTAATAGTTCCATCAAGTCCGAATGTGCACACACGCACACACACAAACACACACACACACACACACACACAACAACACACACACACACACATACACACACAGGTCACACACCCTGGCAGGACGATAGAATCTCGGCTGTTGAAGGCAGGGGAAAGCTATGAGATGAAGCAGGAGAGGAAAATCTTAGGTTTGAAATTACGGTTAAGGAAAGCAACAGTGTTTAGAAAAATGATTGCCCTACAGGCCAGTGTACTTCCCTTTTGACTCAGTGTATTTTAAAAAATTCGTAAGTCTGCCGAAGCTTAAACTTCGGCACGTCACAGTGAAGGAGAGGAGTGCCGAAGCTTAAGCTTAACCACTAGACTGCCTTACCCCGGAAATTTTCCGGGGCTAAACGTGCACCCTATACGCCAACAACCCGGAAAATTTCCGGGCTGTGGAACCGAAGTAAACAAGCCTGCTTCCTTGACTACAGTTAAAGGGAAAGAACTCCAAAATTAATGGAGGTCACTCTCCTGTTGCTTGGCAACATCCAGCTGCAAAAACCGTAGCAAAAACGATCGCTTTTTTAGCTCGTATTTTGTGTTTTTATGCATGACTGCTTGGGAAGTTCATGTTCAAAATGGCTGACACTTCTTGTTGAAGGCATCAATAACTTTACACAGCTGTAAAAGTGGCAAATAAAACTGTAGATTTACCTAACAGTGATGAAAACGATCGTGTATGATTCAGGTGATCGTGCATTTAAAAAAAAAAAAAAAAGAGATTTGGCCTAGACTTATGTTTGACGTTATTGAGATTGGGGGTACTCAGAATGACAGTGGTGATAGAGAAATCGTATTTATGGTCGATTTTTTACATTTTAAATATATTTTCGCAGTGAAATATGCTAACTAATTTGAGCTTGCCTCGAAGTAATGTACGATATATATATACTGTCATTGGGCAGACTATCAGGAATATTCATTTGGTAATTTCTGAATAAGAGGGATTGAACATAGCAGTGGTACATAAGAATTTTATTCCCCGGCATATAGGGTGCACTTGCACTGGGCAGTTAAGAGGTTAACCTTCAGCACAACCTCAGTGAGTTAAGGTGTTTTTGACGTGGTCTGACAGGTGAAGAACGTGCAAGCCAATGACTTCACGGACTACTTCTGCATCGGCACAAACACCAAAGGTAGAGCCGAGTCCGTCATCACTCTCTTCGGTGAGTCCATGATTTTTTTTTCCTTTTCTTAAAAAAAAATATAATAAAATAAAGAATCTGATGTTTAGTTAACAGATTGGGAAAGTCTGAAGAAGGAGGACGGAGTATTTGTCTGTCTGCCCCAGTCGTATGAATAAGAAGGGTGAGGACAATACCGATGCAGGAAAGGAGGAGGTAGAATTTGAACAAGGGAAGATAGAAGTGGTATCAGCGCTATATAAATTCCATACATTATTATATTATTATTATTATTATTATTAAGTGGTAGACGAATTCTGCTACCTGGGAGAGATGATGAGCTGCGAATCAAAATCAGAGTTAGCTGTCAGAACCAGGATTGCGAGTGCTTGGAAGAAATGGAAAGAATTGGCAAGTCTGCTCGGAAATCAGAAAATCTCACTGGAGAGACGCTGTCTGATATTTAAGGCCTGCATTAGACCTGTTCTCCTGTATGGCTCGGAGACATGGGTTTTCACAAAAACCGTTGAACGTTTGTTGAAGAGCTGTGAAAACCAAATGCTACGCTACATGACAAATATCAATTGGGAAGACAGGATCACGAATGAAGAACTATGGAGAATGTGCAAAGTTGATGATCTGAAGTCTGCAGCTAGTAGCAATAGACTGCGCTGGTTTGGGCACATTCAACGGAAAGCAGACCACCACATCATAAAAAGAGCAATGAACTTCGTAGTGGATGGAAAGAGACCACCAAAGGGAAGACCTAGCAAAACCTGGGCTGCCTGTATTGCAGATGATCTTAGAGGAAGGGGCATAAATAAGGAGGAAGCTCAAAACAGAGAGAGATGGAGAAGGCTCATCAATGTCAAACCTCCCCTGGGAGAAACATGAAAAAAAAGGACGAAGAAGAAGAAGTAGAATTGGGAAACGGGAATCTGTGAGTATACTTACTCGTCTTGAGATTTAAAAATTTGACACGGTGACGTGCCCCTGATATGGCCTCTGTGGTCGGCGGGGCTGTAAACATCAGGATTGGATTGGTTTAGTCACTCGTAGACCAGAAATTATTGATATTGTCAAGGTTATTTTAGGAAAAGCAGAAGAAGAAGTTACGGTTATTTCTAGGTCTTCAGGGATGGGGGGCTGTCTGTATAGATAGCATCCGTACTTTCTGGAAATTCTGAGCTAGAAATTCCCTTTTTTTTCTTTTCTTATACCCCTCCTTGTTTCTGCCTCGTTCCTTTTTCTGTCTGTCTCCACCTTCTTCTTGTCTGTTTTTTTTCTCTCTGCCTTCTTGGTCCATTATTGTGCCTTTTTTGTGTGGAATGTTTTTATTATTATTTCTTATTGGCTTGTAGGATGTAGTTGTAAGCAGGTTTTTCCGTACTGTGTGACATGTGCGGTGAAATTCAGCTGAATCGTTATGTTGCGACGTCTTTTGTTGTTTCAGAAACTGTGGAATATGTTATTGCATTATGTGGTTGGTGGTATATCGGCTGAATAGTTATTTATTTATTTTTTTAATTGGTCTGTAGGATGTAGCTATAGGCCTAAACAGGAGGATTTTCCATGCTGTGTGTTACTGTGACTTGTTGTGCAGGGAAATTCTGCTTAGATAGATAGATAGATAAATTTTAAATTGGTCTGTAGGATGTGGCTATAGCCTTAAACAGCAGGTTTTTCCATGCTGCGTGACTTATGCGGTGAAATGCAGCTGAATCGTTACAGTTGAATCGTGACGTCTTTTGTTGTTTCAGAAACCATGGAATGCATTATTGGATTATGTGGTTGGTGACATATCGGCTGAATAGTTATTTATTTATTTTTTTAATTGGTCTGTAGGATGTAGCTATAGGCCTAAACAGGAGGATTTTCCATGCTGTGTGTTACTGTGACTTGTTGTGCAGGGAAATTCTGCTTAAATCTTTTCTACACAACGTCTTCCGTTTGTTTCAGAAACTATGGAATATGTTAATGGATTATGTGGTTGGTGATATATATCAGCTGAATAATTCTTTTTATTGGTTTGTAGGATGCAGCTGTGAGCACGTTTTTCAATACTGGATGTCATAAGTGTGACTTGTTGTGCGGTGACATTCAGCTTTTTAACCGTTACATCGTCACGACGTCTTTCTGTTTGTTTCAGAAACCGTGGAATGTGTTATAGGATTATGTGGTTGGTGATATATACATCAGCTGAATAATTCTTTTTATTGGTTTGTAGGATGCAGCTATAAACAGAAAGATTTTTCCATCCTGTGTGATACTGTGACTTGTGCAGCGAAATTCAGCTTTAATCTCTTCTTCACAACGTCTTCTGTTTGTTTCAGAAACCGTGGATTATGTGGTCGGTGATATATATTAATGAATTTTTTTTTTTTTTTTTTTTAACTGGTCTTCGTTTTTCTCCACACTGTGTCATACTGTGACTTGTTATGCGGTGACATTCAGCTTTTTAATCGTTACATCATCACAGCGTCTTTCCGTTTGTTTCAGAAACCATGGAATGTGTTAGTGGATTGATTATGTGGTTGGTGATATATATTCATGAATATTTTTTTTATTGGTCTTCGTTTTTCTCCACACACTGTGTCATACTGCGACTTGTTATGTGGTGACATTCAGCTTTTTAATCGTTACATCGTCACGTCGTCTTTCCGTTTGTTTCAGAAACTATGGAGTGTCAAGGCCCGAACTGCCCGTCCCTACCCAGTTCCCGTGCACCCAGGCCCCAGTTGTCTGCCCTTGTCTTCCTTCCGGCCCTCGTCCTTCTGATATTCCGTGCCCTGCACGCGCGGTGAAAGGGGAGATAACTTCTGGGTGAAAGGGGAGATAACTTTGGGGGGTGGGGTGGTTTATGGATCTTTGGAAGAACTGTAATAATAATGATGTTATGACAGGTTACGTATACAGTGGTAGGATTTAGGCACTGGCAGTTCTTTGCGCGTAATTTGATGTGAGTGATTTGTGAATTGATAACACTGCCTTCAAGGAGAAAAGCATCGTTCGTATGTGTGTGTGTTATGTTATCCTATGATGGAAGGTACATATATGTGTGTTATGTGTTGGTAGCAAAGAAGAACTGAATGAAGTGAAGTAAGCCCAGGTAGATGTACACATACACACGCATGTGCGCTTGCTCCCACACATATGCAAGGCGCGCACGCTCAGGCATTCACACGCGCATGCATGCTTTCACGCATATACACACAATGCATGTATATACACACACACTGTCTCTCTTTCACCCATTCTCACCTACACGCATGCTCACTCACACACACACAGAGAAATTGTGGTGGGTTGGTTTTTTTTGTGTGTTCATTTTTTTCATGCCTAAGCATATCACCCCATATCATCGGTTTATATATATATATATATATATATCATACATATCAGAAATGAAAGTTGTGAAATATTTGGACTGTTAATAATAATGCAAAATGTATTGCGCTACATATCGGATCTCCCATGTTTTTTGACAGGAAGTTTTGCTAAAGTAATGTATTTGGTTGATATTTGTACGACATGTTTTGTATGCCTCGACACAACATTGGATTGTACATACTGCGTTTTACCTGACGAAGTGAAGGATGTGTATAAGTTATGTACCTTTTTCTTTATATATTTCAGCGTGTAGTTTTGACAAGAATGATTTATTTCATAAGCAGCTTTTTTTTGTTTCATTATATTTGGATAACTAGGGTGCAGTTTTGAAAAGAATGGCTTATGTCATAAACAGCTTTTTGGGGGGTTATGTTTGGATGATAAGTTTGAAAAGAATGGCTTCTGTTATAAACAGCTTTTTTTTTTTTTGGGGGGGGGGGGGTAGTTATGTTTGGATGATAAGTTTGTAGTTTGAAAAGAATGGCTTCTGTTATAAACAGCTTTTTTTTTTGGGGGGGGGGGGGGGGGGGGTTATGTTTGGATGATAAGTTTGTAGTTTGAAAAGAATGGCTTCTGTTATAAACAGCTTTTTTTTTGGGGGGGGGGGTATGTTTGGATGATAAGTTTGTAGTTTGAAAAGAATGGCTTCTGTTATAAACAGCTTTTTTTTTAGGGGGGGGTATGTTTGGATGATAAGTTTGTAGTTTGAAAAGAATGGCTTCTGTTATAAACAGCTTTTTGGGGGGTTATGTTTGGATGATAAGTTTGTAGTTTGAAAGAATGGCTTCTCTTATAAACAGCTTTTTGGGGTGTGTTTTATTTGAATAATTAGGGTTCAGTTTTGAAAAGAATGGCTTTTTTTGTAGTTGTGGGTTTTTTGGGGAGTGTGTGGTGGGGTGATAATTAGGGTGTAGCTCAGTTTCAAAAAGAATGTTCTATTTTAGATGCAGCTGGGTGGTGGTGTTTTTTTTTTTTTTATAGTATTTAGTCTGTAGTTTCGAAAAGAATTACTTATTTTATAAACAGCATTTTTTTGTTTGGTTATATTTGGATAAATAGGGGTGTAGTTTTGAAAAGAATGGCTTATTTTGTAGTTGTTGGGTGTTTGTTTTTGGTTTTTGAGAGGGGGGGGGGAGTATGGGGGTGTGGCTTGTTTTGATAATTAGGGTGTAGCTCAGTTTCAAAAAGAATGTTCTATTTTATATGCAGCTGTTGTATTTTTTTTAGTATTTAGTCTGTAGTTTCAAAACGAATCACTTATTTTATAAACAGCATTTTTTGTTTGGTTATATTTGGATAAATAGAGGTGTAGTTTTGAAAAGAATGTCCTATTTTATAAGCAGGGTGGTCTTTTTAAAATAAATATTTAGTCTGTAGTTTCGAAAAGACTTGACTTATCTTAAAAGTTTTTTGGTTTGGTTTGTTTTTAAAAATATTAAGTTTGTAGTTTGAAAAGAATGGCTTATTTTGTAAAAGCTTTTTCTTGTTTTTGTTTTTTTTCATATTAAGTCTGTAGTTTTGTAAAGAATTACTTATTTTATAATCAAGACTTTTTTTGGGGGGGGGGGGGGGGTTCATAATTCGTTTATAGTTTTGAAAAGAATGACTGATACTTGATTTCATTCCTGTAGCGTTTTAAAGGCATGTTCCTAAATGTTGACGCAATGTTGAAAAAATTATATACGTTGATGCAAATAATGTTTATAATACCAGTAACATTCATGAAAAGTTTGCTTCGTTAATATTTCTTACTTTTCATTCATTTTGTAGTTCACATTACTGACTTTTACAGTTTGGTTTGTGTTTTTGTTTGTTTGTTTGGTTTTTTAACTTTTACAGTCGTTGTTTGAGTTAACCCTTCGAGCGCTTCCAACCAAATTTCGGTAACATCGAACGGTTTTTCTCCAGCGCTACCGACCGAATATTTTGTCGGACGTCATTCGATAAGTCTTTGCTGGAAAACCCAGCAGATTTCATCACTCACTGGGTAGTGACATAATAATAATAATAATAATGTATGGAATTTATATAGCGCTGAATCCTGTAAAGCAACAAATCAAAGCGCTCAGATGACTTTTTTTTTATATCGAGGATAATGGAACTAGAGGATTCTTCCCTCAACAAGAACAGCCAGCACACAGCGTGCAGAATCCAACATCACTCGGACAAAGAGTGCTAAATTTGAAAAACCTAAGATTCTCCCCTCTTGTTCCATCTCATTCTTGTCCCTGCCCTTTAACAGCCCAAAACCCCCATCACCCTGCCGAAGTGTATGATAATAATAATGTATGGAATTTATATAGCGCTAAATCTTGTAAAGCAACAAATCAAAGCGCTCAGATGACAATTAAAAATAAAATTTTTTCTCAAGGATAATGGAACAAGCACTTATGTGGCTTTTTTTTTTACATCCAGTTCCCCAGCGTGTGTATGCAGATTTGTGAATTCTGTCTTCTTGTTCCCACCACCGGGCACACAATGGCCTACTCTTACGGAAAAAGCGGAACAGGATTTTAACGTGTGCGCAAAGGTGTTCTGTAGTAGATACCTGTAAGGCCAGGCACTGGAGAGAAGAGTCGTACAGGTAAGCTTCTCATCCAGTGCGCGCTTAACGGTCTCACGGTGATTATTCCCAGGTGGGATGATGATGATGAGCGAGTCCAGAGTGCATGTTCTGGGTGACCCCTCACAGTGTATTAAGCCGGGAAATACTTAACAACTACGAACTTAAGCCTCCCTTCTCTCTCCTCCCCCCCTCCTCCACCATCCCCTCTCTCCCCACCTCCACCTCCATCTCCCCTCCCCTCTTCCTCCCCCCCTCCATCTCTTCTCCCCCACCTCCATCTCTCCCCTCCTCTCCCCTCCTCCCTCTCTCCCCCCCCCCCTCCTCTCTCCCCATCCCCCCCCTCTCTTCCATCCCCCCTCTCCCCCCCCTTCCCTCTTCCCTGCAGTATAATATTTTTCATTCTATCCGGCATGTAGAGCAAACTTCTTTTTTTTTAAAGTTATTATTTTTTCTTATTTAGAGATGGGTTTGTTTGTTGGTTTTTGTGTGTGTTGTTTTTTAACTCTTATGTTTTATGCAAAAATCTCTTTTGTCTTTATGAATATTTATGACAAGAAAACAAAAACAACAACAATGTATCAGTACTGTTTAATGTTACACATTTCTGCCATGTTCACTAGCTATTTTGGTATCATTCCATTATCAAATCTATACACTGTATAGCTCAGTGGTCAGGGCACTCGCTTTCCCTAAGCTAAACGTTAAGCAGCGTCGAGCGTGATTACCTCTTACATGGGTGACTGTTTGCACGCCTTAGCTTCAGTACAGTCCCCCCAGTTCACCCAGCTGTAAATGGGTACCTGCCCTCTTTAGGGTCAGGGAAGGTAAAGCAGAGAGGGAGAGGAGAGGAGATGGGCGCCGCTGCCCTCAATATGCTGGCCCCTGGAGAAGTTGAGGTCTCTGATGCCTCGCTTCCTAACGACCGCAGTTATCTTTATTTTTAGACAGTGTTTTTCTGTGATTGCTGTTACACGTTAAAGAAATTCATTCCTTTGAATTATGTTTGTTTGTTGTTTTTTTAGATAGATTTTTTTGTGTTAAGACATATCAGGTTTTCTGTCATATTGAGAAAAAGGGGAAAAGGATATATATTGTGTACGTGTGTGAAAATCAAGTATATATCAATGTTTGATTTTTCAGTACTTGGTTTACCAATTTCAAATATTTTTTGACTTTGAAAAAAGGGATAAAGATATAATGTGTACACGGTTAAAAATCAAGTGGAGGCATGTGTGGACCTTGATTTTTCAGAACTTGGTTTACCTAAATGAAATATTTTTGACTGTTATTCGAAAAATGAACATGGGTTTGGGGTTTTGTTGTTTGTTGTTTTTCAAAAAACTTCTGGATCCAAATATTTTCATGTTACATTCCCAATAACATATCATGATAATAATATCGTCCTGTTCATGTTATGAAATTGTGTACAGATTTTTAATAAAGACATTTTTTTGTGGTAACAGTGTCTTCCCTGTATTTTGTTTTAGCCCTGACAGTTGACACTGGTCGTTGAGACTGCAGTCATGCAAATTTTTGTATACCGTTGATTTGTAGTTGCAACTGTAATCGTGTGCGAGCGTGAGTCACTTTCACTGGTTACAGATATCTTTCTTGAATGCCAAACCACATCTCATAGCTTTGCCTCAATAGAATATTCATGAGACAGGCCCTGCAACCTGTATTTTTATACTTTTAAGCAAGTTTTGAGTGCGAGACTTCTGAAAATACATGGCACAGGGTGAAACGTCTTCCACTTATCAAAATGGCTGCTCATAGAAAGGGGCCACAAGATCAGGGTATATTTGCAGATTTCTTCGCTGATGGAAATGTAGAAGAAGTTGAACAAAATGACAGAGATGCTGATCTCAAAGAAGTAATGTGTATTTGAGATCTCGGAGACTTAGTTCATGCCTGAACCGACAGACTTGTTTATTTATTTATTTATTTATTCTTTTATATCGAGGATAATGGAATAAGCACTCATGTGCTTTTTTACATCCAGTCCCCGTGTGCATGCAGTTTTGTCAATTTTGTCATCTGTTTCCACCGGCACACAATGGCCTACTCTTCCGAAAAAAGCGGAACAGGTTTTAACGTGTGCGCAAGATGTTCTGCATGCGTTCGAACACGGGGCCTCGGTTTATAGTCTCATTCGAAGGACTTTGACACTCAGTTCGATTTTTTTGTCAAACTGGGAGGAAGAAAGGGCGAGGCTGGGAATCGAACCCAGAACCTCACGGTTTACTTGTTGGCAGGTGAAACGTCTTAACCATCCTGCCACCTTCCTTCTTGTATTGTGTTGTGTTGTTTTGTTTTGTATTGTATTATATTGTCTACCACTTCAAGTCACAGCAGATTTATCTGCGTGAAATTCAGGCTGCTCTCTACCCCCGGGTAGATCACGTCATCGCCACAAGAGCAGCGCCACCCCTTATTTTTTTCTTTTCTTTTTCTTGTCTGCAACTGTATTTGGTTTCCTATCAGAGCGGCTTTTTGTCTACAGAATTTTGTCAGGGACAAACTCTTTGCTATGGGTTCTTTTATGTGCGCTAAATGAATATTGCACACGAGACCCTCAGTTTATTGTCTCATGCGAAAGACCAGCACCCAGACCTCCGCTCACGGTCTAGCGGATAGAGGGAAAGGTTTTGGGCACAAACGGGGGATCGAACCACCACACACTTGGAACCTGGACTTTTCGCTTTCTAGGCAGGTGCGTTACCTCTAGACCACCGATCCACTTGTAAGCAGAGGCTGATTTCAGCGAGAGGGGTAATAGGGGTTGAAGGTGTCGTGATCGATTTTCCTCTCCAGTGTCAAAGTTCACTGAAGTTCCGGGAAGATTTTCCTAAAATTCCTCAAGAGGGGGGCTCCCTATCTGAGATTCAGAGAAGAAAGGGTTCTGTCGGGGGGTTCAGCCTTGCCTGTCTGTGTTCTAGAGAGAAAATGGGTTCTGCCACTAGGTTCAGCTTGCCTGAGTTCTAGAGAAGATGGGTTCCACCACTGGGTTCAACTTGCCTGGGTTCTAGAGAAGATGGGTTCCTCCACTAGGTTCAGCTTGTCTGAGTTCTGGAGAAGATGGGTTCCTCCACTAGGTTCAGCTTGCCTGGGTTCTAGAGAAGGTGGGTTCCACCACTGGGTTCTGGAGAAAATGGGTTCTGCTAGGTTAAACTTGTCTGAGTTCTGGAGGAAAAGAGTTCCGCCACTAGGTTCAACTTGTCTGAGTTCTGGAGAAGATGGGTTCCGCCACTAGGTTCAACTTGCCTGGGTTCTTGAGAAAATGGGTTCCTCCACTAGGTTCAACTTGCCTGGGTTCTGGAGAAAATGGGTTCCTCCACTAGGTTCAACTTGCCTGGGTTCTGGAGAAAATGGGTTCCACCACTAGGTTCAACTTGTCTGGGTTCTGGAGAAAAATGGGTTCCACCACTAGGTAAAACATGCCTGGGATCTGGAGGAAATGGGTTCCACCACTAGGTTCAACTTGTCTGGGTTCTGGAGAAAATGGGTTCTACGAGGTCAAACATGCCTGAGATCTGGAGAAAATGGGTTCCACCACTAGGTTCGACTTGCTTTGGTTCTGTAGAAGGAAAAAGGGTTCTTCCAGACTCAACTTGCCCGAGTTTTGGAGAAAATGGGTTCTGCCACTAGGTTCAGCTTGCCCGGGTTCTGGAGAAAATGGGTTCCACCACTAGGTTCAACTTGTCTGGGTTCTGGAGAAAAATGGGTTCCACCACTAGGTAAAACGTGCCTAGGATCTGGAGAAAATGGAGTCTGCCAGGTTCAGCTTGCCTGGGTTCTGGAGGAAATGGGTTCTTCCAGGTTCAGCTTGCCTCGTATCTGAAGAAAATGGGTCCTTCCAGACTCAACTTGCCTGAGTTCTGGAGAAAAATGGGTTCCACCACTAGGTCCAGCTTGCCTGGGTTCTGAAGAAGGGAAAAGGGTTCTTCCAGACTTAACTTGCCTGTGTTCTGGAGAAAATGGGTTGTGGGGGGGGGAGTCCTCCAGATTCAGCTTGTCTGGGTTCTGGAGAAAATGGGTTCCTCCAGATTTTAATTTTTTTTTTGGGGGGGTATTTTATTCTTTTAGATCGAGGATAATGGAATAAGCACTTATGTGCTTTTTTGCATCCAGTCCCCGTGTGTATGCGGTTTTGTAAATTCTGTCATCTGTTCACCATGGCCTACTCTTCAGCTTGCCTGGGTTCCGGAGAAAAATGGGTTCCACCACTGGGTTCAACTTGTCTGGGTTCTGGAGAAAAATGGGTTCCACCACTAGCTTCAGCTTGTCTGGGTTCTGGAGAAAATGGGTTCCTCCAGGTTTTTTAGATTTATTTATTTTTGTATTGTATTCTTTTATATCGAGGATAATGGAATAAGCACTTATGTGCTTTTTTACATCCAGTCCCCGTGTGTATGCGGTTTTATAAATTCTGTCTTCTGTTCCCACCGGCACACAATGGCCTACTCTTCAGCTTGTCTGAGATCTGGAGAAAATGGGTTCCTCCATGTTCAGCTTGTCTGGGTTCTGTAGAAAAATGGGTTCTGCTCGGTTCAGCTTGCCTGGGTTCTGGAGAGAAGTGGGTTCCACCAGCTCCAAGAGAGGGATGGCCTGTGCCATGTTCAGCTTGCCTGGGTTGTGGGAGTAAAAGGGTTCCACCAGGTCTAACTTAGCTGAGTTCTAGAGAGAAAATGGGTTCTGCTGGGTTCAGCTTTGCCTGGGCTCTGGAGAAAATGGGTTCCTCCAGATTCAACTTGCCTCAGATCGTCTTCCAGACTCAACTTGCCTGGGTTCTGGAGAAAAAGGGTTCCACCACTAGGTTCAACTTGCCTGAGTTGTAGAGAAGATGGGTTCTGCCAAGTTCAACTTGCCGCATATCTGGAGAAAAATGGGTTCTTCCAAGATCAGCTCGCCTGGGTTCTGGAGAGAAATGGGTTCCTCCAAATTTTTTAGATTTATTTATTTATTTTTCTAAATTCTTTTATATCGAGGATAATGGAATAAGCACTTATGTGCTTTTTTACATCCAGTCCCCCGTGTGTATGCGGTTTTGTAAATTCTGTCATCTGTTCACCATGGCCTACTCTTCAGCTTGCCTGGGTTCCGGAGAAAAATGGGTTCCACCACTGGGTTCAACATGGTGAAAATGGGTTCCACCACTAGGTTCACCATGCCTCAGATCTGGAGAAAATGGGTTCCTCCAGATTCAGCTTGTCTGGGTTCTGGAGAAAATGGGTTCCTCCAGATTTTAAAATTGTATTGTATTTTACTCTTTTATATCGAGAATAATGGAATAAGCACTTACATGCTTTTTTTTTTACATCCAGTCCCCCGTGTGTATGCGGTTTTGTAAATTCTGTCATCTGTTCACCATGGCCTACTCTTCAGCTTGTCTGGGTTCTGGAGAAAATGGGTTCCTCCAGCTCCAATAGAGGGATGGCCTGTGCCATGTTCAGCTTGCCTGGGTTCCGGGAGTAAAGGAAGGGTTCCATCATGTTCAAATTGCCTGGGGTCTGAAGTAATATTTAAAAAAATAAATAAAAAGGGGGGTTCTGCCAGGATAAGTTTGCCTGGGTTCTGGAGAGAAAATGGGTTCTACTGGGTTCAGCTTTGCCTGGGATCTGGAGAAAATGGGTTCTGCAAGGTTCAACTCGTCTGAGTTCCCTCCCTCTACACTCCTCTTAGTCTCTCTCTGTGTGTCTGTCTCTGTCCCTTTCTCTCCCCCTCTCCCTCTATCGCTCCCTCCCCTCCCACCCTCTCCATCTCTCAATCTCTCCCCCTCTCTCTGTCTCTCCCTACCTCCCTTCCCCTCTCTCTGTTTCTCCTCTCTTTCTTCTTTCGTTCTCCCATCTTCTCCCCTCTCGTCTCTCCCTCCCTTCCATTGCTCCCCCCCTCTCTCTCTCCTCACCTCTCTCTCTCCCCCACTCTCTCCTCTCTGTCTTCCCCCCCTTTCTGTTCTCCTCTCTCTGTGTTTCTCTTCCCCCTCCCTCCCCCTTCCCTCTCTCTCCCTCTATCTCTTACCCTCCCTCCCCCCTCTCCCTTTCCCCCAATACTCTCTCTCTCTCTCTCTTCCTCTCCCCCCCCCCCCACCACCCCCTCTCTCTCTGGCCTTCAGATGAGACTATAAACCGAGGTCCCGTGTGCGAACGCACGCAGAACATCTTGCGCACACATTAAAATCCTGTTCCGCTTTTCGGAAGAGTAGGCCATTGTGTGCCGGTGGGAACAGATGACAAATTTACAAAACCGCATGCAGACGGAGACTGGATGTAAAAAAAACACATAAGTGCTTATTCCATTATCCTCGATATAAAAGAATTAAGTAAATAAATTACCTCTCTCTCTCTCTCCCTATCGCTCCCTCCCCTCCCTCCCTCCTCTCTCTTTCCCTTCCCCCTCCCTCTCTCTCTCTCCTCTCTCTCCCTATCTCTTTCCCCACTTTGTCTGTCTGTCTCTTCTCTCCCTCCCTCCTTCCCCCTCCCCCCCTCCTACCTCTCTCCCGCTATCTCTACCCTCCCTACCCCCTCTCTTTCCCCCCCACCTCTCTCCCTATCTCTTCCCCACTTTGTCTGTCTGTCTCTCCCTCCCTCCTTCCCCCTCCCCCCTCCTCTAACTCTCTCCCTCTATTCTCTACTCTCCCCCCCCCCCCCTCCTCTGTCTCTCCTTATCTCTTCCCCACTTTCTGTCTGTCTGTCTCTCCCTCCCTCCTTCCCCCTCCCCCTCCTCTACCTCTCCCTCTATCTCTACCCCCTTTCCCCCCCCCCTCTCTCTGCTCTCTCCCTATCTCTTCCCCACTTTCTGTCTGTCTGTCTCTCCCTCCCTCCTTCCCCCTCCCCTACCTCTCTCCCTATCTCTACCCTCCCCCCCCCTCTCTCTCTTTCCCCCTCACCACCCTCTCTCTCCCTCCCCCCCCTCCCCCTCTCTCCCTCCTCTCTCTCCTCTCTCCCCCCCCCTCTCTCCTCTCTCTCTCCCTATCTCTTCCCCACTTTCCGTCTGTCTGTCTCTCCCTCCCTCCTTCCCCCTCCCCCCTCCTCTAACTCTCTCCCTCTATCTCTACTCTCTCCCCCCCCCCCCCCCCCTCTCTCTCGTCTCTCCTTATCTCTTCCCCATTTTCTGTCTGTCTGTCTCTCCCTCCCTCCTTCCCTCTCTCCTATCTCTACCCTCCCTCCCCCCTCTCTCTCTTTCCCCTCACCACCCTCTCTCTCTTCCGCCCACCACCCTCTCTCTCCCCCCCCCTCTCCTCTCTCTCTCTCCCTCTCTCTCTCTCCCTCTCTCTCTCTCTCTTTCTCTCTGTGATGACAAAATTTACAAAACCGCATACACACGGGGACTGATTTTAAAAAAGCACACAAGTGCTTATTTCCATTATCCTCGATATAAAAGAATAAATAAATAAATAAATATTCAAAACCACAGGGAAAAACCCAAAAGTCTAGTCAACAGCCATTCTTCCCTCCTCAGTCGTTTAATCTCCCACTACTCTTGCTGCTGCTGATAATCAAACTGAACGCCATCAATACTCGGGTCGATGTCTGACAGTGATCGATGCTTTCTTAATTGTCCAGGGTGGAAGGGGGGAGGGATTAAATATACCCAGGGGTGGTCGGCGCACCGACAAAGGAGTGCTTTTAAAGCTAACCCGGGTACATAGCTATTAATCACTTTCCTTAATCACAAGCTTGAAGGGTAGGGAGTTCGTGCTGTGTCTTTTTTGGTTTTAGTTTGTTCCTTCCATTAGCGAGTCGAAAAGTTTGGGAATAGAAAAAGAAAAAGAAGTGTGTGGGATGGGGTGGGGTGGTGGGTGGGGAATTATTGAGGTCGAGTGGGTAGGATGTGTGTGTGTGTGTGGTGGTGGGGGGGGGGGGGGGGGGGGGGGATTTTATTATTATTTTTAAAAATTCTTTTATTTCGAGAATAATGGAATAAGCACTCGTGTGCTTTTTATTATTTTTTTCATCCAGTCCCGTTTGTATGCAGTTTCGTCAATTTTGTCATCCGTTCTCACCGGCCTACTCTTCCGAAAGCGGAACAGG
>CM054154.1:27846558-27873494 GCA_028751875.1 Rapana venosa | reverse complement strand
TTAAATTTAAACCCATTTTCTCCAGAGCCCAGGCAAAGCTGAACCCAGCAGAACCCTTTTTCTCTCTAGAACTCAGCTAAGTTGGACCTGGTGGAACCCTTTTACTCCCACAACCCAGGCAAGCTGAACATGGCACAGGCCATCCCTCTCTTGGAGCTGGTGGAACCCACTTCTCTCCAGAACCCAGGCAAGCGGAACCGAGCAAAACCCCAAATTTTTCTACAGAACCCAGACAAGCTGAACATGGAGGAAACCCTTTTTCTCCAGATTCAGAAAAGCAAAAAGGAGTAGGCCATTGTGTGCCGGTGGGACAGAAGACAGAATTTATAAAACCGCATACACACGGGAAGGATTGTAAAAAGCAATAAATGCTTTTTCCCATTATCCTCGATATAAAGAATACAATACAAAAATAAATAAATCTAAAAAACCTGGGGGAAAACCCCATTTTTCTCCAGAACCCAGACAAGCTGAACCTAGTGGTGGAACCCATTTTTCTCCAGAACCCAGACAAGTTGAACCCAGTGGTGGAACCCATTTTTCTCCGGAACCCAGGCAAGCTGAAGAGTAGGCCTTTGGTAAAACAGTTTAAACAAAATTTACAAAACCGCATACACACGGGACGGATGCAAAAAAGCACATAAGTGCTTATTCCATTATCCTCAATCTAAAAGAAAAAAATACCCCCCCCCAAAAAACACAAAAAAAATCTGGAGGAACCCAAATTTTCTCCAGAACCCAGACAAGCTGAATCTGGGGGACTCCCCCCCCCCCACAAACCCATTTTCTCCAGAACACAGGAAAGTTAAGTCTGGAAGAACCCCTTTTCCCTTCTACAGAACCCAGGCAAGCTGGACCTAGTGGTGGAACCCATTTTTCTCCAGAACTCGGGCAAGTTGAGTCTGGAAGGACCCATTTTCTTCAGATACGAGCAGAGCTAAACCTGGAAGAACCCATTCCTCAGAACCCAGGCAAGCTGAACCTGGCAGACTCCTTTTTCTCCAGATCCCAGGCCGTTTTACCTAGTGGTGGACCCATTTTTCTCCAGAACCAACAATTTGAACCTAGTGGTGGAACCCATTTTCTCCAGAACCCGGGCAAGCTGAAACCTAGTGGCAGAACCCATTTTCTCCAAAACCCGGGCAAGTTGAGTCTGGAAGAACCCTTTTCCTTCTACAGAACCCAAGCAAGTCGAACTAGTGGTGGAACCCATTTTCTCCAGATTCTCAGGCATGCTATTTGGACCCTCCCGTAGAACCCCATTTTCTCCAGAACCCAGACAAGTTGAACCTAGTGGTGGAACCCATTTCCTCCAGATCCCAGACATGTTTTACCTAGTGGTGGAACCCATTTTTCTCCAGAACCCAGACAAGTTGAACCTAGTGGTGGAACCCATTTTCTCCAGAACCCAGGCAAGTTGAACCTAGTAGTGGAACCCATCTTCTCCAGAACCCAGACAAGTTGAACCTAGTGGCGGAACCCTTTCCCTCCAGAACTCAGACAAGTTTAACCTAGCAGAACCCATTTTCTCCAGAACCCAGTGGTGGAACCCACCTTCTCTAGAACCCAGGCAAGCTGAACCTAGTGGAGGAACCCATCTTCTCCAGAACTCAGACAAGCTGAACCTAGTGGAGGAACCCATCTTCTCTAGAACCCAGGCAAGTTGAACCCAGCGGAGGAACCCATTTTTCTCCAGAACCCAGGCAAGTTGAACCTAGTGGCGGAACCCATTTTTCTCTCTAGAACACAGACAGGCAAGGCTGAACCCCCCGACAGAACCCTTTCTTCTCTGAATCTCAGATAGGGAGCCCCCCTCTTGAGGAATTTTAGGAAAATCTTCCCGGAACTTCAGTGAACTTTGACACTGGGGAGGAAAATCGATCACGACCCTTCAACCCTATTTACCCCTTTCGCTGAAATCAGCCTCTGTACAAGTGGATACGGTGGTCTAGAGTAACGCACCTGCCTAGAAAGCGAAAAGTCCCGAGTTCCAAGTGTGTGGTGGTTCGATCCCCGTTTGTGCCCGAAACCTTTCCCTCTATCCGCTAGACCGTGAGCGAAGGTCTGGGTGCTGGTCTTTCGCATGAGACGATAAACTGAGGGTCCCCCGGTGTGCAATATTCATTTAGCGCACATAAAAGAACCTATAGGGGACGGGATAGCTCAGTGGTCGGAGCACTCGCTTTCCCCCAGCCAAGTTAAGCAGCGTCGAGCGTGGTTACCAGTTGGATGGGTGACCGTTTGCGCGCCTTGGCTTCAGTACAGTTCCCCCAGTTCACCCAGCTGTAAATGGGTACCTGCCCTCTTTAGGGTCAGGGAAGGTAAAGCAGCGAGGGAGAGGAGATGGGCGTCGCCCTCAATATGCTGGCCCCTTGAGAAGTGAGGTCTCTGACGCCTCCTCGCTCCCCTACGACCTTATAGGTTATGGGACTCCTTTACTTTACTTTTTAAAAGAACCTATAGCAAGAAGAGAGTTGTCCCTGGCAAAATTCTGTAGACAAAAAGCCGCTCTGATAGGAAACCAAATACAGTTGCAGACAGGAAAAAAGAAAAGAAAAAAATAATAGGTGGCGCTGCTCTTGTGGCGACGACGTGCTCTCCCCGGGGGTAGAGAGCAGCCTGAATTTCATGCAGAGAAATCTGCCGTGACTTGAAGTGGTATACAATATAATACAATACAAAACAAAACAACACAACACAATACAAGAAGGAAGGTGGCAGGATGGTTAAGACGTTCGCCTGCCAACAAGTAAACCGTGAGATTCTGGGTTCGATTCCCAGCCTCGCCCTTTCTTCCCAGTTTGACAAAAAATCGAACCGAGTGTCAAAGTCCTTCGGATGAGACTATAAACCGAGGCCCCGTGTTCGAACGCATGCAGAATATCTTGCGCACACGTTAAATCCTGTTCCGCTTTTCGGAAGAGTAGGCCATTGTGTGCCAGTGGAAACAGATGACAAAACTGACAAAACTGCATGCACACGGGGACTGGATGTAAAAAAGCATGAGTGCTTATTCCATTATCCTCGATATAAAAGAATAAATAAATAAATAAATAAACAAGTCTGTCGGTTCAGGTATGAACAAAGTCTCTGAGATCTCCAATAAACATTACTTCTTCGAAATCAGCATCTCCGTCATTTTGTCCAACTTCTTCTACGTTTCCATCAGGGAAGAAATCTTTAAAAAAAAGTCTGCAAAATACATCGCGATCTCGTGGCCCCTTTCTATGAGCGGCCATTTTGATAAGTGAAAGACATTTCACCCTGTGCCATGTATTTTCAAAAGTCTCGCACTCAAATCTTACTTAAAAGTATAAAAATACAGGTTGCAGGGCCTGTCTCATGAATATTCTAATGAGGCAAAGCTATGACATGTGGTTTGGCATCCAAGAGAGATAACTGTAACCAGTGAAAGTGACTCACGCTCGCACACGATTACAGTTGCAACTACAAATCAATGGTATACAAAAATTTGCATGACTGCAGTCTCAACGACCAGTGTAACTATAAGGGCTAAAACAAAATACAGGGAAGACACTGTTACCACAAAAAAAGTCTTTATTAAAAATCTGTACACAATTTCATAACATGAACAGGACGATATTATTATCATGATATGTTATTGATAATGTAACATGAAAATATTTGGATCCAGAAGTTTTTTTAAAAAACCAAACAACAAAACCCAAAGGAATGTTCATTTTTCGAATAACAGTCAAAAATATTTCATTTAGGTAAGCCAAGTTCTGAAAAATCAAGGTCCACACATGCCTCCGCTTGATTTTTAACTGTGTACACATTATATCTTTCTCACTTTTTTCAAAGTCAAAAAATATTTGAAATTGGTAAACCAAGTACTGAAAAATCAAACACTGATCTATACACAACTTCACTTGATTTTCAAACACATACACAATATATATCCTTTTCCCCTTTTTCTCAATATGACAGAAAACCTGATATGTCTTAACACAAAAAAATCTATCTAAAAAAACAACAAACAAACAAACATACTTCACAGGAATGAATTTCTTTAACGTGTAACAGCAATCACAGAAAAACACTGTCTAAAAGTAAAGATAACTGCGGTCGTTAGGAAGCGAGGCGTCAGAGACCTCAGCTTCTCTAGGGCCAGCATATTGAGGGCAGCGGCGCCCATCTCCTCTCCCTCCGCTGCTTTACCTTCCCTGACCCTAAAGAGGGCAGGTACCCATTTACAGCTGGGTGAACTGGGGGGACTGTACTGAAGCTAAGGCAGCGCAAACAGTCACCTATCTAAGAGGTAACCACGCTCGACGCTGCTTAACCTTTAGCTTAGGGAAAGCGAGTGCCCTGACCACTGAGCTATCCTGTGTGTAGATTTGATAATGGAATGATACCAAAATAGCTAGTGAACATGGCAGAAATGTGTCACATTAAACAGTACTGATACGTTGTTGTTGTTTTTTTCTTCTCATAAATATTCATAGGGACAAAAGAGATTTTTGCATAAAACGGAGAGTTAAAAAAACAAAAACACACAAAAACCAACCAACAAACAAACCATCTCTAAATAAGAAAAACAATAACTTAAAAAAAAAAAAAAAGTTTGCTCTACATGCCCGAAAGAATGAAAAATATTATACTCCAGGAAAGGGGGGGGGGGGAGAGGGGATGGGAAGAGGGAGGGGAGGGGGGGAGGGGGGGAGAGGGAGGGAGAAGAGGGAGATGAGGAGAGGTAGGTGGGGAGAGGAGAGGGAGTGGGAAGAGGGTGATGGGGATGAGGAGGAGGGGGGGGGAGAGGGAGATGAGGAGAGGTGAGGTGGGGGAGAGGGAGAAGGAGGTTAGGGAGAGGAGAGGGAGGTGGGAAGAGGGGAGGGGACAGGGGAGGTGGGGAGAGGGGGTGAGATGGGGATTGGAAGAGAGAGGATGGTGGAGGTGGGGCGGAGGAGAGAGAAGGGAGGCTTAAGTTCCTAGTTGTTCAAGTATTTCCCAGCTTACACTGTGAGGGGTCACCCAGAACATGCACTCTGGACTCGCTCATCATCATCATTCCACCTGGGGAGAATCACCGTGAGACCGTTAAGCGCGCACTGGATGAGAAGCTTACCTGTAGGACTCTTCTCTCCAGTGCCTGGCCTTACAGGTATCTACTACAGAACACCTGGCGCACACGTTAAAACCCTGTTCCGCTTTTTCCGTAAGAGTAGGCCATTGTGTGCCCGGTGGTGGGAACAAGACGACAGAATTCACAAATCCGGATACACACGCTGGGGGACTGGATGTAAAAAAAAAAAAAGCCACATAAGTGCTTATTCCATTATCCTCGAGAGAAAAAAATTGTCATCTGAGCGATTTGTTGCTTGACAAGATTCAGCGCTATATAAATTCCATACATTATTATTATTATACACTTTGGCAGGGTGATGGGGGTTTGGGCTGTTGAAGGGCAGGGACAAGAATGAGATGGAACAAGAGGGGAGAATCTTAGGTTTTTCAAATTTAGCACTCTTTGTCCGAGTGATGTTGGATTCTGCACGCTGTGTGCTGGCTGTTCTTGTTGAGGGAAGAATCCTCTAGTTCCATTATCCTCGATATAAAAAAAAAGTCATCTGACGCTTGATTTGTGCTTTACAGGATTCAGCGCTATATAAATTCCATACATTATTTTTAAAATTATTATGCACTCCCCAGTGGCGGGGATGAAATTCTGCTGGTTTTCCGCAAAGATTTATCGAATGACGTCCGACAAAATATTGGTTTTCGGTAGCACTGGAGAAAAAACCGTTCGATGTTACCGAAATTGGGTTGGAAGCGCTCGAAGGGGTTTAACTCAAACAACGAGTAAAATTTTAAAAAACCAACAAACCAAACAAAAAAAAACAACCAAACTGAAAAAGGGTCATAATGTAACTAACAAAATAAAATGAAAAAATAAGGAAAATATTAACGAAGCAAACTTTTCATGAATGTTACTGTATTTAAAACATATTTGCATCAACGTATAAAATTTTTTCAACATTGCGTCAACATTTAGAAATGCCTTTAAAACCTACAGGAATAAATCAAGTACAGTCATTCTTTTCAAAACTATAAACGAATTATGAACCCCCCCCCACCCCCCAAAAAAAAGTCTTGATTATAAAATAAGTAATTCTTTACAAAACTACAGACTTAATATGAAAAAAAACAAAAACAAGAAAAAGCTTTTACAAAATAAGCCATTCTTTTCAAAACTACAAACTTAATATTTTTTTAAAAACCCAACCCCATAAAGCTTTTTACAAAATAAGCCATTCTTTTCGAAACTACAAACTTTACATGAAAAAAACAAACAAAAAAGCCGATTATAAGATAAGTCTTTTCGAAACTACAGACTAAATATTTATTTTAAAAAAGACAACACCCTGCTTATAAAATAGGACATTATTTTCAAAACTACACCTCTATTTATCCAAATATAACCAAACAAAAAATGCTGTTTATAAAATAAGTGATTCGTTTTGAAACTACAGACTAAATACTAAAAAAAATACAACAGCTGCATATAAAATAGACATTCTTTTGAAACTGGCTACACCCAATTATCAAAACAACCACCCCCCCATACCCCCCCCCCCCCTCTCAAAAACCAAAAAAAAAAAAAACACCCAACAATTACAAAATAAGCCATTCTTTTCAAACTACACCCCTATTTATCCCAAATATAACCAAAAAAAAACTGTTATAAAATAAGTAACCCTTTCGAAACTACAGACAAATACTATAAAAAAAAAAAAACACCACCAGCTGCATCTAAAATAAACATTCTTTTTGAAACGAGCCACCCAAAAATTATACCCCACCACACACTCCCCAAAAAACCCCAACTAAAAAAAAGCCATTTTTTTTCAAACTGAACCCTAATTTATTCAAATAAAACACACCCCCAAAAAGCTGTTTATAAAAAGCCATTCTTTCAAACTACAAACTTAAAATCATCCAAACAAACCCCCCCCAAAAAAGCGTTTAAAAACAGAAGCCATTCTTTTCAAACTACAAACTTATCATCCAAAACATACCCCCCCCTAAAAAAAAGCTGT
This sequence comes from Rapana venosa, assembly GCA_028751875.1. NCBI lineage: Eukaryota > Metazoa > Mollusca > Gastropoda > Neogastropoda > Muricidae > Rapana > Rapana venosa. Next base: position 27,866,433 of record CM054154.1, on the reverse strand, counting down.
TTATACAGAAGCCATTCTTTTTCAAACTACAACTTACATCCAAACTACCCCCCCCCCCCCAAAAAAAGCTTTAAACAAGCCATTCTTTTCAACACAAACTATCATCCAACATAACCCCCCCCCCCCCCCCCCCCCCCAAAAAAAAAGCTGTTTAAACAGAAGCCATTCTTTTCAAACTACAAACTTATCACCCAAACATAACTACCCCCCCCCCCCCAAAAAAAAAAAAAGCTGTTTATAACAGAAAGCCATTCTTTTCAAACTTAATCATCCAAACATAACCCCCAAAAAGCTGTTTATGAATAAGCCATTCTTTTCAAAACTGCCCCCTTTAGTTATCCAAATATAATGAACAAAAAAAGCTGCTTATGAAATAAAATCATTCTTGTCAAAACTACACCTGAAATATATAAAAAAAAAAAGGTACATAACTTATACACTCCTTCACTTCGTCAGTGTAAAACGCAGAAATGTACAACCCAAATTGTTGTGTCGAGGCATACAAAACATGTCGTACAAATATCAACCAAATACTTTAAACTTTAGCAAAACTTCCTGTCAAAAAACATGGGAGATCCGATATGTACGCAATACATTTTGCATTATTATTAACAGTCCAAATATTTCACAACTTTCATTTCTGATATGTATGATATATTATATATATATATATAAACCGATGATATGGGGTGATATGCTTAGGCATGAAAAAAATGAACACAAAAAAAAAAAAAACCAACCCACCACAATTTCTCTGTGTGTGTGTGAGTGAGCATGCGTGTAGGTGAGAATGGTGAAAGAGAGACGTGTGGGGGTATATACATGCATTGTGTGTATATGCGTGAAAGCAGCATTGCGCGTGTGAAGGGCCTGAGCGTGCGCCCCTTTTGCATATGTGTGGGAGCAAGCGCACATGCGTGGGGTATGTTAATCTACCTGGGCTTACTTCACTTCATTCAGTTCTTTCTTTTGGCTTCCAACACATAACACACAATATGGTCCTTTCCATCTTTAGGATAACATAACACAACACACATACGAAACGATGCTTTTCTCCTTGAAGGCAGTGTTAATCAATTCACAAATCATCACATAAAATTACGCCAAAGAAACTGCATGCCTAAATCCTACACACTGTATACGTAACCTGTCATAACATCATTTATTACAGTTCTTCCTAAGATCCTTTAAACACCCCACCCCCAAGTTACTCCCTTTCACCCGAAGTTATCCCCTTTCACGCGGTGCAGGGACGGAATATCGACGGAGGGCGGAAGGAGCAAGGGCAACAACGGGGGCCTGGGTGCACGGGAATGGGTAGGGACGGGCAGTTGGGCCTTGACACTCCATAGTTTCTGAAACAAACGGAAAGACGCCCGTGACGATGTAACGATTAAAAAGCTGAATGTCACCACATAAACAATTTCGCAGTATGACACGTGTGTGGAGAAAAACGAAGACCAATAAAAAAAAAATATTCATGAATATATATCACCAACCACATAATCAAATCCAAAACAACATTCCCATGGTTTCTGAAACAAACGGAAAGACGCTTGTATGATGTAACGATTAAAAGCTGAATGTCACCGCATAACAAGTCACAGTATGACACAGTGTGGAGAAAACGAAGACCATTTAAAAAAAAAAAAAAAAAAAATTCATTAATATATATCACCGACCACATATCCACGGTTTCTGAAACAAACAGAAGACTTTGTGAAGAAGAGATTAAAGCTGAATTTCGCTGCACAAGTCACAGTATCACACAGGATGGAAAAATCTTTCTGTTTTAGCTGCACTAAAAACCCAATAAAAAGAATTATTCAGCTGATGTATATATCACCAACCACAAAAACCCTATAACACATTCCACGGTTTCTGAAACAAAAGAAAGACTTTCGTGACGATGTAACGGTTAAAAAGCTGAATGTCCCCGCACAACAAGTCCACTTATGACATCCAGTATTGAAAAACGTGCTCACAGCTGCATCCTAAAAACCCAAATTTAAAAAGAATTTATTCAGCTGTTTATATATCCCCAAACCACATAATCCATTAACATATTCCATAGTTTCTGAAACAAACGGAAGACGTGTTGTAGAAAAATTTAAGCAGAATTTCCCTGCACAACAAGTCACAGTAAACACACAGCATGGAAAATCCTCCTGTTTAGGCCCTATAGCTACATCCTACGGGACCAATTAAAAAAAATAAATAAATAACTATTCAGCCGATATGTCACCAACCACATAATCCAATAATGCATTCCATGGTTTCTGAAACAACAAAAGACGTCCCCAAATTCAACTGGTAACGATTCAGCTGCATTTCACCGCATAAGTCACGCAGCATGGAAAAACCTGCTGTTTAAGGCTATAGCCACATCCTACAGACCATTTAAAATTTATCTATCTATCTATCTAAGCAGAATTTCCCTGCACAACAAGTCACAGTAACACACAGCATGGAAAATCCTCCTGTTTAGGCCTATAGCTACATCCTACAGACCAATTAAAAAAATAAATAAATAACTATTCAGCCGATTTTACCACCAACCACATAATGCAATAACATATTCCACAGTTTCTGAACAACAAAAAGACGTCGCAACATAACGATTCAGCTAAAATTCACCGCACATGTCACACAGTACGGAAAAACCCTGCTTACAACTACATCCTACAAGCCATAAGAAATAATAATAAAAACATTCCACACAAAAAAGGCACAATAATGGACCAAGAAGGCAGAGAGAAAAAAAACAGACAAGAAGAAGGTGGAACAGACAGAAAAAGGAACGAGGCAGAAACAAGGAGGGGTATAGAAAAAGAAAAAAAGGAATTTCTAGCTCAGAATTTCCAGAAAGTACGGATGCTATCTATACAGACAGCCCCCCCAATCCCTGAAGACCTAGAAAAAACCGTAACTTCTTCTTTGCTTTTCCTAAAATACCTTGAAAATTTATCAATAATTTCTGGTCTACGAGTGACTAAACCAATCCAAACCCTGATGTTTACAGCCCCGCCGACCACAGAGGCCATATCAGGGGCAGTCACCTTGTCAAATTTTAAATCTCAAGACGAGTAAGTATACTCACAGATTCCCGTTCCCAAATTTCTACTTCTTTTTCTTCGTTCCTTTTTTTTTCATGTTTCTCCCAGGGGAGGTTTGACATTGATGAGCCTTCTCCATCTCTCCTGTTTTGAGCTTCCTCCTTATTTATGCCCTTCCTCTAAGATCATCTGCAATACGGGCGCCCAGGTTTTGCTAGGTCTTCCCTTTGGTGGTCTCTTTCCCATCCACTTACGAATTTCATTCCCTCTTTTTATGATTTTGGTGGTCTGCTTTCCGTTGAATGTGCCCAAACCCAGCGCAGTCTATTGCTACTAGCTGCAGACTTCAGATCATCAACTTTGCACATTCTCCATAGTTCTTCATTCGTGATCCTGTCTTCCCAATTGATATTTGTCATGTAGCGTAGCATTTGGTTTTCACAGCTCTTCAACAAACGGTTCAAACGGTTTTTGTGAAAACCCATGTCTCCGAGCCATACAGGAGAACAGGTCTAATGCAGGCCTTAAATATCAGACAGCGTCTCTCCATTGAGATTTTCTGATTTCCCGAGCAGACTTGCCAATTCTTTCCTTTTCTTCCAAGCACTCGCAATCCTGGTTCTGACAGCTAACTCTGATTTTGATTCGCAGTCATCATTCTCTCCCAGGTAGCAGAATTCTTTCTACCACTTAATAATAATAATAATAATAATAATAATAATAATGTATGGAATTTAATAGCGCTGATACCACTTCTATCTTCCTTGTTCAAATTCTACCTCCTCCTTTCCCTGCATCGGTATTGTCCTCACCCTTCTTATTCATACGACTGGGGCAGACAGACAAATACTCCGTCCTCCTTCTTCAGACTTTCCCAATCTGTTAACTAAACATCAGATTCTTTATTTTATTATATTTTTTTTAAGGGAAAAAAGGAAAAAAAAATCAGGACTCCCGAAGAGAGTGATGATGGACTCGGCTCTACCTTTGGTGTTTGTTCCGATGCAGAAGTAGTCCCCTGAAGTCATTGGCTTGCACGTTCTTTTTACCTGTCAGACCACGTCAAAAAACCCTTAACTCACTGAGGTTGTGCTGAAGGTTTAAACCTCTTAACTGCCCAGTGCAAGTGCACCCTATATGCCGGGGAATAAAATTCTTATGTACCACTGCTATGTTCAAATCCCTCTTATTCAGAAATTACCAAATGAATATTCCTGATAGTTGCCCCAAAGACAGTATATATATATCGACATTACTTCGAGGCAAGCTCAAATTAGTTAGCATATTTTTACTGCGAAAATATATTTAAAATGTAAAAAAACGACCATAAATACGATTTCTCTATCACCACTGTCATTCTGAGTACCCCCAATCTCAATAACGTCAAACATAAGTCTAGGCCAAATCTCTTTTTTTTTTTTTTTAATGCATGATCACCTGAATCATACACGATCGTTTTCATCACTGTTAGGTAAATCTAAAGTTTTATTTGCCACTTTTACAGCTGTGTAAAGTTATTGATGCCTTCAACAAGAAGTGTCAGCCATTTTGAACATGAACTTCCCAAGCAGTCATGCATAAAAACACAAAATACGAGCTAAAAAAAAGCGATCGTTTTTGCTACGGTTTTTGCAGCTGGATGTTGCCAAGCAAAAGGAGGTGACCTCCATTAATTTTGGAGTTCTTTCCTTTAACTGTAGTCAAGGAAGCAGGCTTGTTTACTTCGGTTCCCAGCCCGGAAATTTTCCGGGTTGTTGGCGTATAGGGTGCACGTTTAGCCCCGGAAAATTTCCGGGTAAGGCAGTCTAGTGGTTAAGCTTAAGCTTCGGCACTCCTCTCCTCACTGTGACGTGCCGAAGTTTAAAACTTCCGGCAGACTTACGAATTTTTTAAAATACCTGAGTCAAAAGGAAAGTACACTGGCCTGTAAAGGGGAATCATTTTTTAAACACTGTTGCTTTCCTTAACCGTAATTTCAAACCTAAGATTTTCCTCTCCTGCTTCAGCTCATAAACCTTTCCCCTGCCTTCAACAGCCCAGATTCTATCGTCCTGCCAGGGTTTTGGGGACCTGTGTGTGTATGTTGTGTGTGTGTGTTTTTGTGTGTTTTTGTGTGTGTGTGGTGTGTGTTTGTGTGTGTGCGTGTGTGCACATTCGGACTTGATGGAACTATAACCCTAGTGGCGGGGGTTCCCGAAAAATTCCGGTAAAGGCGGGGCTAAGCTATGTGGCCGATCCCGGAATATTCCAGGATGACATGGGTGATCGTAATTGAAAGCTTACTTTCGCTTTCAAAGGCAGCCAATGAATTTAAGGTCGTTGTAGGCCCGCATGAAAGGGGTGAAGGTCATTTGACACACACACAAGCAACGAAAAATCTGATTGGTTAAGAGTGGGTTTTTTGGGGGGGTTTTTTAGACCAGTGAGATTGTCTTCAACAAAAATGGCGGCCAGAGGCCAGAGTTTGCACCAGAATTTCTTCAAGCGTTTTTTCGAGCTTTTTTACAAATTTTGACAGCAAGGAGGAGTTTTAGAGGCTGGATTTGGTTTGAAATAAACAATGAGAGAGACGATGAGGGAAGGATTGCGGAATACTTTTGAAAAATTGGTAAAAATCAATCGTGATGGACTGAATCGAGCAGTGCTAGTTTTGCTGGATGGACTTCTTCGCTACTCGGCGATTTCAACGTCACAGATTGTTTTTCTTTATTTTGACGCAACGGGCTTCGAAATAACTGTTGTTGAGTCAAATCGCTATGCTGCTGAGTACTTTGCATCACATCAAATCAAGCGATCTTTGTATTTTCGTCATAGAAAGCCACCACGAACGGTCGCGATGGCGTGGATCCTGTCGCTGAACTTTTTCCGAGTATTTGGTGACCGAAAAAAGCGATACAAACTCCTTATTTTTTTCAAAACTAATGTCAAGAAATAGTGTTTACCTAATCATAACAATTATGCACCGCAAGAACTTTGCTTATCGTGTTAAAATCAATCCGGGGCCCTGACGGTGGAACAGTGATCGGTAGTGCGCACACGATTTTTTTTTTTTAAATTTTTTTTTTTTTTACATAATCATAAAAAACTACACACTATCATAAAATTACTCATTTAAAAGCATATTATCTGTTCTTTCCAGTGATTTATAGATTTACACATTTAATTCAGTTTTTAAAATTTTCAATATCAAGGGTTGTTTGAGCCCACCCTGCCCCCAAAACAATGCTAGCCAATGTTAATTCAGCCAATAGAGAGTGAGGCTTGTTGCTGTCTATTCAGCGCTACTAGGATTAAGCTTCGGCACTCCTCTCCTTCACTGTGACGTGCCGAAACTTAAGATTTGGCAGAATTACGAATTTAAAAAAATACACTGAGTCAAAAGGAAAGTACACTGGCCTGTAGGGCATCATTTTTCTAAACACTGTTGCTTTCCTTGACTGTAATTCAAACCTAAGATTTTCCTCTCCCGCTTCAGCTCATAAACTTTCCCCTGCCCGGCCTTCAACAGCCGAGATTCTTCGCCCTGCCAGGTGTGTGACCTGTGTGTGTGTGTGTGTGTGTGCGTGTGTTTTGGGGTGTGTGCGTGCGTGCGCCGTGCGTGCGTGCGTGCGTGCGTGGGGCGCGTGCGTGTGTGTGTGGGGAGCGTGCATGCACATTTGGACCTGATGGAACTATTAATTTTTACTGGTTGTATGACTGTGTAAGAATGAGTTGAGTGCAAGTGCTTTGATTCGCCTCTGCAAAATATAGCGCTATATAAATTCCATTATATTATTATTTAAAAATTGTCATCCGCATCCATTCCTACCAGCCACACATGGCTTACTCTTCCAAAAGACAGAAAAAGGTTTTAAAATGTGCACAAGATGTTCGCGTGCCCTCTGTACACGAACCTCGGTTTATAGTCTCATCCAAAAAGGGCTTTCAGGAGAGTGGAGTCTGCACTGATGTTAACAGACTCCAGGGAAAATTCCCCTTTGGGGGGGCGAATCAATGGTAGCTTCTTTTCCTTCTTCACTGAACGCTCAGAACAGCTTTACTGTAGGAAAAAGCAGGGCCCTTGTGTGCCAGTGGAAACAGATGACAACATTTACAAAACCGCATGCAAAACAACGGGGGCTGGAATGTAAAAAAGCACATGAGTGCTTATTTCCATTATCCTCGATATAAAAAAATATTTAAAAAAAATAAAAATAATACTGTCTGTCACATGGCGATAATGCCTTGCGCTGGGCCCTTAAGCACCTGATAAGTCAGGCCCAGCACATCCGACTTCGGTAATGGGAGAGATTGTTATCTTTAAGTCTTCTTGAAAAAAAAAAAAAAGGGAGGAGAATGACCAAGAAGGCATAAAAAAAAACCAAGAAAAAGGTGACAGGAAGAAAAAGAACAAGGCAGGGAAAAAAAAAGAGAGGGATAGAAAAGGGAAAATTCCTACACAGAATTTCCAAAAGGTGGGGATGCTATTTACACTAAACAGCCCCTGGCATCTCCACGGGGGAAGATAGTAAACGACAAACCTGGCATTGATCCTGGGCCGTCAGATCATGAGCGCAACACTCTAACCCACCAGGCTATCCCCCCCCCCTCCCCCCCACTTTCAACTTAACAAAAAAATAGGACAATCCACTACATACTGAGTCGGTTGCACCAAACGTCAATTTTCAGTTGTTAACACGTTGTTAATCCGCAAAAAATAAGCTATTCAATACAAAAAACAGATTGTAAATCGGACATTTCTATGAAAAGTTTATTACAAACTGAAATGGTATTTAGTTATTTATTCTTTTTATCGAGGATAATGGGAAAAAGCACTTATGTGCTTTGTTTACATCCCGTCCCCAGTGTGGGATGCGGTTTTTGTAAATTTTGTCTCCTTCATAGGTAAAACGCGGAAAGTGACAAAATGAAAAAACTTGACAGATTTTACATCATAAAAAGGAGGTCAGAATGAGGGGATGGATGTTTTTAAACACATTTTCAAAGCAAATAGGAAATAAAATCATGCCTTAATAATAATAATATATGGAATTCATATAGCGCTGAATCTTGTAAAGACAAACAAACGAAGCACTTGCACTCAAATCATTTACACACATGCAACTACATAATGAACAACATATTTCAAATCCATGTGCGTGCGCGCACACACGTACGCACGCAAAAACACACAAAACATGCACACACACACTCACAAACATACTTAGGAGGTGAAGGATGCTGTTGAAAATTTGGGACAGAATCTGATATGAGGGGAATAAGAAAATGTGTTTTGAGCCTTGAGATTTCAATACAAGGTAGAAAAATAGTTATATAGTTTTCATAATCAATCGAAATCTTACAATCTCAAAACCTGACCCCCTACCTGCCTAAAATCAGGCTCCTAACAGAAAAGTTGTTGTTGTTGTGCGTTCCCCAGCTTTACAAACCCCGGGGGTCACCCAGAACATGCCCCACTCTGACTCACTCGTCCCACCTGGGAATCACTGTGAGATAGGAAGTACACACCGGATGAGAAGTTTGCGGGTATGACTCTTTTTTCAAGCACCTCGCCATATAGCAGCAAACTGCGACTTCAGAGGATTTTTTTCTCCTTTAACAAAGGAGAGGTGCGGGTTTTTTAGTTAAGAGCTTGTCATGGCTGAAGGCAATCTCAACACAACATTTTACAACATAACAACGTTTTAATGTAGGCCTTGGCAATTAGCTGACATCAATAATAACCAACACAGCTTTTGGCCTGGGCCAACTAACAGAAAAGTGGGTCAGGTGCAAAGCGACTCATTTCGTGGGGGAGTGTCACCAAAAAAACTCCTCTTCTCCTACCTTCAAGGTGTACCACTGCTCCCCAGCCTTCAGGTTCTGGTTGTCTGTCGTCTGCTTGTTGATGTCGAACTTGTCATCGGTGATGGGCGCGCGGCCGTTGTTGATCAGGCGTTCCCATGTCACCGTCGGCTCAGGATGACCTGAAAGTCGAACCCGCAATTTTTTAATTTTTTTTCCGTTCTGAGACTACAGCTGCGTGACTAGGAGGCTTGACTCTTCTTCTTCTTATTCCTTATAGCTCCTAGCGGAGCATAGGGCCTCAACAGCGTCCCTCCACCTTCTCCTGTCTCTGGCAAGGGAGGCTTGACTCGCCACAGTCCTTGTATCGTGCTGCTGCAGTCCTGGGGGGCTGGCTGGTTGGCCTTTGGAGAGAGCGTCTCCAATGCTGACTGTCCTTATCCCCCCCCCCTCCCCCCCCTTAAAAACCCCGACCCAGGATTAGCTGGGATTAAAACCCCCCCCCCCCCTTTAAAACCCCGACCCCGGGTTAGCTGGGATTAAATTAACCCCCCCCCCCCCCTTAAAACCCTGACCCAGGGTTAGCTGGGGTTAAATTACCCCCCCCCTCCCCCCCTTTAAAAACCCCGCCCCCGGTAACGGGGGTTAAAATTTCCCCCCCCCCCCCTTTAAAACCCCGCCCAGGTTAGCTGGGTTTTTTTTATTTTTCCCCTCCCCTTAAAACCCTACCCAAATTACTGGGATTTAATTTCCCCCCCCTCCCCCTTTTTAAACCCGACCCTTACTGGCAAATTAAAATTTACCCCCCCCCCCTTAAACCCTACCCAGGATTTTAAGGTAAAGGGTCCCATAACCTATAAGGTCGTGGGGAGCGAGGGTCAGAGCTCACTTCTTTTTAGGGGCCCCAATTTTGGGGGGGGGGCGCCCCTCTCCTCTCCCCCATGCTTTTCCTTCCCCGACCCTAAAGGGGAGGACCCCCTTTTCAGCGGGTGAACTGGGGGAACTGTACGAACCAAGGCGCCCCCTTCCCCCCCCCCCCCGGGCCCCCAATTATTTTTAAATTTTACCCCCCCCCTCCCCTTTTTCCCTGAAAAGGAAGGGGATTAAAATTTTAAGAAGGAAAAGGGGGGAAAAATTTACCCCCCCTCCCAAAACCCCTTTACCCAGGTAAGGGGTTTAAAAATTTTACCCCCCCCCCCCTTTAAACCAAAAAAAACCCCAAAAATAAAAAAAAATAAATAATTTTTCCCCCCCCCCCCCCCCCCAAACCCCCCCCCCCCAAAAACCCCCCCCCCCCACCCGGGGCCCACCCCCAAAAACCCCACAACCCCAACCCACCCCCACCCAAAACCCAAAAACCCCCCCCCCCCCCAAAAACCCCCCAAAACCCCCCAAAACAAAACCCCCAAAAAACCAACCACCCCACCCCACCCCCAAACCACCACCCCCCCCCCCACCCCCTCGCACACCCCCCACCCCCCACCCAACCACCCACCCCCCACCACCCCCCCCAAAAAAAAACCCCACTAACCCCACCCCCCCAACCCACCACCCCCAAAAACCCCAACCCCCAAACCAAAACAAAAACCATAAAACCCCCACACCAACACCACCCCCCACCACCCCACCACCACCCCAACAACCCAAAACAACACCCCAAACACACAAACCCCCCCAAAAAGAAAACCCCAACCCCACACCCAACCCAAAACCATAAACACCACCACACCCGCACACACCCCACCACACCAACACACATTTCACACAAACACACATAACCCCACTACCCCAACCTCTTCGCAGCTATAAAAGGGTAACACCAATTTCACTACCCTTTTCGTTTCCCAAATAGGCGGGACGGGAACAATGCAAGAAACGCCCATCACCCCCCGGGACCATACCCTTTAAAAAGAAACATTGGTTACTTTCCTGAAACTATTTTTTAATACTTTTATCCCTCCCCCCTCCCCTTACTCCTCCCCTTTTTCAAATCATCTTCCCCCTGATTAACATACAACCCCTCTCCCCATAAAGTTGGGAAAAAGGAAACCGAGGCCCGGGCGAACGACGCAGAACATCTTGCGCCACGTAAACCGCGCCGAAAGAAAAGGCCACTTGTACGGAGGACAGATGACAGAATTTACAAAGCCGTACCACGACTTAAAGAAAAAAAAAAAACATTCTATCCGTTCCCAATAAAAAATAAAAATCAAATTAAAAACCCACCCCCCCTCCCTCCCCCCTCCCTCCCCCCCCCCCCTCTAAAAAAGACCATTCAGCTCCAAATAATGACACAGTTTTGGCCCGATTTGAAAGGGGAAAAGAGGGAGAGAGGGAAAAGAGAGAGAAGAAGAGAGAGAGGAGAGAGAGGAAAGAGAGAAATGAAAAAAACAATTTTGAGAGGATAATGAATAAGAACAGGAACACGAGCCCCGCCCGAGGATCCATCTTAATAATAATAAAACAATTACTTATAGTCTCACAATAAACAAGGGAAAATAACCCTTTCAAAAAGCTCCCCCCCCCCCCCAACAACCCTTCCCCCCCCAAAGCAAGCAAATAAGAGAAAGAGAGAGAGAGCGATGGAGAGAGGGGAGAAGGAAAGGGAAGGAGAGAAAGAGAGAGAGAAGAAGAAGAGAGGAGACAGAGAGAAGGAGGGGAGATAGAAAGAGGGATAGAGGGGAAAGAGAGATGGAAAAGAGAGAGAGAGAGAGAAGGGGAAAAGGGAGAAAGAAAAGACCAGAGAGAGGAAGGAGACAGAGAGAAAAGAGAGAGAGGGAAGGATAGAGATGGAGAGAGAGAGGGAAATGAGAGGAGAGAGAGGGGGAAGGAGAGAGAGGGGAGAGAGAGAGAAGATGGAGAGAGAGAAGGAAAAAAAGAAAGAGAGGGAGTGGAGAGAGAGGGGGGGGGAGAAGGAGAGAGAGGGAGAGGGAGAGAAGAGAGAAGAGAGACGCAGACGCAGACGCAGATGATTTATTCAAATAGGCCTCAGCCCCTTATAAAGGGGGAAAATGTGAGCAATATTATACATAACATAAGTACAGTGAAAAGTCGTTTGATCACGAAGTTGTACGTTACATAAAAATGTGATATTTCTCTACGTTTGAAAGCCCGTACAAATATAAAGAAAAATTCTGGTATAACTTCAAATTTGTATGGACAAAATAAATTCAATTTAAACAAGGCATGGTTTCCTATAATATTTTGGTAATAAAATTTCAATCTAAGTCATGTAATGTTGCAACATAGAACAAATGTACTTCATTTTTCTGAAAACATTGCATAATGGACATAACAAATCATGATCATTATAATTTTTCTGTATCTTAAACGATGTACATTCAGATCAGATATCCGAGTCTAAATTTTGCTGTGATATTTTTTCAGTTGTCGATTCATGTCAAGTTGTATATAGCATTTAAGTCATGACCATTACAGTATGTTCTATAAAAGTTAACTTTTGGCTAGTATCAATGTGATGGTTCCAGTTTTGCCCCCGGGGCAGTCAATTAATCGTGACGAAAACTTTAATGAATACACAAGCATCACCCACACCTTGATTCAAAACCACACATCTCCAAAACCATTTTCTTTAAACAGACACGCACCCTTGATACCCAATTTGTTTTTCCTCTTGCATCTAAATTATACAACATTTATACGCCAAATGTGGTAGTCCTCGGATCTTCCATTTGTGCAACTTAATCCAATAACGAATACAGTTTAACTGCAAATTTATGTACAAAGGATATCTGTTAGTTTCACCATAGATTATATCATTGGGTATTCGTCTATCAACTCCTAAGTTTTTTCTTTATTGCAAACAAATGAACGGATTCACAGTGAACTGCTGCTTTGTCCAAACCCCATAATTCTGACCCATACTGAAAAAACTGGTTGAATCTGTGAGTCAAATAGTTTTCATTAACAGCTCAAAAGAATTGTTGTTAAGTGTATACAACCTTTGCATTATATATACCAACGCATTCTTTGCTCTACTAGAAAGGTCCTTACAAGCGCAGTGAAACTCAGACGTGTAGAAAACAATATCCCTAAGTACTTATAAACATTAACCACAGGCAAACAGATTGCCATTTATGTCCATCTTTCTCGTATACCCAAATAGCCCCCCTTACGAAACACAATGATGTTACTTTTCTTCATATTTACTTCAACTGAAGTGAAAAAGCAGCGTGATACAGGTTGTTTAACTATTTTGTAGCCCCACAATAGCCCTCTGAAAAACAGCACTACGCATCAGCTAACAACAGGAAATGAACAACTCCAAGGCATCAGGGTGACAAGACAGCACCATGTTTTCCATTATTGATTATTTGTAATGCTAAATCGTTTATGAAAAGTGAAAATAAAATAGGGCTACATACATCTCCTTGCTTGACTCCCGCTGGCAACTAATGTAATCTGTCATTTAGAACCACATCTTATTTTACATTTATATTGTCATACATTCTTCTAAAACATGTGTGGAGTTTACCTCTAATACCCTTTTTTAGCAAAATGGGCCAAAGTAGATTTCTTTTTAATGGAGTCAAAAGCTTTTTCAAATCTATAAAAGCTACATAAACTTACGGTTGCATGAAACTGTTTCTGTATCAATGCTAATAAAGTGAACATGTGATCCTAATGTCGAATACCCCCTTTTTAAATTTCCTGCTTGACACCTCCAGTAATGTTATTTTCTTCTATCCATTCCTGTAGTCTTCTGTTAAAAATGGAACTAAAATTTTTGCTACTTATGTCCTAAGTAAAATTTACCCCTGTAATTGTTAGGATCATTAACATTTCCTTTTTTGTATAAAGGGTAAAACAATAGACTCTGTCCAATTTTTCAGGGAACTGACCAGTCTCAAACAGTGTTTTAAACAATTTTATAAAGAAATCCACTATATATTCTTTTTGAATATTTAAATAATTCGCCAATAATTCCATCTGGCGCCTGTGCTTTTCTACTTTTCAATTTTCTTATGGCTAACAATACTTCTTTCTTGAGAGGGAGTTCATGGTAGTCATCACCATCATCGCCATTTAAATCTTCATTTAAAGGGCCATTACAAAACATCTACATCTAATAAAATTTTGAAATTTTGGGAAACCCAAACTTCTCAACACTAATATTGGCTCTTTGCTGTTTTCTTTTAAATGAAACTTTACGAACATTTTCCCAAAATCTTTTTGACTCTTAACTGACCGTGAGAATTTTAAATCCAACATTGCAGAAATTAAAACTCTTTCTTCTTTCTTTTCAGTAGATTTTTATACTCAGTCTTGCAACAGTGTATTTTTGCCTTTATCTTCATTTGTCAATGACCTTCGACTCTTCTCAATAATTTCTCACATTCTTTTTACTGATCTCACACTCTTTATCATACCAATCACTTCGAATCCTACTGTATCAATATATATACTCTTCTTCATGCACACAGCGCTATCCTTGATGCATTCATTAAAATAACTGTAATGCCCCATTAATATCAACATCAATTAAATTCATGGCAACACTCTAATTTACTTTGAATGTTTTCGTGACATAGTTTATCATTATATGTAACAGCACAGCCCATCATTCCAAATCAATTTTTCAATCACCATACATGTATCGTCATGTTTCTTCAACACTAACTTTGTTTTCATAGGGAAAATTACTATTCTGGCAGAACAGCATATGATCAGAATCATTCTTTCACATTAAATTCACAGAAATCAAAAAAAAGACACATAAATCTTTAAAAGGGGAATGAAATATTTCATTGAAACTACACCCTGGAATCTGAAATAAAATTATAGCGCCCTTTGGGGGTTTCCGTGACATAATCCATTAAAATACTAAGTTAAAGGGTGCACATGTTAACAAAAGTTTACATATTTTTCAAGATATATCTGAAAACATCGCTTGCACAGAGTGACTGGCTTTGCATTGCAAATCAGCAATTCCACTGTCTGACGTTCCTGGTGCAAATATTGGATGTTCTACCTATTAAGATCTCCACACAGCATAAGGGTAAACATCATTTGTTATTGTACAATCAATCAAACAATCTTCCAACATGCTAATTCCGTTGTCTATGTCGAAGTGAGAATAAAAAGGTGAACACTCTGGTGGGACATATGAGCACACATACAAAACATCTTTATCTAATCCAAACAAACTTTTGTCAATAAGAAACACACAAGCATTCACATGGTCATTTATTTCAATACGTTTCAAAAAGGGAATGAATTCATTTTTAATCAAACAAATAAATAAATAAATAATGCCCCCGGATCGTCTCCCCTTGACAGACAGCTTTACAGCATGTTTGCAGAATATCTTAAAACCGGGAAAGAAGTTTTGCTCACACTCATCCATAAATGTTTCAATCAAACAAGCAAAGTCAAAACGAGAAACATACGAAATAAAATCTTGATCTGCAAGTTTTGGCATCAGACCATTGACATTCCAGGACAGAAAAGAAAAAGGCCCCTTTGCCTCTGACCCATGTTTATTCGGCACGTGCAAATTGTCGGATGAGCGCTCAGTTTCCCTATCGTGCTCGGGATGCGTTTTGTGTGTTGACTGTGCTAGTCCGAGGACAAGAAGACGGGGAAACCTTAATTTGATCCCCGTAAAATCGTTCACATGGGGAAAAAATATTTTCAAAAGTGGGCCGGCCTCTTCCCTATTCGTTTTGTGCAGACGAAGCAAGTCTTTCAGATACATTTTCTCCCCCAATTTAGAAGATGGTCAAAGACCATTGTGGCTCTTTGTCCATTCTGTCTGGCACTTTTCAGGTGAGTGAAAAGCCTGCGCCTTATTTCCCTGACCCGACTGGGGAAATCCTCTCCAACAAAAACATTTCTGCCCTGCAATTTTTTTTTGCCTTTAAGATTGCTACTTTATCTTTGTAAAAGCAGCAGCGAGCAATGATCGGGGGGTCAGGCTTGGCGCTAAGGCGGTGCACAATGGTCAAACTCCACAGTCCTGGTCATGTCCATCTTATCAGTCAATAGTCATGCAACCTGCCCTCACACTCTTCATTGGTTTCATTGGAATCCCTTTGGGATGCCATAAATAATCAAATTATTTCTCTTAGATCTTCCCTCTAAGTCATCTGTTTTCTTTTCTAACTCTTCAACTCTACGGTCACTCTGTGGGTTTTTTTTTACAAGGTCCCGGTTTTCTTGCTTAAGTACCCCCACCTCCTCCGCAAGTTCCCCACAGTAAACCCCGTAAGGTAGCACACTCTTCTGTCAGGTCCTTTATCGCCCTTTCCACGTTGTCAAACTTAACAGTTCATGGTGGAGTTCATCTCGTCCCGTTTTTTCCACAATACCGTTCAGAGTCAGCTGCAGGAAGTCAGTTCCGTAGGAGGAGGAGGAGGAGAGGTTGCCTGCCGTGTCGCCCCCCTTCCGCACTGGTCCGGCGTCCGCTGGCCACTGGTCAGCCTGGTCTGCCTGTAGCTGTCAGAGCCAGGAGGAGGCTTGGGTCCTGGGTTCGACTCCACGTCTCCACATTGCAAAAGAAATCCGCCCCAAAATGTCAGGGTGAGGAGCAAGCCAAGTATGACACCGTCTGCTCTGTGCCGTGGGACAACATGGCTATTCTCATAGCCGCTTCTCAGTAGCCCTTTTACACATGAAGGCTTGGTATACGGGGAGAAAGCAGCCACATGATGAACGGAACGTCAGCGCAGCAGATGGCATGGTTTGTCATCTATCTATTTACCAAATATTGTGATGAAACAATGTTACAGTCCCTTGAAATAGTCAAAAACAGTAGGACAGTGACAAATGCGACCTGCACGCATAGGTTGCCCCGAGAGAGAGAGAGAGAGAGAGAAGGAAGAAGAGGGGGGGAGAGAGATAGAGTGAGAGGGGGAAGAGAGAGAGAGAGAGAGAGAGAGAGAGAGAGAGAGAGAAAAAGAGAGAGAGAGAAAAAGAGAGAGAGAGAGAGAGGAGAAGGAAATAGAGGGGGGGAAGAGAGGGGGAGAGAGAGAGAGAGAGAGGGGAGAGAGAAGAGAGAAGAGAGACGAGAGAGAGAGAGAGAGAGAGGAGAGAGATAGAAGAAGGGAGTGGAGAGAGATAGGGGGAAGGAGAGAGAGAGAGAGAGAAAGGGGGGGGGGAGAGGAGAAGAGAGATAGGAAGGAGAGAGAGAGAGAGGGGAGAGAGAGAGACAAAGTGAGAGAGTGTCTTTTTTCCCCAAGGTTTACAGATAAGCATTGACATACTCTTTGTTTCCTTCATCCGGCCCTTTACCCTGAGAAGGGACTATCCTTCATGATCAGAACAAACAGTTTGAAGTGAACATACAACAACAACAAAACCCCCACAAACTAGTTTTGATATAAGGGAAAATAAGGATAACAAAACGAAAAATTGTATTGCCATTAAGCTGATAAGCTCATACAGCAGGAAATCGTGCAGCACAACGGTAATTACATGACATGGAAACCAGGGCATTTGGGCTTCATAAAACTTCTTCTTCTTTGCGTTGCCCGGGTTATTTGGGGAGGCCGATCTTCTGAGGAAATTTTAGCAGTTGCCTGCAGGGCATCCACCGTGGGCCGTACAGTTTCTGCTCCAGAGGCGTGGGGTCAGGCCACACTTCCAGCCTTAGCTCTGGAGGGTCCTGCAGTCTGTAGGATTTGGGCCGATCCTGTTCTTCTTCTCCACAGGGGCACATAGCAGATGGTGCAATTTTCAATTTTCTGTGGAGGTGTTTATTCAGCCTGTTGTGCCCTGTGCATAGTCTGAAAATGACCACCTGAAACTCTTTACTGTCCAGATTTGTTACGACATTCCGAGTCTTTCTTGTGCCATGTCTCTGCCACACGCGCGCACGCGCACACAAACACACACACAGACACACAGACAGACACACACACACACACACACACACACACACTGTCAGCCAAGGTAAAACTGCAGGAGATCAGGAAGAGTGCTAAATCCCGTGCTAAGGTTTCCCTGTGTAGTGTTTGTTGTGTCCTGGATTCGCTTCCCTTTTCCGCAAAGGCCGCACACCGGTATTAATTTGGGGTCATGTAGTATCTTGTATAGAGTGCGAGTGGAAAAAAAAATGTTGGTGATTTTCACAGATTTTTTTTAAGCATGAAAAAATGGACTGTGCACTTGTTTTTGGGATTGAGAACATAGAGCAATACCAGGTAGTCACGAGAAAGTTGGAAATAACCATCAAATGAGGTTTGCCTGTATTCCTACAGTGTTGACCCCGCGCATGCATATTGTGCTAAGGAAGCTAGCAGACGACAAAGGACTGAGGGGGTACAATGTTTGCTTTTTAAAAAAGAAAAATGTCAAAAACCCACCAAATTTGTTCAAAATCCCCATTTTTTGAGTCAAAGGCTAGTCCTCTCACAAAAAGGGTTTTTAATGTTTATTATATTTCTGTGGATCACAATGTCATCAGACTCCATGCAAAAAATCTTGCCTCTGAATGATGGAGGACCGTTTCTGAAGTTTTAAAATTTTATTTCTGTGCTGTCGCTCAGTCTTTTTCTGGACAGAAAGTCAGTCAGAGTAGCAAGGGAGGTGTACCAATCAAAGTGCAAATCCACCAACAATACTCCCAAACCTCGGTGAAGCCACATCAGGCTCACGAAGACAATGCATGACAAATTCTTTTATTTCGAGGTAAGATAAGCCCCTGTGCTTCTTTACTCTAGCCACCGCCTTAGGGGTAGATATATATAAATCAAATAAAGCCCAAGCAATACACCACACAGTATACCCGGGAAAATAACTACACAAAAGCCCCCACACAAAAACATCGAAGAGAGAGAGACGGGGGGGGGGGGGTGGAGAAGGGGGGAGAGAGCCAAGGAGAGAGAGAGAGAGAGGAGAGAGAAGAGAAGAGAGAGAGAGAAGAGACCAGAGAGAAGAGAGAGAAGAGAGCACAGTAGAAAGAAGCAAAACAGAAAACACAGAAACAACCGAAAAATAGCAAAGAAACCAAGAGGGAAAACAAAAGCGCAACGACAACAAGGGGAGAAGAGAGGGGGGGGGGGGGGGGGGGGCGGGGGAGAGGGGGGGGGGGTGGGGGAGGGGGGGGGTGGTGGGGGGGGGGGTTGGGGACTGGTGGGAGGGGGGTGGGGCGGGGGGGCGGGCGGGGGGGGGAAGAAAGAGGGGAGAGAGGGGGACAATGGGGGAGAGAAGGGGAAAGGGGGGGAGAGGTGGAGAGGGGGGAAGGGGTGAGAGAAGGGAAATGAGAATGGGATAGAAGGAGAGGGCAGGTAAGAGATGAGGAGGGAAGAAGGCGGAGGTATGCAGGGGGGTGGGGGGGGGAAAGGGGAGGGTGGGGGGGAGGTTGTGAGAGAAGACGATGAAGAGTAAAAGGGGGGGGCGAGAGGAGAAAGGAGGACGAGCAGAAGGGAGGGGGTGGGGGGGGTAGGGGATAGTAGTGGTCCTTTCGGGGTCCTTGGTTTTGTGTCAGTTGGGGGGAGAGGGAGGGAGGAGGAGATTTGGCATACTGGGGGCGGGGGACTTTTTAAATAGTTTGGTTAGTCTGATTTCCTTTGGTAGTGTGTGAGTCTTGGTTGAGGGAAGGTAAAAAAGGGCCTTTGGCGCTCTCGGTTTCTCTCTCTCTTCTCTCCTTCGTCTCCCCCTCGCTCTCTCCCTCCTCTCAAAAAAACCTCCCCCTCCTTCCAATCAACTTTAAACTTATCAACAGGTTTGTTGTTTGTGTCTGGGGCCCCTTGATATGGACTTATCAGCCCCCACACCCAATTTCAAACAACCCCGGTAAAACCCCCTCTCATTCATCAAACCAAAATAACAACCCCTTAAAATTTTTTAAAATAATTAACTAGTTGTAAAAGAATAACCTCTATGTGATACCCTCTAGACTGCCAAAAAATCATTTTCTCAGTTGGAAAGATAATAAACCCTTTAAAGTTTTTATTATTTCTGTGAGGTTGTTCAGAAATCATTATCTAGTTGTAAGATAATTTACCGTTAATGTTTTTGAGCATTCTGGAGTGTCATAAACCATTATTCGTTTAAGATAATCAGTTAATGG
>CM054154.1:27835900-27843400 GCA_028751875.1 Rapana venosa | reverse complement strand
CTCTCTCTCTCTCTCTCCTCTGCATTATATGTGCATGTTATATATTTCTTTATGTTTGTAATTATTTTTCTTTTGTTTGCCAGTTGTTGCTATTGTTTTTGTTGGGGTTTTTAAAATTTCACGAGGGCCTGGTGTAAAGAAGCCTCTGGCTTATCCATATACCATCAGTAAAAACATTCCAGTTCTCTCTCTCTCTCTCTCTCTCTCTCTCTCTCTCTCTCTCATCTCTCTCTCTCTCTCTCTCTCTCTCTGTATCTCTCAAAATTAATGCTTAAGTCAGTTAGGGATTAGGTATTGTTAAATATATAATTTTTTTACAAAAATCATGTTGTCGTTGTTGTAGTAAGATTTTTTTTAACCTTTGTTTTGTTGATAGTCCCTAATCAGGGCAAGGGCCGGATGAGAAAAAAAAAGTATGCGCATGCTTATTCTGTTACCCTTGAAAAATAAAGATTCATTCATTCATTGATTCATTCATTCATTCATTCATTCATTCCTGTTCTCGTTTCCTCTCCTTTTTCTTCTGTCGGGTTTCTCTTTTTTCGCCTCTCTCTCTCCCACCTCTTCTCTCTCCCCCCCTTCTCTCTTCTCTCCTTCTCCTCTCTTCTCTCTTCTTCCCCAAAATTTGGTATATATTAATAGTTTTTATGTTATTATTACTCTTTTTTGGGTTCCCCTTTGATGGGGGGGGTTTTTTCCCATGGGGGCCGGTAAAAAGTCTCTTGCTTATCCATAACACCTTTAATGAAACATTCAACCCCTTTCTCTTTCTCTCGTCTTTTCTTCTGTCTGTTTCTGTCTGTCTTTTCAATATCTTTTTCTTACATGTAAAAAGTATGGTACCTTTTTGACAATGGAGATGTTTATTTTTATGATTAAAAAATTTTATTTTGAATTTTGCTTGCTTTTTGTTGTTGTTTGTTTTTCCTCTTCTTTTCTTTTTTTTTCTTTTTTTTTGGGTTTTTTTTTTTCTTTTTCTTCTGTTTCTTTTGTTTGTTTTGGTTGGGGGTTTTTTTTTGGGGGGGGGGGTGGTGTTTTTAGGTTTTCTTTTATTGTTTGTTTTTTGTTTTGGGTTGCTTTTTTGGGGTGGGTTTTTAAAAAGAGTTTTTTCCCTTGTTTTCGGTGAGAGTAAGTTTTGGGGTTTATTAAGATTATCCATACGGGGGGGGAGGATTAAAAAAGCACAAAGCTTTTTCATTATCCCAAATAAAAAAATTTTTCATTGTCATTCTCTCTCTCTCCTCTCCCTCTCTCTCTCTCCTCTCTCTCTCTCTCTCTCTCTCTCTTCTCTCTTCCCTCCTCTCTCTCTTTTCCTCTCTCTTTCTTCTCTCATTGTTGTGCGTTTATATATTTCTGATGTTATATAATTATTTCTTTTTTGTTTGTCAGTTGTTACTATTGGGGGGTTTTTTTTTTTCACGGGGGCCGAGTAAAAAACCTATGCTTATTCACATACCCCTAAAACAGGGAGTTTGAGGTCTCCTCTCTCTTTCTCTCCCCCTTGTTTTTCTGTCCTTCTTTTTCTATCTCCTCTCCTCCTCCCTTCTCTCCCCAACACAAGAGGAGACAAACAGTCAACACACGCACACAACTCAACTCGAAAGTTTATCAAAAAAAGGCCATTGGCCCTACAGGGGGGGTTCCGAACTGCTTGGGATTTTGGGGGGGGTTTAAAAGCAATAGTAACGACAAATTTTACGTAAAAAACAAAAAGTCACCAAAAAAGACTTCCCCACGCACACAAAGAGGAAAAAGGAAGAAGAGAAAGAGAAAAGAGAGAGAGAAGAGAGAGAGAGAAGAGAGAAAAACAATAAAATGAAAATAAACAAATTCTTTTTTTTCCCAGTAAAAATAACACTGGTGCTTTTTTTATCCATCCCCCCCCGTAGGATACATCTAAAATCCCATACTTAACCTCGCGCTTTTTTTTGTTGCTTTACAAATTCAGCGCTATTAAATTCCATACTTTTTATTATTATTTTGTTATTAGAGAGGAGCGACACAACCCCACACACCCCCAAACAACACAACACACGCACCAAACGAACCAGAGAGACAACTCACACAGACAGAACACAGTTTACAATATCGGAATATAGCATGGAAATTTTTACTAAAACGAAAACACCAAAAAAGCGTTAAATTACTAAAAGGGGATATCAAACCAGCTTGAAAAACATCGACAAATTTTTCTTAAAAAGGGGATTACTTTGTCCACAGAAAAAACTCTTTTGTCTTTTTATAAGGCAGTAATCCGAGGAATCCAAAATTTTAGATTGGGGCTAAATAATGATTCAAAAATACAATAAAGTTCTTTGGGGTTTTTCTGACTTTAAAAATAACTTGGAAAACACTTTGACACTTATTACAAAAGGGAAAAAGCATAAACTTACTGAAGAAATTTTGTAAACAGCTGGGGAAAAACACATTTAATTTAAAAGTTTTCTACATCCGGTTTGTTCGAAAATTACATCGGACAAAAATTTTTTCAGCGCTCCCAAAAACCTTTATTAAAAATACAAAGTTTAAAGCAAAACTTTCAGCTTGCACTTGGGTTTTCCCTACATGCATCGCTCGGGGAAAGTACAATGAAATTGGGCATTGCCTTTGGGGTAATTACCTAATGATTTCAAAATATGTTCTTAGAAACAGAAAAACATAATTTCATTTCAGGAAGTAAAATAAATCTGAATACAGTTCCTAAAAACAAAAAATATCTTCCCTTTAATGCCCATTTAAAACAATTTTGTTCTGATCTATGAAAATTCTAATTCCCAAACAAAAAGAATACAAACGAGAGGGAAAATTACTTTGCCATCGTGGGAATTTAAAGACATACTTCGACAAGAGTAAAATAAAGCAAAAAAAATGGAAACTAACTTTTGGGTTTCGATGTTTACCCCCATCCACTAAGTATTTCACATTTTCAAAATTTTTACGATGATCACTCTGGATAATCAAGAAAAAAGGTTCAGCTTTTGTTATACCACTTTAAAAAAATTTAAAAATCATTTTTGTTGGGGAAAAATCTTCGATTTTTTTGGGGAATTTAGCAGTTTAAGGGGTCTAAATTATTTCTTGATTTCCTTGTGATATTTCAAATCCTTTTTGTTTGACTAAGTCGGATTGTACTTTTAAAATTTTTTGGACAAAAAACTTTAAATATTTCATTAAGAAATCAGTCATACACCTTTTTCCTTAAAGGGGACAAGTGTCCCCTTTTGTTGGGGGCCTTCACACAGTGGGGTTCTTCCCAAAAAAGTGGGGGGATAGACTGCTAAAAGGGCAAAACTGAACGGAAAAAAGTAAAAATTTCACTGCCTTTTCATTACAAGAGGAACACTTATTTGAACAAACATCATGGGAAAAAAATCACAGAAACGTTCACCCAAAAAGAATTTCAAAAAACTGCTCAAAACGATAAAGCGAGGGTCGTGAGCCCCCTAAGCTTGCTAAAAATTTTTCCAAGCAAGGATGAATTGTTTTTTTTATGAATAAACTTAATCATTCGTAAACCCAAATCAGTAAAACAGTAAATGTCATGGGTGAGAATATTTTCTAATACTCAAAAAATATTGAATTAAAAAAAAACAAAGCTTTTTTTCCTCAATTTTCGAAAACTCCCTTAAAGAAATTCAATAATTTGAAATTTTGGATTTGATATTTGAAAAGGGCTTGCATAGTTTTAGGGCATTTTTTATAGTTTTTATTAACTTAATCACTTTTTATGTTTTTTTTCGGGGATGTTTTTTTTTTTAAAAATACTTTTTATTTATCTTTTTGCTTTGCCGGTTTTTTTTCATGATTAACATTTCCCCCCCCATTTTTTAGTAGGGCCCCTTAAACCACCTCAATTACATACACCCCCTTTTATACATTTTTTTTTCTTTTTTCTAAACCGAGTGAACAAAGTAAAAACGAAGACAACAACAACAGATTGATCACACAACACACTCAACCACACCCCCACCACACAACACAACACCACACCACACACACCACACACACACACACACACACACAACACACACACGCACCAAACGAACACAGAGAGAACGACTCAGACAGCGACAGACACACACCACCAAAAACACACCAGAAAACTGAAACACCAAAAAACACACAACCTCCCACACACACCACCCACCACACACACACACACACACCCAAAAACCCAACCCAAACCCCCAAAAAAAACAAAACCAACCATTAATTGCTTGCTTTGGGGGGAGGGGGGAGGGTAGTTGGGGGGGGAGCTGTTTGAAAAGGGTTATTTCCCCTTGTTTTATTGCGAGATCTGTATAAGTAAGGGTAGGTTATATTATTAAGATGTATCCCTAACGGGCGGGACCTGGATTAAAAAAGCACATGTTGCTTATCATTAACCTCGAAATAAAAGAATTTGTTCAATGTCATTGTCATTGTCATTGTCTCTCTCTCTCTCCTCATCTCTCTCTCTCTCTCTCTCTCTTCTACTCTCTCTCTCGCACACGTTAAATCCTAGTTCCGCTTTTCGAAAAGAGTAGTCTCATTGTGTGCCGGTGGAACAAATGACAAAATTTACAAAACCGCATACACACGGGACTAGATGCAAAAAAGCACGTGTGGTGTTATTCCATTACCTCGAAAAAAAGAATAGATATATCAAATATCTCTCTGTCTCTCTCTAGGTCTCGCTGCTCTCTCTCACTCTCTCTCTCTCTATATGTCTCTCTCTCGCTCTTCTCTCCTTCCTCTCTCTCTCCTCCTCCCTCGTCTCTCTCTCCTCTCTCTCTCTGCTTTTATGTGCATGTTTGGATATATTTCTATGTTTGTAATTATTTTTCTTTTTGTTTGGCCATTGTGCTATTTTTTTGTTGGGGTTTTTAAAAATTTCATCGAGGGCCCTGGTGTAAAGAAGCCTCTGGCTTATCCATATACCATCAGTAAAACATTCCAGTTTCTCTCTCTCTCTCTCTCTCTCTTCATTCTCTCTCTCTCTCTCCGACCTCTCTCTCTCATCTCTTCTCCCTCTCTCTCTGTATCTTCAAAATTAATGCTTAAGTCAGTTAGGGAGTAGGTATGTTAAAAATATAATTTTTTTACAAAATCATGTTGTCGTTGTTGTAGTAAGATTTTTTTATAACCATTGTTTTTGTTGATAGTCCCTAATCTGGCAAGGGCCGGATGAGAAAAAAAAAAAAGTATGCGCAAGCTTAATTCCTGTTTACCCTTTAAAAATAACGATTCATTCATTCATTGATTCTTCATTCATTCATTCATTCATTCCTTTCTCGATGGCTCTCTCTCTCTTTCTGTCGGTCCTGCCTTCTCTTTTTGTCCCGCTCTCTCTCTCTCTCTCACTCTCTCTCTCTCTCTCTCATCTCCTCTTTCTCTCTCTCTCTCTCTCTCTCCTCTCTCTCTCTCTCTTCCCACAATTGTGTATATATATATAGTTTTATTTATGTTATATGATTAATCTCTCCTTTGCTTGCCCGTTGATGTGGGGGGTTTTTTCTCCATGAGGGCCTGGTGTAAAGAAGTCTCTTGCTTATCCATAACATCCTTAATGAAACATTCAAGTTCTCTCTCTTTCTCTCTGTCTGTCTGTCTGTCTGTCTGTCTGTCTGTCTGTCTGTCTCTTCAATATCTTATTCTTACATGTAACAAGTATGTGTACCATTTGACAATGTGTAGATGTTTATTTTTATGACTTATTAAATTTTATGTTGTAATTTTGCTTGCTTTTGTTGTTGTTTGTTTTTCCTCACTCTTCATTTTCTTTTTTTTTCTTCTTTTGTTGGTTTGTTTTTTCTTTTTCTTCTGTTTCTTTGTTTGTTTTGGTTGGGGTTTTTTGGGGGTGGGGTGTGTGTTTTGTAGGGTTTTCTTTTATTTGTTTGTTTTTTGTTGTTGTTTGGCTTTTTTTTGGGGTGGGCTTTTGAAAAGAGTTTTTTCGCCTTTGTTTCTTCTACTGTGTAGAGTATAAGATTTTGGGGTATTATATGATGTATCCATACGAGCGGGGACCTGGATGTAAAAAAAAGCACATGAATGCTTATTCATTTTCCTCGAAATAAAAGAAATTTGTCATTGTCATTCTCCTCTCTCTCTCTCGTCTCTCTCTCCTCCTCTCTCTCTCTCTCTCTCTCATCTCTCTCTCTATCTCTCTCTCTCTCTCTCTCCTCTCTCTCTCTCTTTCATTCTCTCCATTGTGTGCGCGTGGTATATATTCTGTATGTTTTATAATTTATTCTCTTTTGTTTGTCATTTTACTATTGTGGGTTGTTATTTTTCCGGGGCCTGATTGTAAACAAGCTATGGCTTATTCATCATACCTCAGTAAAACATGGAGTTTGAGGTCTCTTCTCTCTCTCTCTGTCCTCTCTCTCTCTGTTTTTCTGTCTCTTCTGTTCTATCTCTCTCACCTCTCACCGCTCTCTCTCTCTCTCTCACACACGAGAGAGAGAGACAAGACAGTCATACACAACGCACACGAACTCGAACTCAAAGGATTTAATTCACAAAAAGGGCCATTGCCCTTCCATGAAGGGGGTTGCCGAACTGCTTAGTATTTGGGTGGGTAAAAGCAATAGTAAAACGACAACATGTTTACTGTATAACAAAAAGTCACTACAAAAAAATACTTCACACGCACACATGAGAGAGAGAGAGAGAGAGAGAGAGAGAGAGAGAGAGAGAGAGAGAGAGAGTAGAGAGAGAGAGAGAGAGAGAGAGAGAGAGACAATGATAATGACAATGACAAATTCTTTTTATTTCCCCAGATAATGAATAAGCTCTCGTGGGCTTTTTTATATCCAGTCCCCGCCCCGTAGGATACCATCATAGATAATAACCCATACTTATTCTCTCGCGCTTTTATTTGTTGCTTTACAAGATTCAGCGCTATATAAATTCCATACATTATTATTATTATTAATTGTTATTAGAAGAGAGAGCCAGACAACACCACAACACACACACACCACATACACAGAGGCCACGCACAACAAACTGAGCACAGAGAGACAGAACTCACACAGACATACACACAGATTAGTACAATAATGCTGATGTATAAGCATGTGGAAGAATGTTACTAGAAACGTAATACACCAAAAAGGAGCGTTAAAATTCATAAAAAGGGTATATCAAAGCCACTTGATAACATCGACAAATATATGCTTGATAATGGATTTACTTTGTCCACAGAAAAAAACACATGTTGTGCTTTTAATAATGGCAGTAATCCGGAGGAAAACTACCAATATTTAGATTGGACTGAAATAATTGGATTACAAAAATACAATAAAGTTCTTAAGTGTTATTCACCTTCAAACTAACTTGAATACACATAATGAGCACTTTATTAACAAAGGCAAGAAAGTGCTAAACTACTAAGATAATAGAAAAAACATTTCTGGGGACAAGACACATTCAATTTAAAATGTTTTAGCTACATCTCTTGTTCGTTCGAAATATATCATACGGCAAGAAATCATTTTCAGCGCTCCAAAATCTTAC
>CM054154.1:27828400-27833400 GCA_028751875.1 Rapana venosa | reverse complement strand
ACTTAGCCCGCTGGCATTGTGCTGTTGTTGCTGCTGTTGCTGCAGCTGTGCTGTCGCTGCTCTGCTGCTGGCTGCGGTTGCTGCTACACTGCTGTTTGTTGCTGCTGCCTGCTGTGCTGTTATTGTTGGTTGCAGATAATGATTTTCTGACACTCTTTCCAAAATGCGTCAAAAACCATTACGGTGATTTATCTTACCACTGAATAATATTTATGACACTCCCCAAGAAGTATCAACATCAACTGGTGATTATCTTACAACTAGATACTCAGAATTGTATCACATCAACGTTATTATCTTTACAACTAATAATGATTTATGACACTCCAGAATGCATCAAAACATTAAACGGTGATTATCTTTACAGCTAGATATAATGATTTTAGGACATTCCAGAAATGTATCCAGCATTGACAGAGGTTCTCTTTACAACAGAAAATGATTCGACACTCCAATTGCATCAAAACCATTATGGTGATTATCTTAACAACCAGATAAGATTTCTGACACTCCAGAATGCATCAAAACATTAACGTGTGATTAATCATTACAACCAGATAATGATTTCTGACACTCCCATAATGCATTAAAAAATCAATTAACGTGTATTATCTTTCTAACTGAGATAATGGGTTAATGAGACACTCCAGAATGCGTCAAAAACATTAACGGTGATTATCTTTACAACTAGATAATATTTCTTGACACCCAGAATGCATCAAAAAACCATTAACGGTGATTATCTTTCAACTGAGATAATGATTTAATGGCAGTCAAGAGTGTAATCACATCGACAAGTATCTTACAACTAGATAATTATTTTTAAAAAACCCATTAACGGTGATTATCTTTACAACAAGATAGTGATCGATGAAACTCCAGAAGCAGCGAACTCACCCGAGGTTATCTTGACAACTGAGTGTGACTGACTGATACAAGTCCATACAAGGACCCACACAGAACAACACCAACAACAAAACCCTGTTGAAAAGTTAAAAGCTGATTGGACAAAGAAAGAGAGAGAGAGAGAGAGAGAGAGAGAGAGAGAGAGAGAGAGAGAGAGAGAGAGAGAGAGAGAGAGAGAGAGAGAGAGAGAGAGAGAGAGAGAGATATTTCCTTGTTGAGGACGTCATCAAACTGTTGCCCTCTCTCTTTTTTTTTTTTTCCTCATTCTCTCTCTCACACTCCACACACATACCACGCACACACGCAGATCTCAATACTTCATTAACTTATTTTTAAAATGCCTCTCTCACCTCCGTTCCTCTCTCATTTGTTATTGGCCTCCTCCTCCTCCTCCTCCTCCTCCCTCTCTCTCATCTCCTCTCCTCTCCCTCTCCCTCCCCTACTCTCTCACTCACCCTCTCACTCCCTCTCTCCACACTCTCCCCCCATTCCTCTCTCTCCCTTCCATCTCTCTTCCCTCTCTGTCCTCCCTCCTCTCCACTCACCTCCCTCTCTCTCTCTCCATCTCTGTCTCTCTCTCTCCATCTCTCTCTCTCCACAGCACTCTCCTCTATCCCCCTTTCTCTCCCCCCCTCCCCCCCCCCCTCTGTCTCCCTCTATACCGTCCCTCTCTCTCTCCTTCCCTCTCTCTCTCTCTCCATCTCTGTCTCTCTCTCCCCCCTCTCATCTCTCCACCTCACTCTCATCTTTCCCCCATCCTCTCCGCCCCCTTCCCACCCCCCTCTCTCCTCTCCATCCCCTCTCTCTCTCCTCCGTCTCTCCTCTCTCCATCTCTGTCCCACCTCTCTCTTTCCCTCCCTCTCTCTCTCCCACCTCACTCCGCCTATCCGCGTCCCTTCCTCTCTCCTCCCCTCTCTCTTTCTCCATCTCTGTCCCCTCTCTCTCTCCCTCCTCTGCTCTCTCCACCTCACTCTCCCTCTTTCCCCCCTCCTCTCCACCCCCCCTTTCCCTCCCCTCACTCTCCCTCTTCGTCCCCCCCCCCCCCCCCCCTCTCCTCTCTCTCCCCTTGTTTGTTTGTTGCCGCTTTGTTTTGCTCGTGGTCTCTTGCTATTTTTTCGTTGTTTCTTTCTGTGTTTTCCTGTTTTTGCTTTCTTTCTACTTGTTGCTTTCTCTCTCTCTCTCATTCTCTCTCTCTCTCTGTCTCTCTCTCTCTCTCTCCCTCTCTCACACTCTCTCTCTCTCCTCTCTCGCTCTCTCTCATCTCTATCATCTCCTCTCTCTCGTCACCCTCTCATCTCTCTCTCCTCGATGATTTTTTTGTGGGGGACTTTTTGTGTAGATATTTTGTCACCTCTTTCCTTTTCCTCCCTCCTTTTTCCCATCTCCGCCCCGGTATATACTGTGTGAGTGATTGCATGAGGGCTTTATATTTGATTTTATTATCATATCGATCCCTAAGGGCGTGGACTTAAGACGTAAAGAAAGCACACGGTGCTTTATTCATTATTCCTCGAAATAAAAGAATTTGTCATTGTCATTGTCTCTCGTGCAGCCTATGTGGACTATCAACCGAGGATTAGAATATTGTTGGTGGAATTTGACACATTGATTGTCACACATACCTTGCTACCTCTGACTGACAGATCTGTCCAGAAAAAAGACGAGCGAACAGCCACAAAATAAAAATTTTTAAAACTTCAGAAAACGGTTCCTCCATCATTCAGCATGTCAAGATTTTGTGACATGTGAGTCTGATGACAATTTGTGATCCACAGAAATATAAAAACATAAAAACCCTTTTTGAGAAGACTAGCCTTTGAACTCAAAAAATAATGTGGATTTGAACAAATTTGGTAGGTTTACATTTTTTTTTTCATTTTAAGCAAACATTGTACCCCCCACCCGACCAGCACCCACCCACAACCCCCCCCCCCTACCGTACCCCCCCCCCCCCCCGCCCCACCCGTACCGCCCCCGCCTCAGAGAAACAATGCCATACCATGTAGCATTCTGAAGATCCTTTGTCGTCTGCTAGCTTCCTTAGCGCAATATGCATGCGCGTGGTCCAACACTGTAGGAATACGGCAAACCTCATTTGACGGTTTATTTCCAACTCCACTCGTGACTATCTGTTATTGCTCTATGTTATAAATCCCAAAAACATGTGCACAGTTCCATTTTTCATGCTTAAAAAAAAATCTGTGAAAATCAACAACTTTTTTTTTTTCCAAATCGCACTCTATACAAGATACTACAGCCCCAAATAATATACCGGTGTGCGGCCTTTGCGGAAAAGGGAAGCGAATCCAGGACACAACAAACAACACTACAACAGGAAACCTTAGCACGGGATTTAAGCACTCTTCCTGATCTCCTGCATTTTACTGGCTGACAGTGTGGTGTGTGTTGTCCTGTCTGTCTGTCCTGTGTGTCCTGTGTGTGTGTTATGTGTGCGCGCGCGCTGTGGCAGAGACTTGGACAAGAATGGCTCGGAATGTCGAAACAAATCTGGACAGTAAATAGTTTCAGGTGGTCATTATTCAGACTACTGCACAGGGCAACAACAGGCTGAATAAACACCTCCACAGAAAAATGAAAATTGCACCATCTGCTATGTGCCCTGTGGAGAAAACAGGATACGGCCACATCCTACAAGACTGCAGGACTCTCCAGACTAAGGCTGGAGTGTGGCCTGAGCCCACGCCTCTGGAGCAAAACTGTACGGCACGGTGGATGACCTGCATGGCAACTGTCTGAATTCCTCAGAAATCTAGCCTCACAACATAACCCAGGCAACGCAAGAAGAAGAAAATTATGAAGACCAATGCCCTGGTTTCCCCCATGTTCATGTAATTACGTGCTGCCACGATTCCCTGCTGTTATGAGCTTATCAGCTTACTGGTCAATAACAATTTTCGTAATTATAATCCTTATCTCCCTTATATTCAAACTAGTTTTGTGGGGTTTATGTTGTTGTTGTAGTTTCACTTCCAAATAGTTTGTTCTATCAATGGAAGGAATAGTCCCTCTCAGGGTAAAGGGCCCGGATGAAGGAAACAAAGATTATGTCAATGCTTAACTGTAAAACCTTGGGGAAAAAAGACACTCTCTCACTTTGTTCTCTCTCTCCTCTCCACTCCTCTCCTCTCTCTCTCTCTCTCTCCTCTCTCTTCCTTCCCTATCTCTCTCTCCTCCTCTCTCCCCCCCCACCCTCTCCCATCTCTCTCTCATCTCTCACTCTCTCTCCCTTCCTATCTCTCTCCACTCCCTCTCTTCTATCTCTCTCCTCTTCTCTCTCTCTCTCATCACACTTTCCTCTCTCTCTCTCGTCTTCTCGCACTCTCTCTCCTCTCTCCCCCTCCTCAACTCTCTCTCACCTCCATCTCTCTCTCCCCCTCTATTTCCATCACACTCTCTCTCTCCCTCCTTCTCTCTCACTCCTCCACTCTCTCTCTCCTCTCTCTCTCTCACTCTCTCTCTCTCTCTCTTTCTTCCCCTCTCACTTCTATCTCTCTCCCCGCCCTCTCTCACTCCTTTCTCTCTCTCTCTCTCTCTCTCTCTCTCACTCACTCTTCTCCCCTCTCCCCTCCTCATCCTTCTCCCCCTCTCTCTCCACTCCCTCTCTTCTCTTTTTTCCTTCTCTCCTCCTGCTCTCTCCTCTCTCACCCTCTCTCTCCCTTCCCCCTCTCTCTCCTCTCACTTTTCCCTCTCTCTCTCTCTCATTCTCTATCCCTTCCCCGCCTTCTCACAAACGTTCTCTCTCTCTCTCTCTCTCTCTCCTCTCTCTCCCCTCTCTTTCCCCCCTCTATCTCCATTCTCTCTCCATATCTCTCTCTCTCTCCCCTCTATCCCTCTTTCTATCTCCCCTCGTCTCTCTCTGGTCTCCTCGCATTCTCTCTTCTCCTCTCACTCTCTTTCTCTCCTTCCTTTCCTTCCTCTCTCTCCATCGCTCTCTCTCTCTCTCTCACCTCTCTCTCATCTCTCTCTCTCTCTCCTCTCTCCTCCTCTCTCTCTTATTTGCTTGCTTTGGGGGGGGGGGGGAGGGTTGTTGGGGGGGGGGGGGGAGCTGTTTGAAAAGGTTATTTCCCCTTTGT
>CM054154.1:27785900-27818400 GCA_028751875.1 Rapana venosa | reverse complement strand
CCCGACTTCGGCAAGGGAGAGAATTGTTATCTTTTAAGTCTTTCTGGAGGGGGGGGGGGGGGGGGGGGGGGGCAGGAGAATGGGCCAAGAAGGCAGAAAATAGACAAGAAGGAGGTGACAGGAAGAAAAAAGAAAACAAGCGAGAGAGAGAGAGAGAGGGGGGGATAGAAAAGGGGGAATTCCTGGCACAGAATTTTCAGAAGGTGGGGAATGCTTTTCATAATACCGACAGATTCCCGGTATCTCCACAGGGAAAGAGTTTCGTGTGACTGTCCTTATTCTTAAAGGTTCGTAAGTGTTTATATATATATATATATATATATATATATATAATAATATAATATATTATATATTATATATATATAATAATATATATATATATATATATATATAATTTAAAAGAAACCTGGGGAAGATATATGTATATGAGTTCAGTGTTGATAGAGTAAAGTTATACCGCATTATTCTTTGCAATGTGTAAAACTGGTTGCTCGGGTCGTGGTTTTGTACATGGCTGTTGGGAATATTGATACTATCTCCCGAGTTAGATTGTTTTTCACGTGGCTGTTGGGAATATTGATACTATCTCCTGAGTTAGATTGTTTTTCACGTGGCTGTTGGGAATATTGATACTATCTCCTGAGTTAGATTTCAACGATCTCCTTTCTTAGAGAAATACAATTTTGTTCTTTTTCTTTAAATAGATCCCTACCCTCAGAGTAATACGGTCTCTTTTCTGATATTAACGCTTTCTGTTTTTCTTCTTTTTATTTCATTTTAGATTAATACATATTTCTGAGATATATACTACATCATTTCTTCGGATTAACACGATTTCCAGATAAATAATAACAATGATGATAATAGTAATAATAATAATAATATAATTATAATAATAATAATAATAATAATAATAATAATAATAATAATAATTTATATAATATTTAAACAAAATCAATTATAATTAATAATGCAACAACAATGATTAAAGCGCATATCTTGCAACACAATCAGAGCTTGCACTCAATCTGCCCCAACACATGACACCAACAATGGGTAAATATGAACAAATTACAAATTGCACTCCAACGACACCCTCACACGTCAAACGGGAACGGAGATAACATAGTTCAGAACATCTCTCGCAATCTGAGAACCGTATCGATTCCCGTTGCGAACGGCGATCTTGGACAGTCAATCGACTCACTCTCCCAAGTCCTTCGATGAGACTAACGAGGCCGGTGCGAACGCACCAGATCTTGGAACGTTAATCTGTCGTTTCGTAAGGTAGGCCGGTGGAACATACAATTTACAAAACCGCATACAGACGGGGACTGGATGTAAAAAAGCACATAAGTGCTTATCCTCGATATAAAAGAATGAAATTAATTAAATAGATAAATAAAATAAACACACACACAGTACTCAACACGAACACATTACACACACACACACACACACACACACACACACACACACACACACACACACACACACACACACACACACACACACACACACACCACACTCAACACACACACACACACACACACACACACACACACACACACACACACACACACACACACACACACACACACACACATACATACATACATACATTTAAATAATGCATGTACGTGTGTGTTCATTACATTCTGGATTTTTTTCCTTTTTTTTTTGAATGTTAACAAATCTCAGGCGTTGCTCCACATTCAAACGCTCTGACCCCGTGACGTGAAAGATGGACTTGGAAGAGGCCGGTGACGTCAGAGTGTTTGATGACGTCATTGTCCCCGACGTGACGTGGACCGACTCTGACGCGTCCTCGGGTGAGTGACGCACACATAGCGATTTTTTTTAAATTATTTTTTTTTTAAGGGAAATGGAAGGCGACGGATATAACTCGCTGGGACCAGCACAGAATTATTAGAGACAATTTGTTTTTCTTTCTTTTATTGGGGTGATGGTCAGGTCAGTGATGAAGAGGAGGAGGTTGACGTTGCTGCTATGGAAGTGCCAGTGCTTCGAAGCTAACCTGACAGGGTTGTACTCTACGCTTCCTATCATCATGATAACATACATATCCCTGCATCAACCGGGACCCGAGAGATACAGACATCCTGCAGTGTTGGTCAGGTGATTTTGAGCAAACGCTCTCAAACTCGCATCCCTAAAGTGGAGGAAGCTCGACTGTGTGTGGTCCCAGTCTTCCCCAATGAGCCCACAGCACACTCACACTCTGGATAGGAGATGCCTGCCGGAGTCCGAAAAATCGCTATGATTCTTATGGGATTCGAACCCGCGACCTTCCAGTCCTTAACCCGAGACGTTGAACGTTGCCCCATGGTAGCTGGTGTGTTGACTATTTTCTTCTTAGGGCTTATTGTTGTTGTTGTTTTTCGTTGTTGTTGTTGACGTTTGTTAATACTGTCGTTGTTGTTGTTGTTGTTGCACATTGGTGTTGATGTTGGTCGTCTTCTCCAACCTCTTTTTCTTCTTCTGCATTTCCTTGTCCGTCTGCCTGTCTGCCTGTCTGTCTGTCTTTGTCTCTGTCTGTCTGTCTGCCTGTCTGTCTGTCTGTCTTTGTCTCTGTCTGTCTGTCTGTCTGTCTGTCTGTCTGTCTGTCTGTCTGTCTGTCTCTCTCTCTCTCTCTCTCTCTCTACTCTCTCTCTCTCTCTCTCTCTCTCTCTCTCCCTCTCTCTCTCTCTCGATAGCCTGGTGGTTAGCGTGATGCGCTCGTGATCTGCTGATCCGGGTTCGAATCCAGTTCAAGAGGATTTTTCCTCTGGAGTTAACATCAGTGCCGACTCCACTCCTCCTCCCCCCCCCAAAAGTCCTTCGGATGAGACTATAAACCGTGTGCGAACGCACGCAGAACATCTTGCGCACACGTTAAACCCGTTCCGCTTTTCGGAAGTGTAGGCCATCGTGTGCGGGTGGAAACGGATGACAAAATATACAAAACTGCATACACACGAGGACTGGATGTAAAACAGCACACGAGCGCTCATTCCATTATCCTCGAAATAAAAAAATAAAATAAAATCTCTCTCTCTCTCTGTCTCTCTGTCTCTCTCTGTCTCCCCCTCCCCCCTCCCCCCCTTCTTCTTTCCACTCAAAATAGAGAGAAAGAGAGAGAGAGAAAGAGAGAGAGAGAGAGAGACAGACAGACAGACAGACAGACAGAGAGAGACAGAGAGAGACAGACAGACAGACAGACAGACAGAGAATTTTTTTAATGATCTGTCATTATTTCCTTTTTTCCTTGAAAACAGATCTTCCTTCCTTCTTCCCTTTCCTTCCTCCCTTCCCTTCCTCCTTCCTTCCTCTGTCCTTCCTTACCCCAGTCCATCTATCCTGCTCGCCTAGCATTCCTCCTTTCTTCCTTCCTTCCTTCCTTCCTTCCGCGTGTCTGTTTTTCTGCCTTCTTGATCCATCCTTCTGCCTGGTTTTTTTTTTTTTGTAGAAAGACTTAAAAGATAACAATTCTCTCCCTTGCCCAAGTCGGATGCGCAGGGCCTTGACTTGACAGGCGCTTAACGGCGGCGCGATGCATTTTTAGCTCATATGACAGGCAACACAATAGTTGTTTGTCTGAGTTTTCGACGAAGGAGAATAGCGCGACACATTTTTAGCTCATATGACAGGCAACACAATCGTTGCTTGTCTGAGTTTTCGACGAAGGAGAATAAATTTCATCTTCCTGTTCTTTCTAGTCTATCATCATCATTTACCACCATCGATCATCATCTATCATCTATCATCATCATCCATCATATTCATCACCGTGATGATCGTCCTCGTCGTCGCCGTCATCATCTTCCTCCTCACCATCATCATCCATCATCATCCCCATCATTATTATCATCACCACCACCATACTCATCACCAACATCCTTATCATCATTGCCATCATCATCATCATCGTCGTCGTCGGCGGCGGCGGCGGCGTTGTCGTCATCATCATCGTCATCATCATCATCATCATCACCATTATGATGGCCATTATCATCGCCGCCGCCGCCGCCATAATCTTCCTCATCATCATCATCTATCATCATCATCCATCATAACCACCATCATCATCATCGTTGACGTCGTCATCATCTATCATCATCATCATTACCATCACCAACCACCACCACCACCATCATCATCATTCATCATAACCATCATCGTTGTCGTCGTCGTCATCATCATCCATCACCATCTCATTACCATATCCACCACCACCATCCACCAACCACCACCACCACCACCATCATCCATCATAACCATCATCATCATCGTTGTCGTCGTCGTCATCCATCATCATCCATCATCATCATTACCATCATCACAACCGCCACCAACCACCACCACCATCGTCATCGTCATCATCATCATCATCATCATCAATCATAACCATCATCATCGTTGTCGTCGTCATCATCCATCATCATCATCGTCATCATTACCATATCATCACAAACCATCACAATAACCACCATTCATCCACCATCACCAACCACCACCAACCACCACAATCAACCATCAACCACCACTCAACTACAACCACCACCACCACCAACCACCACCACCACCAACTACCACCACCACCAACCAACCAACCACCCACCACCACTCAACTACAACCACCACCACCACCAACCACTCATCCACCACCACCACCATTCATCCACCACCACCAACCACCACCATCACACCACCGCCACCACCACCACCACCCCACCAACCACCACCATCACACCAAACCACCACCATCACACCAACCACCATCACACCACCACCACCACCAACCACCAACCATCAACCACCACTCAACTACAACCACCCCCACCATTCATCCACCACCACCATCACACACCACCACCACCACTCAACCACCACCACCACCACCATCCACCACCACCACTCAACCACCACCACCACCACCATCCACCACCATCACCACCACTCAACCACCACCACCACTCAACCACCACCACCACCACCACTCAACCACCACCATCCACCACCACATCACCACCCACCACCACCACTCAACCACCACCACCACCACCATCCACCACCATCACCACCATCCACCACCATCACCACCACTCAACCACCACCACCACTCAACCACCACCACCACCACCATCCACCACCATCACCACCATCCACCACCATCACCACCACTCAACCACCACCACCACTCAACCACCACCACCACCACCATCCACCACCATCACACCATCCACCACCATCACCACCCACCACCACCACTCAACCACCACCACCACCACCATCCACCACCATCACCACCATCCACCACCATCACCACCACTCAACCACCACCACCACTCAACCACCACCACTCAACCACCACCACCACCATCCACCACCATCACCACCATCCACCACCACACCACCCACCACCACCACTCAACCACCACCATCACCACCATCCACCACCATCACCATTCATCCACCACCATCACCACCCACCACCACCACTCAACCACCACCATCACCACCCACCACCACCACCATCCACCACCATCACCACCCACCACCACCACTCAACTACCACCACCACTCAACTACAACCACCACCACCATCACCACCATGGCGTTCGTTCACAGACGTCGACTGCAGCGCAGGGCAGAACGCGATCACGAGAGGCACGCAGACGGAAGGTCACGTGTTTCGAGGTCAGCACGCGGAGGAGGTCATCATCTGCACCAACTACGTCCGGGTTCGTCCCTTGATTTGCAACCACACGCTACGCAGGCTGAGAGAAGAATCACCGTCTGCTGCCGCTACCCCTACCGCTACCGCTACTGCTGCTGTTGCTACCGAGGAGGAGGAGGAGTATATTAAGGGTAATTTGGTCGTTGCGTGCTGCGTATACTCAGCATGCATTCTGTATCTGGAGAAGGGAATGGGCTCCGCTGTGTCACGAGGGTTTAATCGCTCGAGAGACGGGTGGGGGGGGGGGGGGGTGGGGGGGGGGGGGGGGGGGGGGGAGGGGGGGGGGAAGGGGGGGGGGAACTTGAGAAATTAAAAAAATGTCAGTGGCATGTCGTGATGATGTGGTAATGATGATGATGGTGGTGGTGGTGGTGGTGGTGATGGTGGTGGTGATGGTGGTGGTGATGGTGGTGTGATGGTGGTGGTGGTGGTGATGGTGGTGGTGGTGGTGGTGGTGGTTGGTGGTGGTGATGGTGATGATGATGGTGGTGGTGATGGTGGTGGTGATGGTGGTGGTGATGGTGGTGGTGGTGGTGGTGGTGATGGTGGTGGTGGTGGTGATGATGGTGGTGGTGGTGGTGGTGGTGGTGGTGGTGATGGTGGTGGTGGTGGTGATGATGGTGGTGGTGGTGGTGGTGATGATGGTGGTGGTGGGTGGTGGTGGTGGTGATGATGGTGGTGGTGGTGGTGGTGGTGGTGGTGGATGGGGTGGGGGTGGTGATTGAGGGGTGGTGGTGGTGGTGTGGTGGTGTGTGGTGGTGGGTGATGGGGGTGGTGGTGGTGGTGGTGGTGATGGTGGTGGTGGTGGTGATGATGATGGGGTGGTGGTGGGGTGGTGTGGTGGGGTGGTGGTGGGTGTGGTGGTGGTGGTGGTGGTTGGTGTGGTGGTGGGTGGTGGTGGTGGTGGTGGTGGGTGGGTTGGTGGTTGTGATGGTGATGGTGGTGGTGGTGGTGAGGGTGATGGTGGTGGTGGTGGTGGTGGTGGTGGTGTGTGGGTGGTGGGTGGTGGTGATGGTGGTGGGTGGTGGTGGTGGTGATGGTGGTTGGTGGTGGGGTGGTGGTGGTGTGGTGGTGGTGTGGTGGTGGATGGTGGTGGTGGTGGTGGTGGATGGTGGTGGTGATGGTGTGTGATGTGGTGGTGGTGGTGGTGGTGAGTGGGGTGTGGTGGTGTGGTGGTGGATGATGGTGGTGGTGTGGTTGGTGGGTGTGGTGTGGTGGTGGTGGTGGGTGATGGAGTGTGGTGGTGGTGGTGGTGTGTGGTGTATGGTGGTGGGTGGTGGTGATGGTGGTGGTGGTGGTGATGATGGTGTGTGGTTGGTGGTTTAGTGGTGGTGTGGTGGTATGTGGTGGTGGTGGTGGTGTGAGTGTGGTGTGGTGGTGGTGGTGGTGGTGGTGATGGTGGTGGAGTGTGTGATGATGGATGAGAGTGGTGTGAGGAGGTGGTGGATGGGTGGTGTGGTGAGTGGGATGATGAGGTGGTGTGTGTGGGGTGAGGTGTGGTGTGGTGTAGGTGTGATGGTGGTGAGTGGTGTGGTGATGAATGGTGTGTGTGGATGGATGGTGAGTGGTGAGGTTGGTGTGTGAGTGTGGTGGTGGTGGTGAGGTTGGTGTGGGTGATGGTGTGGTGGTGTGAGGATGAGTGTGGGTGTAGTGGTTGGTGGAGGTGTGTGAGTGGTGGTGGTGGATGGTGGTGAGATGGTTTGTGGGTGATGTGTGGTGGTGGAGGTGGTGAGTGGTGGTGGTAGGTGATGGAGTGAGGAGGGTGTGATGGAGAGTGTTGGTAGATGAGTGGATGGTGGATAGGAGGTGTGTGTAGTTAATGATGAACTTTATGATTGGTTGATGTATATATCTTCTGTGTTATTATTATGATAAAAGTATTAGTTTATCATGTTATAGTGATATGATGATATATATACCATCATTACATACAATGAATAATCACTTACCTCATCAATATGCATTGATATCGTATATATATTATACATAACATCATTATATAAATAATATTATGAACACCAATTCAAACAGGTAATATACAAATGTATTATCAATCATCATCATCGTCGTCGTCGTACGACGACGTCGACATCCATCACATCATCTACATACACATCACATCAACTCATAATATGCATATATTTATAGAGTGCGAAATCTTGTAAAGCAAAGCAATGCATGTTTGCAATTCGAATAATTACACACACACACACACACACACCACACACACACCACACACACCACAAACACACACACACACACACACACACACACACACACCACACACACCACACACACACACACACAACCACACACAACAACACACAACCACACACACACACACACACAACACACACACACGCGCACGCGCGACACACAAACACACAACACACACACGCACACCACAACACACACACACACACACACACACACACACACACACACACACACACACACACACACACACACAAGCGTGCAGTGGTTGGTGGGTTGATGATACTGTCACTACCTGTGTTATCTCACCGACCACTTTACTGATGATAAAGCGTAAAGATCGATCGCAATAGCTGTCTGTCTGTCTGTCCCTCTGTCTCTGTCTCTCTCTGTTTCTGTCTCTCTGTTTCTGTCTCACTGTTTCTCTCTCACTGTTTCTGTCTGTCTGTGTCTGTCTGCTGTCTGTCTGTCTGTCTGTCTGTCTCCCTCTCTCTCTCCTCTCTCATCTCTCTCTCACTCTCTCTCTCTCTCTCTCTCTCTCTCTCACTCTCTCTCCTATTCTCCCTTTCTCTCTCTGTTCCTCTCTGTTTCTCTCTCACTCTCTGTCTGTCTGTCTGTCTGTCTGTCTGTCTGTCTCTCTCTCTCTCCCTCTCCTCTCTCTCTCTCTCTCTCTCTCTCTCTCTCTCTCTCTCTCTCCTCCCTCTCTCTCTCTGTTTCTCTCTCACTCTCTGTCTGTCTGTCTGTCTGTCTGTCTGTCTGTCTGTCTCTCTCTCTCTCTCTCCTCTCTCTCTCTCCCTCCCTCCCTCCCTTTCCCTCTCTCTCTCTCTCCCTCGCTCTCTCCTGTTTCTCTCCCCACTGTTTCTGTCTCTCTGTGCTGTCTCTGTTTTCTCTATCACTGTTTCTGTCTCTTGTGTCTTTTTTGTCTGTCTGTCTGTCTGTCTGTCTCTCTGTCTCTGTCTGTCTCTCTCTCCTCTCTCTCTCTCGTCCTCTCTCCTCTCCTCTCTCTCGATCTCTCTCCCCTCTTTTTTCTCTCTCTCTTCTCCCTCTCTCTCTCTGTTTCTCTCTCATTGTCCTCTGTCTCTCTGTGTCTGTCTCTCTCTCTGACCATCTGTCTGTCTCTCTGTGTCTGTCTGTCTCTCTGACTCGGTCTGTTTGCCTGCCTATCCTGTCTGTCTCTGTCTCTGTCTGTCTGTCTGTCTCTGTGTCTCTATCTCTGTCTCTGTTTCTGTCTGTCTCTCTGTCGCTTCTCTCTCTACGACTCTATGTCTCTGTTAGTGTGTGTGTGTGTGTGTGTGTGTGTGTGTGTGTGTGTGTGTGTGTGTGTGTGTTGTGTGTGTGTGTTGGTCTCCCTCCCCCCCCTTTCTCTCTCTCTCTGTCACACACACAGACACACAGACACATACAGAAAGACAGACAGGCACACACACAGACACACACACACACACACAACACACACACACACACACACACACACACACACACACACACACACACACACACACACACACACACACACAATTTGTGCATAATCACCTGAGTTTTGAGTCAGAGGCTAGTCTTTTACAAAAAAAGTGGTTGTTATTTCTCTGGATGCCTTAGTTCGTGCTGTATGAATATAAAAGTCATATAGAAAAACAGAAGGAAAAGTGCAAATTTTTAATACAGGTATGCAGCCTGTTACGGTTTATTCTTATGGAAAATAAACCGGGGCCAGTAGGTCAAGTCTCTCTGTCTCTGTCTCTCCCTCTCTCTCTCCCCCCCTCTCTCTCTCCCTCTCTCTCTCCCCCTCTCTCTCTCTCTCTCCCCCCCCCTCTCTCTCTCTCTCTCTCTCTCTCTCTCTCTCTCTCTCTCTCTCTCTCTCTCCTTAGGATGAGACCATAAACCGAGGCCCCGTGTGCGAACGCACGCAGAACATCTTACGCACACGTTAAAACCCGTTCCGGTTTTCGGAAGAGTAGGACATTGTGTACCGGTGGGAACGGATGACAATATTGACAAAATTGCATACACACGGGGGGACAGGATGAAGGAAAAAAGTTTACACGAGTGCTTAGTCCATTATCCTCGAAATAAATAAATAAATAAAAAGATATTTTTAAAAAAGCTACATATCAGGAGTTCGTCTTTCTCACCAGTTCGCTGTACTGATTGCTGTTACGTTATCGCTCGTCGGTGATATGTCACAGTGTCAGATCAGAACTATCTCGATATCATGCTGATAACTGCCATTATCATATATATAATATATATATATATATATATATATATATATAAGAGAGAGAGAGAAGAGAGAGAGAGAGAGAGAGAGAGAGAGAGAGAGAGAGAGAGAGAGAGAGAGA
This sequence comes from Rapana venosa, assembly GCA_028751875.1. Lineage (NCBI taxonomy): Eukaryota > Metazoa > Mollusca > Gastropoda > Neogastropoda > Muricidae > Rapana > Rapana venosa. The sequence continues at coordinate 27,808,107 of CM054154.1, read as the reverse complement.
GAGAGAGAGAGAGAGAGATCCGTATCTGCTTCGTTGTAAGTGATGGACTATGAGTCTCTGACTAGGAGGCTGGACTCGCACAGTCCTTAATAATAATGTGCTGCAGCCCTGGGGGCTGGTTGGCCTTTTGGAGAAGGACATCTCCAACGCTGACCTGTCCTTATGCCCCTCTTGACCGAGAGAGAGATTGGGATGTATGTTTTATTTTTTTTATTTATTCTTTTATATCGAGGATAATGAAATAAGCACTTATGTGGTTTTTTACATCCAGTCCCCGTGTGTATGCGGTTTTGTCAATTTTGTCATCCGTTCCCACCGGCACACAATGGCCTACTCTTCCGAAAACCGGAACGGGATTTAACGTGTGTGTAAGATGTTCTGCGTGCGTTCGCACACGGGGCCTCGGTTTATAGTCTCATCCGAAGAAGAGAGGGAGAGAGAGAGAGACAGAGAGACATAGATGTACTGTGGGCAAGGCATCTATCTCCACTATCATCAAAAATTTTCTGTCCAATTTCCAAAAAAACAGCGGCCGTTTTGGAGGTCATCGTCGAACACGACGGACAAAACATGACTGCTTTGCTTCACGTTGCTATGGATTTTAGTCACCTGCAATCAGTGTTCGGGGATGAGACAGCCTTGGTGATCAAACAGACGCTGAAGCTGAGAGAAGGGGAGCTGTGGGTTCATGAAGTCAAAGTCAAAGTCAAGTCAGAAACACTTTAATCATCCCATGTAGGGCCAATTACAATACTGACAGGCACATTGATAGGGGCACAATCTCGAAAGACACAAGAAAGCTTCATTTCATATTGGTGTAAACATTCCAAGATAACTTCCAATAAAAAAATAACTAACACACACACACACACGCGTACGCACGCACGCACGCACGCACGCACGCACGCACGCACCACACACACACACACACACACACACACACACACACACACACACACACACCAACGTAGGAATACAATGTTAAAAAAAAAGAATTGACTGAAAAAGAGATATAGACGTTTTATTTACGCGTGCACACACACACACACACACACACACACACACACACACACACACACACACACACACACACACACACACACACACACACACACACAGACTCACACACAGACCAATGTATGAATACAATGTTATAAAGACTATTGACTAGATGAGTAGAGAAGATATATATATATAAATATATATATATATATATATATCATAGATAGACAGACAGACAGACAGACAGACAGACAGACAGACAGATAGATAGATAGACAGACACATCGACAGATAGATAGATAGATAGAAAGATAGACAGACAGACAGACAGACAGATAGAGAGAGATAGACAGACAGACAGACAGACAGATAGATATATAGATAGACAGACAGACAGACAGACAGACAGACAGATAGATAGATAGATAGATAGACAGACAGACAGACAGACAGAGAGAGTAGAGGGGAGAGAGAGAGGAGAGGAGAGAGAGAGAGAGAGAGAGAGAGAGAGAGAGAGAGAGAGAGGAGAGAGAGAGAGAGAGAGGAGAGATAAGGCTGTTGGGTTTAGGGTGCTGGTCAGGGAATTTCAGCAACATTCTCGAGATCGCACCCGTAAAGTGGATGAAGCTTGACTTGTGTGCTCCAGGTCGTCCATTCTGAGCCCATAGTAAAGTCACTCTGGTTAGGAGTTGGATGGAGTACCACTTACCGCCCCCCCCCCCCCCCACCACCAAAGAAAAGAAAAAAAAGATTCCTATGATTCTTAATGGGATTCGAACCTGCGACTTTCCAGCTCGTAATTCCCAGCGCTAATCAATACCATCATGGTCGTTGGATTGTTGTTGTTGTGTTGTTGTTGTTGTTCTTCTTCTTCTTCTTCTTCTTCTTCTTCTTGCTGTTGTTGTTGTTGTTGTTGTTGTTGCTGTTGTGCTGCTGCTGCTGCTGCTACTAGTAGTAGTAGCAGGAGTAACAATAGTAGTAGATGTGTCATCATCATCATCACCACCACCACCACACCACCACCAACCAACCATCAACCACCAACCAACCACCAACCAACCAGCCATCACCACCAGCCATCACCACCAACCACCACCAACCATCACCACCAATCACCCATCCACCAACCATCACCAACCAACCAATCACCAACCATCACCACCAACAACCAACCAGCCATCACCACCAACCAACCAACCAACCAACCAACCAACCACCAACCAACCAACCAACCACCAACCAACCAACCAACCACCAACCAACTTTTCTTCTTCTTCTTCTTCTTCTTCTTTTCTTTTTCTTCTTCTTCCTCTTCTTGCTGTTGTTGTTGCTGCTAGTAGTAGTAGTAGTAGAATTAGTAGTAGATGTGTCATCATCATCACCACCAGCCACCATCCAACCACCAACCAACCAACCAAACCAACACCAACACCAACAACCAACCACACCAACCAACCATCAACCACCAACCAACAACCACCACAACACACAACCAACCAACCAACACCAACCAACCAACCACACCAAACCAACCACAACCACAACCACACCACACCACACCAACCACCATCACCAAACCAACATCACAACCAACATCACCAACCAACCATCACCACACCAACCATCACCACCACAACCAACCATCACCAACCAACCATCACCAACCAACCATCACACACCAACAACCATCACCAACCAACCATCACCACCAACCATCAATCCCCAACCAACTTCTTCTTCTTCTTCTTCTTCTTCCTCTTCTTGCTGTTGTTGCTGCTAGTAGTAGTAGTAGTAGTAGTAGTAGTAGTAGTAGTAGTAGTAGTAGCAATAGTAGTAGATATGTCATCATCATCACCACCAACCACCATCCAACCAACCAACCAACCAACCAACCAACCAACCAACCATCAAACCAACCAACCAACCAACCAACCAACCAACCATCACCAACCAACCATCAAACCAACAAACCAACCAACCAATAACCACCCAACCAACCAACCAACCAACCAACCACCCAACACAACCATCACCAACCAACCAACCAACCAACCCACCCAACCACTCACCCTATTGTCTACGCCCTTCACAGACAGAGTCATGGCCTCGCTGGTACGCCTGGACTGGAACGCAGAGCGCATCCTGGAGAAGGCCCTGACCTCCTTCCAGCTCTCCCTCACCCGGGACCTCATGCCCAGACTGCACACGGAGCTGGCCCGCCTCCTCACCACGGAGGACCAGCACCACCAGCTCCAGTACGTCCTCCAGACCCTCCTGGAGAAGCACCGGGTCAAGCTCCTCGGGATGAACGTCGGGAGCCTCGTCTTCATCCTGGAACACCCCAGCGTGGGCGACGCCTCCAGGGTTCTGAGGTCGTCGCGGAGGAGGAGGCGGAGGAGGGAGGAGCTTCAGGAGGTCTTGGTGACCTTCCTGCCAGCGTGGGCGAGGCCGCTGGCGGTTTGGGCGGTGGAGAGGTACCAGCTGACTGAGCGGGATCGTCTGGAGAATTTCGGGTACGAGGATTTCGCTAGGGTGACCTTCGTGGCGGCTTTGCCGGAGTGTCGCCGTTGGGAAGGGTCTGAAGCGGCGTGGAGGGGTTCGAGACTTGCTGCTGCTGCTGAGGAGGAGGAGGAGGAGGAGGAGGGGGAGGCAGAGGAGGAGGAGGAGAAGAGGGAGGAGGCGGAGGAGGAGGAGGCAGAGGAGGAGGAGGAGAAGAGGGAGGAGGCGGAGGAGGAGGAGGCAGAGGAGGAGGAGGAGGAGTCTGCTGATTTAGGAGAGGGGGTCGTTGGAGGAGATGGAGAAGAGGAGGAGGAGGCAGAGGAGGAGGAGGAGGCAGAGGAGGAGGCGGAGGAGAAGCTAGGAGAGGAGGAGGAGAAGAAGGATGATGAGGATTACCCGGCGGGTGTTGGTGAGGAGAAAGAGAAAGGTGGTGATGATGGTGATGATGCGTGTGACGAGATTCTAGATGAAGGTGAGAGAGAGAGCGTGTGTGTGTGTGGGGGGGGGGGGGGAGTGTTGCGTGTGGGGGTGTGAGGGATGTTTTTGTATTGTGGGGGAGGGAGGAAGGAAGAGGGTGGGTGGGAGGGGGGGGGGTGAGTGTGGATGTGTGTGTGTGTCCTCTGTCTGTCTCTGTCTTTCCCCTCTCTGTCTGTCTTTCCCCCTCCTCCTCCTCCCTCCCCCTCTCTCTCAGTCTTCTCTCTCTCTCTCCTCCTCTCTCTCTCTCTCTCCTCTCTTCTTCTCTCTCTCTCTCTCTCCTCATCTCGCTCTCTCTCTCCTCTCCTCTCTCCCTCTCTCTCCTCTCCCCCTCTCTCTCCCTCTCCTCTCCCCTTTCTCCCTCTCTCTCTCTCCCTCTCTCTCCCTCTCTCCTCTCTCCCCTCTCTCTCTCTCTCCTCTCTCTCTCTCTCCTCCTCTTCTCTCTCTCGCTCTCTCTCCCTCCCCCCCCCCTCCTCTCTCTCTCTCTCTTCTGTTTTCTCTATTTCTTTGACTCCCTGTCTGTCTCTGTCTCAGTTGTTTTTGGTTGTTTTTGGTTGTTGTTGTGGGGTTGTGTTGGTGTTGTTTTTTGGGGGGTTGTTTTGTTTTCGTTGTTGTTGTTGTTGTTGTTTTTGGACTCACGTAAATCAAAACGACAGATACTTTTTGTTCAATCTTGATGTGAAAATTGAACATTTGTCCCCGCCTCCCTCCCCCCCCCCTCTTAAAATGAAAGACAGATCAGTTGTTGTTTTTTTATGACATACCCTGATTCCCCCCCCCCCCCCACCCCCCCCCCCCCCCTTTAGTGCTGTCTTGATGTTTAAATTCCACGCTCCCAATCACAAAAAAAAGGATCCTTCCTTCTTCATTACAACATGCAGCCGAAAATCATTTGCTTTCAAGGTGGTAGAACCCCCGAAAATTTGGTAGAGGTTGGTGGTGGTGGTGGTGAGGGTAATGCTTTGTGTGGTAATGGTGGTGGGTGGTGGGGGTTTGGGGGTGTTGGGGGTGGTGGTTGGGGGGTTTTTTGGTGGGTTGGGGTGGTGGGTGGGGGTTTGGTTATTTTTGGGTCGATTTTGGGTTGGGGTGGTGGGTGGGGGGTGGGGGGGTGGTTTTGGGGGTTTTGGGGGTTTTGGGTTTTTTTTTTTTTTTTTGGGGGGTTTCTTTTTTTTTTTTGGCTTTTTTTGTTTTGGGGGTTTTTTTTTTTTTTTTTTTTTTTTTACTCACTATTTTTTTTTTTTTATTTTTTTTTTTTTTTTAATTTTTTTTTTTTTTTTTTTTTATTATATTTTTTTTTAATTTTTTTTTTTTTTATTTTTTTTCCATTTTTTTTAAAATTTTTTTTTCCTATTTTTTTTTTTAAAATTACTTTTTTTCCCTTTTTTTCTTTTTTTTTTTTTTTTTTTTTAAATTTTTTTAAATAATTTTTTAAGTGTTTGTGATGGTTTTGGAGAGGGGGAGTTTGGGGGGATGGGGGGGGAGAGTTTGGGGGGATGGGAAGGGGGGGGGGGTGGGATTTTGGGGAGGATGGGGAGGGGGGGGGTGGAGGTTTGGGGGATGGGAAGGGGGAGGTTTTGGGAGGTGGGGAGGGGGAGGTTTGGGGGGTGGGGAAGGGGGGGGGTGGAGAGTTTGGGGATGGGGAGGGGGGAAGTTTGGGGAGGGGGGGGGGGGGGGTGAAGGGTTTGGAGGAGGGGGAGGTGGAGATTTTGGGAGGATGGGAAGGGGGGGGGGGGGTGGGATTTTGGGGGAGGGGAAGGGGGGGGGAGGTGGAGAGTTTTGGGAGGATGGGGAGGTGGAGATTTTGGGGAGGTGGGGAGGGGTTTTTGGGGAAGGGTTTGGGAGGGGGGGGGAGGTGGAGAGTTTGGGAGGATGGGGGGGGGGTAAAGGGTTTGGGGGATGGGGAGGGGTGGAGGTTTAGGAGGATGGGGGGGGGGGGGAAGGGTTTGGGAGGATGGGGGGGGGGTAAAGGGGGTTTTGGGAGGTGGGGGGGGGGGGTAAAGGGTTTGGGAGGATGGGGGGGGGGAGGTGGAGAAATGGGGGATGGGAAAGGGGGGGGGGGGAGGGGGGAGTTTGGGGGGAGGGGGGAGGGGAGGTTTGGGGTGGGAAGGTGAGGGGGGGTGGAGGTTTGGGGGATGGGAGGGGGGGGTGGGGTTTGGGGGGGGGGGAGGGGTAGGTTGAGGTTTGGTGGAGGGGGAGGGGAAGGTGGAGAGTTGGGGAGGGGGGGGGGGAGGGGGAGTTTGGGAGGATGGGGAGGGGGAGGGGAGGGGAGAGTTGGGGAGGATGAGGATGGGGGGGGGGAGGGGGTAGGTGTTGGGGGATGGGAGGGTGGGGAGGGGGAGAGTGGGAGGATGGAGGATGGGGGAGAGGGGGGAGAGTTTGGGGGATGGAGAGGGGTGAGGGGGAGAGTTTGGGAGGATGAGGATGGAGGGAGGGGGAGAGTTGGGAGGGAGGGGAGGGGGAGGTGGAGGTTGGGAGGATGGGATGGGATGAGGGTGGTGAAGGGGGAGGGGAGAAAATAGGGGAGAGTATGGGAGGATGAGGAGGAGGGGGGAGTGGAGGTAGAGTTGGGAGGATGGAGGATGGGGAGAGGGGGAGAGGGAGGGAGGAAGGGGGGAATGGTGGAGAGTTGGAGAGATGAGGAGGGGGAGGGGGAGAGTTTTTAGGGGATGGAGGAGGGGGGAGGTAGGAGAGGGGAGGAGAGGTGGAGGAGGTGGAGAGTTTTAGGGGAGGATGGGAGGGAAGTTGGAGAGGGGAGTGGAGGGGAGAGTTTGGGAGGGAGGGAGGGGGGGAGTGGGAGAGTTTGGGAGGTATGGTGGAGGGGGAGTGGAGAGTTTGGAGGTGGGGAGGGGGTGAGTGGAGAGTTTGGGAAGGTGGGGATGGGGGAGGTGGAGAGTTTGGAGGAGGGAGGGGGGGAGGGGGAGAGTTTGGGAGGATGGATGGGGGATGGGGGAGAGTTTGGGAGGATGGGGGAGGGGGAGAGTTTGGAGTGGGAGGGGGAGGGGGGTAGAAGTTTAGGGAGGATGAGGATGGGAGGAGGGGGAGAGTTTGGGAGGATGGAGGAGGGGGAGGATTTGGGAGGATGGGAGGGGGTGAGGGGGAGAGTTTTGGAGGATGAGGGAGGGGCGGAGGTTGGAGGTGGGGCAGGGGGGGGATGGGAGAGTTTGGGAGGATGGGATGGGGGAGTTGGGAGAGTTGGGAGGATGGGGGAGGGGTGTGGTGGAGATGTTTGGTGAGGATGGGGAGGTGGAGAGTTTGGGAGTGGGGAGGGGGGAGGGGGAGAGTTTTGGAAAGGATGGGTGGGGGAGGGGGAGAGTTTGGGAGGAGGGGGAGGGGGAGAGTTTGGTGGAGGATGGGGAGGGGGGAGGGGGAAGAGTTTGGGGAGGATGGGGGAAGTGGAGAGTTTGGGAGGATGTGGAGGGAAGGTGGGAGAGTTTGGGAGGATGGAATGGGAGTGGAAGTTTGTTGATGGGAATGGGGAGAGTTTGGAGGTATTGAGGAGGGTGTGGGAGTGATGGGGAGGTAGGGGGTGGGGTGAAGTTTGAGTTGGGAATGGAGGGGGAGCTAGTTGGGGAGGAATGGGAGGAGGGAGATTTAGGAGGATGGGGAGGTGGCGGTGAAAAGCAGAGGGAGTTCTGGGAGGAGGGGATGGGGAGGTGGAGACGTTGGGAAGGATGGGAAGGCAGAGTGCCTGAAAGGGTGGAGGATAGGGAGGGGGGAGAGGTGGAGAGTTTGGGAGGATGGGGAGGGGGAGGTGGAGAGTTTGGGAGGATAGGGAGAGGGGGAGGGAGTTTGGGAGGTGGGAAGGGGGGAGGTGGAGAGTTATGGGGGGAATGGGAAGGGGAGGGAGGGGAGAGTTTGGGAGGATGGGGAGGGGGGAGGTGGGGAGAGTTTGGGAGGTGGGGAGGGGGGGGAGAGTTTGGAGATGGAGGGGAGGGTGGAGAGGTTTGGGAGGATGGGAAGGGGGGATGGGAGGAGAGTGGGAGGAGGGGGAGGGGGGAGGTGGAGAGTTTGGGAGGATGGGAGGGGAGAGTGGGAGGATGGGGAGGGGGAGTGTTGGGAGGATGGGGAGGGGGAGGGGGAGAGTTTGGGAGGATGGGAGGGGGGGGGGAGAGTTTGGGAGGAGGGGGAGGGGGGAGAGTTTGGGAGGATGGGGAGGGGGGGGGAGAGTTTGGGAGGATGGGGAGGGAGGGAGAGTTTGGGGAGGATAGGGGAGGTGGGAGAGTTTGGGAGGATAGGGAGGGGGAGAGTTTGGGAGGATGGGGAGGTGGGAGTGGGAGTTTGGGAGGATGGGGAGGGGAGAGTTTGGGAGGATGGGGAGGGGGAGGTGGAGAGTTTGGGAGGATGGGAGGGGGAGGAGAGTTTGGGAGGATGGGGGGGGGAGAGTTTGGGAGGATGGGGAGGGGGGAGGGGAGAGTTTGGGAGGATGGGGGAGGGAGGGGGAGAGTTTGGGAGGTGGAAGGGGGGAGGTGAAGAGTTTGGGAGGGGGTGGGGGAGGGGGAGAGTTTGGGAGGATGGGGAGGGGGGAGGTGGAGAGTTTGGGAGGGTGGGGAGGGGGAGAGTTTGGGGGGTGGGATGGGGGAGGGGGAGAGTTTTGGGAGGATGGGGGAGGGGTAGGTTTGGGGGGGGAGGGGGAGGGTGGAGAGTTTGGAGATGGGGTAGGGGGAGAGTTTGGGGAGGATGGGGGGAGGGGAGAGTTTGGGAGGTTGGGAAGGGGGAAGGAATTTGGGAGGAGGGAGGGGGAGGTGGTGGGAGAGTTGGGAGAGGAGGGGGGGGGTGGAGAGTTTGGGGAGGATGGGGGAGGGGGGAGGGGTTGGGTGGAGGGGGGGGGAGTTTGGGGAGGGGTTGGGGGTGGGGGGGGGGAGAGTTTGGGAGGATGGGGAGGGGGTGAGAGTTTGGGAGGATGGGGAGGGGGGAGAGTTTGGGAGGATGGGGAGGGGAGGGAGGGAGAGTTTGGGGATGGGGAGGGGGAGGGGGAGAGTTTGGGAGGAGGGGGAAGGGGAGAGTTTTGGGAGGTGGGGAGGGGGGGGGGGAGAGTTTGGGAGGATGGGGAGGGGGGAGGTGGAGAGTTTGGAGGATGGGGAGGGGGAGAGTTTGGGGATGGGGAAGGTGGAGAGTTTGGGAGGATGGGGAGGGGGAGAGTTTGGGAGGATGGGAGGAGGGGGAGGTGGAGAGTTTGGGAGGATGGGGAGGGGAGGGAGGTGGAGAGTTTGGGGGATGGGGGGGGAGGGGAGAGTTTGGGAAGGGGGGGGGGGGAGAGTTTGGGAGGATGGGAGGGAGGGATGGGAGGGGGAGGGAGGTGTAGAGTTTTGGAGGAGGAAGGGGAGGTGGAGATTGAGGGATGGGGAGGGGAGAGTTTGGATGGGGAGGGGAAGTGGAGGGTTTGGGGATGGGGAGTGGAGAGGAGGTTTGGATGGTGGGAAGGGGAGGTTTGGAGGATGGGGAGGGGGGTGTGGAGGTGGGGAGGGGGAGGTGGGTTTGGAGGATGGGAAGGGGAGATGGGAGATGGGGAGGAGGGGAGTTTAGAGGATGGGAGGTGGGGAGGAGGAAGTTTGGGGGATGGGAGGGGGTGGAGTTGGGAGGATAGGGAGGGGGGGGGGAGAGTTTGGGAGTGGGGGGAGGTGGAAGTTGGGGGATGGGGGGGGGAGGTGAAGGGTTTGGGAGGATGGGAAGGGGGAGAGTTTGGGAGGATGGGAGGGGGAGGTGGAGTTTGGGGTGGAAGGGGGAGGTGAGGTTTGGGAGGATGGGGGGGGGGAGGTGGAGGTTTGGGGGATGGGAGGGGGAGGTTTAGGGGATGGGAAGGGGGGAGGTGGAGGTTGGGAGGATGGGAGGGGGAGTGGAGAGTTTGGGAGGAGGGGGGGGGGAGGGGAGGTTTGGAGGTGGAGGGGGGGGGGAGGTTTGGAGGATGGGGAGGAGGAAGGGGAGAGTTGGAGGTGGGGGGGGGGAGAGTTGGAGGATGGGGAGGGGGGGGTTTGGGAGATGGGGGGGGGAGAGTTGGGAGGAAGGGAGGGGGAGAGTTGGGAGGATAGGAGGGGGAGAGTTTGGGAGGATAGGAGGGGGAGAGTTTGGAGGATGGGGAGTGGAGAGTGGGAGGATGGGGAGGGGGAGGTGGAGAGTTTGGGAGGATGGGAAGGGGGGAAGGTGGAGAGTTTGGGAGGATGGGGGGGGAGAGTTTGGGAGGATGGGAATGGAGGAGGGGAGAGTTTGGGAGGATGGGAAGGGGAGGGAGGTGGACAGTTTGGGAGGATGGGAAGGGGGGAGGTGGAGAGTTTGGGAAGGGGGTGGGAGAGAGTTTGGGAGGATGGGAAGGGGAGGGGGAGAGTTCTGGAGTGGTAGGTAAAGGGAAGATATTGTCAACCACGACTCCACACTCTTTTCAGGACACAGCCAGCCTGACACAGACGCTGCCGCCGCCGCCATCACCATCATCAGCCCCCAGTTCGTAGAAACCCCGGCCGCGACAAAGGCCGAGGAGGTTCTTCAAGCCACGGGGAGGGTGATCCTCTGTGGTCCTCCGGGGAGCGGGAAGACCACCCTGGCCCGGGACCTTGTGCGCCGAAGCAAGGAGCAGGGATTCCAGGTCCTCGCGCTGGAGAAGATTGCAGAACTGGGGTCCCGCGCTGAAGAAGGCGGAGGCGTCGACTCCCTCCCTCCACGCGCTGTCGTTCTCCTGGACGGGGCTCTGGGCGAGGTGCGCGTCGACGATCATCATCAGCTGCTGGCGAGCCGGGCCACGCTGTCGGGCTCTGTCCTGAGGCTGGCCGCGCGGGGAACGTGCCGGCTGGTGGTCACGGTCTACCCCCACGTGCTGCGCGAGCTCCGACGGCTGCAGGAGGAGGAGGAGGAAGAGGAGGAGGAGGAGGAGAGGAGGAGTCCGTTCGCGGATGAGGACGCTGTCGTGTTTCTGACGGAGGCTCTGCCCGAAGACGTCAAGGAGAGGATCCTGGGCGTGTGTCTGGACACGCTCGGTGTGGAGCTTGAGAGACGCCGCGAAGTCGTGCAGAGGGTTCTGGAGTGTGACGCTAGCGGGCCCGTGTTTCCTGGGTGTTGCGCCTACATGGCGAAACGCTGGACGACCTCACAAGATCCCGGCGCCGTGTTTTCAGCGCCCTCGGAGGTCCACGCCGAGTTCTTGGAGAAGATGGTCCGGCACGACATCCACGGCCTTTCCTTCGCGGCAGTTCTGGCCCTTGCCATGAAGAACGAGGCTGGCCCTTTCTGTCCGTGGGCAGAGGCGGGTGAACAGCTGCGGGGTCTGGGGTTCAAACCCCTGCCTGGGGGGCAAGTAGAAGAAGGCGTCGCTGCGGAGTATGTTGCGGACCTCCTGCAGGGCTCCGTGTTGTCCGCGAACACGTTTTCCAGCCGCGTGATTTACGACGCGGCGGGTCTTGCCCTGGGTCGGGTTTTCGGGTTGCCCGCGCTGCTCAGAGTGTGTGACTTGCGGTTTTTAGTGCAGAATGTGGACGTGACACCGTTCGCCTTCGGTGGTCAGGCTTCTCCCGTGTGTGTGACGGTTGGTTCCGTTCGGACCTGTCTCGCGAACGCGGAGCAGTGTGCGGAAGATTGCAGGTCACTGGTAGAGAGGGTCTCCTCGGACATGGTTGTGGGCGACCCGCGGCAGGTCTTTCAGCAGCCTTGTCTGCAGCGCCTCGAGTTCTTGCAGGAACTAGACTCCTACCGTGCAGAGGAGGGCAAGAAGAGGAGGACGACGACGACGACGACGACGGTTGTGGATCCTGCGTACAGGCTGGCGTACTGGTCGGCCTTCCATCCTTCTCACGTCCTGACGCGGTGGTGTCTGGCTCGGGTAGGGTCTGACACGGCGCTGTGGGTCAGGGTGATGATGGCCTGCGCGGTCTTCGACAACATGACCCGCAGCCCCGCGGGGAACGTGGAGGTCCTGCACCTTGAAGACGTCGTGTCTCCAGAAGATTTCAGGCACGCGCCGCGCGTGCTGGAACTGCCGCTGCTCGCGCGAGACAAGATCTGGACGGAAGAGGTGCGGCTCCGAACCCAAGCCGTCTCAGAAACGGAGTCCGCTCGAAGCAGGCTGCTGTATCTGTCCTCGCTGCCCATCTCTCCCGAGCTGGTGCAGGTGGAGGTGGTCAACGACAAGCTCCAGGTCTCGGTGAAGGACAGGAGTCACTGGCACGCCGTGTTTCGCCTGCTCACAGACGCGGACGCCGAGGAAACAGACCACGACGGCAACTCCCTCCTTCACGTGGCCGTGAACTGCGGACTGCTCCCAGCAGCCAGGCTTGCCCTCAAAGCCGGGGCCGCCATCACCCAGCGCAACGGGCAGGGCGTCACGGCGTATCACCTGTCCCTGGAGAGGCGGGGGTCGCGGGAACCGTTCCGCCGAACCGCAAACGTCGACGAGCTCTTCAGCAACATTGGCGACATGGAGGTGGAGGACGTACAGCTGCGTCTGCTGAGGGACGTTCGCGTGGAGGACAGGAACCGGGAAGGCAGCACAGGCTTGTTGGTTGCCTGTCGCGAAGGTCGGGAGGACATCGCCGACCTCTATGTGGAACTGGGCGCCGAGGTGAACAACGTCCGAGACCCGGTTCCCTACACAGCAGCGCGAGGAAGAGACGCCGGGACGCACGTGCACGGGCGCTGCACGCCGCTGCACTACGCCTGCCTGAGAGGACTGGCGCACACGGCCCAGCTCCTCATTCTCCGCGCGGAGGCCGACGTCCACGCGCGCACGAGCGAGGGCTGCACGGCGCTGCACCTGGCCTGCCTCTGCCTCTCGCACTCCGCCGCCGCCGACATCGCGCGCCTTCTTCTCGCGGAGGCGGGGGCCGAGGTGGACGCTGAGGAGGAGGAGGAGGAAGGCGGGAGAACGGCGCTGCTGTTCGCCGCCTGCAACGACCACTCCGAGGCGGCCCGGCTGCTGATCGAGCACGGCGCCGACGTGGATTCTCCCGGCCAGTGGGGCGACACCCCGCTTCTGCGCTGCGCGAGCCTCGGCCACGTAGACACCTGCCAGGTGTTGCTGAGCGCCGGCGCTGACGTCAACGCGCGGAACGACTGGGGAGACACGGCCCTCCTCTGCGCCCTGTGGCACGGTCCGCCCCATGCCCAGCGTGTTGCGTCCGGCGCCGACGTAAACGCGCGGAACGCGACGGCAACTCGCCGCTTCTCTCGCCCCCGGCCGCCAAGGTCAGGGTCGCTGGTGGAGGCCCTGCTTCGTCCGGCGCTGCGTAAAAACGCGGCGAATGAGAGGGAAACACCCCCCTCCTGTGGGGGTAAAAGAGGGACGTGGTGGTGACGTGGCGGGGGAATTGACACTTTTCCGGGGCTGACGTCAACGCGGAAACCCCCGGGGCATGACGGCGTGGGTGGCCCCGGGCAAGGCCGCGCGGACCGGCGGGTTGCGGGTCGGGGGGCCCAGGGGTGGAGGGGGGGAAGGGGGAGAGGCGGCTCAACGCCGTCCCGGCGCTGTACGCGGCCCAGGAAAGGCCCACGGGGACAGGGGGACTGCTGACGCGTCCGGGGCGGAGGACGTGGGACGCGCGCGCCAGGGACGGGCCACCCCCCCCTGTGTGGCGGCCGGGGGGAAGGCCCCCTGGCGTGGCCCAGTGTGACGCACGCGGCGCGGACGTCAACGCAGAACGCGCAGGGCGACACGCCGTCACGTGCCCGCCAGAGAAGGGACGGCCGATGGTGGGCTTTTTGACGCCCCAGGGGCCGCTAACGCCAGGAACGATCACGGCGACACGCCGCTCCTCCTCGCTGACCCCCACCCGGGCCCGCTGTGACGAGCCGGCTGCTGCTACGTGACGACGCGACGTCAACGCCCAGAACGATCCGGCGACACGCCGTCCTCCTCGCTGCCCCCGCGGGCCCACTGTGCCCTGGCGGAGGGCTTTTGCTGGTTTGCGGGGGGACGTCAACCCCTGCCCAACGCGCGCGGCATCACGCCGGGGCCGCGCCGCCAAAGGGGAAGGCCGCTTCCCCACACCCGCGCTGCTGTTTAGGCCCGGGGAGCGGACGTAAACGCGGCGACGGGGAGGCAAACCCCGCTTCTGTGCGGCCGTCCGGGGCACCCCAGGGGGCCCGGGTTGCTTTTGCTTCCGGACCCCGGGTGGATTCCTCCAACGAGGACGGCAACACCTCGCCCTGCAGGCCCCTTGGGGGCTTTCCACCTGGCCCAGACCCTGTTACGTCCGGCGCTGACTTTTAACCGGTCAACAAGGGGGCGCTCGTCGTCCTGCGCGCCGTAGGGGGGATATCCGACATGGCGGAGTGCTCTCGTCACGGCGTGCGTCAAGACGCAGGGATGGAGACCCGCTGCATCTCTTACGTCTTGTGCCCCCCGGGGGTTTTATGGAGTCACCAGTGCACATGGACCGTTTTGAAAGAAAAACAACTTTTTCCCCCCCACCTTACGTTAAGGTAAAGGTAGGTCCCATTTTTCCCCTATAAGGTTTTTCGTAGGGGAGCGAAAGGGGGGCCCGTCAGGACCAAAATTCTCTAGGGCCAATATTGAGGGCGGCGCCCATCTCCTTTTCCCTCCTGCTTTACCTTCCCTGACCCTAAAGAGGGAAAGGTACCCAATTACAGCTGGGTGAACTGGGGGAATTTTCTGAAGAAAAGGGCAAAAGGGGGGGTTTTGGGGGTGTGGGGGTTTTGGGGGGGGGGGGGGTTGGGAGGGGGGGAGCCCCGGGGGGGGGTTTTTTTCCGGGGAAGGCCCCCGGGGGGGGCGGGTTTTTTTTTGGGGGAGGGGGTTGGTTTTTTTTGGGGAAAAGGGTTGGGGGGCGGGGGAAAAAGGGGGGGGGGGGGGGGGGGGCGGGGGGGGGGTTTTTGGGGGCCCCCGGGGGGGGGGTTTTTTTTTTTGGGGAGGGGAGGGGAAAAGGGGGGGGGTCGGGGGGTTTTTGGGGAAAAAAGGGGATGGGGAAAAAGGGGGGGGGGGGGGGGGGGGGGGGGGGGGGGGGGGGGGGGGGGACTTTTTTTTCCGGCGGGGCTTTTGGAGGCCGTTGGGGTGGGGGGGGGGGGGGGGGGGGGGGGGGTTTTTTTGGGTTTTTTGTTGTTTTTTTTTTTTTTTTTTTTTTTTTTTTTTTTTTTTTTTAGAGGGGGGGGTGTTTGTTTGGGTTTTTTTTTTGGGTTTTTGTTTGTTGTTGTTTGTTTTTTTGTTTTAGGTTTTTTTTTAGGGGGGGGGTGTTTGTTTGGGTTTTTTTTGTTGTTTTTGTTTGTTTTGGGTTTTTTTTTGTTGGGTTTTATTTTTGAGGCGGGTGTTTGTTTGGGTTTTTTTTTGTTTTTTTTGTTTGTTTTTGTGTGTGTTTTGGGGGTTTTATTTTTAGAGAGGGGGGGGGGGGGGGTGTGTTTGTTTGGGGGTTTTTGTTGTTGTTTTTGTGTTTGTTGTTTTTTTTTTTTGTGTTGGGTTTTATTTTTAGAGAGGGGGGGGGTTTGTTTGGGTTTTTTGTTGTTTTTTTTGTTTGTTGTTGTTTGTTTTTTTGTGTTAGGTTTTATTTTTGGGGGGGGTGTTTTTTTTTGGGTTTTTTTTGTTGTTTTTTTTTGTTTTTGGGTTTTTTTTTGTGTTGGGTTTTATTTTTAGAGAGGGGTGTTTTTGTTTTGGGTTTTTTTTGTTGTTTTTGTTTGTGTTTGTGTGTTTTGGTTTTTTTTTTTAGGGGGGGGGTTTGGGGGGTTTGTTGTTTGGGTTTTTTTTGTTGTTTGGTTTTTTTTGTTCAAAGTTCAAGAATTCTACTTTTAAATTTTTTTGGTTACATCTAGGTAGAATATGATGACAGTATGTAATAATACTATAACCCCCCCCCCCCCCCCCTTTTTCTTCTCTCTCTTTTTTCTATTTTAAAAAAAAAGCAGCCAATCAGGAAGTTCGCTGTTTTTGTGCTTTTTTTGTGACGTGTGTCTGTGACACCCCCCTCACTGCTTCTTAACATAAATTTTCCCTACAATTGTATGCCCCCCCCCCCTCCCCCCCCCAAGCTAAAATGTACCCCCAAAAAAAACCCCTTGACATTTTGATATTAACACGCCCGTTTTTGTTTGTTTTTTTAAATTTTTTTTTGCTTTGTTGTTTTGTGGGTTGTTTTTTTGTTGGTGGGGGTTTTTTTTTGGGGGGTTTGGGGGTGGGGGGTTGTTTGCTGCCATCTTTTGTGGTTTCTGTCCCTGCTGTTCCTCGCGCTGTTTATTTCAAATTCCCCACCACAGCGTACATCCAAGTTTTTTTGTTCATCCTCAGGGGTTTGGGGGTCCCCGGGAGCCCCCTCAGTATCAAGCTGCCGCGGGGGCCGCCCGGGCCCCAACCCGGGGGCCCCGCACTTTTTGAAAGCTTTATCTAAAATTTTAAAAAAGATCAACTTGCAGCAACCCCTAAACCCCGGATCCCGCCCCCCCCCCCTTCCTCCCTCCCCCCCCCCCCCCCAAACCCTGTCATTATGTTTTTTTTGTTGATTTAAAAGAGTAAAAAGTTGTCCCCTAACCCTTTTGGTCGTAAGGGAGTGAGGCTCAGAGACCTTTAATTTCTCCAGGGGCCCCGCAAATTGAGGGCGGCGCCCACTCCTCTCCTCGTGCTTTACCTTCCCTGGGCCCTATAAAAGAGGAGGTACCCCTTTACAGCTGGGTGAACTGGGGGGCTGTACGAAACCAAGGGGCCCAAACGGTCACCTATCCAATGGTAACCGCGCTCGATTTAAAGGGGACAAATGTTAATCCGGGGTTTTGTTTTTTAAAACAAACATCGATGAATTAAAAAGCCCAATATGTAAACCCCACAGTTTAACATTTTCATCAAAAATTTTAGTGGGGGTGGGGGGGAAGGGTGTGTGTGAAGGAGTTTTGTCTTTTTTTTTTCTCTCGCGTTATCATTTACGAATTGAAAGGAATGATTTTAAAATTATTTTTTCATGGTGGTTGAGGGTTTTTTTAAAAATTTGATCAAGTGTTTAGGTTAGTTTGCAAAGATTTTTTTATTACTAAAATGTTTATGCTGCTGAATTTGGTTTTAAGTCATGGTGTTTAAAGTTTTGGGTAAATATGGTGCATTTCAACAGTTATGTTCCGTTGTAATTATTTTGTTACACTTTCAAGATTTCCGAACTTGCATGATTTAAATTTTTGGGGGTTTGTGGAATGAGCCGTTTTGAGGGGCTGTTTCTCCCCTTTTGTGTGTGTGTGTGTGTTGTGCGTTCTTTTTTGTGGTTTTAAAGAGTTGTGTATGAAATGATGTCATTGCCCCTTTAGTGGTATTTCGTGTCTGTTTTAATTTATTTTGACCAGCCCCTCATTTATACTTTGGGTTAAAATGTGTTGTAGACCATGGCGCTATCCGGGTGGTTAAAAAAATGTTTGACTTAATCTTGGGTCCTGAAGGGGGTTTTGAAGGGCATTGGCGTTGGAATTTGGGTGGCGTTTTTTTAATTCTACGATTTCCCCCCGGGTTTAACTTAAAGGGAGTCCTGCCAGTTTCCTTAATTCCCTTCGTGTGTGTGTTATTATTACATGGCGAAAAATCAAAATATGCCCGCTAGGAGCTTTTAATTCATTTTCAGGTTTTGGGGGGATTACAAAAAAAACACAAACTACCCAGCATGACCGTACAAAGAACTGAGCTGTTGAAAATTGGAATGTGTCGGCTGAGGTCAGTGGGGGAGACCCCCCTGCAGAGTGACAAGAAGGAGAAGACCGACACTAGGGGGGTAAAGGTTTGGGGAGAGAGGAGAGGAGAGGGGGAGGAGGAGAGGGGGAGGTGAGAGAGGAGGGGTGGGAACGGGAGAGAGAGAGAGGGAGAGGAGGAATAGTCTTTATTTGCAAAGGGTTGTGGATAAGCATTTACATACTTTTTTTTTATCCAGAGAGAAAAAAGAGAGAGAGAAAAGAGAGAGAGAGGGGAGGGGAGGGTGAGAAGAGGGTGGGGAGGAGAGGGAAGATGAGGAGGGGGTGGGAAAGGGGGGAGAATAGTTTTATTTGTCAAAGGGTTGTGGTAAGCATTTATTTTTTTTCTGAGAGAGAGGGGGAGAGAGAGAAATTGTCTTTATTTTTCAAGGGGTTTCGTAAGATTCACATACTTTTTTTATGAGAGAGAGAGAGAGAGAGAGGAGGAGAGGGAGGGAAGAGAGGAAGGGAGAGAGAATGCTTTATTTTTTAAGGGTTTTTGAAAGCATTCCCTATTTTTTTTTTCAGGGAGAGGAGAGAGGAGAGAGGGATGAGGAGGGAAGTGGGTTGAAGGGGGACCGAGAGAGGGGACGAGAAGGAGAGAGTAGTCTTTTTGTCAAGGGTTACGAAAGATTCACATACTTTTTTCATCAGAGGGGGAGAGGAGAGGGAAAGAGAGAGAAGGGGGGGGAGAGGGGTTTTGAGAGGAGGGAGAAGGAGAGAGGAGAGAGAGAGGGAGAGAGGGAAAAAGGGAGAAGAGAAAAATAAAAGGGGAAGGGGGATGAGGAGGGGGGAGGAGCGGGGGGAGGAAAGGGGAAGAGAAGAGAGAATAGTTTTATTTGTCAAGGGTTACAGTAAGCATTCATTTCTTTTTTCATCAGAGGAAAGGGGAGAGATGAGAGAGGAGAGGTGAGGATGGGAGAGAGAGAAGGAGTGGGAAAGAGTTGGAGGGGGATGGAGAGGAGAGAGGAGAGGAGAATAGTCTTTATTTGTCAAGGGTTACAGAGAAGCATTCACATATTTTTTTCATGGGAGAGAGAGGTGAGAGAGCACGAGAGAGAGGAGGAGGAAAGAGGAGAGGAGAGAGAGAGGAGAGATAGTCTTTATTTTTCAGGGTTACGATAGATATTATACTTTCTCGTGAGAGTGAGAGAGAGATGAGAGAATGGTGCGAGGGTGAAGAGAGAGACATGTAATGAGTTTTCATAGAGGACGAGGAGAGAGGAGAGAGAGAGAGAGAGAGAGAATAGTCTTTTTTTCAAGGGTTACAATAAGCATTCATACTTTTTTCATCACGAGAGAGAGAGAGAGTGAGAGAGAGAGGAGAAGAGAGAGGGAGAGAGAGGGAGAGAGAGGAGATGAGAGAGAGAGAGAGTTATTTTTTCGAGGGTTACAATAGCATTCACATATTTTTTCATCAGAGATGAGAGAGAGAGAGAGATGGAGACGAGGGAGAGAAGATGGAGAGAGGAGTGAGAGAGAGGATGAGAGAGAGACGAGAGGAGTTTATTTTTCGAGGGTTAGGATAGCATTACATACTTTTTTCTCAAGGAGAGAGATTGAGGGTGGGAGAGAGGATGAGGAGTAGAAGAGAGATGAGAGAGAGAGGAGAGAGGAGGAGAGAGAGAACTCTGAACTCTGAAATGATTTAATGTACATTGGCCTTGGACCACAATACATTTGTTGGGCTCCGGATGGAACAGTGAGTTCATTCATATCACTGGCAAAGCAAATGCACAAAACAAATAATGATTTATGACTGATTAAAGAAGAAATACACACAAATATTATATAGCGAACTCTCATACAAAAAGATGATGTCAATACATTTATGATTGAATACAGCAGAAAATTACATGATTATAAACCTTAAATCAACCATAACCCAATCATAGAGAGAAGATGCTAAGAAAAATCATCGATATTGAGTATATCAAATTGTAGCAGTTTTTTCAATAAAGTGCTTCAGAGAGAGGAGAGTGAGAAACTCTCTCTGAAACTCTGAAATGATTTAATTGCACATTGGCTTAGGCCACAATACAATATAGAAAAGAAAATAGGAAAATATCTTATTTAGCAGCACCTATATATATTTACATTCATTGGTTACCTGAAAATCATATACATCTCATACCTACTACAGTTCAAATTATAAGGATAGTTGTCAATCACAGTTTACATTTCACATATACTGAAATGATCAGTCATAGACATTAGTATAAAAGGGGGAGATACAGAAAATCATGATCATGTTATGCCACGAATTCTTGATAATACGTGATATAAACAAAGGTGAAAATGTTTAAGTGGTTTAACAGACGTACATCATAGGATTGGTTACCTTGTAGACTTAAAGTATTTTCTTCCGCCTATTGCTTGCATGAAACACATATCTAGATAAATTGTATCTGTGGATAGGATCAGTGGCTCTAAGTAACATGTGCAGAGGAAGTTCTTTTGACTCTTTTAGAAATTTGACCCTTAAATCTCAAACGTAGCACAAAATAACACAAAATGTTTTTCATTTTCGATCTGATTTTTACAAAATGGACAGAATTTATCACGAATAGATTCGCTATAGCGATGTACATTGTTATTAAGTGGGAGTACATTAAACCTCAACTGCGTGATGGCAACACGAAAACAATAATTTTCCATATCTAGAACATAACTTTCTTTTACGAATATAGTCTTAAATGATCTATATGGTTGATATCTATCTCGATCTCTTATAGTTCCTGACCATTCTTGAATAAACATATCGATGAGCCTCTGTTAGAGAGAGAGAGAGAGAGAGAAATGGTTTATTCAGTATAGGCTATGGCCCCTTACTGAAGGGGGTACAATACACCAGATTCAAAGCCAAACAATGGCCTGGTGTTCCAAAACTTAATCTGTAAACATGCAATTTTCAATTATTAGATCAACATAAGCACAAGTTGTCTTGACAGTAATGGTTCAAATAACCTGAAAGGAAATCTTCGTTGTTTGATTGTTTCATTCATGTTGTGTCATCTTCTATAACGTTATACAATCAGCACTTAACAAAACATAATCATTACACTATTACCTGTGACTGACTACCACATACCTGATCAAATCGAGCAATTTACCAAATTAGATACATACATTCAGACTTATACACACATTTATCTATATTGCCATATTTCCACACTATGCACTCACTGTAATACTAAAACAATGAGAATCTTTACCTATGATATCTGGGACAATAGCTACAGTCAATTTAATGAAATCTCTTTTCTTCAATACATGCACATCTGAAAGCTCTAAAATCTTATCTGCAACTATCTTTCAGACATAAGCATACCACTATTAACATCAAAATGATTTTCTAGTAGTAGATAAACACAAGCACATAATACATTCTTTTCCAAACCTTAATGACCTTTTGATAGAATGAACATACTAACATTACTTCAGTGATGTTTTATTCCTTTAATGAATAACAACAGTTCCTTCTTGATCCAACAATTTATCTTTCTGTACCTTTTTTCGTTTATAAAATTGAATAGCTAGCTGGTTTATAATGTACTGTAATTGTAAGAAAAACAGCAACAACAACAACATGTTCAACTATAAATTTCCTACAAGAGTTTCCATACAATATCTGGTAACCAACATCATAATGTAACAAAACAGTTTTTTCTATCGTTTATCTCAGACACCAACCTGTTGACATTTCAATGCCGACAGTAAGAGAGAGAGAGAGAGAGAGAGAGAGAGAGGAGAGAGAGATGAGAGAGAGCAGAGAGAGAGAGAGAGAGAGATGGAGAGGGAGAATAGTCTTTATTTTTCAAGGGTTACAGATAAGCATTCACATATTTTTTCATGAGAGGAGAGTCTTTTATGTATTTATTTATTTATTCTGGCCCAGGCCAAAAGCTGTGTCAGTTATTGATTGCCAGCTACATTTTCCAAGGCCTACACTAAATGTTGTTATGTTTGTAAAAATGTTGTGTTGAGATTATTGCCTTCAGCATGACAAGCTCTTTAATATAACAAACTGCATTCTCCTTTAAAGAGAGACAAAAAAATCCTCTGAAGTCGGAGTATGGCTGCCTATAAGGCGAGGTACTTAAAAGATCATGAATACATGCAAACTTCTCATCCGGTGGGACTTCCTATCTCACAGTGATTCCCTGGTGGGATGAGTGAGTCAGAGTGCATGTTCGGTGACCCCCTGAGTGTAAACACATAATAATAACAACATTTATTTATTCATTTATTTCGAGGATAATGGAATAAACATTCATGTGTTGTTGGTGTTTTTTAACATCCAGTCCCCGTGTGCATGCAGTTTTGTCAATTTTGTCATTCGGTTCCACCAGGGGCACACAAATGGCCTACTTTTTTTTCGAAAAAGCGGAACAGGTTTTTAACCTGTGCGCAAAAATAAATAGAGAAGTTCCTTCGATGAGACTATAAACCGTACCCCCCCCACCCCCCACCTGGTGTGGAACGCACAGGGGAACATCTCGGGGCACACATTAAAAACACGTTTCCAAACTTGCGAAAAAAGTTTTCATTGGAAAAATAAGAAAAGGGAAAACCCCCCCCCCCCCCCCCCCCCCCCCAAAAAAAAAACCAC
>CM054154.1:27770533-27785400 GCA_028751875.1 Rapana venosa | reverse complement strand
AACCCTTTGTCTGTTATGCCACAATTCTTGATATTACGTGATATAAACAAAGGCTGAAAATTTTTTAAGGGTGTTAACAACGTACATCATAGGATTGTTTACCTTGAACTTAAAGTATTTCTTCCCTAATTCTTGCATGAAACACATATCAATAAATGTATCTTGGATAGATCAGTGGCTGAATAACATGTCAGAGAAGTTCTTTTGACTCTTTTAGAAATTTGACCTTAAATCTCAAACGTAGCACAAAAATAATTTCCACAAAATTTTTTCATTTTCGAACTGATTTTACAAATGGACAGAATTTATCACGATAATCGCTATAGTGATGTACATTGAATAATGGGAGTACATTAAACCTCAACTGCGGATGCAACACGAAAGCAATAATTTGTCAGTTTGAGAAATAATTTTTACGAATATAGTCTTAAATGACTAAATGGTGATGATCTATCGATCCTATAGTCCTGACCATTCTTGAATAAACATATGATGAGCCTCTGTTAAGAGAGAGAGAGAGAGAGAGAGAGAGAGAGAGAGAGAAGAGAGAGAGAGAGAGAGGGAGGAGAGAGAGAGAGAGAGAGAGAGAGAGAAGAGAGAGAGAGAGAGAGAGAATAGTCTTTATTTTTTCAAGGGTTACAGATAAGCATTCACATACTTTTTTCATGAGAGAGAGTCTTTTATGTATTATTTATTTATTCCTGGCCCAGGCCAAAAGCTGTGTCAGTTATTGATGCCAGCTAATTTTGCCAAGCCTACACTAAAATGTTGTTATGTTTGTAAAAATGTTGGTTTTTGAGATTATTGCCTTCAGCCATGACAAGCTCTTTAATATATAACAACCTGCATTCTCCTTTAAAGGAGAGACAAAAAAATCCTCTGAAGTCGGAGTTGGCTGCCTATAAGGCGAGGTACTTGAAAAGAGTCATGAATACATGCAAACTTCTCATCCGGTGTACTTCCTATCTCACAGTGATTCCCAGGTGGGATGAGTGAGTCAGAGTGCATTGTTCTGGGTGACCCCCAGAGTGTATACACATATAATAACAACATTATTTATTCATTTATTTCGAGAATAATGGAATAAACATTATGTTGTTGTTTGGTTGGTGGTTTTTTTTAACATCCATCCCCGTGTGCATGCAGTTTTGTCAATTTTTGTCATTCGGTTCCACCAAGGGGCACGCAAATGCCTACTTTTTTTTTCGAAAAGCGGAACAGGTTTTAACCTGTGCGCAAAATAAATAGAGAAGTCCATCCGATGAGACTATAAACCGAAGAGAGCCCACCCACACCCACACCCCCACCTGGTGTGGGAACGCACAAAGAACATCTCGGCACACATTAAAAAACACGTTCCAAACTTGCGAAAAAGTAAGCCATCTTGTGCAGGTTAGGAACCGATGACAGAGAGGAAAAAAAAACAAACCCAAACCCACCCCCCCTCCCCAAAACAACAAACCCAACATGCACACAGGTGTGTGGTGTGGTGTGGTGGTAAGACCACAACACACTCCTACACCCCCCTCCCCCCCCCCCCCCCCCCCCCACACACTCCTACCGCCCCCCCCCCCCACCCTCCCACACACATACACACTCCTACACCCCCCAACCCCCATCCACATCCACCCACCAACTCACTCAGATACACACACACACACACACACTCCTACACCGCCCCTTCCCCCCCCCAACACACTCCTACCGCCCCCACCCCCTCCCCCCCCCACACACACACTCCTACTCCCCCCAACCCCCATCCACACCCACCCACCCACTCACTCGATACACACACACACACACACACTCCTACACCCACCCCCCCCCCACCCACACACACACACACACTCCTACACCTCCCAAACCCCATCCACACCCACCCACCCACTCACTCAGATACACACACATCACACACACACACACACACTAACACACACACAACACACACACACACTCCTACACCACCACCACCACCCCACACACACACTCCTACACCCTCCAACCCCCATCCACACCCACCAACCAACTCACTCAGATACATACACACACACACACACACTCCTACACCGCCCCCCCCCCCCCCCCACCACACACACACACTCCTACACCACCACCACACCCACCCCCACACACACTCCCACACCCCCCAATCCACACCCACCCACCCACTCACTCAGACACACACACACACACACACACTCCTCAACCCCGCCCCCACCCCACACACACACCCACCACCACCAACACAAACCCACACCCCATCACCACCACCACCACCACACCCTCCCACCCCCCACCCCCAAACCACACCCACCCACCCACCACCTACACACACACACACACACACACACACACACACACATACAAACTAAATATCAAATACTTTATAAATCTTCTGTGCTTAAGAGGAATTCATGTTTCCTTTTGCTGGATTCCTTCACATATAGGATTATTTTCTAATGAGTGGGCTGATCGGGCTGCCAAGAAAGGTGCACGTAATGACAAGGGGTCTACAGTACTGCATGTCCCTCTATCCATTGCAGAGGGTTATCAGTTGTTAGAAGAAGCTTCCTTAAACAAATTCATAGAAAAGCATCGGCAAATCAAAGCGGCTTTCACATTCAACTCCGAGTGGGAGAACGTAATTGAATGCATTGTCACTTAAAAGATTCATACAAAATGCGTCAAAGAAAGACAACTCAAGGCATTGTTTTTCCGGATAAGATTAAATGCATTCACAACAAAATTCAGCAAGGATGTTAAATGCTTATGTGGTGAATATATTTCAAATACCCATATCATACTTGAATGTGAGAATTTAAAAACTTATCTCCCTGCCTTTTCTGAGAATACCATTGACGAAGTTTTGAACAATGTAAAGCTAACGTTTGACATTGCTAAAGGTTTATTGTTAAGTCCTATAGGGCATTTATTGTAGTTGTAGTTCTGTTTGAATTTCTTTTCCTTTTTTTTCCTTCTTTTTCTATTGTTTTAAAAATGTTGTTCTTGATCTGTTTATGTTAAGAATACTACTTGTGTATTTCCCTTGTTATTACTCTTTATTACACACACACACACCACACACACACACACAACACACACACACACACACACAACACACAACACACACACACACACACAAAACAACACACACACACACACCACACACACACACACACACGCACACACACACACACTTGCACGCAACACACAGAGTAGATCTATCTATCTATCCATCTCTTTCATTCAGTCTCCTATTTTAGGGCTGTCTGGTATCACTTAAAGTGGAAAGACATAAAAATTGAAGACTTACACATACAAACAAAGAACCACAGGAAGATGCTGGTGGGTGGGGTGTGCCACTTTTCTTTTTTTTTGGGGGGGAGGTGTGTGTGTGTGTGTGTGTGTGTGTGTGTGTGTGAGATGGGGAGGGGGGGGAGTGAAGGGGGGGTACCTCTGTTTGCAACAAACTTTTACCAGCCGCACCGCGAAACACATAGCCTTGTTAAAACTCCACAGCTCCCCGTTTAACTGACAAGGAAAAACATATTTAATTAATAAACGTTTCAGCCAGTCAGCCAGCCAGCCAGCCAGCCAGTCAGTCAGCCAGCCCAGTACAATAGCCCTCAAGGGTGGGTGGTGTAGGTGAGTGTGGCTGGTCTGATAGGCTAGCTGAGCGAGTTATACAGTGAGTGTTTGGCCACAGCAAACCTAGCATTCGATTTTTGGACTCGCAGCGCGCGTGTGGCCTTCCTCTCAACAAAGAGTAAGACGTTCGTTTGTTTCTCATTTTAATGTCTGGGGTGGTGGTGTTTGCGTTGCGTTGAGTATGTTCTTTGAGGTCCGTAGTAGTAGTAGTAGTAGTCAAGGAAGGTTTGTATGGTTAAGTGTTTTGTGGTGGTGGTCCTGGCAGTTCTGTAATCTCCGTAATATCTAAGCTGTTGTATATAATTATAGATAATCTTTGTGGTTGTATTGATGTTTACAGTGAGGTGATCCGGAGATCTCTAATCTCTATAATCGCTAAGATGTTGTATATAGATAATCTTTATGGTTGTATTGATAATGCTTATAAAGATGGGGGAGTTCTCTAATCTCTATAATCGCTAAGATGTTGTATATAGATAATCTTTATGGTTGTATTGATAATGCTATAAAGATGGGGGAGTTCTCTAATCTCTATAATCGCTAAGATGTTGTATATAGATAATCTTTATGGTTGTATTGATAATGCTTATAAAGATGGGGGAGTTCTCTAATCTCTATAATCGCTAAGATGTTGTATATAGATAATCTTTATGGTTGTATTGATAATGCTTATAAAGATGGGGGAGTTCTCTAATCTCTATAATCGCTAAGATGTTGTATATAGATAATCTTTATGGTTGTATTGATAATGCTATAAAGATGGGGGAGTTCTCTAATCTCTATAATCGCTAAGATGTTGTATATAGATAATCTTTATGGTTGTATTGATAATCTTCACCCTGATGGGGGAGTTCTCAAATTTCATAATCCCTAAGCTGTTGTATATAGATAATCTTTATGGTTGTATTGATAATCTTTACGAAGATAGGGCAGTTCTCTAATCTCATAATATCTAAGCTGTTGTATATAGATAATCTTTATGGTTGTATTGATAATCTTTAGGGTGATGGGGGAGTTCTCTAATCTCATAATATCTAAGCTGTTGTATATATAGATAATCTTTATGGTTGTATTGATAATCTTTACGGTGATGGGGGAGTTCTCTAATCTCCATAATCGATAAGCTGTTGTATATATAGATAATCTTTATGGTTGTATTGATAATCTTTACGGTGATGAGGGAGTTCTCTAATCTCATAATCTCTAAGCTGTTGTATGTAGATCATCTTTATGGTTGTATTGATAATCTTTATAAAGATGGGGAAGTTCTCTAATCTCTATAATCGCTAAGATGTTGTATATAGATAATCTTTATAGTTGTATTGATAATCTTTACGAAGATAGGGCAGTTCTCTAATCTCATAATATCTAAGCTGTTGTATATCTAGATAATCTTTATGGTTGTATTGATAATGTTTACGATGATCCAGGAGTTCTCAAATCTTATAATTGATAAGCTGTTGTATATAGATAATCTTTATGGTTGTATTGATAATCTTCACCCTGATGGGGGAGTTCTCAAGTTTCATAATCCCTAAGCTGTTGTATATAGATAATCTTTATGGTTGTATTGATAATCTTTACGAAGATAGGGCAGTTCTCTAATCTCATAATATCTAAGCTGTTGTATATAGATAATCTTTATGGTTGTATTGATAATCTTTACGGTGATGGGGGAGTTCTCTAATCTCATAATATCTAAGCTGTTGTATATATAGATAATCTTTATGGTTGTATTAATAATCTTTACGGTGATGAGGGAGTTCTCTAATCTCATAATATCTAAGATGTTGTATGTAGATAATCTCTGTGGTGATGCAGAAGTTCTATAATCTCACAAATCATTGTTGTATCTAGATAATCTCTATGGTGATGCAGGAGTTCTCTAATCTCATAAATCACCAACAGTTGTATCTAGATAATCTCTTTGTGGTGATGCAGGAGCTCTCAAATCTCACAAATCATTGTTGTATCTAGATAATCTCTTTGTGGTGATGCAGGAGTTCTCAAATCTCACAAATCATTGTTGTGTATAGATAATCTCTGTGTGCGGTGATGCGGCAGTTTTCAAATCTCACAAATCATTGTTGTATCTAGATAATCTCTGTGGTGATGCAGGAGTTCTCTAATCTCATAAATCACCAACAGTTGTATCTAGATAATCTCTCTGTGTGGTGATACAGGAGTTCTCAAATCTCATAAATCATTGTTGTGTGTAGATCATCTCTGTGGTGATGCAGGAGTTCTCAAATCTCATAAATCATTGTCGTATCTAGATAATCTCTATGGTGATGCAGGAGTTTTCTAATCTCATAAATCACCAACAGTTGTATCTAGATAATCTCTCTGTGCGTGTGATCGGCATGTGCATAATCCCACAGTCAAGGAGTGTTGCGTGGAGAGAGAAAGCAGCAGCAGCAGCAACAGCAGTAGCAGCAACAGCAGCAACAGCAGCAGCAGCAGCAGCAGCAACAACAGCAGTAGCAGCAGCAACAGCAGTAGCAGCAATAGCAACAGCAGCAGCACAACAGCAACAGCAGCAGCAACAGCACAATGACAGCGGCTATAGTGCAGGTTGTCATCATGCGAGGAGTGCTGATTCTGATGCTGCTGCCTCCTTGTGAAATGTGTGAGTACAGCGTTCTCCTTCTTCTTTTCTTGGTTTCTTTTCTTGCTTTCGTGTGCGTGTGTGTGTGTGTGATCTGTCTCTGTCATGTCTTTTAGTGCATTTCTGTCTGTCTGTCTGTCTGTCTGTCTGTCTGTCCTGGTCTTCCTGTCTCTCTCTCTCTCTCCTCTCTCTCATCTCTCTCTCTCTCTCTCTCTCTCTCTCTCTCTCTCAATCTAAATGCGAACTTTTTGCTGACGACACAACCATACATACAAGCCATACTGACAATTAACTCTCTTGCAAAGACATTGCAAAATAGCACTGATGATCTTGTCAAATGGACTGAACAAAAAATCACATGTCTATACACCCCCAAAAAACAAAATGCATGCTTATCACTACCAGACAAAAGCGACAAAATCTATCTAATAAATTTTCTCCAATCCATATTGAAAAAGGAAACAATAGAACAAGCCTCTCACCACAAAGTTCTAGGAGTAACAATTGATGAAAATCTCAGCTGGTACCATCAAATCCCATCTGTGCAAATACATGTCTCAAAGAGTATTACCAACTGACTAAAATCAAACATTTTCTTGACTTTCATTCAAGAAAACTATTCTTTCAAGCTTATATACAATCCTCAATAGATTATGCTTCAACCCTGTGGGATTCTGCTAGTGCAAACACTATGAAACCATTATTAAGTCTGTATAAACGTGCTCTTAAACTGGTTCTTCTGAAGAAGACTACCTTACTAGAAGTGGATTATACCCAGTTAAATATTCTTCCCCTACACCAAAGACTAAGATTTAACAAAGGCATCATGATGTTTAAGATAATGACAGGAACTTTTCCCTCATCCTTAAAAGACAAGTTCCCAATGAATCATTCCAGAAATACCGAAAAGCCATGTGTCCCAATCCCAAGAATAGATTTGTTCAAATCTAGCTTACTTTACTCAGGCCCTGTGCTGTGGAACTCCCTTCCTGACTCATTTAGACAACTCCAATCATTAACAAATCTTCAAAAGTCATTTTTTCATCCACTTAATGCATCAAAAATAAAAATCCACAATTGATCTGTTGGAAACAAAGTAAATATATCCTCCCTTGCATTATACCAAATTATCTCTCTCTCTCTCTCTCTCTCTCTCTCTCTCTCTCTCTCTCTCTCTCTCTCTCTCTCTCTCTCTCTGTAACTGACATTAGTGAGCTTGCTTTGAATTATAATGTGTGTGTGTGTGTGTGTGCCCTTGCTTGTTTGATTTTGTTAACATATGAACTTGTCTGAGTTTTCTCCCCTTAAAATGAAGTTTGGGTTGTATTTTGTTGTTAATGCAGAATGGTATGGATTGTTAATTTGCAATGTTCTGTTGGACAATTTCTTTACTTCTGTGGACTTTTGTATCAATTCTAATATGTGTATATAGGATTGCGCATGCATGAATATGTGTTTTGGTAAAATGTGGTGTATGTTTTGAAATGTGTGCCCAGTGAGTAGCAATGAGCCCCCATTCACGGGTGTGTGCAGATGAAGCGGAAAGAAAGCGTTCTGTGGGGTTTATTTTTTGAAATAGCTGTTTTTAAAAACTGGGTCATTTTTCTTGATCTTTGTGGCTTTCTTTTCCTTCTTTACTCAAATAATTTTTATTTCCGGGTTTTGTCGGGTAAAAAATTAGGGTTTATAAATTTTTTTGAAAATTATGACATTGTCTTTTATCTTGTAGGTGAGGAAATTTTTTCCCAAATGGTATGAAATCCAGGATGTGTGTTTTGGTGTTGAATGTGTGTGTGTATTAGGTGGTGGATGTGTTTTGGGTGGGGAGAGTGTGTGGGTTGTGGTTTTTGTGCATGCGTGGCATACGTTTTAAAAGTGTGTGGGTATGGTGTGTATGGGGGTGTGTTTGGGGTGTGTGTTTGGTGTGGTGGTGTGTGTGTGTGTTGGGGTTGTGGGGTGTGCAGGGCCCCGCGCGCCCCAACGCTTGAAATTAGCTGGATTTTTGGGGGGGTTTTTGTTTTTTTTTAGGGGAGGGGGGGGTTTGGAAGGGGAGTGTTTTGGGGGTTTTTTTTTCCTTGTTTAATTGGTTTTGTTTATTCTTTTGTTTTTTCGTTTTTTGATTTTTCCTAATTAAATGGATTTTGGGGGTGAAATATTTCATTTTTTATTTGAAATGATCTTTTTTTTAAATTTAAATTGATTTTATAATTAGTGTAACAAGTATGTGTACCATTTGAAAAATTTTGTAGATGTTTATTTTTTATGATTTTATTAATTTTGGTTGGTTTTTTTTTTCTTGGCCCCTGTTGTTTCTTTTCTTGTTGTTGTTGTCTGCCCTTTTTTTTCCCTTTTTTTATCATCCCTTTTGGGTTTTGGGGTTTTTCCTTCTTTTGTTTGTTTGTTTTTTTTGGTTTAAGGTTTTTTGGGGGGGGGGGGGGGGTGGGGTTTTTTTTAGGGTTTTCCTTTTTTTTGCTTGTTTTTGGGGGGGGGGGTTTGTTGGGGGGGGAGCTGTTTAAAAAAGGGTTTTTTCCCCCTTTTTTTTTATTGTGAAAAACGTAAAAGTTTTGGGGGTTAAATTAAAATTAAGAGGGTATCCCTAACTGGGGGGGGAACGGGGAAGAAAAAAACACATGTGGCTTATTTTTTAATCCTCAAAAAAAAAAATTTTGTCATTGTCATTGTCCCCTCTCTCTCTCTCATTCCCCTCTCTCTTTATTTTTAAAGATTTACCCCTAACGGGGGGGGGAACTGGATTAAAAAAGCCCCAATTGGGGCTTATTCTTTAAACCTCGAAATAAAAAATTTTGTCATTGTCATTGTAAATTGTCATTGTCTCCCCTCTCTCATTTTTCTCCCCTCTCATCTCTCCTCTCCCTCCCCCCACTTCTCTCCCCTCTCTCTCTCTCCCTCTCTTTTGGTGTGGGGGTTTTTTGTGTGGGGGTGGTGGGTGGGGTGTGGTGTGGGGTGGGTTTGGTGGGGGTGTGGTGTGGTGTGGTGTGGTGTGGTTTTGTGGGTTTTTGTAGTGTGGTGGGGTGGGTGTGGGGGTGTGTTTGTGTTTGGTGTATTTTGTTTGTGTTGGTGTGGTGGGGTTTTTGGTGTGTGTTTTTGTGTGTAGTGGGGTGTGGGGGGTGTGGGGTGTGTTTGGTGTGGTGTGGGGGTGTGTGTTGAGGTGTTTTGTATTGTGGTGTGGTGTGGTGTGTGTGGGGGTATAGGGTGTGTTTGTGGTGTTTTTTTTTGTTGTGGTGTAGGGGTGGTGTTGTAGTGTGTCCCCATGTGTGTAAGATGTGTGATTTTTTTGCGTTGGGTGTGTGTGTTGTGTGTGTGTGTTTTGGGTGTTGGGGTGTGGTGTGGTGTGGTGTGGTGTGGTGTGTGTGTGGGGTGTGTGTGTGTGTGTGTGTGTGTGTGTGTGTGTGTGTGTGTTTTGTGTGTTGTGTGTGTGTGTGTGTTTTGTAGTGGTGTGGTATGTAAGGGTGTGTGTTGTGTTGGTTTTTGGTGGTTGTGGTGTGGTGGTGTAGGGGGTGTGTATGTTGTGTGTTTTGTGTTGTGGTGTGGGGTTGTGTGTTTGTATGGGTGCAGTGGGGTAAGATGTGTGATGTGTTGCGTTGTGTGTGTGTGTGTGTGGTTTTTGTTTTGTGGTGTGTGGGGTGGGGGTGTGGTGTGGTGTGTGTGTGTGTTTTTTGTATTGGGGTGGGGATGTAATGTTTTGTTTTTTGTGTTGTGGGGTGTGTGTGTGTGTGTTGTGGTGTGTTTGTAGGGTGGGGTGTGAAAGGGGGGTTGGTGTGTGTGTGTGTGTGTGTGGTGTGTGTGTGTGTTGGTGGTTTTGAGGGGTGGGGTGTGTGTGTGGGGTTTGTGTGTGTGTGTGTGGTGTGTTTTGTGTGTGGGGCGGGGTGTGTGTCCCGTGCATGCAGCGTGTGTGTACGCCCTTTTTGGAATTTGGCCCCTGATTTAAAAAGCACCCCCTGCTACAATTTTTGGGCATTCGTTTAAAAATCAATTATTTTCCCTTTTTTTAAAACCGACAAAGAAAAAAACGTACATTTTTAAAAAACAGATCATCATCATCATCATCATAAATTAGCCATTAACCCAGGGGTTTGTGTAAAAAAAAGGGGGGGCCCAAAACCCAAAGCGTTCCCCCCCCCTCCGATAAACCTGGGAAAACCTTCTTCCCCCGAGAGGGGGGGGGGGGGGGGGGGGGGGGGGGGGGGGGGGGGGGGGGGGGGGTGAAAAATTTTTTCATCTGAACATAAAAATTTGACAAAAGGGTGAAAAATTTTCCCGTCGTGGGAAGAAAAGGGGGTGTTGTTTTTTGTTTTTTGTTTTTTTTGCAAAAGTTCGAAAAGTAAGGGGTTTTTGGGTTTTTTTTTTCCTTCCCTCATTTCTTTGTTATGTGTTCAGAAATTTTCCCTTCTCGTTTTTTTTTTGAATACCCTCTCTCTCTCCTCTCCCTCTCTCTCTCCCCTCTCTCCCCTCTCTCTCCCTCCTCTCTCTCTCTCTCTCTCCCCTCCCCCTTCTCTCTCTCCCCTCTCCCCCACCCCCCCCTTCCCCTCCCCTCTCTCTCCCTCCCCTTCTCTCCTTTTCTCTCTCTCTTTTCCCCCCCCTTTTCTCCTCTCCTCTCTCTCTTCTCCCTTTTCCCCTCTCCCCCTCTCTCTCTCCCCTCCCCCCTCTCTCCCCCCCCTTCCCTCTCTCTCTCTCTCTCCCTCCCTCCTCCCTTCTCTCTCCCCTCCCTTCATCCCCCCCCCTCTCTCTCTCTCTCTCCCTCTCTCTCTCTCTCTCTATTTTTATATATTTTAAAAGGGCACCCCGTTTTAAACACACACACCCCACACACACACCCATTTTAATAATATGTGTGTGTGTTGTGTTTTGTTTTGTGTAAAAACCCGTGTGTGTGTTCAATTTCTTTTTAAAATCTTTTTAAACGTTTTTTCCCACAATTTGTTTATTAGACGGGGGGTTTTGTGTGTGTGGTGTGGTGTGGGGTGTGTTTTGGTGGGTTGGTGGGGTTGTGTGTGTTGGTGTTTTGGTTTGCCGGTGTGTGTGTGTTTGCGTTTGTGTGTGTGTGTGTGTGTGGGTGTGGTGTGAGTGTTTCGTGAATGTGTGGTGCTTTGTGTGTGTGTGTGTGTTTTAATATTTTTTTTTTCGTTATTTTTCTTTCCCCCCCCCCCCCCCCTCCCCCCTCCTCATCATCACCCATCCTCATCCTCACATCCTCATCCTCATCATCATCATCATCACGCGTCGCATCACCCATCGTCGTTGTCATCGTTTCTCATCTCCCCGGTTTCCCCTTCTGGGTCAGAGACCCACAGCGGGTTTTTTGGGGAGCTCAAACGGGGGAAAACTCCGAGCCAACATCCCCTTTGGGTTTTGCCCCAGTGCTCAGACACTGTTTTTGTTGTACAGGTGAAAGATATAAAACAAATTCTGTTTGTCAAAATTACACAGTTCATCAAGCAAGCTTTAAGCGGGAAAGGGGGAAAAGCCTTGGCTACAGTGGGGGGACTGTGCGCTGGGGAAAATAGACCTCCAAAAACGGGAACGACCATGGACTTTACAACTGAGGGCTTCAAGCTCACCCCAAACACCTCCCCATTGCTAAAAATGACATTTCCCCGTGATATTAAAAGGGTAGGTAGGTACGGGTTTTGTGTGAATGTGTGTGTGGGGTTTTGTGTTTGTGGGGTTGTGTGTGTGTGTTGTGTGGGGTGTGTGTGTGTGTGTGTGTGGTTGTGTGGTTGTGTGGTTGTGTGTGTGTATACGGGCTTGTGTGTTTTTCTAATTCATTAAATCTTTTTTAAAAACGTCTTTTCACAAGTTGTGGAAATTGGGACGGGGTGTGTGTGTGTTGTTGTGTTGGTGTGTTTTTGGGGTGTGTGTGTTTTGTGTGGGGTGTGTGTTTTTGGGCGTGTTTTTTGGGGTGTTTTGCGTGGGGTTTTGGGGTGTGTGTGTGTTGTGTGGTGTTTTGGTGTGTGTGGTGTGTGTGTGTGTGTTGGGGTGAGGTTTCGTGAAAGGGTGTGGTGGGGTGGGGTGTGGTGTGTGTGGGGTTTTTTTAATAAACTTTTTTCGTTACTTTTTTTTCCCCCCCCCCCTCCTCCCCCAAAACATCACCTCATCCCATCACCCCTCATCATAAACACCCTCATAAATCACGTCGTCGTCGCATCATCGTCGTCGTCATCGTTTCTCATCTACGGGCCCTTCGGGGTCAGAGACTCACAGCGGGTTGGGCAGTTTCTACTTTGGGACAGCTCCAGAGCCAGCATCTCCTTTGGATTGCCCCCGTGTTTCAGACACTGTAGTTTTTTTAAGGGGTGAAAGATAAAAAAACCCGGTTAAAAATTTGCCCTTTATTAAACCAGTTTCATCAATGCTAGTTTAAACGGGACAAAAAAGGGCCCTTGGCTAAAATGGGGGGACTGGCGTTTGGGGAAAATTAACCTCCAAACAGGACCCCCAGACTAAAAACTGACGGTTTCATGCCAAACATCTGTAAAAGCTGATGTAACAGTTCCGTGATTTTTGAAAGGTGGGTAGGTACTGGGGTGTGTAAAATGTGTGTGTGTCAGTGTGTGTGTGTGGTGGTGTGTAAAGGTGTGTGTGTGTGGTTTTTGTGTGTGCGTGGTGTGGGGTGTGTGTGTGTGTGTGTGTGTGTGTGAGTTTTTGTGGTGTGGTGTGTGTGTTTTGTGTCAGTGTGTGTGTGTGGGGTTTTGTGTGGCGTGTGTGGTGGTTGTGTGTGGGGGTGTTGTGTTTTGTGTGTGTGTCAGTGTTTGTGTGTTTGGTGTTTGGAGTGTGGTTGTTTTTTTTTTTGGGTTGTGTGTGTTTTGAATGTATCTTTTAATTTTATTTCTTTTTTTATATCGAGGTTTAATGGAATAAGCACTCATGTGTTTTTTTTATACATCCAGTCCCCGTGTGTAAAGGTTTTTGTAAATTTTGGGGCATCTTTCCCCCCGGGAAACAATGGCCCACTCTTTTGAAAAGTGGAAAAGTATTTTTCGTGTGTCAAGATGTTTTTCACGCGTTCCAAACAGGGGCCTCGGTTTTTTAGTTTTATCCCAGGGCTAGACTGTGTGGGTTTTGTTTTGTGGTTTCGTGCGTGGGGGGCGTGCGTGCGGCGTGTGTGCGTGTGTGTGTGGGGTTTTGTGTTTACTTTTACTGGAAACTTTATCTGTCCCCGGGTCTCTTTTGGGCAGTTGGGCATTGCAGCGTCCCCGTCCCTTTTTGGGCCACTGTCTGGCCCGTCCTTCCTCCTTCTGTCGTCCTGCTTTCTCCTCTTCTCCCCTCTCTTGGGCTGTTTTGTCTATCCTTTTCCCCTGCTCTCTCTCTCTCCCGTCCGTCTCACTTTTCTCCCTTTTTTCTCTTTTCTGTCGGGCTGTCTGTCCCCTATGCTGTCGCTTCTCTCTCTCCCCCCCTGTATGGGCTTTGGTTCTGTCCCCGGTCTTGGGGGTTCCCGTCGGGTTTTTCTCTGTCTGTCTGTCTCTCTCTCCTGTCTGTCTCTCCCGTCTGTCTGTGCCCTTTTTCTCTGTCTGTCTGTCCCGTCTCTCCCCTGTGTCTGTCTGCTTTCCCCTTTTCGTCTGTCTGCACTGCCCGTCCTCTCCGTTTTTTGTCTTCTCTCCTGTGTCTGTCTGCCTGTCTGTCTATCCCCCTCCCCTGTCTCTCTCCCTGTTTTTGTCTCAAATCTCCCTTTGTCTCTCTCCCGCTGTCTGTCTCTCCCCTCTCTGTCTTCTGTCCCGTCTGTCCTTTCCCCTGTGTCTGTCTGTGTCTTCCCGTCCCGTGTGTCTGCTGTTTTTTCTCTGTCCCGTCCCGTCCCCTGTCTGTCTCTGTCTGTCTCACTGTCTATTTGTCTGTCTCTCTCTTTCGGGCTGTTTGCTCTGTCCCGTCTTTTCTGTCTGTCTGTCCCGCCTCTGTCTGTCGTCTCTCTTCTATTTGTCCTTCCCCTCTCTGTCTGTCTGTCTGTTTTCTGTCTCTCTCTGTCTCTGTCCTTTTCCCGTCATTGTCCCCGTCCCCTCTCGTGTCCCCTTCCCCGTTCCTCCTCTCACTCACCTCTCACTCTCTGTCCCCTCTGTCGGGCTGTCTGTCTCTCCCCACGCTGTCCCGTCCCGTCTCTCTGTCTCTCTCTGGTCTGTCTGTTTGTTTTGTCACGGTGCAGCTTTTTTGGAAAAGCTTTTTCTCAAGTCAAGTCGCCAAGGACTTTAAAACAACTTCCCCCCCCACCCCCCCACCCCCCAGAAAAAAAAAAACCCAAAAACAAAAAACAAAAAACAACAAACAAACCCAAAAAAACAAAAACCAAAAAAAACAAACCCTGTTGGCTGAAAAACATTAAACTTGCCACGGAAACCCCATCCCGTTTTAAAGTCCCTTTTTTAAAAACGGTGATACAAAATTTTCAAAAATGCATACACCCCCGGGACTGGATGGAAAAAAAAACACATGAGTGCTTAAACCCAAAAAAACCTCGAAACAAAAGAATAAAAAAATAAAACAAACTCAACTTTTTTATTTTTAAATTTTTAAAAACCTTTTAAAATAAGTCTTTTCCCATTCTTTTTGTTTTGGTTTTTGTGGTGTGTGTGTGTGTGTGTTTTTGTGTGTGTGTGTTTTGGGG
>CM054154.1:27745533-27765533 GCA_028751875.1 Rapana venosa | reverse complement strand
TAAATGGGTACCTGCCCTCTTTAGGGTCAGGGAAGGTAAAGCAGCGAGGGAGAGGAGATGGGCGCCACCCTCAATATGCTGGCCTAGAGAAGTGAGGTCTCTGACGCCTCGCTCCCCTACGACCTTATAGGTTATGGGACTCCTTTACCTTACCTTTAATTTGGTTGTTTCTTTTCGTAGTTTTCGATCTCTGTGTGTGGGTGGTGCTTTTTATTTATTTTGTGTTTTGTTTGTTGTTGTTATGTTATTATTGTCGTTCTGTTCTTAGGTTTTTTTGTTTTTGTTATTTATTGTTGTTTTTCTCTCATGTTTTGTTGTTGTTTTTTGGGGGGTTGTTGTGGGGTTTTTTCTTCTTGGTTTTGGTTTATTATTGTTGTTAATCTTATTGTTTTTAATTAGTCTTCCCCCCCCCCCCCTCCCTATATTGATGTTATCCCAGTAAGGACGGGGACTGGACGTAAAAAAGCACGTGAGTGGTTATTCATTATCTTCGAAATAAAAGAATTTGACTTGACTAGACTCTCGCTCTCCCTCCCCCCCCCCCCCCCCCCCCCCCCCCTCTCTCTCTCTCTCTCTCTCTCTCTTACCTTCTCGTCTCTCTCTCTCTCTCTCTCTCTCTCTCTCTCTCTCTCTTCTCCTCTCTCATTCCTGTCTCTCTCTCTCTCTCTCTCCTCTCGACGGGATAGCCTGGTGGTTAGCATGATGCCCTGGTGATCTGCTGACCTGAGTTCGATTCCCGTTCAAGAGGATTTTTCCTCTGGAGTTAACATCAGTGCAGACTCCACTCTCCCCAACAGTCATTCGGATGAGACTATAAACCGAGGCCCAGTGTGCGAACGCACGCAGAACGTCTTGCGCCCACATTAAAACCTGTTCCGCTTTTTAGAAGAGTAGGCCATTATGTGCCGGTGGGAACGGATGACAAAGTTGACAAAACTGCATACACACGGGGACTGGAAGAAAAAAAGCACATGAGTGCTTATTCCATTATCCCCGAAATAAAAGTCTGTCCTTTTCTTGTCTGTCTTTCTGTCTGTCAGTCTGTCTGTTCTGTCTGTCTGTCTCTCTCTCACTCTCTCTCCTCGTCTCTCTCTCATCACCTCTCCTCTCTCACTCTCTCTCTCGCTCTCCTCTCTCAACCGCTCTCAGTCTCTCTCTCGTCTCCCTTCCTCTCCTCTCCTCTCTCTCGATCATTTCCACATCTCTCCTCTCTCTCTCTCTCTCTCCAGCTCTCTCCCTCTCTCTCTCCATCTCTCTCTCTCTCTCTCTCTCTCCTCTCCTCACTCGCTCTCTCTCTCTCCTGCTCTCTCTCTCTCCATCCTAACTTCCCTGTATGTGATGTATAATTTAACTGTCCTGGTTCCCGAACAGTATTGATGGTGTGACGTGAAGTAAAGACGTGAAGTAAAGACGTGAAGTAAAGACGTGAAGTAAAGACGTGAAGTAAAGAAATGAAGCAAATGACGTGAAGGTAAAGACGTGAAGTAAAGACGTGAAGTAAAGATTGACGTAAAATAATATGTGAATAAAGACTTGAAAGTAAAAAATATGTGAAGTAAAAGACGTGAAGTACATAAATACGTTGAAGTAAAGACGTTAGTACAGACGTGAAGTAAAGACGTGAAGTAAATAATATGTGAAGTAAAGATGTGAAATAAATAATATTGAAAGGTAAAAGACGTGAAGTAAAGACGTGAAGTAAAGACTGAAGGTAAAGAGATAAAGACGTAAGTAAAAATATGTGAAGTAAAGACGTGAAGTAAATAATATGTGAAGTAAAGACGTGAAGTAAATAATATGTGAAGTAAAGACGTGAAGTAAAGACGTGAAGTAAATAATATGTGAAGTAAAGATGTGAAGTAAATAATATGTGAAGTAAAGACGTGAAGTAAAGACGTGAAGTAAAGATATAAAAGACGTGAAGTAAAGACGTGAAGTAAATAATATGTGAAGTAAAGACGTGAAGTAAA
Source organism: Rapana venosa (assembly GCA_028751875.1). NCBI lineage: Eukaryota > Metazoa > Mollusca > Gastropoda > Neogastropoda > Muricidae > Rapana > Rapana venosa. The sequence continues at coordinate 27,763,563 of CM054154.1, read as the reverse complement.
GACGTGAAGTAAATAATATGTGAAGTAAAGACGTGAAGTAAAGACGAGAAGTAAAATAATATTGTGAAGTAAAGACGTGGAAGTAAAGACGTGAATTACGATGAGAAGTAAAGACGGAAGTAAAGACGTGAAGTGAAAGTAAAGACGTGAAGTAACGACTTGAATTAAAGATATGAAAGACGTGAAGTAAAGACGTGAAGTAAAGACTTGAAAGTAACGATATGAACATGACGTAAATATAAAAGACGTGGAAGAAAGATATAAAGACGTGAAGTAAAGAACATGAAGTACAGATATGAAAGACGAGCAGCAAAGATATGAAAGACGTGAAGTAAATTATGTGAAGTAAAGACGTGAACTAAAGATATGAAAGACGTGAAGTAAAGACGTGAAGTAAAGATATGAAAGACGTGAAGTAAAGACGTGAAGTAAAGACGTGAACTAAAGACGTGAAGTAAAGATATGAAAGACGTGAAGTAAAGACGTGAAGTAAAGATATGAAAGACGTGAAGTAAAGACGTGAAGTAAAGGCGTGAAGTAAATATGTGAAGTAAAGACGTGAAGTAAAGATGTGAAGTAAAGACGTGAAGTAAAGATGTGAAGTAAAGACGTGAAGTAAAGATATGAAAGACGTGAAGTAAAGACGTGAAGCAAAGATATGAAAGACGTGAAGTAAATTATGTGAAGTAAAGACGTGAACTAAAGACGTGATGTAAAGATGTCACACAATGAAACACACACACACACACACACACACACACACACACACACACACACACACACACACACACACACACACACTTGCTTTTTGGGGTTTTTTGTTTGTTTTGTGTTTTCCTTTGTTTTAGGGTGGTTTTCTTGGGGAGGGGGAGGGGGTATTTTGGACTGTTTTTTCGTCTTTTGTTACCTCTAATATTGTTCTCTATTTGTTTTGGCTGTTATTTTTGTTTTATGTTTGTTATGTCACTGGTTTGTTGTGTACGTAGTTGTGTTTGTTTTTTTATTTGCTGTGGTAGTTCTTTAGTTTTATTTTTGTTTTGTTTTTGTTTTGTTTCATTTGTTTGTATGGCTGGAGGTATTGTGTGTGTGTGGAGGGGGGGGGGGGGGGGAGCAGGTGGTGGTCTTTTTTAATATTTTGTTTTGTCTTCTTTGTTTGTTTTTGGTTTGGTTTTCTTTGTTGCTTGTTTGTTTTATTACGGCGGATATATTTTCAGCAGATATTTTATTTATTTTAATTGTATGGTTTAATATTGTTCAGGGTTTTTTTTTTCGTTTTGCTTTTAATTCCATGTATGCATAATTATATATTATTGTCTTATCTCGTTTGATTTGAATGGTTTATCATTGATTAGGTTTTTATTCTATGTCTGCATATATATATATTTTCTCTTTTTTTCTTGAGATAGACGGCTTGATAAAAAATATTTTTTAAAAAGCAAATGCACTGCTTATTCGATGTACCATCTGGAAAAAAGTTTGACTTTGACCTTGACTTTGACTTTGACCTTGACTTTGACCCCGTCATTAGGGTACCATGTCTTTAATTGTGACTTGTTGTTGTTGTTCACGTTAATTAACGGTGTTTGGATATTTTCTTTTCGGCAATGTAGGAGATGTTGATGTTATTATGTTTGTCCGTCGTGTTCGACGATGACCTCCAAAACAGCAGAGGAGGCAGCTGCTGTTTTGGAAACTGGGCAGAAATTTGATTATAGTGGAGATGCCTAGCCCACAACAGTACATCCCCACTCGCTCAGCCAAATGGGCATAAGGACAGTCAGCGTTGGAGATGTTCTCTCCAAAGGCCAACCAGCCCCAAGGGCTGCAGCACATAAGGACTGTGCCAGTAAAGCCTCCTAACAGAGAGTCACTAAAGACTAAGCTGTAAAGTGACTTCCCATGATGGGAAAGAAGCCACTGATAAAAAATAAAAAAAATAAAAACATAACATAGCCTCTCACTTTGCTGTTGCCCCCAGTGTCAATGGTTTAATCAAGAACTGTGATAAAGCCCAGGCGCTGATAGATTTGAGGTGAATGTTGAACGTGAATGATCAGACTTAGCATTTATGAGGTGACGGTCCCGATGATTATGGTCTCCGTGTTAATTTCTGGTGGGTAACCAAAACATTAATATGCTGGCGTGTGGTGTGTGTGGTGTGTGTGTGTGTTGTGTGTGTTGTGTGTGTGTGTGTAGTGTGTTGTGTGTGTGTGTGTGTGTGTGTGTGTGTGTGTGTGTGTGGTGTGTATCAGTATGCCAGACGGTGGAGAAGGAGGAGGGGGAGGAGGACTTGACACACGCTCTTGTGGCTGCAGTAACCGTCTTCTTCGTTCTCGTCATCGTCGCCATCCTCCTCTGTGGACTTGGATTGAAGTTGTTCCAAACAAGACACCAACGTGGACACCGAAATTAGTGTAAGATCTGAGGTCAACTTTCCTTAAAAAAAAAAAAAAGCACCTTCTATTCGTTCAGTCACCACAGCTAGAACCTATACTTCACAATTTTTTTGGATAAGGCAGAAATGTGTAAAAAGTATGTAGAAACATGTCCTACAAAAATAACTCAATCAAAGCTCAGCTTCTCACCTTGTCCGCCATGGGAGCTTCAGAGAGCTAATTTTGACATAAATTATTCTTCCTTAACCCCCCCAAAAAGGTAATGAAAATATTCTTAGCGCGTCAGTAAAAGAAGGTATACAAACTACATATCCAGAACATCTTTTTAAAAATCTACACTGACGGTTCACCTTTTGAGCGATAACGGGGCGGGTGCAGCGTTTGTCATCCCATCATTGAAAGTAGAGAGATCATTTCATGTTGGGAAAAATCGATCTATTTTTAGCGCCGTGAATATCAGCCATTTTGATGGCTTTAAAATCATGTTTTAGATTTTCCTAAAGATATATTTCAGACGCATTACTTTGTTGATTCCTAGTCAGTTCTACTTGCTCTAAAAACATCCAGTTCAAAAGTGAGACAAGATCTCGTAACTGAGATTGGGCATCTGCTTCATTTTCGGATGTTACGAGGCACTGGTGTTACTTTTTGCTGGATTCCTTCGCATTGTGGTGTCTACTTTAATGGAAAAAGTTGTCAAAATAGCAAATGAAGCTAAGCGTACTAATGGGTCCTGCAGCATTTATGTCCCCTTATCCATTCAGAGGGCTATAGCATGTTACAAAATGCATGTTGGACACACTTTAAAAAGAAACTACAAGATATGAGTTCTCCCGGGAATAATGATGTAACCCAGTTATTATCTTTTAATAAAATCAAATGCTGTAACTCACGTGAACATAGAAATATTGTATTTCCTATCTACAGGTTTAAGTTCTTTTATAGTTATAATTATTCTTTTATATTCTTTTATATTGAGGATAATGGAATACGCACTTGTGTGCTTTTTTGCATCCAGTCCCCGTGTGTATGCAGTTTTGTAAATTTTGTCATCTGTTCCCACTTTTAGAACTAAATCCCCCCCCCCCCACCCACCCACCCACCAAAAAAAAAAGCACGATGTATCTGTGGCGTAAAATATTAAATTACCATAGCTTCATTCTTTAGAATGAGTATTTGAAAAACTTTTTACCTGTTTCACATCCTGTGCTTTAAGTAAAAAAGCAAATTCTAAAAGGACATCCATTAAGGAAAGCAATTTATTGTCATAAAGTCATAGTCCTGTTACAGATGTTATAGCAAAATGATGTTTACTATTATATGAATTTAAAGATAGTGTTTAGAAGTTGTTTGGTGTTGGTCCGGGTTTTTTTTTGGGTTTATTGCTTTTCTTTAACATCTTCTTCTACTACATCTTCTTCTCTTTGCAAACCTTCTTCTTTGCAAATTCTCTTCTGCAATATCTTCTACTCTTCTTTGCAATTCATCTGCTTCTGCTTCTTCTCCTTCTTCTAAAGATGGCAGGACATTACCCATGCCTTACAAAGCTGAGACACGGCATCATTAGAATTATGCAGTAAAACAAACACACTTCCTCATAAAAAGACCGATTGAGTTGTATGTCACATACACCCAGAACACAACACACCACACAGCACACACACACACACAACAACACACACAGGGAGAGAGAGACAGACAGAGAGAGAGAGAGGGTGCGGGAGAGGGGGTGGGGATTCATAGGTGGTGTGTTGAGACTGATGTATATTCGATGCATAATATTGAATTTGTCTGTATAATCAGTTGTATTCAAAGACAACCTTTTTTTGTTGTTTTTTGTGTTTTTGTGTGTGCTTTCAACCTATAAGTATATTCTCATCATTATCATATATTATATAGGGACGTGATGATGGTAGCCACACATTCTGTCGTTCAGCGATTCTGATTCGAGTGTATGTGTGCTTTATGCAGCGGAGATGTTGGAAAGACGGTGACTGTGCATCCTTAATTATTCACGAGCATTTACCCAAGATGGTGGTACGACAATGTCTGTGTGTATTGTGTCAGGTGATTGTCTGGCAACCTCATGTCTCCTCGCCCCCCCCCCCCCCCCCCCTGAATAAACTACCCCCCCCCCCTGTATAAACTACCCGCTGTCCCTCGTGGGTAAATGTGTGCAGGCATGTGTGTTTTTGTCAAATGACATTGACAAATTCTTTTTATTTCGAGGATAATGAATAACACTCAGGGGGGTGTTTTTTTTTACATCCAGAGAAGAAAGCGAGTGGGGGGCGTCTGTAAGCGTGATAGTGCTCATAAATTATGTGTTTGAAAGCTTTGTTTGTTTACTTTATGATATTTAAAGAAAAAAAACCTTGTTAGTAGAAGTTAGTGGGTTAGTAGATCTTTTATTTAATTATGTTTATTTATATCTTTCATAGCGAGGATAATGGAAAAAAAGCACTCATGTGCTTTAGATAGGGTTTGGGGGAGGAAGGGAGAGGGCGGGGGGGGATGTTATATTATTAGCTAGCAAACTGAATGTTAATGTTTTATATGACATGACAAGAGTCGTATTAAAGTTTTATGGGGAAGGGGAGGTCATATCAGCTTGCAAATTGATGGAATGTTGATGTTTCACGTGATGTGACAGAGTCGTATTAAAGTTGTTGTTTGTATATATATCTATCTATCTGTCTTGTGTTGCTCTGGGAGGTGCCAGGAAGAATGGAGCAATGATATTCTAGACAACGGTCTGTCCTCGGCTGATTCTGGATGAATTCTTGAGAGAAATGTGGTCAAATGTGACACACTGTGGGTGACCCCTAGAGTGTTAAGCTGGGGAACTCAACAACAACAGCAACAACAACAACAACAACATAATGCAACTCCATTCAATCCTCTTCCATCGCTGAAATCAGCTGAAACACTGCCCCATTACATCCCCCTTTCACTGCTGAAAGAACGTACTGCTGTATTATACTCCCTGTCCACTGCTGAAATAAACTAAACCACTACTCCCCCTTCCACTGCTGAATTTAACTAAAAAAAGAAAATACCACTCCTCCCTTCCACTGCTGAATTTAACTAAAATACCACTCCCCCTTCCACTGCTGAATTTAACTAAAATACCACCCCTCCGTCCACTGCTGAATTTAACCAAAATACCACTCTCCCTTCCACTGCTGAATTTAACTAAAATACCACTCCCCCTTCCACTGCTGAATTTAACTAAATTACCACTCCCCCTTCCACTGCTGAATTTAACTAAAATACCACTCCTTCTTCCACTGCTGAATTTAACTAAAATACCACTCCCCCTTCCACTACTGAATTTAATTAAAATACCACTCCCTTGTCCACTCCTGAATTTCACTAAATTACCACTCCCCCTTCCACTGCCTAATTTAACTAAATTACCACTCCCCCCTTGTCCACTGCTGAATTTAACTAAAACACCACTCCCCCTTCCACTCCTGAATTTAACTAAAATACTTGGCCCAGGCCAAAAGCTGTATCAGTTATTGATGTCAGCTAATTGCCAAGGCCTACACTAAAATGTTGTTATGTAGTAAAAATTAAATGTGATGTTGAGATTATTGCCTTCAGCCATGACAAGCTCTTAACGTAACAACCTTGCACTCTCCTTGTAGCCTAGGGTCAACATGTGCATCCGCAATCTCACGGCCGAGGTTCGATTCTCGATCAAGGGGACATTTTCCTCCGGAGTTAACTCATGCAGACATCCACTCAATCCCCCAAAGTCCTTCGGACGAGACTATAAACCGAGGCCCCGTGTGCGAACGCATGCAGAACATCTTGCGCACACGTTAAATCCTGTTCCGCTTTTCGTAAGAGTAGGCCATTGTGTGCCGGTGGGAACAGATGACAGAATTCACAAATCCGCATACACACGGGGACTGGATGTAAAAAAGCACATAAGTGCTTATTCCATTACCCTCGATATAAAATAATAAATAAAATAAAAAATTTAAAATCCTCTGAAGTGGGGTATGGCTGCCTATAAGGGAAGGTACTCAAAAAACAGTCATACACGCAAACTTCTCATTCAGTGTGCACTTTCAATCTCACAATGTATTCCCAGGTGGGATGATGAGTGAGTCAGAGTGCACGTTCTGGGTGACCCCCCAGAGGTCAGCGAAGTCACAACAATGACAGCAGCAGCAGCAGCAACAGCAACAACAACAACAGCAACAACAAAACTACTACTTCATTACATTCCCCTTCCACTTCTGGAATAAATTAAAATACTACCCCCCCCCCCCCCTTCCTCCTCCTTCCATTGCTGAAATCAACTACACTTACACTGCTGAAATACAGAAGATCTTGCACACACACGTTAACACCTGTTCCACTTTTCAGAAGAGTAGGCCATTGTGTGCCGGTGGGAACGGGTAACAAAATTGACAAAACTGCAAACTCACGGGAACTGGATAAAAAAAAAAAAGCACATGAGTGCTTATTCCATTTTCCTAGAAATAAAATATCAAATAAATTAATTAAAGTAAAAATACTACGCCATTCAATCCTCTTTCACTGCTGCAGTCAACTAAATACTACCCCCCCCCCCCCCCCTTCCACTGCTTAAATCAGCTAAACCCACTACTCAAATTACACCCCCCCCCCCCCCCTCCCCCTTCCACTCATAAAACTAAAATGGTAAATCCCTTACCCCCCACCCCGCAGATTTTTGGGGTGTTTTTTGTTTGTTTGCTTGGGTTTTTTTGTTGTGTTTCATATGCTATAGCCTGATGGTCACCATAGGTGAGATTGGCACATGCAACCATTTCCCTTCCCCCCCCCCCCCCCCCCCCCCCGCCCCCCACAAACACACAAAGTCTACTTGACTTAAAAAGCAAAACATATTCCTAAATCCGAATCTGAATCACACCTCACACACCAATATAATCACGTACCAAACAAGCTGCATCCCCATTAAAACAAACCAAAAACAACAACTTTTATATCCAGGATAATGGAATAAGCACGTATGTGCTTTTTTTCATCCAGCCCCCATGTGTATGCAGATTTGTAAATGCTATCATCCATTCCCACTGGCACACAATGGCCTACTCTTCCGAAAAGCGGAACGGGTTTTAACGTGTGCACAAGATGTTCTGTATGCGTTCGAACACGGGACCTCGGTTTATAATCTCATTTCGGGCATGGAATGTAATTTAAACAGCAAAACCTCTGTAATTGGTGTTGATGTGCTAGGGAAGCTTCTCAGAATGTTCAAGAAAGTTTGCAGTAATTTGAGATTAACTTGTAACTGGCTGTAAGCTAGGTCCACACAATCCTTTTTGTCTTTGTGGCTCAGACTGATTGTTTGAACCCAACATCACTTGAGATGTATGTTTACAGTGCCACCCCCAACCCCCACCCCCCAAGAAAACATGTTTGGTTTCTCCTCTGGCTATGCATGGCCCTGACATCCCAGTCCTATGGTTCAAATGCTTGTCTGTCACCACCTTTAGGTAGGCCTAACTCGCGTGTGCACCTTCCTCGCTATGTTTCTACTTCCGAGTCAAGATGGCCGACATGGACTTCGCCGAACAAAACAGAATGGCATTGAAGAAAAGTCCGAAATTTAGTGAGGCAGAAATGCAAGTTATTCTTGAAGGAATACGGGAGTACAAAACTATTATTGCTAACTCTGATAAGAACTATTCCACCAGAAAGACGGCTATCTTTAAGAAAATCACAGATCGAGTCAACGCGATGTCGAAAGTAGAATCGACAGGATCGTTACCAACAGAAAGGCAGTGGAAACAAATACGGAAGAAGTGGTTTAGTTTAAAGCAAAGTGCGATGAAATTGCACAGAATGAAAGTACAAGGAGACGGCTTATCCAGTCTGCAGGAGGAAAGGCCTTATATTCAGGAGGTACTGGACATCATTCTAGAAGTTAACAAGACACGACTGCCAGAAGTGGTTGGTTTCGTAGATTCTACAGTTGGTGACATTACCGATGACGAAAAGAGATCTGGAACATGGTTGCATGATAGAACATTTGAGAACAACAACGATTTCGGTTTTTCTTCTTCGCCCACTACATGCTCCATCAAACACAAACTGTCTTCAGAGGATTCAGGGAACAGGACAGCTCAGAGGCTCAGTGACTATGACGAGACTGTGATAACTGTGGGTAGAGATCAGGATTCGGTTCCACACACAAGTACTCATGGGTTCCAGATACAAGAAGGTATGGATACTCAAACAGCTCAGGAGGAGGATGCACACTTTCCTGTGCAGCTGTCAGATGTTGAAATAGTCGGCTTGCTTGCAGAAATCCCACCACACTTTGAAGAAGCAGCAGCATCAGGTAAGGAAGCTGGAAGGTTGGAACCCCATCAGTGGCAAATGGTAACGGATAAAGTCAACGCGTGTTCAGAAGGGGGTACTGGTAGTGTAAGAAGTTGGCAAGAAGTGTGTGACACATTCCAAACTCTGAAAAAGGCTGCTCTGGCTTGTAGGAGTACTGGGCGTGAGCAAAAAGCAGTGAGTGAAGACAGTGGACGTGAAGCGGCGCATTCAAAATTTCACCAGATTGTTTTGGACATTTTAGAAAACAATTCAACAACAGAGGAAAGCATAGCTCCCCACAACACCCAACATTCTGGATTATCAACAGGTTTATGTGTAGAAGAGCTAGAGTGCCTTCTTGCAGAAATAGGTAAATTCAAGGGAATATTACTACTGCAGGCTGCAGCACCCAGTCATGAGAGTGACCCAGGCAGACAACACAAAGTGGCGTGGAGAGTAGTAACGGAACAGGTCAACGCTTGTCGTGCCAGACCATTCAGGTGGACGGTTGAACAACTCCAACGCAAATGGAAAGAACTTCAACAGGAACCAGAGCGGCATTCCGCAGACACGCCACTTGACAATGAAGCGGCAGATTCAACTGCTCAAAGAATTCTAAAACTCACAAAATCTCTTTCGTTACAGTCCAAATCTCAGACTCCGTCCTCTTCAGATTTCAAAAGAACGAGCAACACACAAACTATCAATGCTGCAAAAAGCAGTATGAACACAGTTGTTTCAGAACCTCTTAGGGTCGGACATGTGAATGTGCGTGATCGTGTCGGTCACTCGGAGAATAAGGGCAGACCAGTTCATCCTCAACCTCAGAGAAAAATCCAATACAAGCTGAGAGAAAACGTATCTCGGAAAACTAGCACGGTTCTGTGTGAGTCGACTGACGATGACAGCGAGGTTTTCCAGAAGAAAAAGGGGAAACTGTTCACTTCAAGGGAGCTGGGCATCATGCTTTCTCTGTATGAAGCCAACCGCGAGATCATCAACACCAAGAAAATGGATTCAGAGTCTGTCCTCAAGAAACAGCAGGTTGTGCAGTGCATGGTGAAGCAGATGAATGCTCATGGTTTGTATCAGTTTATGTTTTTTTTGTAACGTGTAATTTATATAATATATCCTCCTTTAGTTATTCTTGAAGTCAGAATGTGACTGTCTACAACTGTCAAAGTCAGGGGAGAAAAGGTTACATGTGTATGTATTTATTTATTTATTTATTTATTCTTTTATATCGAGAATAATGGAATAAGCACTTATGTGCTTTTTTACATCCAGTCCCCGTGTGTATGCGGGTTTTGATCAATTTTTGTCATCTGTTCCACCGACACACATGGCCTACTACGACTTCCGGAAAGCGGAACAGGATTTAACGTGTGCGCAAGATGTTCTGCATGTGTTCGCACACGGGGCCTCGGTTTATAGTCTCATCCGAAGGACTTTGACATTCAGTTTGATTTTTTTGTCAAACTGGGAAGAAAGGGCGAGGCTGGGAATCGAACCCAGAACCTCATGGATAACTTGTTGGCAGGCGAACGTCTTAACCATCCTGCCACCTTCCTTCCTATAGTCCTATAGTTCCTATGTATAGTTTATAAGACAAAAATCTCACCATTGCAGCATTGGTGAATCATGGATATCTGTTGAAGTCTAGCTAAAGAATGGGGGTGGGAGAATCCTCCGCTCTAACTTTAGTTGAAAACTGTGTTCCTTGCACTGATGGAAAATACATGTCCAGAACAAATTTGGAATGTCAAGTCCTTTGGCTTTGCAGAATGCCTGAGAATGGGCACTTTGAATTTGATCATTGACTGAGCCATCAGGAAATTGATAATCTTGAATACAATTTCTGAATGGAAAATGACAGAAATAACTGAAACATGGATGAAAATCAACAGTTTAGGAAAATAAAAGGGGGGTGGGGGTGGGTAGGGGGTAGCCTAGTGGTTAGAATGTAGAGCTTGCAATCTGATGGTCTGGCCGAGGCATGCTTGTGTTTGTGATGGTGTGTGTGTGTGCGTGTGGTGAGAGTGTGTACACAACTAGTGAGTGTGTACACATTCATACAGTGTAAACTTGAAATTGTGTAGTGTGTGTTGGTGTGTGTGTGAGTGAGTGAGTGTGTGTGTGTGTGAGTGTGGTGTGTGTGTACAACTTGTGTGTGTGTACACATAAACAATATATATACAGTGTAACTTGAAATTGGTGTGTGTGTGTGTGCCTGTGTGTGTGGTCACTGTTGATGTTGTTTGTGTTGAGTGTTTGTGTGTGAGTGTGTGTGTGTGTGTGAGTGGTGTGAGGTGTGGTCGTGTGTGTGTTGTGTGTGGGTTGACAACTTGTGTGTGTGTACACATACAGTTTAACTTGAAATAGTGTGCGTGTGAGTCACTGTGTGTCATTGTGTGTATTTGTGTGGTTTTTTTAAAGGTTTTTTATTTTATTTTTATTTTAATTTTTATTATTTTTTAATATTCTTATATATCAAGGATAAAGGAAAAAGCACTTTATGTGCTTATTTACATCCAGTCCCCGTAGTGTATGCTGTTTGTAAATTTTGTCATCTGTTCCCACCGCACAGAATGTCCATAATCTTACGACAAAGCGGAACCAGGAATTTAACGTGTGTGCGCAAGAATGTTAGAACTGCGGTGCGTTCGCACATGGGCTTCCGTTTAAGTCTCATCCGATAGGACTAGTTTGTGTGTGTGTGTTTGTGTGTGTGTGTGTGTGTGTGTGTGTTGTGTGTGTGTGTGTGTGTGTGTGTGTGCAGATAATTGAAAAAGAGAGTGTCTGTGTGTATGTGTGTGTGTGTGTGCATGTATACATATTATTTAATGATGTTCTATAATAAAATATATAATGTGTTGTTACTTAATTTGTCCTCATAATCAATGTCCAAACAGGAATTTCTGCAAGCTTTGCAAATGAAACATCATTTCTGTATATATAATATATTCTTTTAGTTTTAAACCACACACATACAATGATACATCATACAATGATACATGATACAGTTTTTATACATAAACATGTATACATGTATGTGCATTGTTAATGAGCAAGTTTATAATACATGTAAATTGTAATTTTTGCTTTCTACTGTTGTACTATACTCTATAGCCTACAGATAAACTAAATTTCTTTTAAAGTACTATGCCAGTATGTGAGTATGTGGCAAGCACACTATCAGAGTATCAGGAAAATGGGGTATTTTATTTCCTCAAAAAAATGTTGTCCGTGAGTACATTGGATAGCTGGTAGCTTATTTAGTTATTTAGTTATTATTAATATTATTGTTGTTGTTGTTTATTATATTACTATCATCATCATCATTGTTATTATTATTATTATTATTATTATTATTATTATATTACTATCATCATCATCATTATCATCATCATTATTGTTGTTGTTGTAGATATTATGTGTACACAAGTGCCTCCCCCCCCCACCCCCCTTCCTGTCTCTCTGTCTCTATAGTCTATGTCTGTCTGCCTTCTCAGTGTCCTTTGTCTGTCTTCTGTCACCCACCCCTCCCGCTGAATCCCTCCCTCACTCTCCCTCTCTCTCTCACTCTCACTCTCTGTCCTCTCTCGTCTCTCTCTACTCACCTCTCATTCTCTCTCTCTCTACCTCTCTCTCACTCATCTCTCTCTCCTAAGACTCTCTCTCTTCTCTCTCTCTCTCTCTCTCTCTCTCTCTCTCTCTCTCCAGCCAGAAGAAAGAGGGAGAGGAAAGGGAAGAGATATAAAACACACCAATTTTGTGAGATTCTGTGACATTTTCCCTTTTTTTTCTTTAAATCTTAAAAAAAATCCATGATTAATCAGCTTCCACATTACGGTTGACTGACACAGGAAGGGGAAAGCACCCAAGAACCATGCACCAAGTGTACAGCAAGTTACAGAACCTGAGACGGGAAGCGCTGCAGTGGTGGCGCGACTGCCACAAGCGGCACGGGTCGGGGCTGGTCGAAGTGGGGGAGGAACGCCACAGCCTGGAACAGCCGTTGTGGGATCGGCTGTTGAGTCTGGTGAACATGGACAGGAGTCAAGATGTCGGAGGGGATAAATTTTGAACAAAACAAACCTTGAAGACGAAGTACAAAGGAGTGTAGAAGGGTGGTGGTTAGTGAGGGTGAGGGTGGAGAAGTAAGGAGAAGGGCACTATGAAGATTTGCGGCCAGACTTCCTCCACCCTGCAGTTTTCTCTGTATGTCGTTTCCACTTGAGTACACCGTCTGGCCATGTCGATGTTGTCAAACCCATACTATTTTTTTGGGGGTGGTCATTTTCATCTCTCTGAAAATAATGCTGTAAATGAAACTGGACAAATGCGGAAATGTTATTTTATGAAGTACTTAAAAATTCAAAATTACATGTCTTAACATGTTTTGGTGTGGATAGCAATGGGGAAAGAAGGGGAGGTTATTATTTTTTAAAACTGTTTTGTTGTAAATTCAAACATTTGATTTAATGTGAAGAAAGAACAGTGTTAGTTACCCACAATCCCCTCATGGTCTTATTGATCATTCATCTTACTTACAAGTGAATGTCGAGCCAGGACATTAGACGTGCTATTTCTCTGTACACAGCTGTGCCTTCAGCTCTTTTAGGTAGCGGAAAAAATGTTTTAGGTATACAGCCTGTGGTATTATTTTGGATTGATGTTTGTTTAAACTATTGATTATTTATCATTGATTGCATTACTGGAGGAAGATTAGGTGAATTCTATGCGCTTTGATTGTCTAAGATATAGCGCAATATAATTCCCATTTTATTTATTTATTTATTTATTAAATATATATATATATATATATATATATTTTTTTATTTAATTATCTCTTCACTTGTTCCTCACTGATTCTTATAGCTTTCTCCTACACCCTCTTGTTTCCCCCTCCCCCAATTTAAAAAAAAGAGAATCCCCTTTTTGTTGATCTTCTATCAGGAAAATTTTTTTCATCCTACCACCATTGTATTGTATGTATTGTAATTGCATGTATTGATTGTAATGTCTTGTAATACTACTTTTAAGTCACGTCAGCAGAATTGAATCAGGATGGCAGGATGGTTAAGACGTTCGCCTGCCAACAAGTAAACCGTGAGGTTGTGGGTTCGATTCCCAGCCTCGCCCTTTCTTCCCAGTTTGACACAAAAAATCGAACTGAATGTCAAAGTCCTTTAGATGAGACTGTAAACCGAGGTCCCGAGTGCAAACACACAGAGAACATCTTGCGCACATGTTAAATCCTGTTCCGCTTTTCAAAATTTACAAAACCGCATACACATAGGGACTGGATGTAAAAAAGCACATGAGTGCTTATTCCGTTATCCTCGATACAAAAGAATAAATAGATAAATTAAAATAGATAAATATCTGTGTGGAGTGTGGGCTGCTCTCCCTGGGAAGAGCGCGTCGCCACAAGAGCAGCGCCACCCATTATTTCTTTTTATTTTCCCGTCCCCATAATATAAAAAAATATATATAGTATATAATATATGTTATATATATATAATATATCTATATATAATATATATATATATATATTAAATATATAATATATATATAAGATAAATATATTTGATTTCCTTCAGAGCCCCCTTTCCCACTCACCCCATCACCCCCACCCCCAACAAAAAAAAAACCAACCCCAAACCCCCTCACCCCCAATTCCCCCTCCAAACACCCTACACCTCCACCACAACCCTCCCACACCCCCCCCCACACAACCCTCCCCCCCACCCTAACCCCACCACCCCCCCCCACTAAACCAAAGGAATAAACAATGTACGAACAACTGCACACTGTGTGATTGCAGAGCAAACTATACATTAACGAGTTAAGACATAATAAGTACAGAAACTACAAGACTAACAATAACAACGCAATAAAAAAATAAATAATAACTAACAATATGTTCATCTCACCTGAATAGGATGTATGATTTTATGGGGGAATGTGAGTGGAATATACAACTTTGTATATAGTTTTAATCTTGTTGTTAAATCTTAATATTTATAATTATCTTCCCCCCCCCTTCCCCATCCTATAAAGAATGTTATCCCATAAAGGTCCGGGTACTGGGACTTAAAAAAGCACGAGAGTGGTTATTCCTTATCTCGAACTAAAAGAATTATAGACTTGACTAGACTCTCGCTCTCCCTCCCTCCCTCATCCCTCCCTCCGCCCCCCCCCCCTCACTCTCTCTCTCTCTCTCCCACTTAGTCTCTCTCTTTCACTCTCTCACTCTCTCTCTCCGACGGAAAGCCAGGTTGTTAGCATGATGCCCTGGTGATCTGCTGACCTGAGTTCGATTCCCGTTCAAGAGGATTTTTCCTCTGGAGTTAACATCAGTGCAGACTCCACTCTCCCCAACAGTCATTCGGATGAGACTATAAACCGAGGCCCAGTGTGCGAACGCACGCAGAACGTCTTGCGCCCACATTAAAACCCGTTCCGCTTTTTAGAAGAGTAGGCCATTATGTGCCGGTGGGAACGGATGACAAAGTTGACAAAACTGCATACACACGGGGACTGGAAGAAAAAAAGCACATGAGTGCTTATTCCATTATCCCCGAAATAAAAGTCTGTCTGTCTGTCTGTCTGTCTGTCTGTCTGTCTGTCTGTCTGTCTGTCTGTCTCTCTCTCACTCTCTCTCCTCGTCTCTCTCTCATCACCTCTCCTCTCTCACTCTCTCTCTCGCTCTCCTCTCTCAACCGCTCTCAGTCTCTCTCTCGTCTCCCTTCCTCTCCTCTCCTCTCTCTCGATCATTTCCACATCTCTCCTCTCTCTCTCTCTCTCTCCAGCTCTCTCCCTCTCTCTCTCCATCTCTCTCTCTCTCTCTCTCTCTCCTCTCCTCACTCGCTCTCTCTCTCTCCTGCTCTCTCTCTCTCCATCCTAACTTCCCTGTATGTGATGTATAATTTAACTGTCCTGGTTTCCGAACAGTATTGATGGTGTGACGTGAAGTAAAGACGTGAAGTAAATAATATGTGAAGTAAAGACGTGAAGTAAAGACGTGAAGTAAAGACATGAAGTAAAAGACGTGAAGTAAAGACGTGAAGTAAAGACGTGAAGTAAAGATTGACGTAAAATAATATGTGAATAAAGACTTGAAAGTAAAAAATATGTGAAGTAAAAGACGTGAAGTACATAAATACGTTGAAGTAAAGACGTTAGTACAGACGTGAAGTAAAGACGTGAAGTAAATAATATGTGAAGTAAAGATGTGAAATAAATAATATTGAAAGGTAAAAGACGTGAAGTAAAGACGTGAAGTAAAGACGTGAAGTAAAGATATGAAAGACGTGAAGTAAATAATATGTGAAGTAAAGACGTGAAGTAAATAATATGTGAAGTAAAGACGTGAAGTAAATAATATGTGAAGTAAAGACGTGAAGTAAAGACGTGAAGTAAATAATATGTGAAGTAAAGATGTGAAGTAAATAATATGTGAAGTAAAGACGTGAAGTAAAGACGTGAAGTAAAGATATAAAAGACGTGAAGTAAAGACGTGAAGTAAATAATATGTGAAGTAAAGACGTGAAGTAAAGACGTGAAGTAAATAATATGTGAAGTAAAGACGTGAAGTAAAGACGTGAAGTAAATAATATGTGAAGTAAAGACGTGAAGTAAAGACGTGAAGTAAAGATGTGAAGTAAAGACGTGAAGTAAAGACGTGAAGTGAAAGTAAAGACGTGAAGTAACGACTTGAATTAAAGATATGAAAGACGTGAAGTAAAGACGTGAAGTAAAGACTTGAAAGTAACGATATGAACATGACGTAAATATAAAAGACGTGGAAGAAAGATATAAAGACGTGAAGTAAAGAACATGAAGTACAGATATGAAAGACGAGCAGCAAAGATATGAAAGACGTGAAGTAACTTAGTGAAGTAAAAGACGTTGAACTAAAGATATGAAAGACGTGAAGTAAAGACGTGAAGTAAAGATATGAAAGACGTGAAGTAAAGACGTGAAGTAAAGACGTGAAGTAAAGACGTGAAGTAAAGATATGAAAGACGTGAAGTAAAGACGTGAAGTAAAGATATGAAAGACGTGAAGTAAAGACGTGAAGTAAAGACGTGAAGTAAATATGTGAAGTAAAGACGTGAAGTAAAGATGTGAAGTAAAGACCTGAAGTAAAGATTGAAGTAAAGACGTTAAGTAAAGATATAAAGACTTGAGTAAGACGTGAGAGCAAAGATATGAAAGACGTGATGTAAATTATGTGAAGTAAAAGACGTGAACTCAAGACGTGATTGAAAGATGTCCACACGAATGAAACACACACACATCACACACACACACACACACACACACACACACACACACACACACACACACACACACTTGCTTTTTGGGGTTTTTTGTTTGTTTTGTGTTTTCCTTTGTTTTAGGGTGTTTTCTTGGGGAGGGGGAGGGGGGTATTATTGGACTGTTTTTTCGCTTTTGTTACCTCTAAATTGTTCACTATTTGTTTTTGGCTGTTATTTTTGTTTTATGTTTGTTATGTCACTGGTTTGTTGTGTACGTAGTTGTGTTTGTTTTTTTATTTGCTGTGGTAGTTCTTTAGTTTTATTTTTGTTTTGTTTTTGTTTTGTTTCATTTGTTTGTATGGCTGGAGGTATTGTGTGTGTGTGGAGGGGGGGGGGGGGGGGAGCAGGTGGTGGTCTTTTTTAATATTTTGTTTTGTCTTCTTTGTTTGTTTTTGGTTTGGTTTTCTTTGTTGCTTGTTTGTTTTATTACGGTGGATATATTTTCAGCAGATATTTTATTTATTTTAATTGTATGGTTTAATATTGTTCAGGGTTTTTTTTTCGTTTTGCTTTTAATTCCATGTATGCATAATTATATATTATTGTCTTATCTCGTTTGATTTGAATGGTTTATCATTGATTAGGTTTTTATTCTATGTCTGCATATATATATATTTTCTCTTTTTTTCTTGAGATAGACGGCTTGATAAAAAATATTTTTTAAAAAGCAAATGCACTGCTTATTCGATGTACCATCTGGAAAAAAGTTTGACTTTGACCTTGACTTTGACTTTGACCTTGACTTTGACCCCGTCATTAGGGTACCATGTCTTTAATTGTGACTTGTTGTTGTTGTTCACGTTAATTAACGGTGTTTGGATATTTTCTTTTCGGCAATGTAGGAGATGTTGATGTTATTATGTTTGTCCGTCGTGTTCGACGATGACCTCCAAAACAGCAGAGGAGGCAGCTGCTGTTTTGGAAACTGGGCAGAAATTTGATTATAGTGGAGATGCCTAGCCCACAACAGTACATCC
>CM054154.1:27726629-27742533 GCA_028751875.1 Rapana venosa | reverse complement strand
GTGTGTGGGGTGTGTGTGTTTGTGTGTGTGGTTATGTGTGTGTGTTTTTGTGTGTGTGTTATGGGGGTTCGTTGTTTGTTCTTTATTCTCCGGCTCCTGTCTGTGTCCGTCTTCTGTCTGTCTGCATTTTCGTGCGTTCATCACACACACACACAACACACACACACACACACACACACACACACACACACACACAACACACACGCACACAACACAATACACATACAGACAAACACACACACACACAAAACACACACACCACTCACACACTCACACACACATACACACACCACACACACACACATAGACACAAACACACACACCACACAACACACACAGACAAACACACACACAAACACACACACAGAGGCACACACACACAGAGGCACACACACACACACACACAACAGAGGCACACACACAGAGGCACACACACAGAGGCACAACACAGACACACACAGGCACGTAAACTCACACTGGCACGCACGCACAACAAGACAGACACAGCAACACAACACCAACACACACACACACACACACACACAAACACACACAACACACACACACCAACACTACGCACTTGCTTGTAGGAAAAATGTGCTTGCCACATTTTCTTTATATAAAGAAAGCATATGATCAGGTCTGGCATAAACCATTAGTGTATAAAATTAAATCTATTGGCTTATCTGGAAAATATCTTATCATTATATTAAAGCATTTCTCTCAGAAAGATGTATGCAGGCCAAAGTTGGAAATTCCTATTCTACTTTACGATTTCCTACTTTACGATTTCCAACAATGGGTATTCCACAGGGATCAGTCATTGCACCACATCTTTTCAATATTCGTCTTTATGATCTCCCTAAGTGTCTCTCCAGTAATGCCATCCATGTCCAGTACGCTGATGACATTTGTATGTGGATGAAAGTTACAATGAAAAAGAAAACACCAAGAGGACATCTAAATCATTTGAAAAATATGTATCAGTTTGAGTTAAAAGAAACTGAATGACTACATCCTTGAGAATGGTCTGTCACTGTCTCCCGAAAGACTAATCTCGTACTTTTCAATAATGGCGCTAACCCACCAGCTCTACCTGTTTTCAAGATAGATGGGAAAGATTGGAATATAAATATGTGGTGAAGTTTTTAGGGGTACATTTTACATCGACACTAAGTTGGAATTATCATATTGAATATTTAAATACTAAAGCTAGGAAAAGTCTTAACCTCCTGAAAGTTATTAGTAAGCAAGAGTGGGCTCATGATGTAGCTGTTTTGAAACATCTGGCGTTATCTCTTGTACGTTCCAGAATCATCTATGGCCAGGATGCATTTTTCAGTGCTCCAAAGTCTTTATTACAGACAATGACAAGACTAGACTGCAAGCCTTTCGATTAGCTCTGGGGTACCTTTTCATGCATCATCCATGGGTACTTATAAAGGGATAGATATTTTGCCATCAGACAATTATCGACGACTGGCCGTGGCTAAATATCTCTTACATTGTTCAAAACAAGAAACCAATGTAGACACCAAAATTTAGTGTAAGATCTGATGTCAACTTTCCTAAAAGAGGCACATACTATTCGTTCAGTCACCACAGCTAGAACCTATACTTCTCATCTATTTGATAAGGCAGAAATATGTCCTACAAAAATAACTAAATCAAAGAATTAAATTTTCGCCTTGTCCGCCATGGGAGCTTCAGAGAGCTAATTTTGACATAAATTATATTTCTTTATCCAAAAAAGGTAATGAAAATATTCTTAGCGCGTCAGTAAAAGAATATATACAAACCACATATCCAGAACATCTAAAAATCTACACTGACGGTTCACTTTTGAGCGATAATGAGGCGGGTGCAGCGTTTGTCATCCCATCATTGAAAGTAGAGAGATCATTTCATGTTGGGAAAAATCGATCTATATTTACAGCTGAATTATCTGCCATTTTGATGGCTTTATATCATGTTGTAGATTTTCCTAAAGATATATTTCAGACGCTTTTCTGTGTTGATTCCTAGTCGGTTCTACTTGCTCTAAAAAAAAATCCAGTTCAAAAGTGAGACAAGATCTCGTAACTGAGATTGGACATCTGCTTCATTTTCTGATGTCACGAGGCATTGGTGTTACTTTTTCCAGAATTCCTTCGCATTGTGCTATCTACTTTAATGAAAAAGTTGACAAAATAGAAAAATGTGGTGCTAAGCATAGTATTGGGTCCTGCAGCATAAATGTCCCCTTATCCATTCATGAGGGCTATAGTATGTTACAAAATGCACGGTGGAAACATTTTTTTAAAAAGAAACTACAAGATGTCGGTTCTCCTTGGAATGATGATGTAGCCCATGTATTATCTTTTGATAAGATCAAATGCCGTAACACAATGAATATAAGAAATGTTGTATCGCTTATCTACAGGTTCAAACTCAATGCTTTAAGAACTAAATTTTTTTAAAAAGCAACATGTAATCTGTGGAAAAAATATTACCATTGCTCAACATTCTTTTAGAATGCAGAGATTGAAATTGTTAAAAAACCTGTTTTCACAGTCTGTTGCTTAGAGCAAATTCTAAAAGACATTCCATTAATGAAAGAAATTGTATTGTCATTAAGTCATAGTCCTGTTACATTTTTTGTTATAGTTTAACGATGTTTATAGTTGTATGCATTACAAAGTTAGTTTTGAAGCTGTTAATTTCCCCCCCCCCCCCCCCCCCCCCTTCACCTTTGTTTTTTATTTTGGGTTTTAAAATGCGTTTTTTTAGTTGTTTATTGCCGAAATTAGCTATGTGGGACCACCCAAACCCCCCCCACCTCCCCCCCCCACACGCACGCACGCACGCACGCACACACAACAACACACACACCCCCACACACACACAACACACACACACACACACAAACAAAACACACACACCACACACACACAACACACACACACACTTTTCCGTCTGATATCACTAAAATTTGTGAAGGGCGTTAAACTGAAGAATTAACTCACACACACACACACACACCCCACCCCACAAAAACACACACAAACCCCAACCACCCACGCACCACCACACACACACACACACACACACAAAACACACACAACACACACACACACACACACACACACACACACATACTTGTGTAATGATGTAGTTAGATAATATTGATCAAGTTGTTTTTGTTCCTAGATAGATGGTTTGATGAAAAAAAAGCAAATGCATTGCTTATTCAATGTACCATCTGGAAATAAAAATTTGACTTGACTTGACTTGATTTGACAGAGAGAGAGAGAGAGAGAGAGAGAGAGAGAGAGAGAGAGAGGAGGAGAGAGAGAGAGGGGAGGAGAGGAGAGAGAGAGAAGGGGGGTGGGTATTTATTTATTATTTCTTTTATTTCGAGGATAGTGGAACAAGCACTCATGTGCTTTTTTACATCAGTCCCGTGTGTGGACGTGGCTAAGGAACGGCCGTTAGAAAGCGAAAAGTCCGGTCAAAGTGGCGGTGGTTCAAATCCGTTTGGACCCGACATTTTTCCCACCAAGACTTGAGTTGGGCCTGGCTTCTTTCGGTAGACGAAAACCGAGTTCCCGGTGTTACACAAAATTTAAATTAGCGAAACGTAAAGAACCACGGCAACAGAGAGTTGACCCTGGCAAAATTCTGTAGAAAAAGCCATTTGAAGGGGAAAACAAATGCATTGTAGCGACAAAATGGGCGGCACTGCTCTGGCGACCGGCTCTCCACGGGAAGGCACCCGAATTTCACGAGAAAATCTGACGTGACTAAAGTGTTTAAATATTAAAAAAATAAAAAAAAAAAAGTAGCAGTTTGAAATTTGTCATTGTTCCACACAACAATGGCCTACTCTTCCGAAAAGAGGAACAGTTTAAGGGGCAAGAGGAGAGGAGGGAAAGGGAGGAGCGGAGGGGAGAGGAGAGAGAGAAGCAAGCTTTGTGCGTTTTAACAATCGACATTTTCCACATTTATTTGCCTTGTGCAGCAGAAAACTGACTGCAAGACTAACCTCCAACAGTGCCAAGGTAACAGGTACAGATTTCAAACATGGTAAAAAGACGTCATAATTTACTGCCTAAAGGTCTTATACGTTATAATTTAATTAAAATGACGGACCCAAAACCAAACTCGGGGTGTTGTGTGTGGGTGTGTGTGTGTGGTGTGTGTTGTGTGCGTGCGTGTGCGGGGCCGCGCGTTGGTGTTGGTGTGTGGAGAGAGAGCTAAGGAGAGAGAGAAGAGAAGAGGGGGGGGGAACAAGCTTGTGCGTTTTAAACAATCGAAATTTTCCCACAATTTATTGCAGATAGAGGAAAATACCCCCCCAACCCCTTCCATACACATACATGCACTGCCCCATATACACAATTTAACACACAATAGGCAAACCTACCCACATCTACATACACATATTATACACGCGCGCATGCGCATCACATACACAAAAAACGCACGCAACATGGAACGCACACGCATTCAACAAAAACACACACACACACACACACACAACTTGAGCCCCAAATAAATAACAACAATGTGATGCCATGAAACTACGTCATTTCAAAAAAAAAAAATCTTTGATTTCAATTGTTGATCAAGGTACTTAGCCCTGTACACTTTCGATTGCGTAAATAGATCTACCTAACTGTATAGAATAAACCATGCAAGAGAGGGGAAATATGAAAGTTGTAGGTTAACACACACACACACACAAAACACACAACACAAACACAGTCTCGTACAATTATATTATTTCAAAGAAAAGTCTGTCCCGTTAATCTTTGAACACATGTTATCATTAATATATCTAATTTTGTTTTTTCGGATACATGGATAGGTTTGTAAAGTTCTTTAAATTAAAGTTAAAATATGAATACACTCTTAAGGAAAAAAATTGATCCTTGATTATGTAATTTTAAATGAAAAATTTGTTTGCGTTGTTGTTTTTTCCATCGTAGACATTTAAACAATGATAAGAATGGAAAGCATTTTATAGTTAGAGATATAACGGAAAAGAAAAACACAACAAATCATTAAAAATGATATGCACATGGTATGTTTACCACATTGAAAAGTTCTGGTGTTCACAATGATATTTAACAAATGAGTAAAACATGAAGAATATTATGTGGATATTAGAAGTATCATGGAAAAGGGGAGGGAATTTAATGAAACAAACTAAAGGGACGTACCCATAAAAACATGTGATATTATACGATGTAATAATTTTACAGAAACAATTTAGATAAAAAATCTGTAGAAGATGGTAACTCTACCAGGATATATGTCAGTGCACTACTCAGACCAAAAAGAAATAGATCTGTCAGTGCTTCAGGAGGTTATTTCAGTTTTCTTTTAAGGAAGATTATGAAAAAGTATAAAATTTTTACCACAAAAAAGATTAAGCAAAATTGTGTGGATGCAATGATACAGGAAAACTCATTAAAAAACAAACAAACAAAGAATATTTTTAAATAGGATGTGCATATAATCACCGAAATTTCTCTTTTGGAAAATTATCCCAAAAGAAAATATGGGAAAATTTAAAAAGAAGGAATTTTGTTAAAGGGGTCAATAATAACTGTCCGAATCTAAATGCCGATCATAAGTGATGACAAGAAATAGATCCAGAACCAAGTTACACAATTTATGAAGAAATGATTAACCAATTTTAATCAATGTAAAGGATAGAATTTACAAAAAATTGAGACTTTTAAAAAAATTATTGTACAGACAATCAATTTATATATATTAAATCCGAAATAATAGAAAAAGGGGGTAATTACATAGCTTTCAAATCAAGGTTGTAGGTTTGATATTATTTTCAAAATATTTTATAAAGATTAACAACAATAAAGTTAAATTTAGGGTTTACTTAATGACTAATTTAGATATAGATAATACCAGAATACAAAACACTTGCATCATCAAATAAAGAAACAAGAATATTAAAATAAAGATAAAAAAAACAACGTTTGTATTTACCAATTCAAAAGAAAATTTTGAAAGCATTTCACAGAATCAACCAACTCCAAAAAAAACTGAAAAAATAAAAAAAAAAATAAAAAAAAAAAAACTAATAAAATAATAAAAAATAAAAACTGTCGAAATTTTTAAGGCAAATAATGAAACCAGAAAGTCAAAACGGTAAGAAGAATTAACAAAAATAAAAAAGGTTTGATTCGGAATGTATACAGACAAGAAAAGAATAAAGTCTCTACTAAATGAAAATAAATAAACCCGTATAAACTGAACTTCGGAAAAATACTTTATGAAAAGAAAAAAAAATTAAACTTTAATAAAAAAAAAAGAAAAAGAAAATCTTCAAAAATTCACTGGCATCACAGCTACATGATGCCATTGACGAAGATCCGAGTATATTGTGGAAAACTTAAAAAAAATTAAAAAAAAAGTGAAGATGATGGATTAAAACATCATAATCATATTAGTAGCAGTAAATGGGCTGAACACTTAAAACACTTATTGGTAAAGAACCGCAAATAGATCCAGGACCACAAAAAGCAAGTACAAATCAGGTTTAATGAATTAAAAGTACTAATAACCCACTGCTAGATAAGCAAATTTCAACAAGGAAATTCAAAAACAATCAAAAAGCTGAAAAATAAAAAAATCCCTGGAAAAGATGGAATCACAAACGAAATGATCAAATCAGTTTCATCTAATGTTATAGAGATAATGCGGAATATTTTCAATTTAGTATTAGAAACGGGTATATATCCCTGTGACTGGAAAGTAGGAGTGAATGCCCCAATCTATAAAAACGGATGCATATACAACCCAGAAAACTACAGAGGAATAACGTTGACAAACACTATTGGAAAACTTTTATGTCAAATACTGAACCATAGAATTTCTGAATATTTAGAAAATAACAATAGTATTGTCAGAGAACAAGCTGGTTTCAGAAAAGCATGCAGAACAACGGACCCATCTTACTACTTAAAAATTTAATAGATAGTGTACTGAAAGTAAAAACTAAAAGACTTTATTGCTGCTTTGTAGATTTTCAGAAAGCGTTTGATAATGTGTGGCACGAGGGTCTTCTTATAAAGTTAAACGAAATAGGAATAACAGGCAAAACTTTTAATGTCATTAAAAAAATGTATTCCAATGCAACAATATTTACAAAAATACGAGGCAAACACACAGATGAAATCATAGTCAGAAAAGGGGTACATCAGGGAAATACATTAAGTTCTACATTATTTAATGTATATGTCAATGATATAGTTCAATATACTGATGAGAAAGATTCGCCATATATAACCGCAAAAGACAGAAAATTTCCTTGTTTACTCTTATGCTGATGACCTGGCATTGCTATCAACTACCAAAATAGGTCTTCAAAAATAAACGAATAAACTGCAAGAATACTGTTCTAATTGGGGTTTAAGATAAACAAAAACAAAAACAAAGGTAATAGTCTTTACGAGATCACCTCCTAAAATTCCAATTCATTTTAAATGTGGGGGAGCATGTAATTGAAACAGTAGAAACTTATAAATAAACTAGGTGTCGTTTTTCATCAGAAAAGGGAAAATTTCAAGCAACACAAGAACATTTAGTAAAACAAAGCAACAAAGCAATATACGCCTTTAAAAGGGCAATTCATGGACAAAATTTAAAGGACTACTATAATAAGCGTTTATTCGACTCACTGATAACCCCTGTTTAACCTATGGGAGCAGAAGTTTTGGTTTCCTTTTTGTTTTAATGGGGAGACAGAATTTCATATTTATAAACTGTTCAAGGCATGCTTATCCAATCATTTTGTATGAGAATTTTCATGTAAAATTTTGTAAACAAAAAGATAGGAGTTCATAAAAAAGCATTAGTACTACCCACTTTGGGTGAATTAGGGAGATTTCCACTGACCCTTAAAATCATATGCCAGATAATATCCTTTTGGATTCATTTGGGCAGAATCAAAACCAGACTCTTATATTAGAATAGTATACGATTTTTGTTTTCAGAAAATAAAATACGATAAATGGATAAACACAGTGAAAAATATTCTGTACACAATTGGATTCAAACATGTCTGGAAGAACCAAAGCACTCTTAATGTTCATCGGTTGAGTTATGCTGTTAGAGGAAAACTTGAGGACATGTAAAAACATTTTGGATCTACCAAAAGAAAGAATTTGCAAAACTAAAATGTTATGAATTTTGCTACCAAAGATACAGATTGGAACCATACTTTGTAAACTATGAAAACCCAAAAATCATAAAACATATTGTAAATTTTGCACAAGCTGTCACAATTTAATGATAGAGAAAGGGAGACCCAAAAAATATCCAGAGAGGACAGAAATGGGAGACACTGTAACCAAAATTGAAAATGATTTCATTTTCTGATAATGCATTTTATATGATGAACTCAGAAATAATTTGTTATTAAAATCAAAACGAAAGACAAAGAACGCAAAAACTGTGTACATAAATTAAGTGACATAATCACAGTTGATATATATCAAGCAGATATCATCAGATATGTGTATGAGTGTTTTGAAAAAAGAGAAAAAGAGAAATAGAATACAACATGTTTTTAGTGTACATCACTTTTAGCCAAAATAGATAATAATTATAGTTGATGTTTTTGTTGTGTCAAATAAGTCTACATGACTTAAATGGCAATAAAATTCTGAATCTGAATCTGAATCTTTGCCTTGTGCAGCAGAAAACTGACTTCAGACTAACCTCCAACAGTGCCAAGGTAACAGGTACAGATTTCAAACATGGTAAAAAGACGTCATAATTTACTGCGTAAAGGTCTTATACGTCATAATTAATTAAAATGACGACCAAAAACCAAACTCGGGGTGATATGTGGTGTGTGTGTGTGTGTTGTGATCTTCAGTTTAACGTCTATTCACATTTAGTGATTTTAGACGGAAAAAAGTAATATAAACAAGAGAATGCAAACAATAACAAAAAGTGTCAAATAACAGTACTTAAAAACTAACTTTAACATACTACAAAAACTGAATTATCGGACTTCTTATCAATCCTAACACAATGTCCAACAGTAACGATGGTTCAGACAAAATCTGATCCAGTGACAAACTTGGTATAGCAGGTAAAAATGCTTTTAAATGTCCACAATCAAAAATAACATGACTATTGGTAATCTTCTCTCCACAAATACAGTTTTAGTTTAAATCTGTACATAAGGGATAACATATTTCTACGATTATACCAACCACAGACTTTGTTAGAAATGAGAGCATTTCGAAAATCCATTACATTGCTTGTACAGCCATTATAAAGACAATAGCCAGAATCATATATTTTCTTTCTGAAGTGCTTCCAGCAAGCGTTTTGTAGCAAGCTGTATCCCTCATGCAGAGATAAGGCAACGTTTATTTCACAAGAACTATTTTTATTTCTCGCTCCATATTTTGCAAGACTATCAACTTTTCATTAAAAAAGATTTCCAGTGTGTGAGGGAACCCAACAAAATAACAGTACTACCTCTTAAAAATCAAAAGTGTAACCAAATGCCTGATTTCAATGTTTAAAGGTTTTTTTCTTACTTTAAAAAGTAGAATTTTTTAAAGCATGTAAAACCGATTTAGAATCAACACACAAAAGTATGTTGAATATGTCTTTAGGGAAGTCAAGTACATAATACAGTGCCAACACTATAGCAGTTAGCTCAGCCGTAAATATAGATTTATTTTTTCCCAGGTTGACAGCTCTATCTACTTTTAATGATGGAATAATTAAAGCCGCACCAGCCTCATTGGTATTTAAAACGGACCCATCAGTATAGATTTTGAGATGATCAGGATAAGTAGTTTGAATATGTTCTTTTACTAGCGATGTAAGAATGTTAACATTTTCAGCTTTTCTTACAGAAGAATGATTAATGTCAAAATGAGCTTTAAAAAGTTCCCAAGGTGGGTAGGGAGCTGACTGTACTGATTTTGCTAATTCATTTGGATTAAGTTTTGAATGTTTAAAAAGGGGAGAAGTGTAAGTATTAATTGTAGTAAGCGAGCTGATAGTTCTTGCTCTTTTCGGGAAAATGAATGTCAGACTTTATCAGGACTTTTATTTTCAACGTTTGCTGTCATTTGTTGTACTTCTTAAAACATATTTTGCCACAGCAAGCTGTCGATATTTATTTAAAGGAAGAACTCCTACTTCCTTTTATGTACCTAAGAATGAGGCGTGAGCTGGTACACCTAAAGCAAGTCGAAAAGCTTTACAATCAAGACTCTGGAAATTTTCTGAAGCAAAATAATTTGGAGCACTGAAAAATACTTCTTGTCCATAAGACAGTCTTGATCGCACAAGGGACAAGGACAGATGCTTTAATACAGTAAAATCTTGTCCCCATGGCTGTTTACTAGTAACTTTTAAGAAGTTAAGAACTTTCTTAGCTTTAGTTGCCATATATTCAATATGTTGATTCCCCGTTAACTTAGAATGAGGAATACCTAAGAATTTCACTGCTTGTTTGTATTTAGAGCTTCTCCATTTATTCGAAAATTAGGTTGAACTTGGGGGTCAACACAGTTATTAAAAGGACAAGGTTTTTTTTCAGGGAAAGTGAAAGGGCCATTCTCAAAAGATAACCCAAAAAATAAGTTTTCAATTTTTTTTGAACTTTTTGGGGAATAAAAATTTTTTTTGCCTTTTGGTCTTTTTACGGGAAAACAATTTTAATACATAATCGCCCCCCATTTTTTACATAAAAAATTGCTTTTAGTTTTAGGAATTCATATTTTAAAATTGGTGGGTTCTTTTCCCTTTTTGTTTTTGGTTCCCTTTTTCGTTTTGGTTGTTGGGGTCAACACAGAAAAAGGGAAAAGGGTTTGTTTTTGGGAAAGTGAAAGAAATTTAAAAGAAAAAGGAAGAAAGAAAAAAAGGGGGTTTTTTTTCACACCCCATTCCACAACATACTCGAAATTTTTACAAAAAAACATTTTTAAAAATCAAAATTTTTAAAAATGTGGTTTTTTTTTTTTCCCCGCCTTCTTCGTCTCCTTTTTTTTTAACCAAAAAAAAAAGGGGAAAAAAAGGAGAGAAAAAAAAAAAAAAAAAAAAAAAAAAAAAAAAAAAAAAAAAAAAAAATTTAAAAAAAAATAACCACACTCTCACAACACACCCTACACCACCCTAAAAACTCAACAATTCCCTTCCCCCCCTCCTCCCCCACACCCAAAAACCCCCCCCCACCCCCCCCCCCCCAAAAAACACCCCCAAAACCCCCCCCACCCCACCCACCCCCCCACACCCCCCCCCCAAAACCCACCCCCACCCACACCCCCCCACCCACACCCCACACAAAACCCCCCCCCCCCCCACAACCCTCCCCCACCCCCCCCCCACCACCCCCCCCAACCCACCCCCTCCCCCCCACCCCCAAAAACCCCCCCCACACCCCCCCCCCAACCCACCCCCCCCCACCCCCCCCCCCCACCCACCCCCCCCCCCCCCCCCCAACACCCCCACCACCCCCACCCCCCCCCCACCCCCAACTCCCTCCCCAACCCCCCAAAACCCCCCCCCCACCACCCCCAACCCCCACCCCCCCCCCCTACAACATCCCCCCACCACACCCCCCTCCACACCCCCCCCCCTCCCCCACCCAACTCCCCCTACCACCCTCCCAAAATCCACCCCCCCCTCCCCCCCCCAACCCCCCCTACACCCCTCCCACACCCACCCCCCCCCCTCCCCCCACACCACCCCCCCAAAAAAACCCCCCCCTAAACCCCGCACCCCCCCCAACCCCCCCCCCCCAAAACCCCCCAACACCACCCCCTCCAAAAACCCTCCCCTCACACACTCCCCTCACCACACCCCCCCTTACACCAACTCCCCTCACCCCAACCCCCTACCCACACTCCCCACCACACTCCCCCTACACACCCCTCCCCCAAACCCCCAACCCCACTCCCCTAACACACCTCACTCCCCTTACACACCATCCCCCCTAAAACCCCCCCTAACACCCCTCCCCCAAAACCCCCACACCACCCCCTACACACACACACTCCCCTACACCACATCCCCCTACAAACACTCCCCCACACAACCACCCCCCCCCTACACCCACTCCCCCTACCCACACCCCCCCACACACACCACTCCCCCTACCACACACACACCCCCCCTACACAACACCCCCCTACACACCACCCCCCTACACACCCCCCACCACACTCCCCCTACACACACTCCCCCTACACCCCACCCCCCCACACACACTCCCCTAACACCCCCCCCCACACACACCCCCCCCTACCACACACCCCCTAACACACACACCCCCCTACACACACACCCCCCCTACACCACAACTCCCCCTACCACACCCCCCTCTACAACACCCCCCCCCCTACACACACCTTTCCCCCCTACACACACACCCCCCCCTACACACCCCCCTTCCCCCAAACCCCCCCAACCACACTCCCCCTACCAACACACCCCCCTACACACACCCCCCCCTACACACAGATCCCCCTCACACATACACACACCCCCTACACATACTCCCCCCTACCCACCCCCCATACACACACACAATCCCATACACACACACACTCCCCCCCAAAACACACACACACACAACACACACACACCCCAACCCACACACACACCAAACACACACACACACAAAACACACAAATTTTCACGCGACCGGCTTTTGTTTGTTTTTTGTTTCGACCCCCTTTCTCTTTTTAGTCTCCTCCCCCTTGTAATTTTCAGCTCGTCTCTGGCGAAGATCTTCGTTTTAGCATCCCCCCCCCCCCCCCTTCCCCCCCTCTCTCTTCCTCCTCTCCCCCCCTCCTTTCCTGCCCTCGCACCCCCCTTTGCGGGGACCATTCTTATCCCTTCCTCTTAACGGAACAATAAAGCCAATTTGCAATTCTTAAAAAAAAAGACAGAAAGAAAGAAAGAAAGAAAGAAGAAAAAAAATTCGGGGAAAAAAAGAAAAAACGGAAATACGGCGCGCGCGCGCGCTTTCGGCGTGTGTGTGTGGGATTTATTAATTACCTTATTTATTTATTTTTTATTTTTTATATCGGGATAAGTTTGTGTGTGTGTGTGTGGTGTGTGTTTTGGTTGTTGTGTTATGTGTGTGTGTGTGGTGTGTTGTGTTGTGTTGTGTGGTGTTTTGTGTAGTTTTTTTGTGTGTGGGGGTGTGGTGGGTTTTGGGGGGTTGTTTGTTGGTGTTTGTGTGGGGGGGTGTGGGGGGGGGTGTGTGTGTGTGGCGGCGGCGTGTGTGTGTGTGCGTGCGTGCGTGGGCGCGTGTGTGTGTGTTGGGCGTGCGTCGCGCGTGTGTGTGTGCTCGTGTGTGTGTGTGTGCTCGTGTGTGTGTGTGTGTGCAGTGTCGACACTTTTTTTCCTTGATATTGTAAGCCATCCTTTAAAGACAGAGTGGGAAATTAACAATATCGATAACAACAACAACAACTGGATCAGCAGCAACAACAACAACAACATTAGCAACATGAGCATAACACTAATAACAAAGTCTCTCTCTCTTCTCCCCCCCCTCCCACCCCTTTCCTCCAACCACACACACACACCAACACACCCCCAAAAACCCAAAACCCCCACACCACACACAACAACACACCCGACACAACACCACACACAACGCCCACCCCCACGCACGCCACGCCCCACCAAAAACCCCACAACACAGACACACACAACCCCCCCTCTCTCTCTCTCTCTCCTTACCCTCTCTCTCTCCACGCTCTGGCTCTCTCCCCTCATTCATCACAAATGCACCTCCCAACAACACCACACGCAAGCGCGCCGCACTACACCCACACACCACACACACACAACACAAACATTGGGCCGATGTTACCCCTTTCCTTTATGGTGTATGCATTGACATTTGTAAATACTCCCGATGAAAACACAGGGGAAAAAAGCAGAGAGAGAGAGAGAGAGAGAGAGTAGAGAGAGAGGAGAGAGAAGAAGAAGAAGAAGACATACAGAGAGACAGACAGACAGAGGAAGTCAGACAGGAGACTGACAGCAACAGAGAGCCAAAGACATGCGAGGGAGACATATAACAGCAACAGAAAGCAGGAGACTAAGAGAGAAGCATACAGAGACAGCATACGAGGCAGACGACGCAAGAGGCGACAGAAGACAGAAAACGACAAGAGAAAGACAACATACAGAGAAAAAGAGGAGAGAGAAGAGAGAGAGAGAGAGAGAGAGAAGAGAGGGGAGAGAAAGAAGAAGAAAGAAGAATGAGAGAGAAGAGAGAGAGAGGAGGGGGGGGGGGGAGAGAGAGAGAGAGAGAGGAGAGAAGAGAGAGAGAGAGAATCGGATCCTCATGGAACGCTTTTAAATACACCCCCCATCATCACCCCCACCACCCCACCCAAAAGTCATCATGTATCATTTCCTCACACATTGGTCGTCTCGTCTCTTTTCATCTCAATATCATCATCTTTATCTTTTCGTCTCGCGTCTCGCCCCCTCTTCTTTTTCTTCGCCGCCCCCGCCGCGCCGTCTTCGTCGTGTTCCGGGCATTCATATCATTCATCATCATATCATCACCCTCATTCGTATCTTTGTTGTCATTAAAATTTACACTTTCCGTGCACACGGCATCAGTGCAAAAACGTATTTTTACCCCGTGAGCTGACCTGTCGCATATCCATTTTGCATCGTCGCTGTCTGTTTTTTTAAAACCCCTCCGTCTGGTCCTGTTTGTCCCCGAGTATGGAATATGTCAGGGGTGAAGTATACACTGTAGTTGGGACATCAGAACACAAGACAGCAAGTATCGATTCCACCTGTTGTGCGTCACGACCATGACTCTGGTGTTGTGTGTGTGTGTGGGTGTGTGGTGTTTGTGTGTGTATTTTTGGGTGTTTTGTGTTGTGTGTTTTAGGGGGGTGTGTGTTTTGGAGAGAGAGGGGGAGAGAGAGGAGAGAGAGAAGGAGGAGAGAGAAGAGAGAGAGAGAGAGGAAAAGAGAGAGAGAAAGGTTGTATGGTGTGCGTGTGAGGGAGTGTGAGAGAGTGATGTGTGTGTTTTGAGTTTTTTTTGGTGTGTTTTTTGGGTGTGGGAGAAGGGAGGGAGAAGAGAGAGAGGAGAGAGAAGAGAGAGAGAGAGAAGGGGAGAAGAGAGGGAAGTTGTGTGGTTTTGTTTTTGTGTGTGTGAGTGGTTTTTGGGGTTTTGGTTGTGTGTGGTTGTGTTGTGGTTTTTGGCTGTGTGTATGTATGTGTAAATGTTTGGGCGGGGCGTGTGTGCGTGTGTGGCGTTTGTGGTTGTTTTGTTGTTTTTTGTTTTGAGAGAGAGAAGAGAAGAGAGAGGGAAAGGGGGAGAGAGATGGAGAGAGAGAGGAAGAAGAGAGAGAGAAGAGAGAGAGAGAGAGAGGAGAAGAGAGAGAGAGAGAGAAGGGGAGAGGGGTGTGTGTGTGTTTTATTTTTTCCCCTTTTTTACGAGGATAATGGAATAAGACTTACGTGCTTTTTTTTACCAGTCCCCATATGTTGCGGTTTTGTAAATTCTTTTGTTTTGTGTTGTGGTTTTTTTGTGTGTGTGGTTTTGGGGTGTTTGTGTGGTTTTGGGTGTGTGTGTGTGGGGGGATGGGGTGTGGTTTTGTGTGGTGTGTGTGGTGTTGTGGTGTGTGGCGGTGGGTGGGTTGGGGGGTGTGTGTGTGTGTGTGGTTTTTTGTGTTTAGTGTGTGTTGTTTGGGGTGGGGTTTTTGTGTGTGTTATTTTGGTTTTGATGTTTTGTGTTGTTGGTGTTGTATGTGTGTGTGTTGTGTTGTGTGTGGGTTTTTGGTTTTGTGTGGTGGTGTTGTGGGGGGGTGTGGGTGTTGTGTTGTTTGGGGAATTTTGTGGGGGGGTTGTTTTTGTGGTGTTTTGTGTGTGT
>CM054154.1:27706868-27726129 GCA_028751875.1 Rapana venosa | reverse complement strand
TTTCCCGTCTGTTTTTTAAATTTGTCTTTTCGGTCTGTTTGTGTTTTGGGGTTTGTTTCTTTTTTGTTTTTTCTTCTTCTCTCTCTCTTTTTTTTTTTTTTCATCTTCTTTTCTTTCTTTTCTCTCTTCTCTCTCTCTCTCTCTTCCCCTCTCTCTCTTCTCTCTCTTTTCTCGATAGTTTCTTTTGATTGTTGTAGTCCCTGATCTTCTTCTTGTCCTTCTTCGCATTCTTCTTGTTTGCATTCTTCTTCTTTGCACTCTTCTTTTTCTTTGCATTCTCCTTTGTAATTCTTTTTTCTTCTTTGCATTCTCATTCTTTGCAAGTCTTCTTCTTTCTTCTTCTTCTTCTTCTTCTTTACATCTTCTTCTTCTTCTTCTTTCTTCTTCTTCTTCTTCTTCTTCTTCTTCTCTTCTTCTTCTTTCTTCTTCTTCTTCTTCATTCTTCTTCATCTTTGCATTCTTCTTCTTTGCATTCTTCTTTGCATTCCTTCTTCTTTGCATTCTTCTTTGCATTCTTCTTTCCCATCTTCTTATTTGCATTCTTCTTTGCAATTTCTTCTTTGCAATCTTCTTCTTTGCATTCTTCTTTGCAACTTTCTTCTTCTTTGCATTCTTCTTTGCATTCATCTTCATCTTCCGTGCAGTCTTCTTCAATCTTCTTATTCTTCTTGGCATTCCTCTACTGTTTCTTTGCATTATTTTTCGTTGCATTCTTCTTCTTTGCATTTTTTTTTCATTCTTTTCTTTTCGGTTTAAAGAAATGTTTATTCAGGGAAACAAGCAGGGTATTATACACGTAAGCATTGTAAAGCACAACAGGCTACAGCTAATTGCATGTCCACAGCGGAGCATTACACATTTGCTTAGCAGTGATGCACATCAATTCTTCGACATAACAACTTTCTGTGCAATTCCATATAAACACATAACACTTAAACTGTACATGTCATGAGAAAAACGACGACAACTTAACTGTCAGAAGATTGAACAACATCTAACGCACAGATAAGAACAGAACAACAAGCAGCCAACCAAACAAACAACAAACAGACAAACAAGCGGACAGAGAAAAGAAGAACTGAGACACGGACAGGACAGACAAATTTTGTCCTAAGATTTCTTAAACCAAGAAACTGTGTTAGGTATTTACGAGGCTTACTTGTTCTTTAAAACTAGCATAAAGTATATTGTATAGTAGTCTTAAGAGATATACGGGTTAGACCTGTAATGAAAGAGGTTTCTTTTTTTTTCTTCTTCTTTCTTGTTTTTTTCTTCTTTGCATTCCTCTTCTTACATTCTTTTTCATTCTTCTTCTTTGCATTCTTTCTTCTTTCATTCTTCTTCTTTGTATTCTCTTCTCCTTCTTCTTCTTTGCATTTTTCTTGTTCTCTTTTACATTCTTCTTCTTCTTCCTTGCATTCTTCTTCTTTGCATTCTTTTCTTCCTCTTCTTTGCATTCTTCTTCTTTGCATTCTTCTTCTTTGCTTTTCTTCTTCTTTGAATTCTTCTTTGCCTTCTTTTTTTGCATTCTTTTTCTTTGCATTCTTCATCTTCTTCTTTGCATTCTTCTTTCTTCTTTGAATTCTTCTTCTTACCCTCATCGTCATCTTTCATCATTTCTCATCATATCATCTCGTCGTCGTCGTCGTCGTCATCACTTCATTATTTTTCATTACCTTCCTCATCATCACTATAATTTTTCCTTTACCGTCATCTTCATTATTATCCTTCTTGTTGTTGTTGTTCTTCTTCTTCTTCTTCTTCTTCTTCTTTTTTTCTTCTTCACCATCATCGTCCTCTTCTTTGTTCTTTCTTTCTTTCATTCATTCATTCTTTCTTCTTTCTCTTCTCCTCCCACCCTCTGTCTGCCTACACCCCACCCCTCCCCATCGCTCTGACGTCACTGTTCCACGTAATGACCTCAGCACTCTTCCACACACAACACGATCCCCCGAGTCAAAAGGTAAGACACTGCCATAGCAAAGAGTGATGACAAAACCCCAACACACACACACACACACACACACACACACACACACACACACTACACACACACAAACACACACAAACAAAAACACACACAAACACATCACACACACACACAACACACACACACACACACACACACTACTACGACACACACACAGCACACATACACAAACACAACACCAGCACACAAACACACAAACACAATCACACAAAAACACACACACACACACACAAACAAACCAAAAAACAAACACACACACACACACACCAACACACGCACACAAACATAACACACACCACACTCACACACACGACAACAAACACACAAAACACACGCTCACCACACAAACACTCACCCCAAACCACATCACACACACACACACACCGATCACAAACACACAAAAAACCCCGCTCACGCACACAATCACTACACACAAAACACACGTCACACACACACACACACATACAAAACACACACAAACACAAACACGCACGCACACACAAACATAACACACACAACGCACGCACACACACACATACATACCCACACACTACACACACACACACACACACACACACACACACACACACCCCACACACAGAGAAAAGAGAGAGAGAGGCAGAGACAGACAGACTGACACAGAGACACACAGACAGACAGATCCAGAAACACACAGACAGAGACACAGACACACAGAAACAGAGAACAATCAGCAGTAACTAGAAAAAAGTACGCAACAAAAACTAACCCAAACCACACAACACAACAACAGCAACAAAAAGAAAAAAAAAGAAAATAAACAGTCGGGAGTTTGTCAGTTGCACATCTGTCACCCCTCTCGTCCCTCGCACGTGCACGCCACGTGAAATCGACATGTGTCAGTTACACAGTCTGCCTACCGCCTGTGTCAGTTTCTCAGCGTGGCAGTAGGTCTAGCCCATGATAGCAAGATACCCCCCACCTCCCCTGTTTTTCTGTCAGTTGTGCCACCAAGGCTTGCAGGATTTGCTCTGTGTGTGTGTGTGTGTGTGTGTGTGTGGAAGGAGGGAGGGAGGGGGCGCGAAGGGGAAGTGCGTGTGTGATTCAGATTCAGATTCAGAATATTTTATTGCCATTCAAGTCATGTAGACTTAGTTGACACAACAACAAAACAAACGTCAGTCATAATTATCTGTTTGGCTCAAGATGATGTACACTGAAAGTGTACATCATCTAAACTTCTCTTCATCCCTTTTCTCAAAACATTCATGAATACACATATTTGATGATATCTACTTGATAGATATCAACTGTGATTATGTCGCTTAATTAATAAGTATACATTTGTGTTTGTTGTCTTTGGTTTTCATTTTTATCAAGAAATTGTTCCTGAGTTATTCATATAATACACATTCACCGAGTAAATGAAATTCATCTTCTATTTTGTTACAGTGTCTACATTTTCTGTCCTCTCTGAATATATTTTGGTGCCTCCCTTTCTCTATCATGAAATTGTGACAGCTTGTGCGAAATTTACAATGTCTTCACATGGGTTTTGTTTTCATAGTTTACTAAGTATGGTTCCAGTCTGTATTCTTTGGTAGCAAAATCATAAAATTTTAGTTTTGCAAACTCTTTCTTCTGGTTGATCCAAACTGTTTTATACATGTCCTCAAGCTTTCTTATCAAGAGTACTTTGGTTCGTCCAGACATGTTTGAATCCAATTGTGTACAGAATATTGTTCACTGTGTTGATCCATTTATTGTATGTATTCGTTTGGTACAAAAAATCGCATACTATTGTAATACATGAGTTTGGTTTTGATTCTATCAAATGAACCAAAAACGATTTTATCTGGCATCTGATTTTAAGGGTCAGGGGAAATCTTCCTGATTCACCCAAACTCCTAGTATTTGTTTACAAAATTTCATATGAACATTTTCGTATAAAAACTGATTTGATAAGCTTGTCTTGAACAGTTTATCAATATGAAAATCTATCTCCCCATTAAAACAAAATGGAAACCAAACCTCTGCTCCATATGTTAAAATAGGGATTATTAATGAGTCAAATCAAGGCATTGTTATAGTGGTCTTTACATTTTGTCCATGAATTGCTCTTTTAAAGGCGTATATTGCTTTGTTGCTTTGTTTTACTAAATGGTCTTGTGTTGGTTGAAATTTCCCGTTCTGATGAAAAACGACACCTAGATATTTATAAGTTTCTACTGTTTTGAATTACATGCTCTCCACATTTAAAATGAATTGGAATTTTAGGGGGTGATCTCGTAAAGACTATTACCTTTGTTTTTGTTTTGTTTATCTTGAAACCCCTATTAGAACAGTATTCTTGCAGTTTATTCAGTTTAGTTTGAAGACCTATTTTGGTTGTTGATAGCAATGCCAGGTCATCAGCATAGAGTAAACAAGGAATTCTGTCTTTTGCAGTTAAATATGGCGAATCTTTTTCATCAGTGTATTGAACTATATCATTGTCATATACATTAAATAATGTAGAACTTAATATGTTTCCCTCTATGTACCCCTTTTTTGACTATGATTTCATCTGTGTGTTTGCCTCGTATTTTTGTAAATATTGTTGCATTGGAATACATTTTTTTAATGACATTTAAAGTTTTTCCTGTTATTCCTATTTCGTTTAACTTTATAAGAGGACCCTCGTGCCACACATTATCGAAAGCTTTCTGAAAATCTACAAAGCTGCAATAAAGTCTTTTTAGATTTTTCTTCTAGTGCACTATCTATTAAGTTTTTTAGTAGGAAGATATGGTCGTTGTTCTGCATGCTTTTCTGAAACCAGCTTGTTCTCTGACAATACTATTGTTTTATCTAAATTTTCATAAATTGTTTGATTCAGTATTTGACAAATAAGTTTCCCAAAAGTGTTTGTTTACTTATTCCTCTGTATTGTTCTGGGTTGTATACGCATCCTTTTTTATAGATTGGGACATTCACTCCTACTTTTCAGTCATAGGGATATATACCAGTTTCTAATACTAAATTGAAAATATTCCCCATTGTCTATATAACATTAGATGAAGCTGATTTATTCTTTTCGTTTGTAATTCCGTCTTTTCCTGGCGATTTGTTGTTTTTTTAGCCTTTTGATTGTTTTTGTAATTTCCTCCCTCGTATTTTTCTTATCTAGAAGTGGGTTATTAGATACTTTTAATTCATTGAACATGATTTGTACTTGCTTTTTTAGCGATCTGGATCTATTTGCGGTTACTTTCCAATAAGATTTTTTTAAGTGTTCAGTCCATTTGCTGCTGCTAATATGATTTTGTTTTAATCCATCAACTGCCTTTCTTTTTAGTTTTGTAAAGTGTTCCACAATGTACTCGGATCTTCTTCAATGGCATCATGCAACTGCGATACTAATGTACTTTTGAAGATTTTTCTTCTTCTTTTTATTTTCTTCTTTTAAAAAAAAATCAAAGTATTATACTGTGTGTCTTCAATTTTATGTCTGTTCACTTAAAGTGATATTAGACGATGGAGGCAGAAGGGGGGGGGGGGGGGGGGGGGGGGGGGGGGGGGGGGGCGGGGGGGGGGGGAGCATAATGAGATAGGGGCTTTAAGTAGAAAGAAATACGTGTTGGTATGAATGCACATTAAAAGACTATTCCAAACTATATAAACAGTATGTTGCAAAAAACATGGCAAAGAAATACAAAAATTAACAAAAAACCCGAACAATTGAAAAATACTCTAAAGTTGGAAAACAAACAATTGTGAACTACTTGTAACGGCAGCTGTGAAACAAGCAAAATATAGATTCCGACGATCTTTCTTTTCAAAAAGGGAAAATTACGGGGTTTGCAAAAGGGGACAAGGCTTTCTCCCCTTTAAAAAACTTGGTTTGGGTTTTTAAAACTTTGAGAGCTTATCGGGGGAAAATGTTTGGTAAAACGTTTTTTAAAACCTTTTGACATTGTCCCAGAAAAAAGGGGAACTTTGGGAAAAATTTTCACCACTTTATAATTGTTTTTTTTTTGGAAATTTTGCTAAAAGGGCTTTTTAATTTCAATCTGTAGATAAAAGAAAAAATTTTTCTAGTCCGGGGGATTTTCAAAAAAGCCGTACTGAGAAACAAAAAATTGTTCTCAAGACCCAGAAAATAAAACAAGTATGCGGGAACCGTTGGGCAGAATTTTTTACTGAAATTAATTTGTTGGTACATTTTCTAATTCTGGGGGTTGGGAAATTTTTATTTCTGGGGGTTTCCACTCATTGTGGAAATTTTTTTTTAATAAAAAAAGCCCGGACAAAGTCCCCAAAAAAGGCAGCAAAAAGGATAGCTATTAACCCGGGTTTTTAGATATTCCTTTTTCCCTTTTCATGTGGTTTGCTTTGCTTCAAAATGTTTGCTGGAAACATGTAAAAAAAGAAACAGGAAGAGGCTGGGTTTTATACTTTTGTGAGTGGGTGTGGTGGGGGGGGGGGGGGGGGTGGGGGGGGGGGGTTTTGTGTGTGTGTGTGTGTATTTTTTAAAGGGGGGAAAGTGGGTAGGGGGGAGGTGTTTGGGAGTGTGTTTTATTGTGGGGTTGTGTTGTGTGTGTGTTTTTTTGTGTGTGTTTTTGTGTGTGGGGTGTGTGTGTTTGTGTGGGGTGTGTGTGAAAAGTGTAAAGGGGGAAAATTTTGTGTGTGGTGTGGGGTAAAGGGGGGGAAGGGGGTTTGTGGGGGGGAGGGGGGGGGGGGAGGGGGGGGGGTGTGAAGGGGGAAGTCCCCTAGTTTTTTGTGTTTTGAAGCAAAGGGGGTGTTGTGTGTGTGTGAATGTGTGGGGTGTGTGTTGTGCGTCCCCGGGGTGTGTGTTGAGTGTGTGTGGGGGGAAAAGTTGGTAGGGGTTCCCCACAGGGTGGGGTGTGTGTGTGTTTTGTTGTGTCCGTGCGCGCCCCGCGCGCAGGGGGTGTGTGTTTGAGAGAGAGAGTGTGTTAGATGACCAAAACCCTTTTTAAAGATATTGTGTGTTTGAAAATTTTCTTGCTAGTTTGCTGATGTTATTTTTTTTTTATTTTTTTGTTTTTTACCAATAATATGGTTGTTTTTTCAGGGGTTTTTTTGGGGTTTTTTGTTTGTAGGATTTTTTTTAAGGGTTCATTATTCATGACGTTTTCTTAGATCCCTTTTTCAAAGCAGTTTTTATGCCCCCTTATCTAGGGAGGCCACATTTCTTTTTCATTTTTGGCCCTTTTATTCATGTGACAAAAATGAAAAAAAAATCAGCAAAAATTGCAGAGATTATGCAGCCCACAATTTTTTTTTAAAAAGTTTATGGTAATCGTAACTCACTCACTCACACCCACCCACACACCCACAAAACACCACACACACAACCCACAACACCCACACACCCCACACACACACAAAAACACACACCACATAAAATTCAAAAACACGCGCCCCCAAAAACCACAAACACCCCAACACGACGCAACACGCACGCCCCACCGCACGACGCAAAACACACACACCCAAACACCCACCACACACACACCTAAACACCACACACAACACACCCCCGTACACAAAACAAAACCCCCGGGGTTTTTTTTCCTTTCCCAAGGGGATATTTTCCCCGGGGTTTTTAACTCATTTGCAGACCCCCACTCCCCCCAAAAAAAAAAAAAGTTTTTCGGATGGACTAAAAAAAGGGGGCCCCCGTGCGCAAAAGGGCCTTGGGAAAG
The DNA here is from genome assembly GCA_028751875.1 of Rapana venosa. Taxonomy (NCBI): domain Eukaryota; kingdom Metazoa; phylum Mollusca; class Gastropoda; order Neogastropoda; family Muricidae; genus Rapana; species Rapana venosa. The sequence goes on along the minus strand of CM054154.1, from coordinate 27,718,452 downwards.
AACATTTTGGCGCACCCACTTTAAAAAAACCGTTCCGTGTTCGGAAGGTGGGCCCAATTGTGTTTGGCCGGGGGGGAAAAGGGGATGCAAAATGAAAAAAATTTTTTAACCCCGGGGATTGGGATGTAAAAAAGAAAAATAAATGCTTTTTCCCCATTATCTTCGAAAAAAAAAAGAGTAAAAAAAATAAAAAGAAAAAAAAATTTGGAACCCCAAACACACAACCCAACAACACCAAAACACACACACACACACACACCCCACAACACAAACACACAACACACACACACCACCACCACACACCCCACCAACACACACACACACACAACACAAAACACAACACACCACACACCCCGGGTTTGGGAAAAAATGCAGAACCGCATCCCCGGGGGTTTTGGATGTAAAGAAAACCCAAAAAGTGTTTTTCCCATTACCCTCAAATAAAAACGAAAAAACGAATAAAAAAATTAAAAACACCACAAACACGCACAGGGCAAAAAGTACGCACGCCCCGCACCGACGCCGCCAAAAACACACACACCCCACACCCACACGAAACGAACCACAACCCAACAAAACACACAACAACACACCTCACTCCCACAACACACAACACAAACGACTCCCCCCCCCACACACATACACACCCCAGGGCCCCCCCCCCCCCCCCCCCCCAAAACACCCCGGAAAACCCACACAAAACCACACGCACTCACACACCCCAAAACACACACACACCCACACCCCCAAAAACCCCACGCACCCCACGAACCCCAAACCCAACACACGCCCCCCCCCCCCCCCCCCCCTACACAACACACAAACAACCACACGCCCTCACACACACAAAACACAAAAACAAACCACAACCCACACACCCACACACAAACCCCCGCACGCCCCACTAACCCACACACCACACACAGACCCCCCCCCTCACCCCCACACACACACACCCCGCCCCCAAAACCCCACAAACTTACACACACACGCAGCACACCACACGCACGAACAGATCCCCCCCCCTTCCACCCACACACTCCCCCCAACCCCACACACGCACTCACACACACAACCACACCAACACACACCCACCCCGCACTCACACACACACACCCCCTACTCACAAACACGACACCACCCCGCGCCACCCCACACACAACACACCACACACACACACACACCGAAACACACACACACAAATACACACCCCCCCAAAAACAAAAACACACACACCCCCGCACTCCACACACACACACCCCACCACACACACACCACCCCACACCCCCGGGCACCACACCCAACAAACCAACCACCACACACCCCACACACCACACACACACCACACCCCACACACACCCACACACACACACACACTTAAAAACACCCAAAACCCCACACAACAAACACACACCACACCCCACACAAAAACAAAAAAACACATACCCCCCACACACAAAACACACAACCCCACCCCCCAAAACACACACACACATACAAAACACACACACAAAACACACCCCACCACCCCCACACACACACCATTTAAACTCACCCCAACAAAACGCACCCCCAGGGCCCCAACAAAACACACCAAACACACAAAACAAAACACACGACCCCCCCCCCCCACACACACAAACACACACAACACAACACACACCCCCAACAAAAAAACACATAAACACACACCAACACAAAAACCCACAAAACAAAACACACCCACACACACCCACAAAACACACAAAACACATTACACAACACAAAACAACACCCCAACCACCACCCCAACACCCCAAACCATAACACAAACCCCACACACACAACACACCAAAATCACACACACACACCCCACAACACGCACGCACGCCGCACACACCACCAAAAAAACCACACACCACACGACCCCCCCCCCACACACACAAAACCCCAACACAAAAACCACCCACACAAAACCACACACACACACACACACGCACACAAAAGGGATTACAGACCCCCCTTTCGTTCCCCACCGGCATAAACAAAAAGGGGGCACAACCTTTGGGACCGTTTATCCCCCAAACCAAAAATGAAAGCTCGAGAAAAAAATAACAAACCCCCCCCCCCCCCCCCCCCCCCCCACCCCCCCCCCCCCCTCCCCCCAACACAAAAAACAAAGGTCAAAGGGTACCCCACAAGGGAAAAGGGGAAGGGGGGGGGGGGGGGGGGGGAGACAAATTTGTGGGAAGAAAGGGGGCCGGGGAAAGGGGGGGGTTTGGGGGGGGGATGGAGGGGGTAGGGAGAAAAGGAAGATAGAGGGGAAGGGGGGGATTTTTGGGGGAAAGAAAATAAAAGAAGGGTGTGGGGGGAGGTGTGGAGGTTGGTAGCCTAGTGGGGAGGGATGGGATGGGGGGGGGGGGGGGGGGGTTTTTTTTGTGTGATAAAAGAGGAGAGAGATTTCGGATTGGTTGTTTATTTTTTGGCCCTTTCCCCAAAATAAAGGGGGAAGTGAAAAAAAAACCCAAACATCAGAAACTTAAAAAAAACAAACATTTACAAAAAACCCAATTTGAAAATTCATAAAAATGAACTATGATTTTGAAAATTTTTTTCCCCAGTTTTAAAGGGGTTTTGTGAAGGAAGTGAGAAAAGTTCCAAATATCGTTATGTCTTGCCGAGGACACAGCAAATTTTTTTTTTGAACTTTGCAAGGTGTCGAAAATATTTTGGTAAAAATAAACTTATTCTGAGCTTTTAAAGAAAGGGGACAGCCAAAAAATAAATGTAACTCATCATCTTTACCTATTTTAAGAAAAGGACATACCCAAACCCAATGTCTTTCCCAAACCCTCTATATCGGGAAAATGATGAAAGGGGGTAAAAATTGAAATACCCCAACCTTTAAAACCCTTTTGGTCACTATTTTCAAATGCCTGTCCATATCTGAAATCAAAAAAAACTTCACCTTTTTGTTTTGGGTACAAAAAAAATCTTTAAAAAACCAAAACCTTGTGTATTTTGAACATGTTCACTCCATTCTGCCAACTGCGTCAACAAACGTTGACGAAAAATTCTTAGAAAAGCCTTTTTTATTCCCACACCTTGATTCTCCCCACATCACCAAAAAACCATATTCATGCAAACAAATAAGTTCCCTCAGTCACCCAATTTTCTTTTCCCCTTTTATTAACCCGAAACATTTTATAAAGCTTTGAAGGGGGAATCTTTTATTTCCCCCCTTTCCCAAAAATTTGGGGGCCCAAAAGCGTATAATTGAACTGAAATTTAAAGTTATTGGAAAAAACTATGGTTCACCATATATAAGGTCGTTAGGTTTTGCGCATTTTCAAAAACCCAAAAAATTTTTCAGTGAAATAAATTTTTACGATTCCCCAGGCGGGTTGCAGCTTTATTCAACCCCCCCAACTCGGAACCCTACTGTGCAACAGGGCTGTATTTGAGAGTCAAATACCTTCAGAAACCGTTTTTTTTGGGCGGTTGTTAAATGTGGGGCATTTTTTTCATTAAAAAAAATAAAGCATTTTTTTTTTTCCTTTGCCGATCCTTACTCGTGGACAAAAAATAAGGCGAGTTGTAAAAATTTCTCCCAAATTTCTTGTTTCGCAATTTAAAAACCCGGATTACATTCCATCATAAACCCAACCCCTCCCTTGGGACTCAAAAAAACCCCCTTTCCTGAACCCAATGATTTTTGCTTTTCTTTTAAGTTAACCTTTTTAATGGGGCGGGCAGCCAGGCCCCTGTAATTTTTTAACTTAACCTGCAAACCTTAGCGTCTCTGCCCAAAAAAAATAATGTCTTTTTGCAAGTAACAGAAAAAAACAGGTTTAAAAGCACTTTCCCAAAGGAAAAATTTTTGGGACCGTGTTTTTCCTTTATCAATTTTTTCTATTGCCAGTTCGGTTTTTAAAAAGAGAAAAAAAAAACTGGACTGCATACATCCCCCGCCCCTTTACCCTGCCGTGCAGTTTAAAAACATCGGGCAAAAGCGGCAAACCCCACCCAAACCCAATTTTAATGTTCATTCCCTGGCTTTAAAAACAGGGTGTTTAAATTTTCCATTTTTTTTCCCTTCTTTTGTAAAATAGTCCAAAGAAAACTTTATTTATAGAATCAAAGGGTTTTTCGAAATCAAAAAAAAAGCCACTTTTAATTTTTGGTTAAGGGAAAATTGTTTCTGCATAGGGTAAAATTTTAAAAAATTTTGATCTATCGGTTTAGTATCCCTTTTTTTTTTCCCGCTTGAAAAAACACCCGTTTAAAATCCCTTTTTTTTTTACCCACTCTTTTTATTTCGATTAATTTAAATTTTGTTGAACAATTTTTACGACATTGCTTAAAGGGAAAAAATTTTCCCCCTATAGTTATTAGGATTATTTGTATCACCTTTTTTTTAAAGTGGTTTTCCCAAAAAAATTCTGTCCCCTGCTTCTGGAAAAAACCCCTTGTAAAAAAAACCCTTAAAGAGCTTTTTGAAAAACGAAAAATGTTCATTGTTTGTTTTTTTACACTTCAAACAATGCTCAGGGCCCGAAACCTTGCGGTTTTTCGTTTTCTTATTGCGAACAGTACTTCCTTTTGGAGAGAGGAAAAGAGGGGGGGAGAGACGAGAGAGACGGGGAGGATTGAGGAGAGGAGAAGAAACGGGGTGAGAGAGAGGGGAGAGGAGGAGAGACAATGACAATGACAAAATTTTTTTTTTTTTCGAGGAATTTAAAAATAAGACCATGTGCTTTTTTTCACCCGGGCCCCCCAGAGAGAAAAGAGAGAGAAGAGAGAGAGGGAGGGAGGAAGGGACAAGGGGCCCGAGAGACAGACAAAAAAGCAGTAGACAGACAGGGCACAGAAGACACAACCCCCAGAGACAGAAGAAAACCCACAGACAGGAAAAATATGGATGAAAGTGTTTAATGAAATGAATGAATTTAATGAATGAATGAAAAGAATAATGTTTAATGAATGATCTTAAATTTTTTATGGGTTTTCGGTTTAAAAAATCCCCAAAACTTTTTTTTTTTTGTCATCCGAACCCCTTGCCCCGATTAGGGTCTTTTTAATAAAAAACAACAAAAAACAACAAAACAACGCAACAACAACAACAACAAAACAAAAACCCGCAACAACAAAAAAACAAACCCCCCCAATTTTCAAGACATGAAAAGTTCTTCCCCTGAGGGGGAGAGAAGAGAAAAGAGAGGGGAGGAGATGGGGGATTAGAGGAGAGAGAGAGGGGAGAGACAGGGCAGCAGACAGACAGCAGGGAAAACAGTTAGAAAGGACACAGGCAGACAGGGCAGGAGGAGGAAAAAAGAAGACAACAGAGGGGAGAGAGACCCGCCAAAAAAGACGAGACAGACAGACAGACAGGGCAGGAGGGGAGGGGAGAGAGAGGGGAGAAGAGAAAAAGGAGAGAGAGGAGAGAGAGGGGAAGGGAGAGAGAAGGGGAAAAACAATGACCAAAGAGTAAATAGTTCTTCAGTTTAAGTTTCCCTTCCCCTAAATAGTGATATCAGACAAAGGGAAAATGTGTGTGTGTGTGTGTTGTGTGTGTTTTTGTGTGTGTGTGTGTGGGGCCCGCACACACACCCGTGCGTTTTTTTTTGTTTGTTGGGGGAGGGGTATGACAAATTTTTCAAAACGCAATAAAAAATATTATGAAAAAGCATAAACAAGAATTCTGGAAAAAAAAACAAATCACAAGACCCATGTGCTTTTTTTTTTTTCATTCAATCCCCCCCAGGGAGAGAGGAGAGAGGGAGAGAGGAAGAGAGAGAGGTTTAGGAAGTGAAAAGGGGAGAGAAGAAGCAGACAGACCCGAGACAGAAAAGAGGAGAGAGACGCCAAAAAAGACCCCAGAGGGGAGAAACCCAATTTATTGAAGAGGGTTTGGTGAAGGGGAGAGACAATGACAAATGGACAAAAGGGAAAAAGCACCCCGTGCTTTTTTTTCATTCAATCCCCGCAGGAGAGAGAGAGGAGACAATGACAATGACAAATTCTTTTTTTTGAGGATAATTTAATAAGCATAAAGTGCTTTTTTTTCATCCAGTCCCAAAACTTTTAATTCACACGTAGAAACAAAGGGGAAAAAACCCTTTCTCAAAACAAAAAAAAACCAAGGGAAAAAAACAACCAAAAAAAAAACCAAAAAAAATAAAAGGGAAAAACCCCAAAAACACCCCCCACCTCCACCCCCCCCCAAAATCCCCAAACCCAAAAAAAACAAAAGAAAAAGAAAAAACAAGCCAACCAAAAAAAAAAGAGAAAAACAAAAAACAAACAACAAAATAACAACAAAAAAAAAACATAACAAAAAAACCAAAAATTTTAAGTAAAAAAAAATAAACACTTGGGCATTGCCCAAAAGGTACAATATTTTTTTTTAAAAAATAAAAAATAAGATATTGAAATAGGGCACTTAAAAAGATTCCCGTACAGGGAAAGGGCCAAAAAGTATTTAAAATTTTAAAAAAAAATGAATCCTTATCAGGATTTTTAAAAACCCTAACTATAAACAAAAAAGAAAAAGGGAGAGAGAGGGCAGGAAAAGAGACAGAGACAGGGAGGGGTGGGTATGTTTTTCAAAAATGATTTTCCAATTTTTTAATTCCCAAAAAAGTAAAACCCATTACTTTAAAAACTCATTTTTTATTATACTCGTTTTTAAATTTTTATGTAAAGATAATGAAATAAACTCCATTAAACCCTTTTATTTTACCAGACAGGACAGACAACAAAGAGAGAGAGAGAGAGAGACGAGGAGAGACTGAGAGGGGAGAGTGGTTAAACGAAATTTTAGGGAGAGGGGGGAGAGGGGAGGAGAGGACGAAAAGTTTGAAATAAAATAGTGTTGTGAACAGGAGGGAATTTTGGGGTTGAATCAAGGCCCTTTCGGGGGTGGGGGGGGGGGGGGGTGGCGGGGGGGGGGGGGAAGGGGGGGGGGTGGGGGGGGGGGGGGGGGGGGGGGTTTTAAAAAGTGTGAGCTGGTTGGGGGCAAATGTGGGGTCGGGAGGGGAAGGGGGGGTCTGGATTACATGAGAAGGGTGCTTATCTTTTCTATCCTCGTAGTTTTGTCTGATCTCCCTTTTAAACCCCCTTGTTGGGGGTGGAGGAAGGAAGGACTAGCCTACTAGGGCAAGTGTTAGAGCCTGCTACTACCCTTTTCTGGAGCGAGGTTAGGCTATTCGTTTCCTCTGGGGTGTGTGTTGTTAAAGGCTGTTCTAGTCCTTACTGAATTAAGGAGACAACCAGGGTACAAAAGACTTACAAAAAGCACTTGGTAAAAAATGTTGGTTGATGGTAAAAGGAAAAGGGTTTGCCCCCAAATATACCTATGCAGGTCGTAGGATAATAATAATAATAATAATAATATATAATAATAATAAATGGAATTTATATACGGCTTTTATCTTGCAGAGACAAATCAAAGCGCTTTGCATTCAACTAAATTTTACACAGTCATACAACCAGTGACAAGTATGTTCCATCAAGTCCAAATGTGCACAACGCACACACCACACACCACACACACACACAGGTCACACCCCCTGGCAGGACAATAAAATCTTGGTGTTGAAGGCAGGGAAAAACTATGAGATGAGGCAGGAGGGGAAAAATCTTAGGTTTGAATAAATATGTCTTGAGACTGGTTTTAAAAGTGTCATAAGAAGGCTTTTGCGGGAGAGAGAGAGGGAGATCTTTCCCACATCAATGGACCAGAAATTGGGGAAGAGCGACGGCCGATGGTGGATTGGTTGAATTAGGTATTCGTAAGGACAAGGTATCTGCGCAGAGCGGAGAGAAACGAGAAGGAGTTGTACAAGTGAAGACATTACAGAGGTAGGCAGGTGCTGTTTTTGGGGACATTTGTAACAGAGGGTATGATTTTTTATAGTTTACTCTCTGTGGCCAGGCAGCCCCGTGGGAGAGATCGGCAAGAGAGGGGTTTTAGCTCGATTTTTTCTTTCTGGTGATTAGACGAGCTGCTGAGTTTTGTATACGTTGAAGGGATTGGATTGATGATGTGGCAGACAGCCAACAGAGAATTGCAATAGTTTCCCGACGTGAAAGAATGAGAGACGCAATAGTTTGGATGTTGCATTTTGTGGACAGGTACTTTCGAATTGCACTAATACGCCGTAATGATAGTAGCAGGACTGGCAGGTCTGGGTGATGAATTCTTTTGCAAAAAAAAATTGATGGTGTGTTGTAAATAATGACCCCTAAGATACTTCACAGAAGTGGGATATAGGGACTGTATGCATTGCCACGATGTATTGTAGTGTTGTAGATGGAAGAGAGTTTGTGTTTGGGTCTACAAGCATGGTTTCGTTTTTCTGCATCTTAGCTGTATTTGTTCTGTATCATTCCAATTTTGGATATTGAAGCAGTGGACCTATTTGGTAACGAGAGAAGGCAGGATTTCAAATTCAAATTCAAATTCAAAAGATTTTATTGATCCTCAAAGACAGAGAGAATTTAGATTTTCGAGTGTCGCTGCTCTAGAATTGAGAGTCATCTGCTTTAAAATGATGGTTGTATCTATCCTGCGCTATCTTATCTATCTATCTGGTTCCGTAGTTGACGACCGGTTGGGGGCACCCTCAAAAGGAACTCAGCAACCAGTTCCTCCATTCCTCTCTCTGTTCTGCCTTTTCTCAGGGTTTTGTTGAGTTCTTGGCCTGTCCATTCACTGATGTTATCCTCCCAGCTCTTCCTTGGTCTGGCACTCTTCTTCTTCTCCTTGACTCGTGCCTTGCACAAAACTGTCTTTTGTAAGTCCTTGGGATCTTGTGACTGGCCCATTCCACTTAAGTTTACGCTTTTCACGATGTCTAGAAGGTTCTTCACGGGTCCAATTGGTTTGCTGATTCTGTTATGCACGCTTCGTTGCTTATGTGGCTTTGTAGGAGATGCAAGGAGTCTCTCGAAAGCATTCATCTCACTGCCTGTTTACTCTTCTTCCAAATCTGCAGTCGGGTCCATGATTACAGGCATCAGAATATCGGATATGACAAGGGTGCGCTTTAGTCTGATCTTGGAGATAAGTGAAGATATTCTTGTCTCTACCAAGATGTGGTTAGTTTTGACAAAGCTGTTATTGTCTGTGCAGTCTGCCTATACTTCTGGCTTGGATCCCTGGTCGGATACAATGGCTCCCGGTATTGAAGGTTTTGATATCTGTTTCAGCTTTTGGTCTTAACCGTGATATCAGTGCTAATGCCGTTGGTGTTATTGTCATCAGTTTGTATTCTCTGCACTGATTTCCTTGCCGTATGTTTTGGGGGCCTTATCAGTGTTCTGTTATGGATGGCAATCTCTTTTTCTGCTCCTGCTATACCATCTATGTTCATTGCTGAAGCGAGGTTAGTGATCGTTTGCCACCAATGCTGACTGATCCGTCATGATGTTCAGTGCCTCAGCCTGATTCTCTCAAGGATGATGTTGAAAGATGTGAGTGAGGAGTAGACAGCCTGGCCTTACTACAACTGTTGTTCGAAACCTTTCTCCAATGTTGTTGTTGTTGAGTACTCACTGCATGGTGGCCTCGCGCTGTACAGCTGTTTGATGCAGACTCCTGATCAGGTGTGCACTTGATGCTGTACAAACTTCATGGTTGCCCACAAGCTGCATGCACCCACCTGTCAACTGCCTTGTTAACATCGATAAATACGTGGTAAAGGTTTTTTGATGTTTGAAGGTACCGCTCACATAGTATTCTGAGGTTCGAATATCTTGTTCTGTTGTGCTGCGCCTGTCTGCAACTGTTGATTCTCAGCAATGCATGGTCTCTGCTTGTGGCTTCAGTCTATTTCAATATTATCTGAGCTAGGACCTTGTTGGTGACATATGAGGCTGATTGTGCGGTAATTATTGGCATTGTTGTAGATTTCCTTTCTTGGGGAGGGTGATGATGAGGACTGCGTCCTTTGGTGTTGGCCATTTTCCTGTCTGCCGATCTTGTTGCAGATTCTTAGGTAGGGCGCGGGGATCATGGCTTCCCCTCCAGCTTGGACCAACTCAGCTGGAATGTTGTCAGCCCTGCTAAATTCCCCCTTTTTTCAGCGATTCTGACTGCTTGTTTCCACTTCTTCTCGGAGGATGGGGGTGACTGTCTGTGTCTTTGCTTTCGGGTACTTAAGGACTTCTGGATCTCCTGCGGTTCTATATTTTATACAGGTCGGAGCAGTATTCTGTCCATCTGTTCAAAATACCCTGGTCGTCGTGAGAACTTCCCATTTTTGTCTGGGATTGTTTTAAACCTTTTCTTTTGTTTCGTGCTAGTCAGGTCTTTCACCAGCTGATATGCTTTCTTGCTATTGTTTTTCTTGATGTTCTCTTCAATGTCTTGGCACTGTTCCCCCGATCCATTTCTCTTTTGCCTCCGTATGGACTTCCTGATTTTTTTGTTGGACTGCCCTATATTGTTCTGGCTCTTTTTTTGTTTCATTTTTTCTTTTTCTTCAACTCTCTACGCTTGTCGCTTAGTTGTAGGATGTTAGGTGTGACCCATGGTTTTTTGACTGGTCGGCGTTTGCCAAGAAGCTCGTTTGCTGTTTCAGTCACGCTGTATTGAAACTATTCGTCAGTGTATCTATGTCTGAGTCTATCACAGTGAGTGCTGAAAACCTTTCCACCTATCCTTGCTTGAAAATTTCTAATACCTTGGGTCCTTCAGCCTTCTCGAGGTCAAATTTGATCCTGATGTGGGTTTCCCCTTGTGGATTTTCTTTAGACGTAGTCGGAAAGTCTTTTTACAAGATCATGATCACTCCCTATGTCTGCTCTGGAAAACTTCGTGTCTGTGCGATGTTAACGCTAGACTGAACCGTCTTTTCACCATGATGTAATCTATTTGGTTGTGGTGTTTTCCATTTGGGCTATTGCCATGTCCCTTTTCTGGATTTCTTGTGTGGGCCAAGTGTATTCACTGCTGGAGGTGGTTGTTATGGCAAACTCCAGGAGTCTCAAGCCTCTTTCATTTGATTGGTTATTACAATGTGGCCACAAAAGCCCTCCCAGTCTTTCCATGCATCTTCCCTACCTTGGCGTTCCAGTCCTTGCACAACCGGGATTTTCTTTCTTGGGGGTTTGATTCGAACCTCTTGTTAGCTGGTCATAAAATTCTTCTACGGCTTATCTGTGCAGTCTGATTTTAGGGGCGTATGCCTGTACTATAGTTATGTTATAAGGGGGTTGCTCTCAGGCGGGATGGTAATAAGTCTGTGGACACAGGCTGACAGTCATGACGGTGTTCACGGTGTCTTTGTGAACGAGAAAACCCACCCCCGCCGTGTTCATGTTATCCTGGTTTTTCCCCTGTAGTATAATTTGTGGTCTTCCTGGGGGCGTTGTTTTCCATGTTTTTCCACCTGACTTCGCAAAAAGCCCCAAAGGGTGTGCCATTTATATTGGACATCTCATGTGTCGTTCTTCAAATTTGCCTTGCGTCTTAGTGTCCCTTACATTCCATTGTTGTTGCTGGGTGTTTTTTGCTTTTTCATCAGTTGGAAAAATTTCGACTTCTCTGTTGACTAGATTTCTTTCACACTCCTATACCTCTTATTCAAAACCCCAACCC
>CM054154.1:27691543-27706368 GCA_028751875.1 Rapana venosa | reverse complement strand
TTCATCGTTCCAAATCAGGATCTTCTACTAAAATCCAGCCGTTGTATGGTCAATTTTTTGTCCATGAAAAATGTGTAGATGACCTCTGCAAAGAATTTTTTTTTGGGTTGACGCGGTGTAAATGGGAATGCATTTTAAAGGTACACCTGATGGATGTTTGTTGGTTATAAACATTTTTTACTATAGAAAAATGTAAAAATTAATAAAGTGCAAAACGAGGCTGGATCCCTTTAAAAACCCAAAAACTATTACCTTTAAAAGATGGGTTTTTGCTGTTTCAGGACTTTGATCTTTGAAAAAAAGTTCCCACCCCACTGAAACTACTTAAACCTATCCTTTAAAGATGATGCCCGCAAAAGCTGGTTGTCTCCCCTATACAGTTTTACCAAACCACTTTAAACTTTGCTATTCCCTGTCAATACGGGCTGGGGTGTGTCATATGCTGCCACAAAAAACCACCCAAACCGTTAGTAAGTCTGTGAAAGGGTTTATGTGTACTATCAGTTTAGCGTGTTTTCTGAGCTGCAGGTCCCACTGCCCGTGATAGTAACTTCAATCTGTTTAATAATAGAATTAACTGAAGGCGTATGAGAGGCTGTGAAATGAGTTTAATATTGATTTAAGACTGCTTTCAGACAAAACAGGCAAAATCATAGATGGGGCTCTGTATTTGTTTGGGTGCACGGGGGGGTAAACTATGCTGGTGGCCCCCAAAATACTCTTTCCACGCAGGGAAAAGAGTTTTTAAATCAATAGAGCAATGCAATGAATGCATGGACATTTTCTTTTCCGATAAGAGTAAAGGGTTTTAAAAAATGAGGTTTAGAGAGGAAAATACTCTTTGGCGCCTATGTGTGGTGCTTGTTTGGGTGCACAGGCACAGAAAAGGTCAAGCATTATTGGTGGTTGGGGTTTTTTGAAAAGAAAAGGTTTTTTGCAAAACCCTTTAAGTAGTATTAACTCACGTTTATCTACCCTAAGATTAAACATCAAGTGTTCTTTCTTGCACGGTCTAAGGGAGACTTTGCTAAAGGGGTTTGGTTTAATATGTGCTTTCCCAAAATGCAGTTAAAATTTTAAAAAATTCACACACAACAATATTTTATAGCTGGAGATGATTGCAGCTTGGCAAAAATAAAGCGTAAATAAAACACCCACCAGAGTTTCATATCCAGTAAAAAAGTGTGAAAACAAAAACAAACAAAAAGGGGAAAAAAACCCTCACCTAGAGCAAATAAAAAAAAGTTTTTCCCCCTTGCAAAAGAAAATTTCACCTCCGATGAGATGAGCTTTAAAAAACTATACTTGTGTAAAAAGGGAAAAAAGGAGGTTTCGTGGGATAGGGAGTTGGGGACAGGGCACTCCACCCCCAACCCGAATGATGTGAGGCCACGCAGGGGTGTTATGGTAACACTTTTTTTTTTATCTCCAACAACACCAAGCTAAAAGCAGGAGAACAAAAACTGCTGTTTCCTTCTAAGTCATTCTGTCAGGAGCACACAGCCAAACCAAAAAAAATTTGCCTCGGCACCCGCAAGAGAAAGATTTTAAAATGTCATGTACCCCCCTTTTATGTTGGTTCAGTTGCGGGACCAATTGCCCAATGAATACATTTGGAAACTGAGATGAACAAATCCAACCACATCAAATCAGTGACAACAAATTTAAATAAACCCAATGTAGTCCTGCATTCAAATCGCTGGTTCAATAGGGAGGGGGGGGGGGGGTAATAGGGGGGGGAAAGGGGGGCTATTTCAACAAAAAAGAGGCCCCCCCCCAAAGCCGTTGAATAAGACTAGCGTAGCAAGCTTGAGGTTTACCACTCATGTTCCCGGAATTAGATGCCACAAGGACTAAAGGGCCCATGTAGAGAGGACTCCAATTAGCTGCAAAGGCTGAGCCGCCTCAGCTTCAAAAGGAGGAAGGCCTACATTGAGAACATTTAGCTGAAAACCATGGCAAGGGGTTGCCACAGAGACAGTTGGACACTTTAGGTGAGGGAAGGGGCCCCAGTACACATGCCTCACTTGTTTACTAGGTTTCCCCCGCCCTGAGACCCCAAAGGCCCCTGCTAAGAGAAGTGACAATGGTTGGTTGAAATGCCCCAAAAACTCACTCGGAGACGCGGGCACCAAAAGGAAAAAAAGGGGCCCCCCGGGGGGCCTGCTGCCGGCCCGCCAAACGACCCCATGGGCCCCCCTAGCTCTCAAGGGGATTAAAAGAATCCTCACCCAAAACCCATGGGTCCAAAAACGACTAGAAGTTGTTTGTTTGGACAAAACACTGAAACACTTTGGTTTCAAAGAAACCTGCTCTAACAAATCATGAAGTCTAACCAATTTGAACAGTTTTTTTAGAAGAGGGGGGGGGGGGGGGGAGAGGAAAGGAAAAGGGGGGGTTGTAGTTAAAAGTTAAGTGCGAAAAAGTCACACTATAACACACCCCCCAAAGTTTTAAATTTGCATGCCCTCATTGCTGCTTGAATAGATCAAAGTTTCCCAAATCAGATACGAAAATTTTTCTTTTTTGACGCCATAGAACACTGATGAGAAACAAACCAAAGAATCTCCAAAAAACAAAGCTTATGAAAACTGTAAGATATCCAACTAGGCTATAGGAAAGGGCCTTTTCAAAACCCAACCCTTTTGAATTCCCACAACTGGCAACACTAGATTTCCCCAGCAAACTATTTTTTGCCTACTCATCTACTAAATAATTTCCTCATAGCCCAATTTTTGCTCCCATTAACAGACACAAAAATCATTTGTATTCCCCACCCAACATAATCAAAAACAATTGTAATAAAATGAAAATTTCCTGAAAAATCAAGCCTTTTGCAACAAAAAAAAAACACTATAAAAGACATTTTAAGCTGAACACAATCTGAAAGGAAAAAAAAAAATGCATTATATTTCCCCAACAACCAAACCCAAAATGCAATCACGCCCACACTGCATTTAAAGCACAAGCAGCAATCCTTACGGGAATGTAAACCCCCTTTTAAACATAACTTGTCTCTACGGGGCAAAAATTTTTCCTAAAACTTTTTCCTCTGTCAGGAACCTTATGGGATAAACCCACATCGGGCCCCTAACCCTAGGTCTTTTTTCTTTCGGGAGAGACATGCCACATGCAATGGTGCACCCAAATTTTTCCAGTAAAAGTCTCAAAGATCTTTCAGCCACGTTCGGACAATTTCTGACTTTGCCCACTACTCTTCCTTGATGAGGAAAAACCCCAAAATACCGGTTTGGGTGGAATAGGCAGCAGCCCCCCATTCCCTTCCTGTGACCCCCTCCATGTGGGAAAAAGCTAGCAGAGGACCTTTAGGGTTTTATCCAAAAAAAACATTTTTTTTCAGGGGTTTTTAAGCCCTTCAATTTAAAAAATTTTTGGGGGTTCGAATCCTCTGAAAGGGGACTTTTACGGTTTTTTTGTTACGCTTCCTTCTTTTTCAAAGTTTCCCTTTTCCCAGTAGAAACTTTTCCCAAACTAAGCGTAGTGACAGAACCGATATGCAGGGATTTAATTTTTCCCTTTTAAAAAACTACCTTGTTCCTTTAGAGTCAATATCAGTTCCCTTGCCCCTGCATTCTCTTTTTCCTTTTCCCCAAACTAAACCCACCTGAGTGATTATTCCTACCCTCAAAAAAGGTTTAGTTTGGGGTTTTCCCTCCCTCCCAATGGTGTAGTCCTTTCTCAACTCGGGTTGAAAAGCCCGACGAACCTGCCCCTTAAAAGATAATCAGAAAGGGGGCATCTGCCTTTCAGGGGGATGGTCTTTTCCCAGGCCCTTTTAACACGTGAGAGTAGCCCAGGACGACTTTTGGCAGCTGGTCCCCGACTGTAAAGGCAGACAAAAAGGGTGATCCGTCGCCTGTCACCCAAAAAAAAGGGGCCCCAGGGGTTGATGATCTTCCCTTTGGGGGTTATCTTCAATCGTGTGCGCATTACTTCTCTTCGAGCCCCCACCCTTCAGATGGCTAAAGATTTTTGTAGGCAGCCTTTTCCTCTCTATAGGGGGGCGGGACTCGCTCGGCTTCCGGGGGAAGTCCTCCACTGACAGGTTGTCATTTCACCCGAAAAGTGTGCATTCAGGAAGGGGGGCCCCTCTCATCGCCTCGTACGCCCTGGTAACTGCTGGCTGTGTGTGTTATGGTAATAAAAAATAACCTGCTTTTTGCCGGCGCGCCAATTTTTGGGGGTGAACATGAAGGTTCGGGGTTGGGGTGTTAGGACCTGGACTCCCACTCAACCCAAAGATTGAGGCCACGCGGGGTGTTAGGTAACACTTTTTTTTTGGTTCATTAACCAACACCCCACAGCTCAAAAAGGGGGGAAGAAAAAATTCTGTTTTTTCTAAGTTATTCGCATTTCCCACAAGGGCCCCCCAACTCAAGAAAAAAGTTTCCTCGCCGCCAGCAAGAGAAAGACTTTTTAAAAGTCAGTAAACCCTGTTTGTTGGGTTTAGTTGCAGGGGCCAATTGACCAATGAATCATTTTTGGGAAAAAGATGAACAAAATCCTAACCACACACAAATCATGACAAACAAATTTAAATAAAATGTGTCTCTGCATTTCAAATTGGGTTCAAAAGAGGAGAGGGGGGGGGGGGGGGAATAGAGAGGGGGAAAGGGGGGATGTATTCAACAAAAAAAGAGGGCCCCCCCCCAACCCGTTTTAATAAGATGTGTAGCAACTTGAAGTTTTACCACATCACTGTTCCTGGGCACTTAGATGCCCCAAAGGGCTCAAAGGGCCATGAAAAGAGAGGACTCAAAAGTAGCTGACAAAGGCTGAGCCAGCCATCACTTTTTAATAGGGGATGCCTACATGAGAACACTTACTGCAAACCATGGCAAGGGGTTGCTCACAAGGGGGAATTTGGACACTTAAGGTGAGGGAAGGGGCACCCCGTACACATGCCTCACTTGTTTCTGGCTTCCCAGTCCACTGGACACTCAAGGACACCTAAGCTAAAGAAGTGACATATGGTTTGGGTTTCCCCAAAGCTCCAAACTCACTAGGAACATGGGGCCAACCAAAAAGGGAAAAAAAGGGCCCGGGCCCGCTGCCGGCCGCCAAAACCGACCCCCTGGGCCCCTAGCTCTCAAGTGGAATTAAAAAAAATCCTCGCCCACAACCATGGGGATCCCCAAAAAATGAGAAGTTGTTTGTTTGGACACAACACGTAACAGTTAGGTTGTCAAGAAAACCTAGCTCTAAGCAAATCGAAGTCTAACCAAAATTGAACAGTTCTTTTGAAGGGGGGGGGGGGGGGGGGAGGAAGGGTAAGGGAAAGGGGGGTTGTAGTTCAAAATTTGTGCGAAAGTGCACAAAACCTTTTTTTAAAATCCCTTTCTTTCTTTATCAGAAGTAAAAAAAACTAACAACTAATACAAAATTTTTCAGCAATAAACCCACAAATTTTCCCCGTTGATGCAGCCCCTATCATGAGCCAATTATACCGGAAGTGCGTTGCCAACTTTGTAGCTAATTTTTTTTTAATAGGTCTGCTAGGGCCCAGTTGTTTTAAAACCCCGCCCGTGCCTGTGGGTGCAGAAGTGGTGGTGGGGGTGGTATGTGCTTTCCCGTCAGTGATACACAAATGTGCTTAAAAAAAATTTTTTTTTTTTTTTTTTTTTTTTTATTTTTTTTTTGTTTTTTTTTTTTTTTTTTTTTTGTTTTTTTTTTTAAACCCAATTTTCTTGGGTTATTTTTGACCGTGTATTCTTTCTTTTACTTTTGTTAAATTTTCTTTCCGCCAGTTTTTTTTCAAAGTTGCGTGAGTTTCCCTTTTTTCTTAATATTTGTTGTTTCCCCTTTTATGTTAAGGCCCCCTTATTTCTGGGGGGTTTCATTTAGTTTTAGGCTTGTTTTTTCTTTCTTTTAAATTAGGTTTTTATTTTTTTTTCCGCTTCTGCTTTGGTAACCCTTTTTTTTTTTTAGGGTTTTTTAGCATTTTTATTTAAACACTTTTTGTTTTCTAAATAATACCAAATTTTCCTTCTACCTTTATCTTGTTTAGTTATTTTTCAAAAAAGGAAGGGTTATTTTTTTGTTTAAACTTTTTCCGTTGTTAAGCCAAAAAAATTTCCCTTTTTTGTTTTTTCATTTTGTTGTTTGGGTGGTGCCAAACTTGTGTGTTTAACCCCTTTCAATTTTTTTGGGGTTAAGGGGGTTTTTGTTCACCCCTTTATGGAAACACTTTTTTATCTTTTTAGTTTTTAATTCAAGTTTTTTTTTTTGCCCGGTGGCGAAAAAACTTTGTTTCTCCCTTTATGTAAAATTTTTGCCCCCAATAAAAGGAAAACCAAACTTTTATTCTGCTAACCTGAGATGTAGTTTGTTGTCTGTTATGGTTAAGACCTCTATCTTGCTTGGCGATCAATCTGCAGATGTTTTTAGACTCTGTGGATTCTTTCTTTTACTTCTTGGTCAAATTTGCATCATCTGCTACTGCTAGCTTCGCTTTTTTCTCGTGCTATGTGTTCGTCTACATCGCATAGCTTTGCTAAATTATTTATCAGTTCGCCTCAAATACCTCATGTAGTGCTTGATTGAGACCCATTATTTCTTCGCATGGGGGTAGGGGTTTGATCATTTTATTGTTTCCATGCTGTGTCTTTTCGTCTGCTTGAGTGAAGCTAGTTTCCAAAACTCTAGATATAGTGTTCAGTTGTTGTGTTTTTGCCGACTGCGCTTAGGTCCTTCAAAGTGTAGACTTTCAATGTTTGTTGTAGGTTTTTGGTTCAGCATTTTGTAGTTGTGCAACAGCTTGTGTAGGGCAGTCTGTTGTAGTAGTGCTCACTAAATACCAAGTTTTCTCTGCATAGCAACACTTAGTCCTCTGCTTGAGGTGTATTTTATTGCTAAAAACTGGTGTTGGTATTTTTCTTTTTAATAAAACCTTTTCTCCTGTATCAGTTTTATAGCATACAGATTGTCTTTGTTGTCCATATCATAGTCAGTATGGTCCTAGTAACAATCTGGCGTTGGTTGTCCAAACCTGGTTGAAAAATCTTTAAACTCTGCTTTCTAATATTTCTCTTCTGACTGAATGTAAGGGTGCTACCAACAGATAGTGCCGCTACCAGCCAATCATCAGCTGGCGTAAACACACAACACACGTCCAAATCTATAACATAAGTCTCCTTTATTCTATAATTGTTTTTTTTGATTTTTTTATTATTGTACTTAAGAAAATAAGATGGCGCAACAAACAATTTGGAGCAATCCTTGATCCATACAGACGTTTAAAGATCCCTAGGCATAAAAGGAAACAGACAGATCAATTCTTTATTACAAACAACCCCTCCACTATTATGAAAATCAGATTCTGAATGTTAAGGTTTCTAATTTAGAAAAGATGATGTCATTGTTCCAGGTAAAACTAAGGCTTCTTTTTCAGATTGAAACTAGTAAACGCAGATGATCCAAACAGAATGTGGTAGCAAACTTAGTAGGGCTATTATTAAAAAAGATTAGTGTCAAGCTAGAATGGCAGAGAGGTTACTATCATTGAACAATGCTGACATATTCTTGATCAAATCTGACTTATGGATGACAAAAGAAAAAGAGATGACTTAGTTATCAAGGCATAACAGGATGATGATGGACTCAAACCAGATAGGTTCTTGCTGATAAGGGAAACAAGAAAAAGATGCTGGCAAACATAGCAAAAACAATGGTACAGGTTTTGTATATCCCTAGACTATTAAACTGCGCAGCTCTCACATGCCTTACTATCAGGTGCACTCAGAGGACAGACTGTCGAAGAGCTGACCTTAATGACAGTGCACGTGTTATTTCATCCCCTGACGCTGACGCAAAGTACAAAATAACTGGTAATAGTCTTAGAGTATGGATTATGTTCAATCACCCATAGCTTGCACGCTTGATTGCACAGCAATATCAGTCAAGGCCTTGCTATTTATTAAGACAGAGGGAGTGCTTAACCATAGCACATTAATGAAGAGTAAAGCAGTACTGTGTGGAACATAAATCTGAACACACCGGCAAGAGCATTAAAAGGGAATATTAAGCTGTTGAGAAGAACCAGCCGACCCCTTACCCAGATTAAGTGAGAGTTCATTAAATCCTCGTATTAAACATATATCATGAACTATAGAGGTCACCAAATCAAGTTCTACGGCCTCAGGTTATTTACCATATCAACACTTTGATGAGGTAAAGAAAATACTTGGTCTGGTCAACACAATATACCGACTACAGGTGTTACAAGCAATCTTTACATCTACATAATGTTAGGCTTTCAATGAATACCTAACATCCTAAATATGCATTGTGGGTTGACTTAAGATCAACAATGATGAGAAGCTGCATGGTTCAGGAAACGCATTGAAAACGGCTCAGAAGGAATAACTATACAAATAGAGAAAAGAGAAGAAAATGATGAAGACCCATAAAAAAATATCTATCTGTAGTGATGGATGCACAGCTCCAACATAGAAGGAAAACAACTAGTAAGAAATCGTTTACTAATGACCAGCTAAGTTTTTCTACCAAAAGAAGCACACTGCTCTTTAATATGTGGGGCAGACTGGCTGTGCAAGACTGATTTGTAGTTTAGATAGTTTACAAAACAGTGTAAAAAAAATCATTTCGAGTTCTTGTATATATCTGTCCAACACTGCACAACATAGAAGCAACAGAGAGAGAACGATTTATTTTGGACAGATGAGAATAAAATTTTTAGTCAATCCCTCTGAACAGGCGACGCGGAGTGTTTAGAATACTATTACAGGCTCTTTGAAAATAGGCAGACCCTTTCTTAATAGACGACTGCTCAGCAGAGCCGTGACATTTGTTAAGAAAAGGAATAGTCTTTTGTCTAAGCTCGCTTTCGGGAGTGGGGAGACATCACAAGATATCTGTTTGGATGCTGACATAGACAAAAATATAATAGCATATTAAAAGATTACCGTGAACAATAAAAGTCGTTGTAAATTTTTCACATGAAAGACAGAGATGGTTAATAAATTGCCTCGTGAGAATGACGTTATAACAGACCGGACAAGAAAGAAAAGAATAAAACAAAACTCATAAGCTCAAAGCATAGTAAACTAATACTTAAAACAGATCAACCAACAAGATATGTGATCAGTAAAACCCAATAGATTTTTTTTAAACAGAGCAGGCTGTTTTACAGTGAAGTGAAGCGAGTAGACAAGCAGGCATTGAAAGCAGACTTATATACACTAAATACAAAGTCATGGTGCAGTCAGACAGATCCACCGGTTATGCATAAACCGTTATTTTTTAGAACCACGTCAAATTCGTTATGCACAGCACCAGAGCAGTTATGCATAATAATTCATTGAGAAGCTCGCAGATCCTGTTTTTAGGTAGGTGAGAGGATTGTTCTGATTCTAACGAAATAACTGACATTAACCTAACAAACTAAGCAAGTACAGGTAAGATAAATTTCAAACACTTTTTTAATGAAAAGCTCGCTACTCTTCACTGCAACAACTTCCCACTGCTGCAAATGACAAGACAGCTAGCTCGGTTGCTAACAACATAGAGTTTCTGGGCGGAAAATGTCGTCACTGTTACTAACAGCTGATTCTATCTAGCCTTGTGAATGGGGAAAGGTAAGTAACATGTCTAGATTTGTCTTACCGGGGTGCGGGGAGACACCCTAGCCTACCTTCTTGAAATCCCCTTATTCAAGAGATTGTCAAAGCCTATTGACGCTCGTTATTGTGTTTGGAGGTCGACGCGTGCTGTGTGTCATTCAAGCAGCCGCGAGTGTGTGTCTCCTACCCATTTCTTCTCCCTCTTCAACTCATTTTTCAGTGTAACCAGTATAGCATAAAATTCCCATAATTTTAATAGTTATACCCATCAAAAAAAAATTAGTATTACTTCAGTTTTAGTAGAGAGAAGGAAAAAGGGCCACAAGGTAAACTGTTTAGTTTTTATTATAAAACGTACAAGTTTGGTCCGATGAGGCGAGCCGAATCGGACCAAAGTTGCCTGTTTTGGATAAAACAGAAAGTGGTTGAGCGAGGCCTCCTTTTTCCCTTTCTCTTATTAGTCTTTGGCTTTTTAGGGTCAGGGTTTTGGAAACTAAAGTTTTGAAGATTATAAGGTAAACTACCATTTTATACCAGATGGACAAAGGTAATGACAAAAGCGACTCTGACGATGAACAATTGCTAATAATAGCATTTATGATACAGATAATTTCATTGCATTTACAGCTGTCACACAGTCAGTATTTGGGGTTTTGGTTTGACAAGCTGATCACACACCCATCATACATAGGAAAAAGCACAATAAAGAACAACTGACCACTTCACAAAGAACACTGCATGTGATGTAGACCAGTGCTTCTCTTCTCAAAAGCCTTGCTGTATGAACAAAACTACTGGACACCAAACAACAGGCAGATAGCACTCCTGGAACATTTCCACCTTCATTGCATCAAGGCATCACACATAAAACTAAAGTCGTCATCACAGGACACTGCCTCTGTAGGCTGCCAAGACTCCAGGGGTTCAAAGCCACTACAAGCACAGTCCTCTGTCTTGAAAAGGAAGCCATTTAGGGTCTAGTGAAAGATGAGTTAAAAAAATCCAGACAAGGCAACAGACACTCCACTCAGCGCCATGGTTATGCAGTTCGTGGAAGCATCTGCCCATAGAATGTCTTGACAGAATATAGTATCGAATTGTATTAAAGGGTTTTTCTTTCATAGACACCTCTTCGAAAAGAAACAGAAAGATTGCTGCATTACAAAATGTGTTTTCATGATACAGGATTGTCTTTCTGAGAATTTCAGAGAGGATAACTGTTGAACATGAACTTGGCCACACCATGGGTCTGATGCACGAACACAACGACCAAACAGAGACGCGACTTTTTGAAAAATCAACTAAACTTTGCCGTAGAACACATAAATTATCCCCAATAAACAAGTATGCGGCAGGTTTCTGATGAAAAACATGGACTGCCCAAAGCGATTACCATTCTGTTCAATGCACTATAGCAAAACTGTGAGTACATAGACACTAATTGTCTTGTTGTCTAAAACCCAATATTCGGTGTTAACCATAATGTTTTCACATTTCCATCTGTGATGAGTCAGTCAGTAAAGTCCCACAGTTTTACATCACAACTCACTGACACCACGCTCACTGCTCCTTTCCACAGCAATACAAGATAAAAAGATACATTGTCAACACTCAATCACACTTACACAGCACATTATGTAACACAAACTGCGCGCACACACACACACACACACACACACACACACACACACACACACACAAAACACACACACGACACAACACACACACACACACACACACACACACACACACACACACACAAACACACACACACACAGGCACACACAAGTCAATTATCATCTCACAAAGTGTGGCGTAAAAAAAAGTTTGGCTGAATTCCAAGTTTTAGTGTACTATAACCTAAAAACTAACTCCGTCATAAGAAACAAACAAGTGATGTCAGTCTTTGCAGGATAGCCACATTTCTCTGTTGCTGCCCCATCTTCTATGACCTTCTCCAAAAGCCACCCCACCGTTCCCTTACCACTTCTTTAACCTCTCCGCCACAGCACTACCAGATTTGTTATGTCGATCCCACGGGTCAGAAGTCTGCAGGGAGTAATGTAATGTCAGCCCCGTGGGGGTCCCAGCAAAGGGGTCATGCACTGCTACTTACTAATGGGTTCCTTTGAGGTGTTAGTGGTGCCTGTTCTGGCTAACATACGCAGGACACCACCATATGAAGCCATCTATGAGTCGCCCTCTTGATATAGCAACCACCCATAACGTCCTCCAACGACCGTCCCCTGAATTTCTTTTTATTCCAACGCCTTTGTAACAATAGCTCACCACAGCACAGAAGTGTAACCGGGAAAACCAAATGTGAGGTCATCTTGAGATCAAGAACTGGAGCCACCGATTTAGAGGCATTGTTTAGTGAATGATGATCAATGACGATGAAGATGATATAATGAGCTACTGTGGAAGTGCATGAGGACCAGTGACGATGATGATGATATAATGATGCAAACTGTGGAAGTGCATTGAGGGATCAGATGACTATGAGGATGCTATAATGCCGGCTGTGGAAGTGCGTGGGCATTTGACACGGGGACGGGGATGGGATAGCTAGTGGTTCGAACATTATCTCGCAATATGACGAGCCGTCGATTTCTCTTCAAGGGGATAATTTTTCCCCTGGAGTTAACCATCAGTGCAGACTCCCTGCCTCTCCCCCAAAAAGTCCTTCGGATGAACTATATAATCCGAGGCCCCGAGTCGAAAGCACGCAGAGCATCTTGTGCACACGGTTACATCCTGTTCCGCTCTGTAAGAGTAGCCATTGTGGTGCCAGTGGGAAACGATGACAGGATTTCCCAAAACCGCATGTACACGGGACTTGATGTAACAAAGCGCATACTGCTCATTTCCATATCCTCGATATGAATTTTTTTTTTTTTAAGTTATAAGAAATTATTTTAAAAAACCCATCTTGACAGTGTTTGCACTTTTACTTACCATGTTATACATTGCGGCGTCTACCACGCCCGAGAGAATACAGACACCTATGTATTATTCACAACAACAGTCTCAAATCCCATATCTATGAAGTGACGAAAGCTTGACTAGCTTGTGGTCCACTTCTTCCCGATCAGCCCACAGCAAACTCACATCTGGGTAAGAGCTGGCCGGAATCCGACAAATTTCCATGACTCCCTATGGTATCGAACCCGTGACCCTCATCCTTCACCTGAGATCACACCATTCACAAGTGCTTATTATGTCAATTTTGTATGTGGCAAAATCTTAGACCGTTACCGCCTAAAAAATAGTGTGAAGAATCTCTGGTTCTTTTTTGGGGGATATGGTATTCTGACTGTAAGCATTGTTTAGAGAGTATAAAAGGTCTGGTAATTGTAGACATGTAGTTTCCAACTGAGAAATGCTATTAGAAAGTTACCATGCGAATTGTGTAGGAGAAAAAGCGTAAAATTAAGGTAGTCATTGGTACCAAAAGCTGTCCATCAATGATAGCGATGTCACTCCAAATAATGTGTGTAATGCCTATCTATCATAACTAGCTGAATTTCGGAAGAGTCTGCGTTTGATTAGAGACTGTGCTCACGATAAAGTATACTATGTGCTATAAAAGAATGAAATCAATACTTTGCTAATATCTTGTCAGTTTGTTCTTATTGTAATAGAGAGTCTGTGATAATGGGATGGTATGCCATTAATTGGAAACACACTCACTGGGCTCAATTTCAACATGGAAGTAGCCCAGTATCAGTCACTAATCTTTTTTCTTGCATCTCTTTCTCTTTCTCTCTCCTCTCTTTCTCTTTACTCTCTCTTTCTCTCTGTCTCTTGCCTCTCTCTCTCCTTGTCCTGTCTGTCTATCTTTTTTAAATCAATCAATACTATCTATCTATCTATCTATTATCCTATCTATCTAATCTATCTAACAATCTAACATCATCATCAATCTATCTATCTATCTATATGTCTGTCCTGTCTGTCTGTTGTCTATCTATCTAGCACTAGCAACTCTACTATCTAGTCTGTCCATCTGTCTGTTTAATCTATCTATCTGTCTCTCTGTCTGTTTTTTCAGCCTATCAGCCTGGTCTCCCTCTCTCTTCTCTGACATTTACCATACCTATCTTTCCTATCTTCTTCCAATCCATCATTCTTTCTTAATCCATCCATCTTTCCATTCTAGCTATCCATTTACCTAATCCATCCATCCATCCATCTATCCCATCCCATCTATTCTATCTACTATCTATCATCTATCTATCGACTATACATCTCCATCCTGGGCTCCATCCATCTAATGATCTAACTCTCTACTCTCTCAGTATATCTATTCCTAAATACGAACGCCCTTTTCACTTGCCTATTATGAATTATATTAGTTACAATCATGCCTAGACGTATGCACAGAACCATCCACATTATAGACGTTTTTTTTCCCTTACAAAGCAGTGAATACATTCATTCAGTTTTGCCCATCACATCTATCAAGAAAAACCTTAGTTCGAGCAAACTGTCTTTAGAGACAACAAGGAATACAGTGAAGCAATGCAATATCACTCTATCTATCTATCTATCTATCTAGTCTATCTAACTATCATCTATCTATCTATCTATCTATCTATCTATCTATCTATCAATCGTATCTATCGATCTATCTATCTATATCGCCCAAATAGAAATCTATAAATCACCACCGCCCATGGCGCAGTGCTAGTGCCTTGGGTACGGACTGGAAGTGGACGGTTCGATTCCCATGAGTCAGGGATTTTTCCGACTCCGGACGCTCCTACCCAGAGTGAGTGGGTGCTGTGGGCTCAGTGGGAAGAAACTTGGTACGACACAATCGCGCCTCATTCACATAACGACTGCCATGTTTGAGAGTGTTCTCAATTACCTGACCAACACTGCTGTGGCTGTAACTCTCGGGCCCGGTTGACGGCCGGGATATATTGTGAATAGTAAGCGTAGAGATAACCCTGTCAAGTAGTCCCAAAGCATAAGCACAATCAACAGCAGCATCATAACGTCATCCTCATTGTCATTGATCATCAAGCAATAAAAAAAAAGTGCCTCTGATACGGTGGTCCAATGTGCAGGTCTCATGGGACCTCAGATTCGTTTGCTCATACACTTTTGTCAGGTGGTGAGATTGTGTCAAAGCCTTTGGGTTAGAGATTCAATAGGGGACGGTCATTGGAGAGACATTTGAGTGGTTGCCCGACCTCGTGGGCCACTCACTCAGTC
>CM054154.1:27684043-27686543 GCA_028751875.1 Rapana venosa | reverse complement strand
TTGATAATTCTGACCCATTCCTCTCAATAAAAACCACACAGGTTGTGCCTGAGGTAGAAGAAGTTCATACTTTTTCTTTAGTTGTCCTTGTGTTTATCTAAAAGGTTTGTGGTGTGTGCGTGGCGTGTGTTTTGGTGTGTGTGTGGTGTGTGTGTGTGTTTGTGTGCGCGCGTGCGTGCGTGCGTGCGTGCGTGTTTTTGTGCGTGCGTGTGCGTGCGTGCGTGTGCGTGCTTCAGAGGTCTGTGAAGATTATGTCCAGACGTGCCCCCAACTGGCTGCAAGAGGAACTGTGCGAAAGGAGGGCTTCACAATGCTGCACAGCTGCCGGCAAATCTTGTGGCGTCTGTAAAGTGGAGGGCCCAGTGTCCCCCAGTGTACGTCATCAGCAGTTAGATAGATAGAGAAAAAGATAGATAGAGGAAATAGATAGATAGATAAATAGAGAGATAGATAGATAGATGGATAGGTAGTAGATAGGTAGATAGGTAGATAGATAGGTAGAGGGGACAGATAAATAGATAGATAGATGGATAGATAGATAGAGGATAGATAGATAGATAGATGATGAATAGATAGATAGATGGATGATAGATAGTTAGGTGGATAGATGGATAGATAGATACATAGATAGATGGATAGATAGATAGATGGATAGATAGATAGTTAGGTGGATAGATGGATAGATAGATAGATAGATGGATAGTAGATGGATAGATAGATGGGTTTAGATAGATAGATAGATAGATAGGTTTAGATAGATAGATAGATGGATAGATAGACAGATAGATAGAGAGATTGATAGATAGATAGATAGAAGATAGATAGATAGATGAAAGATAAATTAGATGGATAGATAGATAGATAGATAGATGAATAGATAGATAGATCAATAGATATATAGATAGATGGATGAATAGAAAAATGATAGATGGATCGATGGATGGATGGATGAGTAGAGGATAGATGAATATAAAATATATATATATATATATATAGAGAGAAAAGGAGGAGAGAGAGAGAGAGAGAAATGAATAGATAGATAGATAGATAGATATGTAGATAGATGGAGAATAATAGATAGATAGAAAGATGGATGGATGGTGGATAGATGAATAGATAGATGAATATAAAATATAAATAAATAGATAGATAGATAGATAGATAGATATATAGATAGATAGATAGTTTAGATAGATAGATAGATAGATAGATAGATCGACCGACAGACCGACCAAACCGACCGACAGTTAGACAGATAGATAGATAGATACTGTGTGTTTTGTTTTCTTATTTAAGTGATATTAGACGAGGCGAAAAGAAAAGGAGGGGGGGGGGGGGGGGGGTGGTATTCCATTAACAATGCGTGGGATAAGTTTTACCCCCCAAGAGGGAAACTAGGCAAAGCTTTAGATATGATACAAACAAAAATCAAGTCAATAACCTTAATGAAATAAAAAAAAGAAATGCCCTTAGGACTGTGCCAAAGATCTTTAGCAATATCAAATGCCAAATGCATATCATGAATATGTATTGATGAGGTTTTCAGAACAAAGGAATGGGGCAAACAAAGGCTTTGCACTCTTGCAGTCAATATTGAATGAGTGATTATTCTCATAGCACAGAGCCATTTCCCAATGTTTCGGGATGTTAGTTACTAATGCGTTCATTTCTATCCTTTAAAAAATTTTCCCTATCACATTTGTGTGTGCAAATATGCATGTGTGCACTGTTTGTGTGTGCAAATTTTGCATGTGTGCACATGTTTGTGTGTGTGTGTGTGTGTGCGTGCGTGTGTGTATGTGTGTGAGTTGTGTGATTCATATTTTTCAAATTTGGTGCAAGCACATTATTTCATTACAAAAAAAACACAACCCGTTTTATATTATTTTCGACATTGTTGGTATATACATATAAATGAATCTTAAGATTTTGTTCTAAGTGGTAATACAGTTCGCCTGTGAAAATCACGATGTATATTTTGATTTTTTAATTAAAAAAAACAAAAAGTTTTCCCAAAATTTTCGATTAATTTAAATGCTTTCATTTTTTAAATCATAAAGTAAAGTCAAAGTGCCGGTCGTAGTAGAATATGTCTACATATCAACAAAATACCATTTTTTTATCAATTTTATTTATGAAATTACCATCTACATTAGAAAGTTTTTACCACCATTAGTTTTCTCAACGTTTGTATGTTTTTTCTATAACATTGCATTTTTGTGTTTGTCAATATAATATCACGCACGCGCGCTCGTTTGGTGTGTTTGTGTGTGTGTGTGTGTGTGTATGCGCGCGCGTTTGTTTGTGCGTGCGTGTATGTGCGTGCGTGTATTTTGTGTATGTATTTTATGCACGCGTGCGCGCTCGGTGTGTGCTTGCATGTGTGCGCGTACGTGTGTGTGTGTGTGTGTGTGTGTGTGTGTGTGTGCGTGCACGGTGTGTGCGCGCGCGTGAAAAACGACATGTGTGTTCAGTGCCTTGTGTGGACACAGGAGAAGCG
>CM054154.1:27676724-27678543 GCA_028751875.1 Rapana venosa | reverse complement strand
TTTTTAAAATTATCTCCCTTTATCTTTTTCTCCATTGTATTTTCCTTTTTTTGCTAAAAATTCTTTCTCTTTTTAAACCATCATTTTTATTATCTTTTTATCTATCATCTACTATCTTTGCCTATCTTTTATCTATCTATCTATCTATCTATCTATCGCCATCTATCATCTATCTATCTATCATCTATCTATCCATCTAATACTATCTATCTACCGATTGATCTATCTATCAGCTCTATCTCTTTGTCATAAACTTTCTCTCTATCTACCCATCAACACTACTACTATCTATCTATCTATCTATTTACTATCTACATTATCTTTCTCCTACTATCTACATCTACAACTACTATCACCTTCTATCTTATATCAATCGTCGATCAACTATCGATCCCATCGATCTATCGATCGATCTATCGACGACATCGATCGATCCATCCATCCCCCCCATCCATCCATCCACATCCATCTATCTATCTATCCATCTATCATCTATCTATCTACTATCTTCTATCATCTACTATCTATCTACTATTTTCATCTATCTCCCTACTATCTATCATCTATCTATCTTTTTATCTATCAAACATCTTCTATCAAATTATCTATCTATCTATTCCAACTTCTATCTGTCTACTTATTAACCTATCATCAACAATCAATAAATCAATCAATAAACAAAAAATCAATCAATCAATCAATCATCAATCTATCTATCTATCAAACTACACTTTCTACCTACTATCTACATCATCATTTACATCAATCTCTCTATCTCCTATACTCTATCCTCTATCTTTCTATCATCTATCTTCAAAACCTATCTTCTATCATCTACAACTATCTATCTATCTATCTATCTATCTTTTCAATTTATCTATGTTATATATCATCTCCCCTCGCATCAAACAAACCCTCTATCTCCTACCTCTATCCATCCATCTACTATCCCCTATCTATCTATCTACTACGATCGATCTACCCATCTAGCTCCTCTCTGTTCTAATCTTCCTCTTCACCCAATCTATCTATCTCTATCTATCTATCGATCATCTATCTATATATCATTTTCATCTCCTATCATTATCATCTTCTCTTATCTATCTATCTATCTATCTTTCCATCTATATTCCAATCTATCTATCTATCATCATCGTCTATTTATTAACCTATAAATAAATAAATCAACAATCAATCAATAAACAAATCAATCAATAAATCAATCTTCTATCATTCTCTATTTTTCTTATCTATCTTTCTCCCTATCTACATCTATCATCTATCTATCTATCTATCACTATCTATACTATCTATCATCTATTTTTTTCTATCTACTACTATCTATCTACATTTATATATTATCTAAATTTTTCTACTCGCTATCCCCCAAATACCTCTATCTCTTTTTCTCCATCCTCCATCTATTTTTTTATCTCTCTTTCTTTTCATGTCTATCACATCTTTATCAAAACACGATCGACTATCATTAGCTCTCTCCTGTGCTATATATCTTTCTCTCTATCATCCATCTATCTATCAACTCTCTATCTATCTATCTACAATCTCTCTATCTCTTATCCTCTATCTTTCTACTATCCTTCTACCAAAACCCTATCTATCTATCTTTTTATTTTATCTACTACTACTAATTATCTATCTATCTCGATATCTCCAAATCTTTTTCTCTCTATCTCTCTATCCACCCTATCTTTTTTCCTTTTTCTTTTCTTTCCCTATCTATCTACAACATCCAACTACTATCTACAATCTACTATCTGTCTATCAATGTATCGACCACGTCGACAAAACCACTATCCGT
>CM054154.1:27649224-27671724 GCA_028751875.1 Rapana venosa | reverse complement strand
CT
This sequence comes from Rapana venosa, assembly GCA_028751875.1. Lineage (NCBI taxonomy): Eukaryota > Metazoa > Mollusca > Gastropoda > Neogastropoda > Muricidae > Rapana > Rapana venosa. The sequence goes on along the minus strand of CM054154.1, from coordinate 27,671,722 downwards.
CTATCTCTCTTTTTCTCTCTCTCTCTCTCCCTCTCTCTCTCTCTCATCCTTCTCTCTCTCTCCTCTCTCTCTTTTCCTCTATCACTTTCTATCTACCCACATCTATCTATACTATTTATCTATCGTCGATCTACCCATTCACATCCATCATCCATCCATCCGGGCTATGTACTATCTTTATCTATCAAATCACTATCGACAATCTATCTATCTAGCTCTCTTCTGTGTCTATAAATCTTTCTCTCTATCTACCATCTATCTATCTATCTATCTATCATCTTCTACTATCTTTAATCATATTTCTATCTATCTATCTCTCACTACACTACCAACTATCTATCTATCTACTATCTATCATCTTTTTTATCTATCGATCGATCTCCCATTCTCTATCCATCCATCCACCACCCGGGCATTACTACTACTATCTATCTATCATCGATCAATCTACTACTAGCCTCTCTCTGTGTCATATATCTTTCTTTTATCTATCCATCTTACTATCTATCATCTATCACTATCTTTCTGCCTACTTCTATCTATTCCAACTTCATCTGTCAGTCAAACCCATTATTTTATCCATCCCATCCACCATGCTAATTCTTTTTATCTTTTTAGCTATCTATCTATCATAAATCTATCAAAACTACTTCTCTTTCTATTATCTTTCTTCTATTTTATCCATTATAAAAATTTTTCTACCCTATCTATTTTTTCTTTTTCTTTTTTTTGCCTAACTATCTATCATCTTTTCTATCGAATTGATCTATCTATCTACTTCTTTTCTGTCCTTTATAATTTTCCCCTGGGCCCTATCTTATCCATTTTAACTATTTTATTTTTTAACTATCTATCTATCTATCTATCTAACTATCTTTCTACAACCTATCTAACTATCTTTTCCAACAAATCTATCTGTCTCCCCATTTAAACCCTTCCCAACCCAACCCCAATAAATATTAATAATTAAAAAATTTTTAAATTTTTAATTTTTAATCTACCCAAACTATCTACCCATCAATTTATCAACTGTCCCCTTTTCTATAATCTTCTTTTTATTTTCCTCAAACCCATCTATCTATTTATCTATCTACCAATCTACCTATTTTTCCCATCTAATTTCAATCTATCTATCAATTTTTAACTTTTCTACCTATCTATCTATCTATTCCCAACTACCCTTCCCTTTTTTTTAAATTAAACCTATTTTTTCAATCAAAAAAACCCATTAAATCAATCCAAAAACCCAATAAACCCAATTTATTTTATTACCCATCTATTTATCTATCGTCCTTTTCTATCTACCTTCTTTTTCAAAAACCTCTTCTTTTATCTACCCTTATTATCAATCTATCAAACTATCTTTTTCCCCATTCCATCTTATTTCAATTTTTCTATCTATCTATCCTCTATTCTATTATTTTCCCTATTTTAAACCCTTTTCCTATCTATCTATCTACCAATCTATTTATCAAATTCGATCAATTTTTCCCTTCTATCTACCCTTTTTCCAAATTCACCCGGCTATTTTTTAAACCCTAATCCTAATCTTAATCAAAAAACCTAATCTTAACTTTCTATCTACCCTTTTCTTTTTTCCTATCTTTTTAATTATCTAATATTAAAAATTCTATCTACTTCCTTTTTCCTAATATATCTTCTCCAAAACTTTCCACTATCATAAATCTATCTATTTCCTTTTCTTTCTCCCTATCTACTATCTATTCCAACTATTTTTGTAAATTTTAAAAACCCCTAATAAAATCAATAAATTTTTCAATCAATAAACACTTTAAATAAAATCAATCTATCTATCTACCCAACCTTATTTACAACTGTCTATCTATCTATCTATCTATCTATCATCTATCTAAATCTACAAACCCTACCCAAATCATTATCTATCTATCTACTTTCCTCTTTTTAATTTTTAATCTTTCTATCTATCTATCCCAAACAATTTTCTATCAAATTTTTATCTATTTTTTCTATCTCCCCTTAACTACCCTTTTTATCCTACCCCCCTTATCTATCATTTTTCCTATCTATCTTTCCAAACCTATCAATCTTTATATCCAACTATCTATCTTCTATTTATTAACCGTCAATCAACCTTAAATCATTTCATTAAAACTTTTCACCCAACCCACATCTATCTATCTACCCATCTATTTATCTTTCTCTTCTATCTATCTACCCAAATCTATTTTCCCAAAAAACCATAAATATCAATTATCAAAAAAATAAAATCTTTTCTATCTACCCTTCCATTTAATTTAAATTTTCTCTATCTATCTTCTATCAAAATTATTTTAAAACCCATCAATCTATCTAAACTATCTATCTACCTATCTATTTTCTTCGTGTCTAAACCCATTCATCTATCCATCCATCCCAATTCATCCCTATTATCTATTTTTCTATCTACTTTAAAAATTTTTTTTTAACCCCTTTAAATTCCCCTTTTAAAAAATTTTCCTTTTTAAACCTTTCTTTTAAATTCTCTCTTTCCAATCTTTTAAAAAAAATCAATCAATAACTTCTATCAATCCATCTTTTAAATTCTTTTATCTTCTTTTCTATCTACCCATCTACCCATCTATCTATTTATCTATCTATCTTTCAAACCTATCCCATCTTTTTTCCAACTATCTATATTCCAAACTTATTTACCTATCAATCAATCAATCAATCAATAAACAAATAATCTTTTTTAAAACTATCTATCTCCCCTTTTCCTTTCTATTACCTTACCCCTTTTCTATCTATCTATCTATCTTATCTATCAATTTTAATCTTTCTACTATCTATTTCTCAATCATCTATCTATCAATCGATTGATCTTCTAAAAACCCCTTTTCCCGGGTGTCTAAATACTTTCTTCCCTTTTATCAATCCACAATCTATCTATCTATCTATCTTTTCTATCTTCCCCACCTATCCTTAACTACTTTTTTCCAACTTTCTGCCTATTTTATTTAAACCTAAAAAACTAATCCTAATAAAAAATCAATCAATAAAAACCTATTTAACCTTTTCCATCAATTTATCAATCGTCATCAAACTACCCAATCTATCCACATCTATCATCATTTTATCAATCAACCCAATCATCTTTGCTTTTCCATCCCCCATAACCCCATCTACCCATCTTCTTTCTAATACCACACTTCTTTTAAACTATCTACCCAACCCATCTATCAAATCATCTATCTTTTATCAAAGTTTACCTATCTATTTTTTTTAAATCTATCTACTTCTATTTTTCCTATTATCTACCCTATCTATCTATTTATCAACCCTATCTATCTCTACCCCTATCTTCTAATAATCTAATCAAACTATCATCTTTTCCAAACATCTATCTCTCTACTTTTTAAACCATCAAATTATCAACCCAACCCAATCATTTTCCAAATTTTTAAACAAATCAATCAATCAATCTATAAAATTTTATCTACTATCTATCTATCTTCTATTTTCTATCTTTTCTCTACCCAACTTTCTACCTATCTATCTTTTCTATCTTATTTATCATCTATCATCTACTTTTATCAAATTAATCTTCTATCTTCATAACTTTATCCCTAAAAAAACAATAAAAATCTCCCCCCTAACAAAAATAAAAAAAAAACAAATCTTCAAAAAGAAAATAAAATTTTAAAAAAAAAGAAAACAAACTATCTATCTAAAAAAATTTTAAAACCTCCAACTTTAAAAAAACTCTAAATTTTTTCCTATTTTATCTATTCTTTCAACCACCATCTATCTATCTACAAATTTTTTTTTATCTATGTATCTATATATCAAATTCTATCTCGCTACCCTAACTATCCCTTTTCTTTTCTCTCAAACTCCTATCCTTTCCAAACATCAATCCACCTATCTATCTATCGATCGATCTTTCTTCTACCTCTCCTGGTTCTATATCTTTTCCTCTCTACCCTTATCTACTCTATCTATCTATCCTACTATCTTTTCGATTTTTATCTATCAAATTTCCCATCTATCTACCCAACTATCCTCAATCTATCTATCTATCTGCTCTTTTATCTATCTATCTATTTTTCCACTAATTTCAATCTACCCTACTTTTCTTTTCTACATTTTAAACCTACAATAAAAATCAATCAATAAAACAATAAACAAATCAAAAAATCAATCAATCTTTTAAATCAACCCTTTTTCTCAAATCTCCCAAATTTTTCTTGTATCTATCTTTCTCCCTTTCCTTTTAAATCTATCTATTTTATCTATTTTCAAACGGGTCAAATTTGTCTATCTATTATCAACTAAAAAATTTTACTTTTTTATCTATCTACTATTACCCTTATCTATCTTTTTTATATATGTATCTAATATCTTTCTATCCGCAAATCCACTATCCCTGTACTCTTTTTTCTCTCTATCCCCCCATCTACTTTTTTCTCCCCCTTTCTTTTCAGTCTAATATCTACATCTATCTACCCTATCAAAACATCTATTTATCTATCGATCGATCTATCTATCTAGCTTTTCCTCCTGTGTTTTTATATATCTTTCTCTCTATTTTATCCATCACCCTATCTATCTATTTTTCCAATCTACCTATCTGCAAACAAATCTAAAAAATAACTACTATAAAACTCTCTTTCCTTTTCTCTCTATCTTTTTATCTATCTATCTTTTCTACCTATCATCTATTTTATCTTTTTAAATTTACCCTATCTATCTATCTATCTATCTATCTATCTATCTATCTATCTATTTACTATTATCTATCTATCTATCTCGCAAATCCCCCACTATATCTCTTAACCCCTCTATCCCCTTTTACCCAAACCAAACTATGTTTTTTATCTCTTTTTCTTTTCAGGGTCTAATTTTATCTATCAATCAAATCTACCTATCTATCAAACCCAATCTATCTATCTATCTATCTATCTATCCCCTCTGTTTTATCAAATTTGTATCATCTCAGGGCGATCAACCACCTATTCCGTCAATCCACTATCTACTATCATCTATCAACTACCCTATCTATTTTATCTATTTTTTTCCACCCTATATTTAAATCAAACTTTTTTATCTTTTCAAATTCAAATCCATCATCCTATCTATCATCTATAAAATTTTTTTCAAATCTATTTTAGCTCTCTTTTCCCCGTGCCCTATATCTTTGTCTTTTATCTATCTTCCACCCTTCTATCCCCAATCAAACTACCGATCAATCTACTTTTCTATCGAACCATCCCCATCTATCTATCTAATCTATCTATTTATGTAGGGTATCTTCTATGTACAATATACTATCTATCCCCGAACCCTCACATATCTCTATCTCTCTACCCTTCCATCAAAAACTTTTTATTTTCTCTTTTTTTTATGTCAAATTTTATCTTATCTACCCATCAATCTATCAAACAAATCTATCAAACTATCTACAACTATCTATCTATCTTTTTAAATATATCAATCTATCTCGTTTCCTCCCCTATATCTCTATCCTCTACCCTCTACCAAATAATCCCATCTATTTTTCTCTCTTTCTTTTTTTCAAATCTATTTTTGTAAAAGAAAAAATCAAAACTTTTCTATCTATCAAACCCTTTCTCTCAATCTCTCAACCCTCTCAAATCTTTCTATCTATCTATCTTTTCTACCTATCAAATCATCAAATTCCCAAATTTATCTATCTTTTCTACTTAAATAACCAAAAATTCCAATAAAATCAATCATCAAACAATAAACAAATAAAATTTCAATAAAGTCCTAACACAAACCTTTTCCATCTTTTTAAAATCTACTGTCTATTTTATCTATCTTCTATCTTTTAAAATCAAACCATCTACCCTATCTATCTATCTATCTATCTTTCAAACCCTATCGATTGATCAAACAATCTAGCTCTCTCCTGGGTCAAATATTTTTCCTCTACCCAATCCATCAAAAAAATCAAACTATCATCAAATCTATCAAACTATTTTTTCTGCCTATCTATCTAAAAACAAACTAGCTATGTAAAAACTATCAAAGTATCTATATATCATCATCCGCTATCTCATTTTAAATCTCAAATCTCCCCATCCCTACCCTTTCCCACCAATTTTTATTTATTTTTCTTTTTTTTCTTCTATCTATCAAATCATCTTCCACTATCTTTTCTATCTATCTATCAATATCTATCTATCTATCTGTCTATCAAACTATCTATCTACTATCAATCTACCGACCTATCGTCTATCGGTGGGACCTTCCTTCTATCCCTCATCCATTCATCTCCCCTTATCTCCCCTCTCTCTCTTCTCCCCCCCTCTCCCTATCTACATTAAACTATCTATCTATCAAACTATCTTTTTCTATCGATCTCCTATCAATCTATTATCTTTTCTATCTTTTTTCCCTACCCGATCGATCTACCCATTCATCATCCATCCATCCATCCTTTCCGGCTTTGTATCAAATCTATCTATCAAACATCTTTTCTTTTTAATCAAATCATCGTTCATTTTATCAAATCTAGCCTCTCTCGGGCCCTTATAAAACCTTTCTCTAACTACCCCAACAACTATCAAACAACCCTATCTATCTATCTATCTTTCCATCTATTTTTAAAATCTATCAAACTATCCTCAATCTATTATCTACCTATCTTTTCTATCTATCACTTTTTTAACCCAAACAACCGTTCTACCCATTCTTTCTACCCAACCACCCAAACCCACCCGGGCAAAGGGTTCTACAAATCTATCTATCTATATATCTTTCTCTCTTTTCTATCCATCTATCTTTTCTATCTATCTATCAACCCTTTCTGCCTATCATCTATCATCTATCTATCGTTTTGATCTATCAAATTCTAGCTCTCTTTTCTGTGTCAATTTTATTTTTTTCCTCTCTACTATCCATCAAATCATCTACTATCAAACTATCAATCTTTTCTATCTCTCTATCTATCATATTTAAATCAAACTACCCTATCAAATTCTATTATCTTTCTACCTATCTTCTATTTTTTCCCAACTATCTATTTTCCCTATTTTAAATTAACCTTTCAAATCAATCAATCAATAAATCATGAATAAACAAATCAATAAACCCAATCTATCTATCAATAATCCATCTATTTTTTCTATCTGTATATCTTCTATCTATCTATCTTTTCAAACATCTATCTATCCACCTCTATCTATCACAAACTATCTTTTCCATCTATCATCTACTACCCATCTATCTACTAGCCCTCTCTCTGTGTTATATATCTTTCTCTCTATCTACCCATCAATCAAATCTACATCTATGAAATCATCTACCCTATCTTCTATCTACTTTCCCCTATCTACCCATTTTTTAACTATCTTTTTAAGGGTTATCTATCAATGTATCAATTTTAACAATCTATCTCGCTACTCCCCTTTAATCTCTATCTCTCTATCTCCAAACCAAACCATCTATCTATTTATTCTTCTTCTTTTTATGTCTATCTATTTTCTTTTCCTATCTCTATCTATTATTTTATCTTCTATCTATCTACTTCTATCTTCTCTTTCATTTCTATCTGTCCATAAACTATCACCCTATCTCACCTAATCATCTATCCATCAAAAAATCATCTTCATCTTTATCTTTCTTACTACACTATCTATCTATCTATTATCATCTATCTACTATCGGATTACCTATCATCTTTTTCTATCTATTTATCTATCACGTCCCCCCATTATTATCCACCCATCCCCCATTCCCCTAAAACATCACTATCTATCTTTCAACTATTTATCTTTTAAACTTTATTACTTTTCGATCTCAAACATCTCTACTCTCCTCTTTCCCATTACTTTTCCTTTTTCACCCTTTCTTCTATCTTCTATCTTCTACTATCTTTCATTTTAAATTTCTCTATCTACTATCACCTATCTATCTACCTATCTATCTATCTTCTATAAATATTTATCATCGATCATCTATCTACTTCTCTTTTTGTCTATATCTTTTTCTCTATCTACATCCACTATCTTCCCTATCTATCTATCATCTATCATCTATCTATCTTTTACTTTCCTATCTATCTATCTACTTCAAACTATCTATCTTTATTTTTATCATGTATCTATATACTATCACTCGCTACTAAATATATCTCTAATCTTTTTTAACCCTATCCATCCATCTATCTTTTTATCTTTTTCTTTTTTTTGTCTATTTCAAAATCACTATTTCTTCTATTCTATTATCATCTATCTACACTGTCTATCGTTATGGGTCACATGGCGCCCACCCATCTATCCATTATCTCTCTATTATCAAATCAAAATTTCTCTCTCTCTCTATCTTCTATCTCCTATCTACATCTATCAATCTTCAATCATCTATCTTCTATCTATTTTATCTTCTTCAAACTTCTTCTACTATCATTTAAACTATAACTCTCTTTTTTCTATCTCTCATCTTCTATCTATCATTTTCTACTACCCATCTACTATCTATCTACTTCTATCTACTCCTATTACCTATCAATCATTTTTTAATCTTTTCTTTTAAAACTCTCTATCTTCTATCCTCTATCTTTCATCTATCTTTTACTTCTTTTTTTCCAACTATTTATTTTTCTACTTATTTAAACCTATCAATAAAAAAATCAATTCATAAAAAAAACTCAATCTCTCTATCTTCACTACCATCTATTTATCTATTTATCTATCACAACACTATCTATCTTCTATCTTTTATCTACCCTTCTATCTTATCTAATCACTATAAAACCCATCTATCCCTACTATCTATCTTTCTCCTTCTTCTTCTTTTCCCAACTATCTATCTTCTATTTTTAACTATTTCATCAATCAATCAATCATCATCAATCATAAACAAATCAATCATCAATCTGCATCTATTACCCATCTATTTATCTATCTTTATCTATCTATCTATCTTCTATCTATCTATCTTTTTCTACTATCCCATCCCCCTATCTATCTTTCTATCTATCATATCCTATCCATCTACTATCTAATCGATCTATCTATCTAGCCCTCTCTCTGTGTCTATAAATCTTTCTCTCTATCTATCCATCAATCTATCTATCTATCTATCTATCTTCTAGCTATTATATCTATCTATCTATCTATCTATCTAACTATCATTCTTTCTGCCTATCTAACTATATATCTATCCTACTAAGTATGTATCTATCTATGTATCTATATATCAATCAAACTCGCCTATCTCAATTTATCTGTCTATCTCTCTATCTCTCTATCCATCTATCTATCTATTTACTTTCTTTCTATTTAATGTCTATCTATCTATCCTATCATCTATCATCTATATATATATCTATCTATCTATCTATCTTTCTATCTGACTATCTATCTATCAAACTATCTATCTATCTGTCTATCCGATCTATCGAATCTATCGGTCGACCTATCCATCGATCCACATCCATTCATCTCTCTATCTCTCTCACTCTTCTCTCTCTAATCTATCTATCTATCTATCTATCTATCTATCTATCTATCTATCTATCGAACTACCTATCTATCTATCATATCTATTTATCTATCGATCGACACCCATCATCTACCACAATCCATCCATCCGGCTATGTATCTATCTATCTATCTATCTATCTATCGTCAATCTATCTGATCTAATTTCTCTCTCTGTGTCTAAAATCTTTCTCTCTCTCTATCCATCTATCCCTCTATTACTATCTATCTATCCAACTATCTATCATCTATTATCTTTCCATCTATATTTCAGATCTATCTATCATCCTCTATCTATCTATCTACCTATCTATCTTATACTAATCTATCTATCTATCTATCTATCTATTTATCTATCACGATCTATCAGCTCTCTCTTCTGTGTCTATATCATTCTCCTCTATCTATCTATCTCTATCTATCTATCTCCTCTTATCTATCTATCGATCTATCTATCTATCCATCTATCCTATCCTATCATCAATCTATCTATCTATGTATCTATCTATTATCTATATAACATCTACTCCGCTATCCCTCACTATATCTCTATCTCCTAACTCTCTATCCATCCATCTATCTATTTATCTCTCACTTTCTTTTTTATGTCTCTCATCTATCTATCTATCATCTATCTATCTGTCTATCTATCTATCTATCACTATCTATTCTATCTGTCTATCGATCTATCGGTCGATCTATCGGTCAACCTAACCATCTATATCCATTCAACTCTCTATCTATCTATCTATCTCTCTCTCTCTATCTTATCTATCTACCTAACTATTCTATCTGTCATCTATCATCTTATCCTATCTATCTATCTATCTATCTATCTGCTATCTATCTATCTATCTATCTACTATCTAACAATCTCTCTATCCTCGTCTATCTCTCTATCGTTCTATCTATCTATCTTTCTACCTCATCTACCTATCTATCTATCTATCTTCTATCTAATCTGTCTATGTTACCTATCTATCTATCTAATCTATCTATCTATATCAATCTCTCTATCTATCTATCTCTCTATCTTTCTATCTATCTATCTTTCTACCTATCTATCTATCTATTCCAACTATCTATCTGTCTACTAATTAACCTATCAATAAATCAATCAATCAATCAATCAATCAATAAACAAATCAATCAATCAATCTATCTATCTATCTATCCATCTATTTATCTATCTGTCTATCTATCTATCTATCTATCTATCTATCTATCTATTCATCTATCTATCTATCTATCTTTCTATCTATCGATTGATCTATCGATTGATCTATCTATCTAGCTCTCTCTCTGAGTCTATAATATCTTACTCTCTATCTATCCATCAATCTCATCTATCTATCATCTATCCTATCTATCTATCTCGGCCTATCTATCTATATATCTAACTATCTATGTATGTATCTAACTAGTATCTATATATCTATCCTATCTCGCTATCTCACTTTATCTCTAACTCACTATCTCTCTATCCAATCCCTCTATCTATTTAATCTTTTCTTTCTTTTTAATGTCCTATCTATCTATCAATCAATCATCTATCAATCTATCATCTATCAACTATCTATCTATCTTGTCTATCTATCTATCTATCTATCTATCTGTCTATCGATCTATCGATCTATCGGTCGACCTACCATCTATCCATCTATCCACATTCATCTCTCTCTCTCTCTCTTCTCTCTCTCTCTCTCTCTCTCTCTCTCTATCTTATCAATCTATCTATCTATCGATCTACCCTATCTATCTATTTATCAGTCTATTATCTATCTATTTATCTTATCTATCGATCTACCCATTCATCTATCATCCATTCATCCATCCGGCTATGTATCTATCTATCTATTCTATCTATCTATCTATCATCTAATCGATCAATCTAATCTACTAGCTCTCTCTCTGTTGTCTATAATAATCTTTCATCTCTATCTATCCATCTATCTATCTATGTATCTAATCAATCTATCTATCTTTCATCTATATTTCAATCTATCTATCAATCTCTCTATCTATCTATCTAACCTATCTATCTACTATCCTATCTATTATATCTAATCGATCGAACTAACCATTTCATCTATCCATCCATCCATCCATCCGGCTATATATCAATCTATCTATCTATCTATATATCTTTCTCTCTACTATCCATCTATTCTATCTATCTATCATCTTTCTGCCTCATCTATCTTATCATCTAACTTTTCATTGATCTACTATCTAGCTCTCTCTCTGTCCTATATAACTTTCTCTCTAATCTATCCATCTCTCTATCTATCTCTCTACTAATCTATCTACTATCTATCCTCTATCTCTCTAATCTATCTACTATCTATCTATCCTATCCTTTCTACCTATCCTTCTATCTAATCCAACTACTACTGTCTACTTTTAACCTATCAATCAATCAATCAATCAATCAATCAATACAAACAAACTCAATCACTCAATCTATCTATCTATATATCCATCTATTTATCTCTATCTGTCTATCTATCTATCTATCTTCTATCTAACGATCCATCTATCTATCTATCTACTCTACTTATCCATCTATCTATCAATCTATCCATCTATCTATCTAGCCCTCTCTCTGTGTCTATATATCTTTTCTCTCAAATTCTATCCATCAATCTATCTATCTATCTATCTAACTATCTATCTATCTATATTATCTATCTATCTATCTATCTATCTTATCTATCTATCTATCTATCTATCTATTTAACTATCATCTATCGATCTACCTATCTATCTAAATCTACTAACTATCTCTATCTATCTATCTATCTAACTATCTATTATCTATCTATCTATCTATCTATCTATCTTTTCTATCTTATCTATCTATCTACTATCTATCTAATCTTATAGCTATCTATCTCGCTATCTCACTATATCTCTATCTCTCTATCTTTTATCTATCTCTATTATTTATCTCTCTTCTTTTTATGTCTATCTATCTATCTTATCTATCATCTATCTAGTATCTATCTATCTATCTATCTACTATCTATCTATCTATCTATCGATCTACTATCTAGTATCTATCTATCTATGTCTATCTATCTATCTATCTATCTCGACCTATCTCATCTATCCATCTATCCATATCATCTTTTATCATCATCTACTCATCTTCTCTCTTTCTCTCTTCTATCTATCTTCTATCTATCTATCTATCTATCTATCTAAATCAATCTATCTAATCTATCTATCTATCTAATCTATCTATCCTCTCATCTTATCATATCTATCTATCTATCTATCTATCTATCTATCTATCTATCATCTATCATTCATCTATCCTATCTATCTATCTATCTGTATCATATCTATCTTATACTACTACTATCTATCTATCTATCTATCTATCTATCTAACTATCTAGCTATCTATCTATCTAACTAGCTATCTATCTATCTATCTTCTATCTTTCTGCCTTTCTATCTATCTCTCTATCTATGTAAGTATCACTATCTATGTATCTATATATCTATCTACCTCGAGCTATCTCACTATATCTCTTCCTCACTATCTCTCTTATCCATCCATCTATCTATTTATCTCCTTTCTTTTTATGTCTATCTTTCTATCTATCAACTATCTATCTATCTAACAATCAATTCTATCTATCTATCTATCTACTCGCTAGCACACTATATCTCTATCCTCTCAATCTCTATCCATCCAACTATCTATTATCATCTCTTTCTTTTTATGTCTATCTATCTATCTATCATCTATCTATCTGTCAACTATCCTATCTATCTATCTATCTGTTCATCGATCTATCGATCTATCCGTCGACCTATGGCATCTATCCATCTATCTCATCTCTCTATCTCTCTCTCTCCTCTCTATCTACCATGTCAATCTATCTATCTATCGACCTAACTATCTATCTCTCGATCAATCTATCTATCTAGCTCTCTCTTTGTGTCGATATATCTTTCTCTCTATCTATTCACTATCAATCTATCTACTTCTATCTATCTATCTATCGTTCCATCTATATTTCTATCTATCTCTCTATCTTCTATCTACTATCTTCTATCTATCTATCCTATCTATTTATCTAACGATCGATCTACCCATTCATCAATCCATCCATGCATCCATCCGCTAAATGGGTATCTATCTATCTATCTATCTAACTATCTAATCTATCTATCTATCCATCTATTTTATCTATCTGTCTATCTATCAATCTATCTATCTACCTATCTAATTATCTAATCGATCGATCTACCCTACTTCTATCCATCCATCCCATACATCCGGCTGTGTAATCTATCTATCTATCTATCTACTTTCTTTCTGCCTTCTTATCATCTATCCTATCTATCGATTGATCTGTCTATCTAGCTCTCTCTCTGTGACAATATATCTTCTCTCTTATCTACCATCTATCTATCTATCTATCTTCTATCTTTCTGCCTATCTCCGATCAAATCTTATCTATCCTATGCTCTCTCTCTGTGTCTATATATCTTCTCTCTATCTATCCATCTATATATCTATCTATCTATCGATCTATCTATCCTTCTGCCTATCTATTCTATCTATCTTAACACGATTGATCTAATCTAACTAGCTCTCTCTCTAGCGTCTATCTATCTAATCTTTCATCTATATATTTCAATCTATCTATCTATCTATCTAATCTATCTATCTTTCTACCAATCCTATCAATCTATTCCACTATCTATCTTCTACTTTTATTAACCTATCAATCAAATCAATCCCATCATTCAAGCAATAAACAAATCAATCAATCAATCTATCTATCTAACTATCCATCTATTTACTATCTGTCTATCTATCTAACTATCTATCATATCCATCTACAATTTATCTATCTATCTATCTAACTATCTATACTGACCGTTTGTTTGCGGGACTTGGCTTTCAAGTACAAGATCCCCAGTTTCACCCAGCTGTAAATGGGTACCTGCCCTCTTTAGGGTCAGGGAAGTAAAGCAGCGAGGGAGAGGAGATGGGCGCCGCCCGTCAATAATAGCCTGGCCCTAGATAAGTGAGGTCTCTGACCGCCTCGCTGCCCTACGACCTATTAGGTTTCTGGGGACTCCTTTAACCTTTTACCTTATAAATCCTTAAGGGCGGGGACTGGATGTAAAAAGCACGTGGTGCTTATTCATATCCTCGAAATAAATAAAATTTCTCTCCTCTCTCTCTCTCCTCTCATCTCTATCTCTCGTCGTCATACTCTCCTCTCTCTCTCTTCTCTCCTCTCTCTCTCTCTCACACTCTCTCTCTCACTCGTGTAAAAAAAAGCACATGAGTGCTTATTCATTATCCTCGAAAGAAAAGAATTTGTCATCATCATTGTCATTGTCCCTCTCTCCCCCTTCCTTGTTTTGAAAGGGAGGTAAACCATTCCGCACTGTTTCCCCACTAATATGCTAGACTTGTCTTTCTTTACTCCATGGTCTTGGGGATTGTAATGAGAGAGTTTATGTATAATTTTATATTATACATACGTATGTCTGTTTTTTGTTGATAGTGATATTTTTAACCAGTTCTCTCTGAAGCTAACCCTTGGACAATGTTATACATACCTAAACAGTTATCATGAAAGAGAGTCTTTCTTTGAATAGTAAAGATAATTATTATGTCCTTGAATAGCAGATAATTATTGTAGTCCGCCCTGCGCATGCGTCTAAACCTTATTTTATTATTTGTATAGCTTTCGTCCTGTAGACGACTTGTGTGCTTTAAGTGAGTTTTGCTGTCGTTGTCCCACAAAGTAGAGGATTGATTGATGAGAGATGAAACACCAGCATCATCCATCCATCCACTCTCTTCAAAGCATACAAAACTCTGCAAGCTCGACTAGTCCTCAGAAAGAAAGAAAAAATCTGAACATTTAACTTCCCTTTTGCGATTTCTTCACTGGCTGCCTGTCTCACAATGAGTGAGGTATAAGATCAATACCCTCTGTTTCAAATGTCTCCACAAATCTGCACCCCTTATCTCTGTAACTGTCTTCACCTGACACTCCCACTCGTTTCCCATTCTTCAATTACCGCTGAACACTTTGCGCAACCAAACACCCAGATTCAAACAAACCGCTGTTGGCCGAAGCTCGTTCTCTTTTCTGGTCATCCACCTGGGAATGACCCCCTCTCTCACTTCGGCCCAAAAGCCTACATTTGACACTTCAAACCCATCCTTCGAAAACGTACTTAATTCCTACCTGAGGTCTCCCTCATGTCTTCTCCTACTTTTCATCAGACTCCTTCATCTCTACCACACTACCTAATAGTGTGTGTGTGTGTGTGTGTGTGTGTGTGTGGGTGTGTGTGTGTGTGTCTGTGTGTGTGTGTGTGCGCGCGCGCGCGCGCATGTTTTTGTGAATATGTGCATGCGTGTGTATGAGCATAAATTTGATATAATTATATTAATTCTAATATTTTTGTGGAAGCTTGTATGTGTGTAAATGATTTGAATGCAAGGGCTTCGATTTGTTTGCTTTACAAGATTATATAAATACCATACGTTATTATTATTATTATTATTATTATTATTATGTGCGTAACAGATCAATTTTCTTGCATGAACATTTAAGGGAACTTCGAGATTTTCCTGAGCTGATAATTATTGTTCTTGTGGAAGCTTTGCCATTAATTTTTCAACAATATTATTGTCCCACCATGTTAGACTGTTGTCAATGAAAACTTCAGATACATTTTATCGGATTCGGTTTCCCCATACACTTCTGTGCCTGTGGTGAGTTTGTGTCAAACAAAGCTTCGGGGTTGGAGGTTCACCGGGGGACGGTCATTGATAGTACGTTGTCCACCATAGCGTACCGATGAGTAGCCAGGGTTCAACAGAATCAAAGGCTTTAAAAAAAATTGCATGATGATTAATGATAGCGAGGGTGACGTAATGATGCTGCTATGGAAGTTGCATATGCTTTGAGACTACTTGACAGGGGTATACTCAACGCTTACTATCCTAAAATAAAATTCTGGCATCAACCGGACCTGAGAGATACAGACACCTGCAGTGTCGGTCAGGTAATTTGAGCAACACTCTCAAACTCGCATCTGTAAAGTGGATGAAGCTCGACTGTGTGGTCCCAGTCTTCCCACTGAGCCCTCAGCACACTCACTCTGGGTAGGAACTGGCCGGAGTCCGAAAAATGCCTATGACTCTTAATGGATTCAAACCTGCTGCCTTCCAGTCCATAACCCAAGGCGCTAACCACTGCGCTATGGTGGCTGGTTTGCTCAATATAGTTTGGGGGGGGGGGGGGTTTCTCTCCTGACCACCACTGCAGGTGTCTGTATCTCTCGACCTGGTTGACGCTGTGATACATTATGATAGTAACCGTAGAGTGCAGCCTGCCAAGTAGTCTTTAAAGCATAATTATGCGCAGGGAGGAAGGTGGCAGGATGGTTAAGACGTTTGCCTGCCCACAAGTAAACCGTGAGGTTCTGGGTTCGATTCACAACCTCGCCCTTTCTTCCAAGTTTGACAAAAAAAATTCGAACTGAATGTCAAAGTCCTTCGGATGAGACTATAAACCGAGGCCCCGTGTGCGAACGCATGCAGAACATCTTGCGCACACGTTTTAAATCCAGTTCCCCTATCGAAAAGGGTAGGACCATCTGTGTGCCGGTGGGGAACAAGATGAAGCATTACAAAACCGCATAACACGTGCTGGATGTAAAAAAAGCACATGAGTGCTTATTCCATTATCCTCTATATAAAATAATAAAAATAATTAATTTTTTTTAAAAATCATGTCATCTGAGAGCTTTGATTTGTTGCTTTACAAGATTCAGTGCTATATAAATTCCATATAATTATTATTATTATGATAGTAACCGTAGAGTGCAGCCTGCCAAGTAGTCTTTAAAAATGATACTATTTTGTATTACCCATGACCATCACGCTATTTAAAACCAAAACAAAAAGCAAAACAAACAAACAAACAAAGCTCTCCCGGCTGCTCCGATCTCACGGTGACTTTTTTGCCCCGTTTTCAATACACTTCCAGTGGTATGATGAATCAGTGTCGTCGTCCACAAGCGTCAGAGAGAGAGAGAGGAGAGAAGAGAGAGAGAGAGAGAGAGAGTAGAGAGAGAGAGAGAGAGAGTATAGAGATAGACTTTGATCCTCACTACCCCTGATTGGTTCTTCGCTCAGTCCGTGGCCCGAGACTAAACTATCATTGCCGTCAGTAAAGAGGAGGAGGGGGGGGGGGGGCTACAAGATGGTGTCCCTTCATATAATTACGTTAACTCAGAACACAGGCATCCTCTGGACACCGCCTGCAATGACCCAACTGCAGGGCAGGGCCATTTTTGGCTGGTGGCCTCACGGCGGCCAAATAATTATTGGTAAGCTCCCTGTGAACTTCTGACCCTGAGGATCCGCCATGACAAAAATGAGATACAACAGCTGGGGTGGCGAGATCAAGATGATTCAAGACTTAATTCCTTTCGCCCCTTCGGGGGTATGGAGGATTACAAACAAATTTGAACAGGAGAATAAATCAACCCTAACAGCAATACATCCAAAAACAACATGAATTCTAACAGGAACCTAAAAGCAAGAGTTCATCGCAAAATGATAAGCAAAACAGTATTAAAGACCCAATACTAATTTTTAAGTTTACACATTTCTTTAAAAGACATAATCTAACGCTTGTGAAAGACAATTGAAATTTCAAGAAATACCTGCAAATCTTATGAACTTTGAAAGGAGAACTTTTCGAGATTTGCATTTTTATGAGCCTACACAAATTATAACTGGACATGGGTTGAAGAAAATGTCGGGAGAAGTGAGGGAGGAGCGCGACAGGGGATGTTAGCAGAAGATGGAGCAACGCCCCCCCCCCCCCCCCCCCCCCTTAAAAAAAATAATAATAAGTAAGAAAGAAAATTTTTAAAAAGATGGAGAAAAAAACCAAAAGGAGAGAAGGGGTGGAGTTGGGAAGACACCCATCGACGACATCCAATTTCAATCTTTTGTGTGCTCCCACCCCCCCCGTCCCTTTCCCCCCCCCCCCCCCCCCCCCCCCCCCCCCCCCCCCCCCCCCCGTCTCAGCTCCCAGTTCATCTTTTCATCGAGGAATACTTGATTTTTTATTTTATTTATTTTATGTTATTTTATTATATTGAGGATAATGGATTAAGCACTTATATGCTTTTTTTTACATCCAATCCCCGTGTGTATGCGGATTTGTGAATTCTGTCATATGTTCCTACCAGCACACAATGGCCTACTCTTACAAAGAGCGGAAAAGGTACTTTCATGCAATCATCATCATGAACAGCAACAACAGCAGCAAATAACAACATCAATAATGATAATAATAATGATGGTGATGGTACTACTACTACTACTACTACTACTATTCATGATGATGGTGGTGGTGGTGACGATGATATTAATGATGATGATGATACTACCACTACCTATGATGATACTGCCTAAATTTTTTTTTTAATTTTTTGTTTTTCTTAATCTTTTTTTTTTTCACACAATAAATTTTAAATTATAATTTATTTCTAATAAAATATATATAAACGTTTTTATTCCTAAAATTTATTAATAAACAAAATAATTTATAATAATTAAAATATATATTTAAATATCTAAATAATAGAGAATTATGATGGGATAAGGTTTCTATAAAACAATTTGACTTGGACTGGATTGGATAATGCTGCTGCTGATGATAATAATGACGATGTTTATTTGACAATGTTTTTTGCGTATCCTGCTGATGTCATTCATGACCTATCTCATACGCTAGGCTTCCTTTTTTGTCCCCCCCCCCCCCCCACCCCCCTCATAAACAATACACAGGCTGTGATCTGCTATCCACTATCCACTCCCACGCCTTAAATTAATGGTGTTGCCGCCAACATGCAAAATAAGCGCTGACGTGTTCCAATAACCACAATCGACAAGCACGTGCAAATAATAACACCCCCTAAATCTCCACCGAGAGCGCTGACATCAACAACAAGGGAGACAATAGCGGGGTTTTTTTTAGCTGCGAGTTGTTCCGTCTGATTGGTTTCATCTGTCTTTTTACCGGCAGTTTATTTCCACTCGTCCTTTTACCAGTGTTTGTTCCCAGCGCTTTTCTTTCGTAGAATACCCCGGATGTACTGTTGCTCTATCCTAAAGCAATTTTGTACCAGCTGTTATAATTGAATGACGATACATTCAGATTGATGGCTGTAAATCTAGCCTTTTATGTTGCGCGCACCTATGAAAAAGGATATGTGTGTGTTGATGTGTGTGTGTGTGTGTGTGAAAGAACATTTGTCCCATTCAAATAAACATGTCGCCCCGTTCACGCTGTCAACTATATGTAGATTTCAAGTAATGCGTGAGAGCCGCGAGTGGTTTGCTTTGTCGAAAAGCGAATCTTCATAACATGTAAATTAATGAATAGCTACTAAGTGTGTCATCACATATCGAAACCTTTATTGAGCAATAAACCATATGAACCTAAGTAAATAATATCGGTCGCATACGCGAAACTCCTCACCATTGGTGAACCTCGATCTCTTGCCAATTGAACGAAACAATAACCCAGTTTTCTGATAACCTCCTAAAGTGCCATCTCTCTCACTCTTCTCTCTCCTCATCCCTCTCTCTCTCACTCTCTCTCATGTTGGCCATGTGTGTGTGTGTGTGTGTTTGTGTGGTTGAACGTGAGCATGGGGATTGCAAATTGCTTATACAATTGTTACATGTAGATTACTATGCTGTTGCCTCCCACAAAAGCACAAAGAATCTTTGACGTTCCTTCTGTTTAGCCAAAATGAAACTAGTTTACGTGCGTTTGTTCAACTTTATTTTTCTGAGGGTTTTGCTTGTTTTGGTTCTGTTTTTGGTTTTGGTTTTGGGGTGTTTTTTGTTGTTTGTTGTTGTTTTTTAGGGGGGACTATTCGGTTGTTCCCTCTCCCTTTGTTTGTTGCCGTTTTTGTTTTTCTCTTGGTTCTTGCTATTTTTTTTTTCTTCGGCTGTTTCTCTGTGTTTGCTTGTTCTGCTTTCTTTCTACTTGTTGGCTAACATTTTTTTTTCTTTCTCTTGGTGGGACGGATAGCTCAGTGTCGGAGCACTCGCTTTATTTCCCCACCAGTTAACAGCGTCCGAACGATGTTACCATATTGGATGGGTGACTCGTTTGCGCGCCTTGGCTTCAGTACAGTTCCCCCAGTTCCCCCAGCTGTAAATGGGTACCTGCCCTCTTTAGGGTCAGGGAAGGTAAAGCAGCGAGGGAGAGGAGATGGGCGCCGCCCTCAATATGCTGGCCCTAGAGAAGTGAGGTCTCTGACGCCTCGCTCCCCTACGACCTTATAGGTTATGGGACTCCTTTACCTTTTACCTTTTACCTCTCTTCGGTGATTTTTGTGGGAATTTTTGTGTAGATATTTTTTTCCATAAGCTGTGTAAGTGTATTGCTATGGGCTTTATTTTATTTTATTATCATATATATATCCTTAAGGGCGGGGACTGGATGTAAAGAAGCACATGGGTGCTTATTCATTATCCTCGAAATAAAAGAATTTGTCATTTGTTGTCTCTCTCTCTGGGACTGGATGTAAAAAAAGCATATGAGTGCTTATTCATTATCCTCGAAATAAAAGAATGTGTCATTGTCATTGTCATTGTCTCTCTCGTTTCGCCGCTAGAACGCCCAACAACCAGCGTTGAAAGGATCTTTGCGAGAACAGTATTGTCCAAAAGTACATCTGCGGAAAGTCGAGAACAGTATTGGTCATTAGTACATCTGCAGAAAAGTCGAGAACAGTATTGTCCAAAAGTGTATCTGCAGAAAATAGAGAACAGTATTGTCCAGAAGTACATCTGCGGAAAGTCGAGAACAGTATTGGTCATTAGTACATATGCAGAAAAGTCGAGAACAGTATTGTCCAGAAGTGTATCTGCAGAAAATTGAGAACAGTATTGCCTAAGTAGTACATCTGTAGAAAGTTGAGAACAGTGTTGTCCAGTAGTAAAGGTAAAGGTGAAGGAGTCCCATAACCTATAAGGTCGTAGGGGAGCGAGGCGTCAGAGACCTCACTTCTCTAGGGCCAGCATAATGAGGGCGGCGCCAATCTCCTCTACCTCGCTGCTTTACCTTCCCTGACCCTAAAGAGGGCAGGTACCCATTTACAGCTGGGTGAACTGGGGGAACTGTACTGAAGCCAAGGCATGGCGCAAACGGTCACCCATCCAACTGGTAACCACGCTGGAGGCTGCTTAACTTGGCTGGGGGAAAGTGAGTGCTCCGACCAGTAGTACATCTTCAGAAAGCTCCCAAATCCCCCATCATCCCCAACTAAAATGTATAGCCTTCATGTGTGTGTGTGTGTGTGTGTGTGGTTTCGTGTGTGGTGTGTGTGTGTGAATTCAAATTCAAAACCTTTATTATCTCAGAGACAGAAATTCAGTGGGTCACGAGCCATACATAAAAACAAAAGACAGTAAATATTATTACTCCACCCCCACCCCTCATCCCGACCCCCACCCCCCTCCTAAAAAAAAAAAGGTGTGTGTGTTTAAGTGAAAATTTGAATTTGTGAAACTAACCACCATCACCATGTTATTATTATCATTATTATTATTTATTATTATTATTATTATTATTATTATTATTATTATCAGTATTGTTGTTGCTGTCATTATCAAATTTCTCCTTCTCAGCCATCACTCACTGCCATAAAATATATATATTATATATATATATATATATATATATATATATATATATATATATATATATTATATATATAGGGTGAGCATGAAAAGGCTAGTGCCAGGTCTTCTCCTGCGCTTTGTAACTCTGCAGGAATGCTGTCCCCGGGCTGCTGTTGACCTCAGCTCATACCAGCCCACAACGTTCATTCCCCACTTCAGCGCAGCCCATGACCACCAGTCTAGCCTGCGACCCCTCCCCCCCCCCCCTGCCTTTCCCCTCTTGGGGGAGCATACCAATCAAAAAGGGCAAAATC
>CM054154.1:27621425-27648724 GCA_028751875.1 Rapana venosa | reverse complement strand
TATCTATCTGTATATCTATCTATCTATTATCTATCTATCTATCTATCTATCTATCCATCATCTATTATCTATCTATCTATTCTATCTATCCATTTATCTATCTATCGGGGAATTCTATCTATCTAGCCCTCTCTCTGTGTCTATTATATCTTTTCTCTTATCTATCCAATAATCTATTATCTATTATCTACTATCTATCTATTTATCTATCTATCTATCTATCTATCTATCTATCTTTCTTTCTGCCTATCTATCTATATATCTATCTATCTATGTATGTATCTATCTATGTATCTATATATCTATCAATCTCGCTATCTCACTTTATCTCTATCTCTCTATCTCTCTATCCATCTATCTATCTATTTATCTTTCTTTCTATTTATGTCTATCTATCTATCTATCATCTATCATCTATATATATATCTATCTATCTATCTATCTTTCTATCTGTCTATCTATCTATCTATCTATCTATCTATCTGTCTATCGATCTATCGATCTATCGGTCGACCTATCCATCTATCCATCTATCCATTCATCTCTCTATCTCTCTCTCTCTTCTCTCTCTTAATCTATCTATCTATCTATCTATCTATCTATCTATCTATCTATCTATCGATCTACCTATCTATCTATCTATCTATTTATCTATCGATCGATCTACCAATTCATCTATCCATCCATCCATCCATCCGGCTATGTATCTATCTATCTATCTATCTATCTATCGATCAATCTATCTATCTAGTTCTCTCTCTGTGTCTATATATCTTTCTCTCTATCTATCCATCTATCCATCTATCTATCTATCTATCTATCTATCTATCTATCTATCTATCTATCTTTCCATCTATATTTCAATCTATCTATCTATCTTCTATATATCTATTACCTATCTATCTATCATCTATCTATTATACTCTCTATCTATTTTATCTATCGATCGATCTATCTAGCTTCTCTCTGTGTCTAATCTTTCTCTCTATCTATCTATCTCTATCTATCTATCTCGATCTATCTATCGATCTATCTATCTATCCATTATCCATCTATCTATCTATCTCATCTATCTATGTATCTATCTATGTATTTAATATCTATCTATCTCGCTATCTCATCTATATCTCTAATCTTTATCTCTCTATCATCCATCTATCTATTTATCTCTCTTTCTTTTTATTGTCTATCTATCTATCTATCTATATCTATCTTATCTGTCTATCTATCTTTCTATCTATCTATCTATTCTATCTGTCTATCGACTTCGGTCGATCTATCGGTCGACCTATCCATCTATCATTCATCTCTCTATCTATCTATTCTATCTACTCTCTCTCTATCTATCTATTACCATCTATCTTATCTGTCAACTATCAATCTATCTATCTATCTATCTATCTATCTATCTGTTTTCTATTATCTATCTATCTATCTATCTATCAATCTCTCTATCTTCTCTATCTCTCTATCTTTCTATCTATCTATCTTTCTACCTATCTACCTATCTATCTATCTATCTGTCTATCTATCTGTCTATGTACCTATCTATCTATCTATCTATCTATCTATCTATCAATCTCTCTATCTCTCTATCTCTCTATCTTTCTATCTATCTATCTTTCTACCTATCTATCTATCTATTCCAACTATCTATCTGTCTACTTATTAACCTATCAATCAATCAATCAATCAATAATCAATCATAAACAAATCAATCAAATCAATCTATCTATCTATCTATCCATCTATTTATCTATCTGTATATATCTATCTATCTATCTATCTATCTTTCTAGTCATTATCTATCTATCTATCCTTTTTTTTTCCTTATCTATCGTTTGATCTATCGATTGAACTATCTATTCTAAGCTCTCTCTCTGTGTCTATATATCTTTCTCCTCTATCTATCCATCAATCTATCTATCTATTATCTAATCTATCTATCTATCTTTCGCCTAATCTATCTTTATATCTATCTATCTAGGATGTAATCTATCTATGTTATCTATTATCTATCTATCTCGCTATCTCACTTTATCTTATCTCTCTAACTTCCTCTATCATCCATCTATCTATTATCTTTCTTTCTTTTTATGTTTATCTATCTTTTATCATCTATCATCTTATCTATCTATCTATCTATTATCTATCTATCTATCTGTCTATTTCTATCTATCTATCTATCTATCTGTCTTTCGATCTATCGATCTATCGTCGACCTATCCATCTATCCATCTATCCATTCATCTATCTCTCTCTCTCTCTCTCTCTCTCTCTCTTTCTCTCTATCTTCTATCTATCTATCTATCGATTACCTATCTATCTATCTATTCTATCTATCTATCTATCTATTTATCTATCGATCGATTCTACCCATTCATCTATCCATTTTTTTTTCCCATCCATCCATCCGGCTACGTATCTATCTATCTATTCTATCTATCTATCTATCTATTATCGATCAATCTATCTCTCTAGCTCTCTCTCTGTGTCTATATATCTTTCTCTCTATCTATCCATCTATCTATCTATGTATCTATCTATCTATCTATCTTTCCATCTATATTTCAATCTATCTATCTATCTCTCTATCTATCTATCTACCTATCTATCTATCTATCTATCTATTTATCTATCGATCGATCTAACCATTCATCTATCCATCCATCCATCCATCCGGCTATATATCTACTATCTTATCTATCTATTTATCTTTCTCTCTATCTATCCATCTTCTTTCTTTCTTATCTATCTTTCTGCCTATCTATCTATCTATCTATCTTTCGATTGATTATCTATCTAGCTCTCTCTCTGTGTATATATATCTTTCTCTCTATCTATCCATCTCTCTATCTATTTTCATATCCTATAACTATCTATCTATCTATCTCTCTATCTCTCTATCTATTATCTATCTATCTATCCTATCTTTCAACCTATCTGTCTATCTATACCAACTATCTTTCTGTTCTACTTTTAAACCTATCAATCAATCAATCAATCAATCAATCAATAAACAAATCAATCAATCAATCTATCTATCTATATATCCATCTATTTATCTATCTGTCTATCTATCTATCTATCTATCTATCTATCCATCCATCTATCTATCTATCTATCTATCTATCCATCTATCTATCTATCTATCCATCTATCTATCTAGCCCTCTCTCTGTGTCTATATATCTTTCTCTCTATCTATCCATCAATCTATCTATCTATCTATCTATCTATCTATCAATCCTATATATCTATCTATTATTCTATCTATCTATCTATCTATTATCTATCTATCTATTTATCTATCTATCCTATCTATCTACCTATCTATCTATCTATTAATCTATTTACTTATCTATCTATCTATCTATCTATCTAATTATCTATCTATCTATCTATCTATCTATCTACTTCCATTTTATTATCTGTTACTTATTAACCTTTCAATCTCTCACTCCAATCAATCAATTCAATCAATCAATAATCAAAATCAATCAATCAATCAATCATATATCTATTATCTATCTATCTATCTATCTTTCTATCTCTCTATCTCTCTAATCTTTCTCTCTATCTATCATCTATCTATCAATCTATCTATCTATTTTATTCTATTATACATCCATCTATCTATCAATCTATCTATCTATCCTCTATATCTATCTATCTATCGATCTATCTATCTAGCCCTTTCTTGTGTCTATATATCTTTCTCTCTATGCTATCCTCAATCTATCTATCTATCTATCAATCTTCTATCTATCTATTTATCTAATCTATCTAATCTATCTACCTTCTATCTATCTATCCTATTAACTTATCGATCTATCTATCTTTTATTATCTATATCCAAATATCTATCTGTCTACTTATTAACCTATCAATCAATCAATCATCAATCAATCATCATAAACAATAAATCAATCAATCTATCTATCTATCTATCTATCCATCTATTTTCTATCTATCTCTCTATCCTCTATCTCTCTATCTCTCTTATCTTTCTATCTATCTAATTCTTTTACCTTCTATTATTATCTATCTATTTATCTATCATCTCCTCTATCTCTATATTTCTCTATCTCTCTATCTTTCGATCTATCTATCTATATATCTATCTATCTATCTAACTATCTATCTATCTATCTATTATCTAGTCTTTTCTGGCCTTTCTATCTATCTAGTCTCTATTATGGTATGAATCTATCTATGTATCTATAATATCTATCTATCTCGCCTATCTCATATATCTCTATCTCTCTATATCTTATCCTTCCAACTATCTATTTATCTCTCTTTCTTTTTATGTCTTCTTTTCTATCTTATCATTATCTTTCTATCTATCATTCAATTATCTATCTATTCTTTCTATCTCGCTATCTCACTATATCTCTATCTCTCAATCTCTATCCATCCATCTATCTATTTATCTCTCTTTCTTTTTATGTCTATCTATCTATCTATCATCTATCTATCTGTCTATCTATCTATCTATCTATCTATCTGTCTATCGATCTATCGATCTATCGGTCGACCTATGCATCTATCCATCTATTCATTCATCTCTCTATCTCTCTCTCTCTCTCTATCTATCTATCTATCTATCTATCTATCTACCTATCTATCTATCTATCGATCAATCTATCTATCTAGCTCTCTCTTTGTGTCTATATATCTTTCTCTCTATCTATTCATCTATCTATCTATCTATCTATCTATCTATCTATCTATCTTTCCATCTATATTTCTATCTATCTCTCTATCTATCTATCTACCTATCTATCTATCTATCTATCTATCTATTTATCTATCGATCGATCTACCCATTCATCTATCCATCCATGCATCCATCGGGCTATGTATCTATCTATCTATCTATCTATCTATCTATCTTCTATATATCCATCGATTTATCTATCTGTCTATCTATCTTTTATCTATCTATCTACCTATCATTATGTATCTATCAGATCGTCTACCCATTCATCTATAATCTTCATCCATACGGCTGTGTATCTTTTATCTATCTATCTATCTTTCTTTATGCCTATCTATCTATCTATCTATCTTTCGATTGATCTGGCTATCTAGCTCTCATTCTGTGTTTTATATCTTTCACTCTATCTATCCATCTATCTATCTATCTATCTAATCTATCTTTCTTCCTATCTCGGATCATAATCTATTTATCTAGCTCCTCTCTCTGTGTCTATATATCTTTCTCATCTATCTATCATCTATATATCTTATCTATCTATCTATCTAATCTTATCCTGCTTGCCTATCTATCTATTCTTTCTATCTATCGATTGATCTTGCTATCTAGCTCTCTCTCTGTGTCTATTCTATCTATCTTCATCTATATTTCAATCTATCTATCTATCTATCTATTTTCTATCTTTCTACCTATCTATCTATTCTATTCCAAACTATCTATCCTGTCTTCTTATTATCCTATCAATCATTCAATTCAAATCATTTAAATCATAATAATTCAATCAATCAATTCTATCTATCTATCTTTTCCATCTATTTTATCTCATCTGTCTATCTTCTATTATATTTCTATCCATCTTCTATTTATCTATTCTTTCTATCTATCTATCTTATTGACGTTTGCGGGCCTTGGCCTTCAGTACAGTTCCCCAGTTCACCAGACTGTATATGGCGTATACCTGCCTCTTTAGGGTCAGGGAAGGTAAAGCAGCGTGGAGAGGAGATGGGCGCCGCCCTCAATATGCTTGCCCTAGAGAAGTGAGGGTCTCTGATCGCATCGCTGCCCTACGACCTTTTAGGGTATGGGACTCCTTTACCTTTTACCTTATATATCCTTTATGGGCGGGGGACTGGATGTAAAAAAAGCCAAGTGGGTGCTTATTCATTATCTCGGAAATTAATAATTTCTCTCTCTCTCTCTCTCTCTCTCTCTCTCTCTATCATCTCTCTCTCTCTCTCTCTTCTCTCTCTCTCTCTCTCTCTCTCTCTCTCTAACTGTGTAAAAATACAAGCACATGAGTGCTTATTCATTATCATCGAAAGAAATGAATTTGTCATCATCATTGTCATTGTCCCTCTCTCCCCCTTCTTGTTTGTAAGGGTGTATCCATTCGCACTGTTTCCCCACTAATTTGCTTGACTTGTCTTTCTTTACTCCATGGTCTTGGGATTGTAATGAGAGAGTTTATGTATAAAATTTTGTATTATACTTTGTATGTCTGTTTTTTGTTGATAGTGTATTTTTAATCAGTTCTTCTCTCCTAGCTACCCTTGGACATTGGTATACATACCTAAACTGTTATTTGGAAGTGAGTCTTTCTGGATAGTAAAGATAATTATTATGTCCTTGTATAGAAGATTATTATTGTATTCCGCCTCGCAATGCGTCTAATCCTTAATTTTATTATTGTATAGCTTTCGTCTGTAACGACTTGTGTGCTTTAAGTAGTTTTGCTGCTCGTTGTCCCACTAAAGTTGAGGATTGATTGATGTGAGATGAACCACCGCATCTCCATCCATTTCCACTCTCTTATCAAAGCTTATCTAAAACTCTGCAAGCACGAATAGTCCTCAGAAAGAAAGAAAAAAATATGAACATTTAACTTCCCATTTTTGCGATTTCTTCACTGGCTGCCTGTCTCTCATATGAAGGAGGTATAACGATCAATCCTCTGTTTCAAAGGTCTCCACAAATCTGCACCCTTCTTATCTCTGTAACTGTCTTCACCGTTACACTCCATATCGTCCCTTCGTTCAACCGCTGACACTTTGCGCTACCAAACACCCAGATTCAAACAAACCGCTGTTGGCCGAAGCTCTTTCTCTGTTTCTGGTCATCCACCTGGAATGACCTCCCTCTCTCACTTCGCCAAAAGCCTACATTTGACACTTCAAATCCAGCCTTCAAACGTACTTATTTCCTACCTGAGGTCTTCCCCTCATGTCTTCTCCTACTTTTCAACAGCCTCCTTCATCTCTACCAACCTATACTAATTGTGTTGTGTGTGTGTGTTGTGTGTGCTGTGTGTGTGTGTGTGTGTGTGTCTGTGTGTGTGTGTGTCGCGCGCGCGCGGCTTGTTTTTGTGAATTTTGTGCATGCGTGTGTATGAGCATAAATTTGATATAATTATTTTATTTTCTAATTTTTTTTGTGGAGCTTGTATGTGTGTAATGGATTTGAATGCTAGGGCTTTCGATTTGTTTGCTTTACAAGGGATTTTATAAATTCCATCGTTATTATTATTATTATTATTTATATTTGTGCGTATCAGATCATTTGCTTGCTTTGTAATTAAGGGACTTCGAGATTTTCCTGAGCTGATAATTATTGTGCTTGTGGAAGCTTTGCCATTAATTTTCATCAATATTATTGTCCCACCCTTGTGAGACTGTTGTCGATGAAAACTTCTGATAACATTTTATCGGATTCGGTTTCCCATAACACCTTCCCGGTGCCTGTGGTGAGTTTGTGTCAAACAAAGCCTTCGGGGTTGGAGGTTCCCGGGGGACGGTCATTGAAAGGACGTTGTCACCATAGGACCAGAGTAGCCAGGGTCAACAGAATCAAAGGCTTTAAAAAAAATTGCATGATGATTAATGATAGCGAGGGTGACGTAATGATGCTGCTATGGAAGTTGCATATGCTTTGAGACTACTTGACAGGGGTATACTCAACGCTTACTATCCTAAAATAAAATTCTGGCATCAACCGGACCTGAGAGATACAGACACCTGCAGTGTCGGTCAGGTAATTTGAGCAACACTCTCAAACTCGCATCTGTAAAGTGGATGAAGCTCGACTGTGTGGTCCCAGTCTTCCCACTGAGCCTCAGCTCACTCACTCTGGGTGGAACTGGCCGGAGTTCCGAAAAAATGCGTTGGATCTTAATGGAGTCATCCTGCTGCCTTCCAGTCCATCCAACCCAAGGGCTAACACTGCGCTTTGGTGGCTGGTTTGCTCAATATTAGTTTGGGGGGGGGGGGGTTCTCTCCTGACCACCTCTGCAGTGTATGTATCTCTCGACCTGGTTGACGCTGTGATACTTTATGTTATTAACCGTAGAGTGCAGCCTGCCAAGTAGTATCTTAAAGCATATTTAGCGCAGGGAGGAGGGGGGGGGGGGGTATAAGGTGGCTGGAGGGTTAAGACGTTTGCCTGCCCACAAGTAAACCGTGTGGTTCTGGGTGGATTCACTATACGCCCCCTTTCTTCAAGTTTGACAAAAAAAATTCGAATTCTGAATGTCAAAGTTCCTTCGGTAGTGAGACTATAAACCGAGGCCGTGTGCGAACGCATGCAGAAATCTTGCAGCTCACGTTAAATCCTGTTCACTTTTCGAAAGGGTAGGCCATTGTGTGCCGGTGGGACAGATGGGACAGGCATTTACAAAAACGCTTCAACACGGGGGCCTGGATGTTATATATAAGAACATGTAGTGCTTATTCCATTATCCCGTTATAAAATAATAAATAAAATTATTTTTTTTTTAAAAATCATGTCATCTGAGAGCTTTGATTTGTTGCTTTCAAGATTCCTAGTGCTATATAAATTCCATAAATTATTATTATTTGTTAGTAACCGTAGAGTGCTGCCTGCCAAGTAGTCTTTAATAATGATTATTGTTGTAGTACCCTGACCTTAACGCTATTAAAACCATTTAACAAAAGCAAAAACCAACAAACAAACAAAAGGATCTCCCGGCTGCTCCGATCTCACGGTGACTTTTTTGCCCCGTTTTCAATCCACTTCAAGTGTATGATGTTTCAGTGTCGTCGTCCTCAAGCTGGCTGGAGAGAGTGAGAGTGGAGAGAGTGAGGAGAAATGAGATTAAGCGTGATGTCGATGGAGACATATTCCTAGGTGTGATCGTAGGTTGTTGAGAGTTGATGAGTGACGATGTTTTTGGGGGAGGAGTTGGTGAGACAGGTTTGGATCACGGACCGTTGAGAGCGCGAGTAGGGGGTGAGGGGGGGGGGGGGTGTTAAGCTGAGAACTGGAGAGCGTGTTGACTTGAAGCTGTCGAGGCTGAGTTGTGAGAGTGTAACTCGAGTGATTTTGAGAGATATGTGGAGAGGTGAGAGTCGTAGCGGAAGGAGGGTCTCTAGGAGGTGAGTGTGGGGAGTTGATTGTTGGAGAACTGGTGGACGTGAGGGGATTGTGGATCGACTAGATGACGTTCGGAGATCGAGAGAGAGAGAGAGAGTGAGAGAGAGACTTTGATCCTCACTACCCTGATTGGTTTCTCGCTCAGTCTGCCCGAGACAAATCTATCATTTGCCGTCAGTAAGGGGAGGAGGGGGGGGGGGGCACAAGATTGTGTACCCTTCATATAATTACGTTTACTCTGAACACAGGCTTCTCTGGTCACGCCTGCAATGACCCAACTGCAGGCAGGGCCATTTTTGGCAGGTGCCTCACGGCGGCCAAATAATTATTGGTAAGATCCCTGTGAACTTCTGTCCCTGAGGATCCCCATGTCAAAAATGTGATACAAAAAACCCCAGCTGGGGTGGCGAGATCAAGGATGATTCAAGACTTAATTTCTTTCGCCCTCGGGGGTATGGAGGTTTACAAACAAATTTGAAACAGGAGAAATAAAGCAACCTTACAGCATACATCCAAAACTACATGAATTCTAACAGGAACCTATAAGAAGAGTTCATCGCAAAATTGATTGAGCATAACAGTATGAATGACCCAATACTAATTTTTAAGTTTACACATTTCTTTAAAAGACATCATCTCACGCTTGTGGATTGGACAATTGATAATTTCAAGAATTTCCTGCATTTTTATGAAATTTGAAAAGGGGAACTTTTCGAATTTGCATTTTTTATGAGCCTACACAAATTATACTGGACTTGGGTTGAAGATAAGTAAATGTCGGGAGTAGTGAGGGAGGTTGCGGACAGGGGATGTTTGCAGAAGATGGTGCAACGCCCCACACCCCACCCCCCCTTATAAAAAAAATAATTTTAATGGAGTAAGTTATTTTGAAAGGGGAGAAAAAAACCAGAAAGGAGAGGAAGGGTGGAGGTGGGGGAAGAACCATCGATCGACATCTATCAATCTTTTGAGTGCTCCCCCACCCCTTCCCCCCCCCCCCCCCCCCCCCCCCGTCTCTGCTCCGTTCATTTTTCATCGAGGATTACTTGATTTTTTTTTTATTTATTTTCCTGTTATGTTTATTATATTGAGGATAATGGATTATAGCACTTATATGGTTTTTTTTAACATCCAATCCCGTGTGTTTGCGGATTTGTGAAATTTCTGTCAGTTGTTCCCTACCAGCACACATTGGCCTACTCTTCAATGAGCGAAAGGTACTTTCATGCAGTTCATCTTCATGAATCTGCAACTTCAGCCAGCAAATAATACATCGAATATGATATAATATGATGGTGCTGTACTACTAACCTAGCTTCTAAGTCTTACTACTTATTCATGATGATGTGGTGGTGGTGACGATGTTTTTATGATGATGTTAGATAATACCACTACCTATGATGATACTGCTAGATCTAAATCTATAAGAGTGTGATGATGGCGATATGGTTTTCAGAACAATGTGACTGGACTGGATTGGATATTGCTGCTGCTGAGATGATAATGTCGATGTTTTTTGACATGTTTTGCGTAGCCTGCTGATGTAATTCATGTCTATCCCATTCCTAGGATTCCTTTTTTGTCCCCCCCCCCCCCCCTCTACCAATACACGGGCTGTGATCTGCTATCCACTATCCACTCCCACGCCTTAAATTAATGGTGTTGCCGCCAACATGCAAAATAAGCGCTGACGTGTTCCAATAACCACAATCGACAAGCACGTGCAAATAATAACACCCCCTAAATCTCCACGAGAGCGGCTGCATCAACAACAAGGGAGACAATAGCGGGGTTTTTTTAGCTGCGACGTTGTTCGTCTGATTGGTTTCATCTGGCTTTTTTCCGCAGTTTATTTCACTCGTCCTTTTAACTGTGTTTGTTCCCAGCGCTTTTCTTTCGTAGAATAACCCGGGATGTACTGTTGCTCTATCTAAATGCTATTTTGTAACAGTGTTTATAATTGAAGGACGATACATTCAGATTGATGCTATTAAATCTAGCATTTTATGTGCCGGCTCCTATGATAAGGATTATGTGTGTGTTTGGTGTGTGTGTGTTGTGTGTGAATGAAACTTTGATCATTTCAAATAAACATGTCGCCCCGTTCCGCTTTAAATTTATTATTGTTTCTGTAATGCGTGAGATCGCGAGTGGTTTGCTTTGTCGAATGCGAATCTTATTTCAGTAATTAATGAATTGCGTGCTAGTGTGTCTCAATTGCTGAACCTTTTGAGCAATTATACCATTGAACCTGAAGGTATAAATAATATACGGTCGCCATACGCGAAACTCTCACCATTGGTGACTCGAGCCTTGTCCATTGAACGAAAAAATTAAACCAGTTTCTGTTAACCTACTAAAGTGATTCTCTCTTT
This sequence comes from Rapana venosa, assembly GCA_028751875.1. NCBI lineage: Eukaryota > Metazoa > Mollusca > Gastropoda > Neogastropoda > Muricidae > Rapana > Rapana venosa. Next base: position 27,637,241 of record CM054154.1, on the reverse strand, counting down.
CTCTCTCTCTTCGCTCTCTATCTCTCTTCTCTCTTCATGGGGGCATGGGGTGTGTGTGTGTGTGTGTGTGTGTGTGTACGGTGCTGGGGTATGCAAATTGCTTATACATTTTGTTTCATGTTGTTTACTATTGCTGTTGCCTCCCATAAAAGCACAAAGAATCTTTACGTTTCCTTATCGTTAGCCAAATTGGGAAAACTATTTGCGTGGTTTGTTTCTTAATTTATTTTTTGGTGGTTTTGCTTTGTGTGTTCTGTTTTGGTCTCGGTTTGGGGTTGTTGTTTTCGTTGTTGTTGTTGTTTTTTAGGGGGGACTATTCGGTTGTTCCTCTCCCCTTTTTGTTGCCGTTTTTGTTTTGCTCTTGGTTCTTGCTATTTTTTCGGCTGTTTCTGTGTTTTCTGTTCTGCTTTCTTTCTTACTTGTTGCTACTTTTTTTTTCTTTCTCTTGGGTGGGACGGGATAGCTCAGTGGTCGGAGCACTCGCTTTCCCCCAGCCAAGTTAAGCAGCGTCCAACGTGGTTACCAGTTGGATGGGTGACCGTTTGCGCGCCTTGGCTTCAGTACAGTTCCCCCAGTTCCCCCAGCTGTAAATGGGTACCTGCCCTCTTTAGGGTCAGGGAAGGTAAAGCAGCGAGGGAGAGGAGATGGGCGCCGCCCTCAATATGCTGGCCCTAGAGAAGTGAGGTCTCTGGGACGCACTCGCTCCCCTACGACCTTATAGGTTATGGGACTCCTTTAACCTTTTACTTTTACCTCTCTTCGGTGATTTTTTGTGGGTATTTTTGTGTAGATATTTTTTTCCATAAGCTGTGTTAGTTGTATGCTATGGGCTTTATTCTATTTAGTTATCATATATATATCTTAAGCGGGGACGGGATGTAATGGAAGCACAGGGGTTGCCTTATTCTTTATCCTCGAAATAAAGAATTTGTCATTTGTTGTCTCTCTCTCTGGGACTGGATGTTAAAAAAAAAGCATATGAGTGCTTATTCATTATCCGCAGAAATAAAAGTATGTGTCATTGTCTTTGTCTTTGTCTCTATCGTTTCGCGCTATGATTCGGCCCAAACAACCAGGCGTTGAAGGATTCTTTGGAGATACAGTATTGTCAAAGTAATCTGCGGAAAGTAGAAACAGTATGGTCATTAGTACATCTGCAGAAAGTCGAGACAGTATTGTCAAAAGTGTATCTGCAGAAAATAGAGAACTGTATTGTCCGAAGTACATCTGCGGAAAGTCGAGAACAGTATTGGTCATTAGTACATCTGCAGAAAAGTCGAGAACAGTATTGTCCAGAAGTGTATCTGCAGAAAATTGAGAACAGTATTGCCTAAGTAGTACATCTGTAGAAAGTTGAGAACAGTGTTGTCCAGTAGTAAAGGTAAAGGTGAAGGAGTCCCATAACCTATAAGGTCGTAGGGGAGCGAGGCGTCAGAGACCTCACTTCTCTAGGGCCAGCATAATGAGGGCGGCGCCAATCTCCTCTACCTCGCTGCTTTACCTTCCCTGACCCTAAAGAGGGCAGGTACCCATTTACAGCTGGGTGAACTGGGGGAACTGTACTGAAGCCAAGGCATGGCGCAAACGGTCACCCATCCAACTGGTAACCACGCTGGAGGCTGCTTAACTTGGCTGGGGGAAAGTGAGTGCTCCGACCAGTAGTACATCTTCAGAAAGCTCCCAAATCCCCCATCATCCCCAACTAAAATGTATAGCCTTCATGTGTGTGTGTGTGTGTGTGTGTGTTCGTGTGTGTGTGTGTGTGTGTGAATTCAAATTCAAAACCTTTATTATCTCAGAGACAGAAATTCAGTGGGTCACGAGCCATACATAAAAACAAAAGACAGTAAATATTATTACTCCACCCCCACCCCCTCATCCCGACCCCCACCCCCCTCCTAAAAAAAAAAGGTGTGTGTGTTTAAGTGAGAATTTGAATTTGTGAAACTAACCACCATCACCATGTTATTATTATTATTATTATTATTTATTATTATTATTATTATTATCAGTATTGTTGTTGCTGTCATTATCAAATTTCTCCTTCTTCAGCCATCACTCACTGCCATAATATATATATATATATATATATATATATATATATATATATATATATATATATATATATATATATATATATATATAGGGTGAGCATGAAAAGGCTAGTGCCAGGTCTTCTCCTGCGCTTTGTAACTCTGCAGGAATGCTGTCCCCGGGCTGCTGTTGACCTCAGCTCATACCAGCCCACAACGTTCATTCCCCACTTCAGCGCAGCCCATGACCACCAGTCTAGCCTGCGACCCCTCCCCCCCCCCCCCCCCCCCCTGCCTCCCCTCTTGGTGGAGCATACCAAGTCAAAGTCAAGTCAAAGTCAAAAATACTTTAATCATCCCATGAAAGGCAATTACAATACTGACAGGCAGATTGATACCGCATCAAAAAATCTCATCAAAGACACACAAAAAAAGACTTCAAATAAAAATGTCACGAACACACACACACACACACACACACCCACACACACACACACACACACACACTGTGGGGGTCCCACAACTGTTCACGTACGACTTGTCTATAGGTTCCTCATGAAGTAAAACTGCTGACCATTTTTTAAAAGCCAAAATTAAGTCACAAATTAATTCAATTTGACGTCAGTACATTAATTACGTGAATGTAAACAACGTAATCTGTAATCTGAACGTAGTCAACTTAGGGGATGTTCTACCATAGGCCTTGACTTAGATCTAGCTATGCTGTCTATCTATCTATCTATCTATCCCGTAGTCTGACGACCGTGGGGGCACCCTCAAAGACTCAACAACCAGTTCCCTCCATTCCTCTCTCTGTTCTGCCTTTCTCAGGGTTTTGTTGAGTTCTAGGCCTGTCCATTCGCTGATGTTATCCTCCCAGCTTTTCCTTGGTCTGCCTCTTCTTCTTCCTCCTTGGACAGTGCCTTTTTTGTCTTTGCAAGTCCTTTGGATCTTGTGACATGCCCATACCATTTAAGTTTACGCTTTTCACGATCGTTAGAAGGTTCTCATAGGGTCCAATGGTTTGCTGGATTCTGTTATGCATGCTTTCGTTGCTTATGTGGTCTTTGTAGGAGATGCCAAGGAGTCTCCGAAAGCATCTCATCTCCACCGCCTGTACTCTTCTCTCCAAATTTGCAGTCAGGGTCCATGATTCACAGGCATACAGAAATATGGATATGACAAGGGAGCGCATTAGTCTGATCTTGGAGATAAGTGAGATATTTTTATCTCTCCAGATGGTGTTTAGTTTTGACAAAGCTGTTATTGTCTGTGCAGTCCTGCATACTACTTCTGGCTTGGATCCCTGGTCGGATACAATGGCTCCCAGGTACTTGAAGCTTTGAACTGTTTCCAGCTTCTGGTCATTAACCCTGATATCAGTGCTAATGCCGTTGGTATTATTAGTCATCAGTTTGGTCTTCTCTGCACTGATTTCCATGCCGTATGTTTTGGAGGCCTTATTCAAGTGTTCTGTTTGGCTGGCAAGCTTTTTCTGATCCTGCTATTCCATCAATGTCATCTGCGAAGCGGAGGTTTGTGATCGTTCTGCCACCAATGCTGACTGATCCTTCATGATGTTCCAGTGCATCAGCCATGATTCTCTCAAGGAAGATGTTGAAAAGAGTGGGTGAGAGTAGACAGCCCTGCCTTACTCCAACTGTTGTTCGAAACCAATCTCCAATGTTGTTGTTGTAGTACACTGCACTGGTGGCCTCGCTGTACAGCTGTTTGATGACTCTGATCAGGTTTGCATTGATGCTGTACAAATTCATGGTTGCCCACAAAGCTGCATGCCACACCCTGTCAAATGCCTTCTTAAAATCGATAAATACGTGGTAAAGGTCTTGTTGATGTTGAAGGTACCGCTCACATAGTATTCTGAGGTTGAATATCTGTTCTGTTGTGCTGCGCCCTGCTCTGAAACCTGCTTGTTCCTCAGCAATGATGGTCTCTGCTTGTGGCTTCAGTCTATTCAATATTATCGGCAGCATGACCTTGCTTGGGTGACATATGAGGCTGATTGTGCGGTAATTATGGCATTGTTGTAGATTTCCTTTCTTGGGGAGGGTGATGATGAGTGACTGCGTCCATGGTGTTGGCCATTTTCCTGTCTGCCAGATCTTGTTGCAGATTCTTAGTAGGGCGCTGATCATGGCTTCCCCTCCAGCTTGGACCAACTCAGCTGGAATGTTGTCAGCTCCTGCTGACTTCCCCTTTTTCAGCGATCTGACTGCTGTTTCCACTTCTTCTCGGAGGATAGGGTGACTGTCTGTGTCTTTGCTTTCGGGTACATTAAGGACTTCTGGATCTCCTGCGGTTCTATAGTTATACAGGTCGGAGCAGTATTCTGTCCATCTGTTCAGAATATCCTGGTCGTCAGTGAGACACTTCCCATTTTGTCTTGGATTGTTAAACCTTTCTCTGTTTCGTGCTAGTCAGGTCTTTCACCAGCTGATATGCTTTCTTGCTATTGTTTTTCTTGATGTTCTCTTCAATGTCTTGGCACTGTTCACCGATCCATTTCTCTTTTGCCTCCGTCATGGACTTCCTGATTCTTTTGTTGACTGCCCTATATTGTTCTGCTCTTTCTTTTGTTTCATTTTTCTTTTTCTTCAACTCTCTACGCTTGTCGCATAGTTGTAGGATGTTAGGTGTGACCCATGGTTTTTTGACTGGTCGGCGTTTATATATGACTTGATAAAAAAATTGTCATCCATTTTATTCGCGGTCACATACACAAAAATCTCACCATTAGAGAAACTCGGAGATCTTGCCCAGGTACACACGACCCCCCCCCCCCCCCCCCCCCCCCCCCCTTCCCAACCCCCAGAAAAACAACAACAACAACAAAACAACAACACAACAAACAAACAAAACACCCCCACCAACAACAACACACATGACAACAACAATAAAGAAACAAAATTCATATGATTGGTTCACCACCAACTGTACCGTACTGTACAATACAACCACAATGTACCTCTGTTATCATCACTCTATGAGAATGTCCCTATCCTCTCTGTACTGTTGGGCTTTTTCAGGGATAAATCAGTTTACCCCCCCCCCCCCCAAACGTTGACCCTACGTTTTGTTTGACCTCAGCCTGTGTCAGTAACTCTCTCACGCATCATGTAGTAAACAGTCCCTCTCGTCAACGTAAAACAGCCCACATGTAAACACACCAGGCATGTGGAGTAGAATGGACTACTCGACAGGCCTTCACACCAGCCTTTAATTTTGGGGGGGGGGGGGGGGCCATTTTAGCCCTAAAAGGCTATACATCCAATGTTAAAACTGCTGACGGCTTTTGCCAAATGGGAGTCACATTTACATGACGCCAGGAGGTCTACGTAACTATAAACTACGTAATTTGTTGTAGGTTTTCTTAGCATTTATCTACATCTATTTAGTTATGCTGTCTTGCATGTAAAGAGAGAGACAATGACAATGACAATGACAAATTCTTTTATTTCGAGGATAATGAATAAGCACACATGTGCTTTTTTACATCCAGTCCCCGCCCGTTAGGGATACATCTTAATAATAATAACCCAATACTTATACAGTCTCACAATAAAAACAAGGGGAAATACCCCTTTTCAAAACAGCTCCCCCCAGCAACCCTCCCCCCCCCCCCCCCAAAGCAAGCAATTAAAAGAAAATCCTAAGAATACCCCACCCCTACCCCCACCCCCCAAAAAACCCTAACCAAAACAAACAAACAAACAAAAGAGAAGGAAAAACCAAACCAACAAAAGATGATAAAAAAGAGAAAAACAGACAAACAACAACAACAACAACAAGAGCAACAACAAAGCCAAGAAAAATAACACAACCAAACTTAATAAGTCATAAGGATAAACATCTACACATTGTCAAATGGTACACATACTTGTTACACATAATTATAAGATATTGAAATAGGGCACTCATTAAAACTTAAGTACAGAGGCAAGTCCAATAAAGTATTGAAAATATAAAAATATGAATCCTTCATCAGGATATACTATGACTATAAGCAGGACGATAAAAGGTGAGAGAGAGAGAGAGACAGAGACAGAGAGTGTGTGTGTGTGTATTTCAGAGATAATATCCAATATATAAATCCCAAAACAGTATGCGATCCCATCAACACTCATTTTAGATTATACTCGTTTCAAATTATATGTCATGATAATGAAATAAATTTAATACCAATACATCCACACAATAAAAACAAGAAACAAACCAAGAAGAAATTTAAAACTATACAGTCGTTTAGGGAGAGAATATGGGTGGGTGAGTGAGTGAGTGTGTGTGTGTGTGTGTGTGTGTGTGTTGTGTGTGTGTGTGTGTGTGTGTGTGTTGTGTGTGTGTGTGGTGTGTGTGTGTGTGTGTGTGTGAGCGTGTGTGTGTGTGAGTGTGTTGTTGTGGTGTGTGTGTGTGTGTTTGAGTGTGTGTGTGTGGGGGTGGGGTGGGGGTGGGGGTGTTTCAGGATAATACTAAATATGTAATACTCACATAGACACACGATCAACACAAACACTTTTTAATTATGCTCATGCAAATTGAATGTCATGGTAATAAAATAAGTGCAATACCCATACACTCTCTTATTTTGCACAGAAGAGAGAGAGAGAGAGAGAGAGAGAGAGAGAAGAGAGAGAGATGAGAGAGAGAGAGAGAGAGAAGAGCAACCCCCCAAAACCCCCCACAAAAAACCCAAAAACAAACAAAACAAAAACAACACAACAACAACAACAACAACAACAACCCAACCCAACAATTTAATTGGGGTTTTGTTGAAGTCTGTTTGTTTTTTGTTGTTGTTGTTTGGGAGAAGGAGGAGGAGGAAGAAGAAGAAGAAGGAGAAGGAGAAGAAGAAAAACAACAGCAACAACAACAACAACAGCAAGAAGAAGAAGAAGATAGTGATGACGTAGACGAAGAAGAAAACCCAAACAAGCAAGGTCATGTCACAGAAGTCACAGGTCAAAAGGTCAAGACACAATGGCCACACTGCTCATCAGCATAAACCCAACACTACCTGACATCAACCTTGACAAATAGCTATTATAAATATGTTATATATGTACATGTATATAGATCATATATAATTATACATGTACACACGCTTACACACTACATACAGACATCGTCAGTCGACTATGACAAAGGTTGATACATAAGTATGAAACTCTCCCCCCCTCCCTCTTTCTGCTTGTGTGTCTGTCGCTCCCTCTGTCTGTCTGTTCCTCTCTCTCTCTCTCCTCACTCACACACATACACGCGCGCGCGTTAGCGTGCACGCACACACACGCAAGCACGCACGCACACATTTACACACACACACAACATTACACACACACACACACACACACACAACACACACACACACACACACACACACACACACACGTGAATGTGTGTTTTTTAATATTTTATTTATTTTATTCTTTTATATCGAGAACAATGGAATAAGCACTTATTTGCTGTTTTTACATCCAGTCCCTGTGTGTATGCGGTTGTGTCAATTCTGTCATCTGTTCCCACCGGCACACAATGGCCTACTCTTACGAAAAGCGGAACAGGATTTAACGTGTGCGCAAGATGTTCTGCGTGCGTTCACACACGGGGCCTCGGTTTATAGTCTCATCCAAAAGACTTTTTGGGTAGAGTGGAGTCTGCACTGATGTTAACTCCAGGGGAAAATATTCCCTTGATCGGGAATCGAACCCGGATCTTCAGATAGCCAGCGCACTGTTTTAACCACTAGGCTATCGTGTGTGTGTGTGTGTGTGTGTGTGTGTGTGTGTGTGTGTGTGTGTGTGTGTGTGTGATATGTAAATTTGAATTTGTTAAAACGACTTGTGATCTGTTCCATGTGTAAGAACAAGCTGAATGCAAGCACTTTGATTTGTTTTTAGAAGGTATGGCACTATAGAGATTCAATATGCTATCATTATCATTACTGTCATCATTATCATCATTATCATCATCGCCATTATCTTTATTGTTGTTATTATTACTATTATTATCCCAGTGGTTAGAACGAATTTGTCATATAATGGTAACTGAATGTCGAGTCTCAGCTGAGATGTTCATGTGAGGGTGTTTTATTTTCTTACAGTTAATAATTGTATTGGGGTGGGGCTCAAAATAAGCTGTAGCTTGATGCCTTTCCCTTGCTGTATTGTTGTTTGCTTATGTTGTATGAATATTGAATAAACCATGTTTAAACCAGCTGTGTATTGACTCCACTTGTCTGAAAGTCCTTCCGATGAATCACCCAAAATTTTGGGGAACAAATTGTGAGATACATGGACAGTCATAGCTAATTGTATTCAGAAATCATTTATTTTTTATGTGCTGTGTTTGTTTTCCTTGCTAAATAAAAGATTAGAGAATAATATTTGTCTCCAAAGAGCGTAGGGGTGCCAATCAGAACCCCCCAAATCGGGACCAGATGACTGATAAAACATGCAGCTGGTCACTGCTTATTTTAGCAAGGACTGCTCCCCAACGAAAATAACTAGCACCTCCCTGCCTTCGCGTTAAAATGGCGGCTTGTCAATTAAGTGCCTGGAGATTTTCATTCAAGTTTGGAGTTTCACTGTGTTTTTGGTGCTTGTTTTGTTATAAATATTCCCAATAACCAAATGTACGAGCCTTTGAAATCCCCAAAGTGTAGATTTTGTGGGAACCTGTTCACAAAAAGGAAGAAAACGAGTGGATTTAGTGCTGTGATGTGTGCAGAAACTACTAGGCCTGCCTTAGATCTAGTGTCGTGTTTGTGCTAGTTCGAAATGTGACACACCAAGTTTTCATCACTCGCTGGGCCCACTCGGTCAGAACAGAAATGTCAGGACTGTTAGAAACTGATCGTGGACTGTAGTGATATACCGAGAGTAAAGAAGAAAAATACTCAGACAATGCTAGTGAAAAGGAAACTGAAACTGAATAAAAGTAGTGGTGAGAACTTGGAGTGAGTGTGTGGGTTGAGGCGCTGGAGATGAACAGGATCATTGATGTTAAGATTTTAGGGGGGGGGGGGGGAAAAAAATTTTTTTTTATAGATCTAATTTAGTGTGCAGTCACTGTCATCATGCTGTGCAGCTAATTGAAACAGAAAAGAAGGAGGCTTGCTAGTGCAGGCTTTGCATTGCTTTGTGTCAACAGGCAAAGTACTACAAATACAATATCCAGCCAGATTTTTCGTCTTCACCTCGTATACTTGTGGGCAACAGGGAAAGTTTTGTTGTTCATTTTGTGAGGAAACGGATGTGTTCCGTATCAAATATGCACAACGACAAGCTAAACTGGCTTCAAGGGAAGGAACTCTGCAAGGCCAGGAGGAAACAGACTGGGCATTGAAGAACAGCGAGCAGCCCGGGAGGGGCATCGCTATTACTTCAGGCAGGAGGATTTCAACTGTGTGCAGGTATGTCAAGTCTTTCTATTTTGCATGCTAAAAGTTTGCAAAAAACGGGTACACATGCACGTACGCTCACTTTCAATCCACCATTTATTGATTGCCCAGTTCTTTTTGACATGTATAAAAGAAGAGGTTTAGATATTCGTAAGAAATATGCCACTAGTCAAGAAGTTTTATATGACTCTCAGCAATTCATTATGTCAGTTGCTGAAGTCATATATTCCTCACCTGTAAGACCATTACTGTAATTAGTTGTGGGATATATATATATATATATCTATACATATAATACATATATATATATATATATATATATATATATATATATATATATATATATATATGTGTGTGTGTGTGTGTGTGTGTGTAAGGGAGAGAAAAGAGATAGATAGATAGATAGAGAGAGAGAGAGAGAGAAGAGAGAGAGAGAGAGAGAGAGAGAGAGAGAGAGAGAGAGAGAGAGAGAGAGAGAGAGAGAGAGATGGGGTGTGTAATAATAGGTACTTTGGTATGGTTGCGGGTGTGTCTAAATCACCATGTAGTGAATAGACATTAAACAAAACAAAAGAAAACAAAAAACTCATGTTCACAATTTTTTTTAATCAGTTATAACCAGATTCTCACACCATTTTGTACACAATACTGCTGGGTCTAGTGCCTTTGGTAAGAAGCAGATTCTTTTGCCTATACTTCATACCAGCTCAGTTACAGGAGTATGAAATGATAAATATTTGCTTAATTTTTGTGACGATTTGGTCAAGCTGCCCTACAGAAAGTTGAGTGCCTGCGAGAGAAGAAGATAGCGCTTCATGAAGTAGTCACACTTATCACTCTTTATGTGTGCCAAATATTGCACTCCAGTCTTTGTTAGTTTTATGGGGGCAAGACTTACATTATGTAGTACATTTTTAGTATGTTGCGCAAGAATATTTTTAAATTTGTAATTATTATTATTATGTTTTCATTATCATCAGACAACAGTGACTAATATCATACTAAATTACCGCCTCTTGCTGACCTTCAGGCAACATTTAAAGGCTGTACCTGAATAAGTTACTCAACACAGTTTATGCATGGGTACTAAATTTTGGGTGACTGTGCCCCTCCCGCCCCCCCCCCCCCCCCCCCTTAAACTGAGGTCCCGTGTGTGAATGCACGCAGCAGATCTTGCACACACTTTTAAAAAAATCACATTCAATCTTCCCAGAAAATAGATTCTAAGCTACAGCCGGTTGCACATATGGCAACAAGCTTACCCAGCATGCAGCATGCGGTGGGGTCCACCAAATTCAGCTGAGCTGATACAGACTAAAAAAAAAAATTAAGTGGGCACTGCCTCCAGTTTGCAACACACACACACACACACACACACACACACACACACACACACACACACACACACACACACACACACACACACACACATTTAGGAATTAAAGAATTTATGTCAAGTCACCAGTTGAGGACAGTAGTGCTTGTTAAAGCCACTACAGGCTGGTGTGGTGGTGGTGGTGGTGGTGGTGTGTGTGTGTGCGTGTGTACGTCCTCGCGCGCGCGCATGTGTGTTTAGTGTGTGTGTGTGTGTGTGTGGTGTGTGTGTTGTGTGTGAGAGAGAGAGAGAGAGAGAGAGAGAGAGAGAGAGAGGAGAGAGTGTGTGTGTGTGTGTGTGTGTGTGTGTGTGTGTGGGGACTGTAGTCCAACAAGTACCAAACAATCAACGGTTTGCTTTTAACGTAGTCGGTGAGAGCGAGGAGTGGTTGTGCCGAAAGACCCGTCACCAGAGGTGTACGGCACCTCACAGTAGGACGTAAACATGTAGAACAGGGGGCGGGGAGCAACGAAGGGGGTCAGTGAGCATTCTCCTTTGTTAGTAAACAGGACAAGTTTTATGGACAAAGAGACTTCCCCCTCAAAAACTTAATTTGATGTCCCTTCCACTCCGCGCTAGCTGGGAAATGTGGGCATCTACGGGCCTACGCACTTTAGCTGAAAAGTGAAAAAAAATAATACAGAGTTGAAGGTCAGTAGCCGAGATGGTTGGTGTACATAAACAGAATATGATAAACACACACCCACACACAGGCCTACCTACCTACGCAGGTTCGTATCATGCATGGATGCGCATTCGCGGTCAACCAGACTTTCAGCGCACGTACGTAAACACATACATATGACAAAATGTACAAAACTGCATACACACGGGGACTGGATGTAAATAAGAGCACATGAGTGTTTATTCCATTATCCTCGAAATAAGAGAAGAAATAAAAGAATAAGCATACACACACGGCGCGCGCAGAGAGAGAGAGAGAGAGAGAGAGAGAGAGAGAGAGAGAGGAGAGAGAGAGAGAGAGAGGTTCGTTATTCCGAATTAAAAAAAAGCAACCTTTTTTCCCAAAAAAGGTACATGGAAATGTATGTACACACAGAGAGAGAGAGAGAGAGAGAGAGAGAGAGAGAGAGAGAGAGAGAGAGAGAGAGAGATGCAGACGATTTATTAAAATATTTCCTCTATCAGCCCCTTATGAAGAGGAATTTGATTAGTACGTCTTCTTCTTCGCTGGACGCTCAGACAGCAACTATTGTGTTATCTGCCGTATGAGTGAAAATGCATCAATGCGCCTCCGTTAAACGCCTGACAAGTCAGGCCAAGCACATCTGACATCGGAGTAGGAGAGCATTGTTATCCTTCCAAGTCTTTCTGGGGGGGGGGGGGGGGGGGGGGGGGGGGGGGGGGGGGGGGGGAGGGGGGGGGGGGCAGGAGAGATGGACCAAGAAGGCAAAAAAATCGACAAGAAGGAAGGTGACAGGAAGAACAGGGCAGAAACAAAGAGGAGAGAGATGTCCCAGCACACAGTTTCCAGTAGGCGGTGATGCTGTTTATACTGACAGGCCTCTGGCATTCCCATGGTTGGGTGGGTGGGGGCAATACAATACATGATATCGTAAATACAGTGAAATGTGATTTGATTGAGGAGTTGTACGCTGCTTTAAAAAGTGACTGTTTTTTTTTTTTAAAGCTTTAAAGCCTTGTTTTAAAAAAAAATAAATCAATGAAAAATTCAGGATTTGTATAAGATAGCAGTAGATTCGATCTAAACAAGTCAGGGTTTCCTATAATATTTCGGTTGTATGAATTTTATTCTAAGGTCATGTAACTACCGTATATATATATATAATTGGCAAACAAAGAGCAAAGTGGATTTCGTCTCCCTGTGACAGACTGCATATCCGACTTTAGTGGTTGCCTTGTGGATGAGTGACCGTTCATGTGCTTTGGCTTCTGTACAGTCTCCCAGTTCATCCAGCTGTAAAATGGGTACCTGGCCTCTTTAGGGTCAAGGGAGGGTAAAGCAGCGAGAGAGAGAGGAGATGGGCACCACTCTCAAGATGCTGGCCCCTTGAGAAGTTGAGGTCTCTGATACCTGGCTCCCCTACGACCACATAGATTATGGGAGCGTGCATCTCTCTCTTCTCTCTCTCTCTCTCTCTCTCTCTCTCTCTCTCCTCTCTCTCTCTCTCTCTCTCTCTCTCTCTCTCTCTCTCTCTCTCTCTCTCCTCTCTCTCTCTTCTCTCTCTCTCTGTTCTGTCTGTGTCTGTCTGTCTGCTCTCTTCTCTCTCTCTCTCTCTCTCTCTCTCTCTCTCTCTCTCTCTCTCTCTCTATATATATATATATATATATATATATATATATATATATATATATATATATATGGAGTTGGTAAAGTTTTTACTGAAAGTATTGACTGGTAGTCGCCAAGCATATATCCATGTCATTATCCGGAATATTCAGCAGAGTGGGTCAGTGGTATAGAGGTAGTGCACTAGTCTAGATGTCAAGAGGACGCGGGGTCGGTCTCTGTTTGAGTCCCCCCCCCCCCCCACCCCATCCTTGAATGTTTGTCTGGGTGCTAGTCCTTCATCATAGTTGATAAACTGAGATCCTGTGCCCAACACATTTAGGACATACAAAAGAGCTCACGGCAACAACAAAAAGTTGTCCCTGGCAAAATTATGTAAAGTAAAAAAAAGTCATTGAGACACGAACGCAAATACATAGGATTTTGTTTTAAATGGGTGGCGTTGCTCTTGTGGCGACACTCTCCCTGAGAAGTGCAGCCCGAATGAATCTGATCTGCCATGACGAAGAGTGGCATACGATTGGGACACCTCCTTGGAAATCTGAAACCTGAAATTGCTAGACCAAAATAAATAAATGTATGTAACTATTTTGATTCAGTTGTCTATAGTTTGTGTGTGAGTGTGTAAATTTACGTGAACAGCCCCCCAAAAGGTGCTTGTATAATGCGAGATGGTATCACAAGTTTAAGAAGTTACTTACCAAGAATGATCTTCAACTTGAAATAAATCCTTTATACAGCCCAGAAAAGAGTTTTATTTCGTAATTTTTTATGTTCTTCTGTAATATTCATGCTACCTGTTCAGTCTATTCTTCATGTTTCGTCTGTAATATTTTTTTTGTGACCTGTTCAGAAGATGGTAAGTATTACATACTGTCCAGTATTTCAAAGCTTTAAAAAACCAACAACTCAATTACTTTAGTTTAAAGCATATGCTGACATAAAAGGGATAACTGAAGAAATCCAGACCCACATCATGGCATTTTTTTAGCACCACTGAAGCTAGATCCATATTGCTAAATAGCAACACATGCCAGTCATTCACGGGCTTTTCTTCTTCTGGTGACTGTGTTTTCTTTGTTATTGTAATGCAGCTTTTTTTTTCTCCTACATTGACTGGACACCCCCCCCCCCCCCCCCACTCCCACCCCCACTCCCCCAAGACCTTTCACCTGAATCTCTGAGTCATCATCATGCTGTGTTTATCGTCTTGTTGGTATTGACGTTCCAAGCTTTCTAGAATCGAGCTGAATTTTTTCCCCAACAATAAGCGTAGGGGGTGAGGGGGGTGGTGGGTGGTGGTGGTGGTGGCTACATAGCGTAGTTTTCTTTTTTTGTTTTTGTTTGTTTAGGTTATTTAAGAAGGGAGGGGGTGGGGAGGAAAGGGGGGGGGGATGAGTATTCTATTAAGGATGAGGATCAGGAGTGAGGGAGGTGTACGCTCCTTTCAATGTTTTTCTATCGAAAAATTAATGACTCCCACAAGAAAGAATGGGGTGGGGTAGAGAGGGGTGGGGTGGGGTGGGGGGTAAGAGCCCATATTTTAACCCTTCTCAGATACGTGTATAGTAACTAAACCCACGCTTCATCACACACGCACAAAGGATGGACAGACGGAGTTTGTAGGAGGGGGGGGGTGGGGGAGGAAGGGAGGGGTGGTGGTGGTAAGGAAGGGGGAATGGAGTATGAAGGGGAGGGTAGTGGAAGAGGGAGGGGAGGGGAGGGGAGGAGGCAAAAGTCACGGCACTTTTTCTCGCTTCTGAAAGGTCTTCTTCACTGTGGCCACTTTTTGTATAGTTACGTTGCTTCCAGTAAATACGACGTTAAGTATTGTCGTGGCAAGACGAACCAAACAGCGGACACAGTACAGCTGAAGAACAGACAGCATGCACCATTCTTCCAAAGGGCGGAATAAGAGCTTAGTGGTTAGAACTTCCAATTCCTGATCCACAGGGTTAAGTGAGGGCAATGGTTCCAGTCTCCATGAGGTGTCCGTTGAAGGACATTTTTTGTTTTTTCGCTTACTTGGGGAGATCCTTGGGTAGAACTCAGCACACACACGCGCGCCTCGCGGTTCTCAGCTTTCCGTAGTATGTCGTTCCACTCATGGCCGGCCTGTCAGTCCACTCTCTGATGGTGTTGTCTTCTTATAGCTTTTTGATCTGTCTCTGCCTCTGGAGACACCGCTGAACAAAGCAGAAGAACGGAGAAGAACTAAAAGTGACAGCGTGTTGCACAGGAACTGGGGAACAGCAAGGGAACCTCTTAACATTGATAAACGAAAAGAAAATGAAGACGTGCAGGCCATGTGCGCAACGCAACCACCATACCGACCTCATGAAGACTTGGCTTTCGAAAGGAAAGACCGATACATGCACACACACACACACACACCGCACGCGCGCCGCGCAAACAACACACACACACACACACCCCACACACACACACACACACACACACACACACACAAAGGCAAACTACCAGCTTCTCTCATTGGCAACATCGCTGATTTCTGTGCCATAATGTAAGCAATCGTCAGTCTCGTAAGACTATGGAGTTGCGCTCTAGGTGTTTATACTCCAGAGCGCAAAGCCTGAGTAAGTCAGTATGGAGGGCAAGCTGTTACCCATGCAGCAGACCAACCCTCCCCCCCCCCCTCCCCCAACCTCTCTACGTCTCTGGAATGGTTCATTGGAAAGGCAATCGCCATCGATACACATGG
>CM054154.1:27611388-27615925 GCA_028751875.1 Rapana venosa | reverse complement strand
TCACGAATAATTATTATTAATGTTTGCCTGCACGTGTCAATATCGATAACAAAACGACAACAGTACGATCCAGTAGTCACTGTCCCCTCTCCACTTCACCTTACCACCCTCCCTCCCTCCTCCTTCTTGGGCTTTGCCTCTCTGTCTGTTTGTCTGTCTGTCTCTCTTCCCATCTCCTCTGTCTGTCTGTCTCTTTCTCTCTCTCTTCCATCTCTGTCTGTCTCCCATCTCTGCCTGTCTGTCTGTCTCTATCCCATCTCTCCCCTCTTTCTCTATCCCATCTATCCCATCTTTATCTCTCTCCCACCTATCTCTCTCTCTTTCTCCCATATCTCTCTGTGTCTGTCTGTTCTCTTCCCCTCTCTCTGTCTCCTCCATCTCTCTCTCTGTGTCTCCCCCATCTCTCTCTGTCTGTCTCTGTCTATCTTTCTCTCTGTGTCTATCTTTCTCTTTCGCTCTCTCTCTCTCTCTCTCTCTCTCTCTCTCTCTCTCTCTCTCTCTCTCTCTCTCTCTCTCTCTCTCTCTCTCCACCATTCTCTCTGTCTGTCTCTTTTTCGCACTCTCTCCCACCTCTCTCTCCCTCCCATCTCTCTTTCTGTCTGTCTCTCTTCCTCTCTGTGTCTCTTCCATCTCTCTCTCCCCCATCTCCCTCTGTCTCTCTGTGTCTCTCTCTGTCTCTTTCTCTCTCTGTCTATCCTATCTCTTTCGCTCTCGCTCTCTCTCACACACTCTCTCTCCCACCTCTCTCTCCTCCCCCTCTCCTCTCCCCCCCCTCCCTCCCCCTCTCCCTCCCCCCTCTCTCCCCTCCTCTCCCTCCCTCTTCCCCCCCCCTCTCTCCAGACCAGAGTACACACACACACACACGTTTCCAGTCAACACTAACACCTGGACGTTTATCTAGATGGCCATGTAGGCCAGAGGAGATCCTATATATAAACCCCCCCAGCATTTGTATGCACGTCGACAATACATTGATAGCAGGACCTGAGAGCTCTTTTAGACCATTTGGTTTTTTGAGGGGCAGAAGAGGTGAGGAGGGAGAGAGAGAGAGAGGGAGGGAGGAGGGGTGGGATGGGAGAGAGAGTGAGAGAGAGAGAGAGATGGGTAGGGAGATGGGAGAGAGAGAGTGTGTGAGAGAGAGAGAGAGATAGGAGACAGAGAGAGGGGTTGGGAGGGGTTGGGAGAGTGTGAGAGAGATGGGAGAGAGAGGGAGTGAGAGAGAGTGTGTGTGTGTGTGAGGGAGGGAGAGAGGGGGTAGGGATGGTGTGGGAGAGAGAGAGATGGGAGAGAGGGAGAGAGAGAGAGAGTGAGAGAGAGGGAGAGAGAGAGAGGGTGGTGGTGGTAGAAAGGGTGTGAGAGAGATGGGAGAGATAGATGGGAGAGAAGAGAGTGAGAGAGAGTGTGTGAGTGTGTGTGAGAGAGAGAGGGAGAGAAAGAGGGAGATTGTATTGTTGTTGTTGTTGCTGTTATTGCTGATGTTGTTGCTGCTGCTGTGCTTGTTCTTGCTGCTGTTGTTGTTGCTGCTGCTGCTGCTGCTGTTGTTGCTGCTGTGTTTGTTGTTGTTGTGTTGCTGATACCGCTGTTGTTATTGATGTTGCTGGTACTGCTACAATTGTTGCAGTTTTTGCTTTTGTTATTGTTGTTGCTGCTGCTGCAGTTGCTGCTGTTACTGTTGTTGTTGTTGTTGCTGCTGCTGTTGTTTTTGTTGTTTTGTTTTTTCTTACCATAATACACTATTTTGTGCAACACGTCACGCGCAAATTTTTTATAAAGTTTTCAACAGGTTTGTTTTGGTTTTTGTTGGTTGAAAAGTGGAGTAATGTATCCATGTTATAGTTTTAAACCATTCTAGATATTCCTTTCAATATTTTTTTTTTAAATATTGGAAAATTACCGATTCCATTATACGTTTTTCTTCCGATATACATTTTCAGATGATACTTTATACTGATGGTAACATTCGTCTAATATACATTTTCAAATGATACTTTATACTGAATGTAACATTTGTCCGATATACATTTTCAAGTGATACTTTATGCTGGGGGACGGAATAGCTCAGTGGTCGGAGCATTCGCTTTCCGCCAACCAAGTTTAAGCAGCGTCGAGCGTGGCTACCACTTGGATGGATGACCGTTTGCGCGCCTTGGCTTCAGTACAGTTCCCCCAGTTCCCCCAGCTGTAAACGGGTACTACCTGCTCTCTTTAGGGTCAGGGAAGGTAAAGCAGCGAGGGAGAGGAGATGAGCGCCGCCCTCAATATGCTGGCCCCTGGAGAAGTTGAGGTCTCTGATGCCTCGCTCCACTACGACCTTATAGGGTGTGGGACACCTTTACCTCTACCTTGCTTTATGCTGATGGTAACATTCGCCCGATATACATTTTTAAATGATACTTTATACTGATGGTAACATTCGCCCGATATACATTTTTAAATGATACTTTATACTGATGGTAACATTCGCCCGATATACATTTTCAAATGATACTTTATACTGATGGTAACATTCGTCCAATATACATTTTCAAATAATACTTTATGCTGATGGTAACATTCGTCCGATATACATGTTCAAATAATACTTTATACTGATGGTAATATTCGTCCGATATACATGTTCAAATAATACTTTATACTGATGGTAACATTCGTCCGATATACATGTTCAAATAATACTTTATACTGATGGTAACATTCGTCCGATATACATGTTCAAATAATGCTGTATATTAATGGTAACATCCGTCCGATATACAGTTTCAAATGATACTTTATACTGATGGTAACATTCGTCCGATATACATTTTCAAATGATACTGTATGCTGATGGTAACATTCGTCCAGTATACATTTTCAAATAATGCTGTATATTGATGGTAACATTCGTCCGATATACATTTTCAAATGATACTTTATACTGATGGTAACATTCTTCCGATATACACTTTCAAATGATACTTTATACTGATGGTAACATTCGTCCAATGTACATTTTCAAATAATACTTTATACTGATGGTAACATTCGTCCGATATACATTTTCAAATGATACTTTATGCTGATGGTAGCATTCGTCCGATATACATTTTCAAATGATACTTTATACTGATGGTAACATTCGTCCGATATACATTTTTAAATGATACTTTATACCGATGGTAACATTCATTCAATACACATTTTCAAACGATACTTTATACTGATGGTAACAGCTGCTGCTTTGTAGGTCTTGTACTATATTGTTCAAATGTCAGTCTCCTCAATAACTGTTTGAAAAATACCAAGATCTGGTGCATGGTTTATTGTTTTGTTTTTGTTTTTTGGTTGGGAGAGTGGGGAGGGGGGGAAGGTCGTTGTTTAAAATGCGTTTGCCCACGTGTCTAGTTTGCAGAAATCAAATGCTCTGACAGTCTTATGTTTATATCTAATGATAATGATGATAATAATGATGATGATGATGATGATGATGATGATGATAGTAATAATAACAAAAATAATAATAATTTTTAGAGCGCTGAAAATTGTAAAGGAAGCAAATCAAAGCGCTTGAATTCGAATCATTCATGCACACCCGCATTCAAAGGAGGTGAGGGAGGTCGGGATAGCCTGGTGGTTAGAGCGTTGCGCTCGTGATCTGCTGACCTGAGTTCGAATCCCGTTCAAGGGGATATTAATTTTTCCTATGGAGTTAGCATCAGTGCCAACTCCACTCCCCTCCAAAAAGTCTCTCGGATGAGACTAAAAACCGAGGTCCTGTGTGCGAACGTACGTAGAACATCTTGCGCACACGTTAAAACCTGTTCCGCTTTTCGGAAGAATATGTCATTGTGTTCCGGTGGGAAGAGAATGCAAAATTGACAAAACTGCATACACACGGGGACTGTTGGTAAAAAAAAAAATCCGCATGAATGCTTATTCCATTATTCTCGAAATAAAAGAATAAATGAAATGAACGAATGAGATCAACACTCGAGATTACTAATAATATTTTAAAAAGTTATGTGTAAGTTTGATATTACACACGTTTTACCACACGTACACTCATTGCACTCAAAACATCGGTGTATTGTGTGTGTGTGTGCGTGTGTGCGTGCGTGTGTGCATGCGTGTGTGTGCGTGCGTGTGTGTGTGTGCGTGTGTGTGTGCGTGTGTGTGACCAATAGCAACATCGTGAACAATAATTGTGAACGGTAACCATTATGGTTTGACTGTTTGTGATTTTAAGTATTTTACGAATGACCTTTACTCAACAAAATCATTGATTTAGTTTGTCTGTCCTTTTTTCCCCCCCTCAAAACAACGCCCTTTCCCGCAAGTCGGAATGCGGCTACCTTCACGGCGGATGGTGGGGGGAGAGGGGGGGGGGACGGACCGTCGCATACGCAAAAATCTCACTGTTTGTGAACTCCGGAAAATAACCCAACAAGAACAATGTTTTGGTGATCCTTTATCCGATACCGAGGGAGAGGAGATGGGCGCTGCCCTCAATATGCTGGCCCCTAGAGAAGTGAGGTGTCTGACGCCTCGCTCCCCTACG
>CM054154.1:27586388-27601388 GCA_028751875.1 Rapana venosa | reverse complement strand
TGGTGTTGTCTTTTTTGTGTGGGTTTTTTGTTGTTGTTTTGGGGTGTGTTTTTTTTTTTTTTTTTGGGGGGGGGGGTTGTTGGTTGTTGTTTTTTTGTTTTTCACAGCAGTGTTGTGTTTTCTTCAAGTTTTTTGTGTGTGTTTCATCATTATTTTTGTTGTCGTATGGGTTTTTTTTGTTTGTTAGGGAGGGTGGTGTTGAGGGGTAGTTTTAAATTGTTTGTTTGTGTGTGTTGTGTGTTTTTTTCTCCATTTTTTTGTTTGTTTCAGTTTTTTGTTTGTTTGTTTATGTGTTTGTTTGGGGGGGGGGGAGTGTAAGTGAGTTTACAGTTATTCATAACTGTTTGTTTGTAGGCTTGTTTTCTTTGTTTTATTCTGGGTTTGGTTGTTGGGGAGTTGCGGGTGTTTTGTTTGCTTTGGGGTTGTTGTTTTTTTTAGTTGTTTTTTTAAAAACACACACACACACAAACACACACACACACACACACACACACACACACACACACACACACGAATCTTTACTATACCTACCCTTAACCCACATAAGTACTGCTGCAGCACTATTACTACATTGTGAAATTCGGCGACGTCACGTTCTAAGCGTTTCTCTTTATTTCTTTTATTTTATTTATTCTTTTATATCGAGGATAATGGAATAAGCACTCATGTGCTTTTTTACATGCAGTCCCCGTGTGTATGCAGTTTTGTCAATTTTGTCATCTGTTTCTCTTCAGTCGACATGCTCTTTGAGAGAGAGAGAGAGAGAGAGAGAGAGAGAGAGAGAGAGAGAGAGAGAGAGAGAGAGAGAGAGAGAGAGAGAGAGATGTTAACAACAACAGGCCTTTGCCTGACATTTCCACAGCTCAGGACGAAACTGCAGGCTTTTATTTAATTTTTAAAAAAAATTAAGACGCGTAAACTGTCACCCATCCAATTGGTAACCACCACGCTCGATGCTGCTTAACATTGGCTTTGGGGGGAAAAGCGAGTGCTCTAACCACTGACCTGAGAGAAATGTTGGCATTTTGTTGAAAGAAATGCCAGAATGATCAGCAGGTACCCATTTACAGCTGGGTGAACTGGGGGAACTGTACTGAAGCCAAGGCGCGCAAACGGTCATCCATCCAAGTGGTAACCACGCTCGACGCTGCTTAACTTGGCTGGGGGAAAGCGAGTGCTCCGACCACTGAGCTATCCCGTCCCCTTGTTTGATTACAAGTATAATTAAAACTGACTGTACTGTATTGTATTGTATTGTATTGTATGGTATTGTATTGTATACCACTTTAAGTCACGGCAGATTTATCTGCATGAAAATCGGGGTGCTCTCCCCTAGGGAGAGCGCGTCGTCGCCACAGGAGCAGCGCCACTCCCCATCATCATTTTTTCGCTCTCTTGTTATTGGTGTCCTATAGGAGTGACTTTTTTTCCTACAGAATTTCGCCAGGGACAACTCTCTTGTTGCTGTGGGTTATTTTACGTGCACTAAATGAGTATTTTCGCGCGGGTACTCGGTTTATCGTCTTCGAAAGACTAGCACCCAGATCACTACTCACGGTCTAACGGATGGGGGAAAAGTTTCGGACGTAAACGGGGATCGAACCACCATACACTTGAAAACCGGGACTTTTCGCTTTCTAGGCAGGCGCGTTACTTCTAGACCACCGATCCACCGAATGTTGCTTTGTTATAGCATTTTTCTTCGCTGTTTTTTTTCCTTCTGTAATACGAAGAACGTGAATGTTCCCAGACTACAACCTGTGAGTATATTGATGAAATTAGCTATGTACTGTCACGTCACACATTGGTTTAGACAAAATGTTTATTCAGAACAGAAACATTTCATTCACACATCCATTTTGAAGCAACAACAAACAACAACAAACAACAGACGCGATAGCCGAGTGGTTAAGACCGTTTGACTTCAACCCCATGTGTCAAGAAGTCGTGGGTTCGAATTTCGGCGGCCTCTGGTGAATTAAGTGTAGGGATTTTTTTTAACGATCTCCCAGGTCAGCTTCCAAGTGCAGACCTGCCAGTGCCTTCATTCCCTTCATGTATGTGTATATACACATGCAGAAGATCAAATAATTATGCACGTTAAAGATCCCGTCATCTATATCAGCTTACAGGCAGCACGCAAGGCATTTTCGCTCATAGAACAGACAACAGTAGATTGCTGTCTTGAGCGTTCGACGACGACGACGACGACGACGAAGAAGAAGAAGAGGAAAAATTCACAGAAACAACACCATACCGGTGGATCGGTGGTCTAGAGAGTAACGTGCCTGTCTAGAAAGCGAAAAGTCCCGGTCGGAAGTGTGCGGTGGTTCGAATCCCGTTTGGACCCGAAACTTTTTCCCCATCCATTAGACCATGAGTGGTGGTCTGGGCGCTTAGTCTTTCGGATGAGACGATAAACCGAGGTCCCGTGTGTTACACAAAAATTATTTAGCGCACGTAAAAGAACCCACGGCAACAAGAGCGTTGTCCCTGGCACAATTTTGTAGAAAGAAGCCACTCTGATAGGGAAACAAAATAATACAGTTGTAGACAGAAAAAAAAAGGTGACCCTGCTTTGTGGCGACGCGCTCTCTCTCCCCGGGGGTAGAGAGCAGCCCGAATTTCACGCAGAGAAATCTGACGTGACTTTAAGTGGTAGAAAGAAATAAATAAATAAAATAAATAATCAATCAACCTGACCATCATGAATAAACTAATTTTTTTTCGCCTACCAATTTCAGAGAGAACACACACACACACTCATCAAACAACATGGCAGACACAACCCGCAAACTCACCTCCCCCCTCCTCCTCCTCCTCCTCCTCCTCACCCCGGACTTCACCTCCGCAACCGAAAAACGACCACGACGACAGCGACGACAACGACCTCACATCGTGGTCATCGTGGCCGACGATCTGGGCTGGAACGACGTAGGGTTCCGCAACCCGGAGAGACGAACCCCGAACCTGGACCACATGCGACGGACGGGCGTGGAGCTGACGAGCTCCTACATGCAACAGGTCTGCACGCCTTCCAGAGCCGCCTTCATGACGGGCAAGTACCCGTTCCGCATGGGCTTGCAGAACTCGGTCCTGACGGCCTTGCAGAACGGGTCCATGCCCAGGGACCTGCCCGTCCTCCCGGAACGTCTGCGCGACCTGGGCTACGCCACGCATTACGTGGGAAAGTGGCACCTGGGTTTCTGCCACCCGGACATGACCCCTACGCGCCGCGGGTTCCGCTCCTTCTACGGGATGTACCTGGGCAAGGCCGGGTACTTCAACCACACCTCCAAGTGGGACGGGTACGACCTCCACGACGACGAGGAACCCGACGCTTACCGGGTGGCGTGGGAAGGCAACGGGACGTACTCCACCCACCTCTTCACCGACCGCGCCGTGGAGATCGTGCGCGCCCACGATCCGTCCGAGCCGCTCTTCCTGGTGTTGTCCTACCAGGCCGTGCACGGTCCCTTGGAGGTGCCGGAGAACTACACGGCGCTGTGCGGCCACCTCGGGGACTCGGACAAGGCCCTGCACTGTGCCATGACCGCGGCGATGGACGAAGGCATCGGGCGCCTCAACGCCAGCCTGGTGCAGAGCGGGCTGCACGACAACCTCATCGTCTTGTTCGTGTCCGACAACGGCGGGCCCGTCAAACTTGGTGAGGGGGGGGAGGGTGGAGGGGGGGGTTGGTGGGGTGGGGTGGGGGGGGGGGGGGGGGGTTGTTGGGGGGGGAGGGGGGTGTGGGGGGGAGGGGTGGTTGGGGGGTGGGGGTGGGGGGGGTTGGGGGGGGAGGGGGTGTGGTGGGGGGAGGGGGTGTTGGGGGGGAGGGGGGTGGTGGGTGGGGTGGGGGGGGGGGGGGGTGTTGGGGGGGAGGGGGTGTTGGCGGTGTTGGTGGGAGGGGGGTTGGGGGGGTGGTGGGTGGTTGGGGGTGTGGGGGGGAGGAGGGGGGTGGGGTGGGGGGATGGGGGGGGGTTGGTGGTGGTGGGGGGGTGAGGGTGGGGGGGGTTGGGGTGGGTGGTGGGTGGGGGTTGTTTGGTGGGGGGATGTTTTTGTGTGTGTGACTTTTTGGGGGTCTCAAGGTGGTAGTTTTGTGGGTGGGTTGCGTGTGTGTTGGGGGGGGATGGGTTGGTGTGGAAGTGGAGTGGGTGAGGTGTGGTGGGGTGTGGGGTGGGGGGGTCGGTTGTGGGGGGGGGGGGGTGTGGGGTGGGGAGGGTTTGTGGTTGGTGGTGGTGGGTGGGGTGGTGGTGTAGGGGGTGGGTGTAGGGTGGGGGGTGTGGGGGGGGAGGGGTGTGGGGTGGTGGTGGGGGGGTGGGGTGGTGGTCGGTCGGGTGTGGTGTGGGTGGTGGGTGGTGGGGGGGGGGGGGGGGGTTGTGTTGCTTGGGGGCGTTGGTGGGTGGGGTTTTGTGTGTGTGTGACTTCTTTTGGTTCAAGGGAGTAGTTTTGTGGTGGGGTGTGTGGTGTGGGGGGGGGGGGTTGGTGTGGAAGTGGAGTGGGGGAGGGGGATGAGGTGTGGGGGTGGGGTGTGGGGGGAGTGGGGAGGGTGTGTGTGGGTGGGTGAGGGGGGATTGACTTGTCGAGTAGTTTTGTGGTAGGGTGTGTGGGTGAGAGAGTGTTGTGTGTGTTCGGGGGGGGGGGGGGGGGGTGGAGGGGTTGTTGTGGGGGGGGGGGGGGAGTGTGTGTGTGTGTGTGTAAGGGAGGCGTGTTGTATTTGTGTTGGTGATGGGGGGGGGGGGAGGGGTGCTGTTGTTGTGGATGTTGTTGTTGTGTGTGTCTCTGTGGGGGGGGGGGAGGAGGAGGAGGGGGGTTATTGTGTAGTGATGTGTGTGTGTGTGTGTGTGGTGGAACATGGTACCTACAGCTGACTACGTAGACGGATACTTTAACATTTCAATTCATGTGGGTAACAGTCATGTCTATAAAATTAGCATAAAACGCATACAATTAGCATAAATCAGAATCTCAGGCAATTCATTTGTATACTGTATAGAAATAAAAGGAGGGTTTATCCCTGGACTCGGAATGTGGAATGCGGATTCCTTCATGGTGGGTAAAAAACGGCTGCATACGAAACAAAATCTCACCATTGGTGAACCTCTGACCTCTAGCATAGCAGAGGAATGAAATCAGAGTGTGTGTGTGTGTGTGTGTGTGTGTGTGTGTGTGTGTGTGTGGTGGAGGGGGAAGTTATACATCATTATCCATCTGTATATTTTTTAGACATGTGTGCAAATATGGTCTCACACAACATTAGCACATGCATTGATGCGCATGTACGCCATATTACACACACACACGCACGCACACGCACACACACACACACACACACACACACACACGATTTACAAAACCGCATACGCACGAAGACTGGGTGTAAAAAAAAGCACATAAGTGCTTATTCCATTATCCTCGATATAAAAGAATAAAAATAAAAGAAACTTTAAAACACACACACACACAAACCACAAACATCAACAAAAACAAGAAAAACCACACACAAAAAACAGCAAATGTATGTGGAGGCAAACTTTACACAGAGTTCACACCTTATCTTGCGAAGCTGCTGGGGAAAGAGAAAGTCTAGAAAAAAAATCTGTCGGAATCTTTATTATATGGATAAGAAAAGGAATTTTGTAGCGCAGGAATAAGTCTGGGTCAATGTTCTGAACATAATCCCCAAAGGGAGAGAACGTTCAAGAGTTACGGAAAATGGCGAGGGGGTGGGGGTAGGGATGTGGGTGGGCTCGGGAGGGGAGGGAAGTGGGAGGGGGAGCGTTTATGTGTGAGGGTGTGTGTGTAGTGGGGGGGGGGGGGGGGTGTGTGTGTGTGTGGGTGCGTTTGTGTGTGTGTGTGTGCGTGCGTGTGTGTGTGTGTGTGTGTGTGTGTGTGTGTGTGTGTAGGTGTGTAAAGCACGGCATTTCGTATGTGTGTTTCTGTTGTTGTTGTCCTTTTCAAAGCTTTAGGGGTTATCAGTGTCACCGTCGTCATCAACATCACCACCACCACCACAGTCATCATCTTCATTATTACCACCACTACTACTATCATCATCGTCGTCGTCATCATCATTATGATCATCATTATCACCATCATCGTTTATTATCATCATCACCACCATCATCATCACCACCACCCTCATCATCACCATCACCACCACCACCACCACCACCACCACCATCATCATTAACATGACAAATGCCACAATCACCATCATCATCCCCACCATCATCATCACTACGACCACCATCACTACCACCACCATTATCCTCCTCACCACACCACCACCACCATCTTCATCACCACCTCCATCACCACCACCACCATCAATACCACTGTCATCACCACTACCACAACCACCACCATCAACGCCACCACCACCACCACCACCCCCCACCACCATCACTACCATCATCACAGCTACCACCACAACCACCATGATCGTCCGTATCATCACCAATGTCGTGGAATTAGTCACCAAGCATAATTATTTTATGTTGTGTTTTTATTTTAAATTAATTTGTTGTTGTTGTTGTTTCTGCGGGCAGGGTCCAGCAACTGGCCCTTGAGGGGCAGCAAGATCACCCTGTGGGAAGGCGGCACCCGAGCAGTCACCCTCCTGCACAGCAAGACCTACCTGCCTGAAGCCCCTTACCAGTGGAGTGGACTCATCCACGCTGTGGACTGGTAAGCATTTAGGGAGAGTTCACTCTAAGCATTTAGGGAGAGTTCACTCTAAGCATTTCGGGAGAGTTCACTTCTCCTTGATCTTCACCTCACCTCTTCTGTAGTCTTTGTGGATCGTTGGGGCACCGTTGAAGGTTTTGGCAACCAGCTTGCTCCACTTCTCACGGTTTTCAGCTTTCTGTAGCGAATCGTTCCACTCAGGGCCAGTCTGCATTCTCTGATGTTGTCTTCTCATCGTTTTTTCTCTGTTGTCTGCCTCTTCGTCTCCCTCCTTGTACTGTTCCCTGTAGGGCAGTCTTGGCCAGTCTAGATGCCCGTACCACTTCAGTGTGCGGGTTTGGGTTTTTTTCACCGAAGTCAGGGGCTCTTCATACGGCCCTATGGTGTTTTCAGCTCTGGTTTCTATTTCCTTGTTAGTTGTGTGATTTCTGTATGAGATAGCAAGAAGTTTGCGGAAGCGTCTCATCTCCATTGCCTGTATCCTTCTTTCAATGTCTGCTGTTATGGTCCACGTTTCACATGCGTACTGAAAAATATGGACATGACCAAGGGAACGCTTCATTCTGATCTTAAAAGCTGATGTCGATGTTCTTGTCGTTCCAGAGGACTTTCAGTTTGGTCATTGCAGCTGTGGTCTGGGCTATCCTGGGGAGAATTTCAGGTTTTGATCCTTTATCAGATACTATAGCTCCCAGATAGTTAAAGCTATGAACAGTCTCAATTTTTT
This sequence comes from Rapana venosa, assembly GCA_028751875.1. Lineage (NCBI taxonomy): Eukaryota > Metazoa > Mollusca > Gastropoda > Neogastropoda > Muricidae > Rapana > Rapana venosa. The sequence continues at coordinate 27,593,971 of CM054154.1, read as the reverse complement.
ATGATAATGTCAGTGTTGACGTCATTGGCACTATTTGCCAGGATATGTGCTTTTCTTTAAGTTTCAAACAATGGTTTCTGATCAGGAAAGATTTGAAGAAGTTCATTTCCCTAAAATCCTAGGTGTAATCACAGACAAAGATTCACATTGTACTGACCACACATTGTCACTTGGTAAACGACTATCCAGTAGAATATTTCAACTCGCTAGAGAACATAAAGGACATTCTTGATGCCAATTATCACAAACTTTTTTTTTTTGGTTGGGGGTGGGGGGTATGTTTTACCACTTATTGACTAAGCATCCCCCTACGGTGCTGCTGCAGTGAAACCAATCTAAAGTTTACAAGCTGTATGTACAAGAGAGCACCTTTTTCTATCGTTCATTTAAAGATAGAAAGACTACTTTGTCATGGTCACTATTAATGTCAGCATGGCTAAGACTCCAGTTAAAGCCTTGCAATCCCCTCGAATGGACAAGCCATCTCCTCCTCCATCTCCTCCTCCTCCTTTTCTTCCTCCGAAGAACTTTCGGGGGAGTTGGGTCATTACTGCTATTAAAAGTGTTTCAATAGTTCCCCCCCTCTCTCTGTCTTTCTCTCTCTCTCTCCCTCCATCCTTCCTGCCTCCCTCCCTCTCTTCCTTCCTTCCTTCCTCACTCCCTCTCTGCCTGCCTCCCTCACTCCATCTCTGCCTGCCTCCCTCACTCCATCTCTTCCTGCTTCCCTCACTCCCTCTCTTCCTTCCTGCCTCACTCCCTTTCTGCCTCCCTCCCTCTCTTCCTCTCTGCCTGCCTCCCTCACTCCCTCTCTTCCTTCCTGCCTCCCTCCCTCTCTTCCTTCCTGCCTCCCTCCCTCTCTTCCTTCCTGCCTCCCTCTCTCTCTTCCTTTAAAACCTGAAAACCCTTAACACCTTCAAAACCTTCCAACCCTCCAAAATCCTCAAAACCTTCAAAACCCTCAAACCCTTGTGGACAGGTTTCCCACTTTGTTCCGGGCAGCTGGGGGCAAAACCCTCAAAACCTTCAAAACCCTCCCAAACCCTCAAAACCTTCCAACCCTCCAAAAACCCTCCAAACCCTCCAAAAACCTTCCAAACCCTCGAAACCTTCCAATCCTTCAAAACCTTCAAATCCTGCAAACGCCATGTGGGCAGGTTCCCCACCTTGTACCAGGCAGCTGGGGGCAAAACCTTCAAACCCTCCAAAACCCTAAAAACCTCCAAACCCTTCCAAACTTTCAAAAGCCTTTGGGCTTGTTTCGGGCAGCTGGGGCAAAACTCTCAAAACCCTCAAAACCCCTTCAAAAACCCTTCAAACCCATGTGGGCAGGTTCCCCACCTTGTACCGGGCAGCTGGGGGCAAAATTCTCAAAACCCACAAAACCTTCCAACCCTAAAAAAACCCCAAACCTGCAAAACCTTACAAAATCCTCAAAAGCTTCAAAACTTTCAAAACCCTCAAAACCTTCCAAACTCCCAACCCTCCACCAAAACCCTCCCAAAACCTTCCAAACCCTCAAAAAACCCTCCTCCAAAAAACCTTCCAAACCCTCAACAAACCCTCAAAAAAACCCTCAAACCCCTCCAAAAACGCTATGTGGGCAGGTTCCCCACCTTGTACCGGGCAGCTGGGGGCAAAACCTTTAAAACCTTCAAAACCCTCAAACCTTCAAAACCATCAAAACCTTCAAAACCTCCAATCTTTCAAAACATTCAAAACCCTCAAAACCTTCAAAACCTCCAACCCTTAAAACCTTCAAAACCATCAAAACCTTCAAAACCTCCAATCTTTCAAAACATTCAAAACCATCAAAACCTTCCAAAACCTTCACAACCCTCAAAATCATCAAAACCTTCCAAACCTCCAATCTTTCAAAACATTCAAAACCCTCAAAACCTTCCAAAACCTTCACAACCCTCAAAACCATCAAAACCTCCAATCTTTCAAAACCTTCAAAACCCTCAAAACCTTCAAAAACCTCAAAACCGTTCAAAACCTCCAAACCCTCCAAAACCTTCCAACCCTCAAAAAACCCTCAAAACCAAACCCTTTAAAAAAAAAACAACCTCCCATGTGGGCAGGTTCCCCACCTTGTACCGGGCAGCTGGGGGGCAAAATTCTCAAAACCTTCCAAACCTCCAATCTTTCGAAACATTAAAAACCTTCAAAACCTCCCAAAACTCTCAAAACCTTTAAAACCTTCCAAGTCCTCAAAAATCCTCCCCAACCCTCAAAAAACCCCTTTAAAAAACCTCCCATGTGGGCAGGTTCCCCACCTTGTAACCTCCAACCTTCCCAACCCTCCTCTAAACCCCTTCCAAAACTCTCCAAAAAACCTCCAAAACCCCCTTCAAAAACCCCTTGAAAAAACCTCCCATGTGGGCAGGTTCCCCACCTTGTACTGGGAAGCTGGGGGCAAACCCCTCAAAACCTTCCAAACCTTCAAACCCCTCAAAACCCCTTCCAAACCCTCAAAAAACCCTCCAAAACCTCCCAACCCTCCAAAAAACCTCCAAACCCCCCTTCAAAAAACCCATTCAAACGCCATGTGGGCAGGTTCCCCACCTTGTACCGGGCAACTGGGGGCAAACCCCTCAAAACCTTTAAACCCTTCAAAACATTAAAAACCATCAAAACCTTCCAAAACCTTCACAACCCTCAAAACCTTCAAAACCTGCAATCTTTCAAAACATTCAAACCCTTCAAAAACCACCTCAAAACCTTCCCCCAAAACCTTCATAAACTTTCAAAAAACCTTCAAAACCTCCAAAAACCCACAAAACCCTCAAAAAAACCTTTCCAAAAACCTTCCAAACCCTCAAAAAACCCTCTAAAAAAAACCCTTTCCCAAAACCCTCAAAAAACCCTCCAAAACCTCCCAACCCTCAAAAAAATCTAAAAAACCCTCAAAACCGAACCCTTTCAAAAAAAACAACAGCCTCCCTATGTGGGCAGGTTCCCCACCTTGTACCGGGCAGCTGGGGGGCAAAATTCTCAAAACCTTCAAAACCTCCAATCTTTCGAAACATTCAAAACCTTCAAAACCTCCCAAAACCCTCAAAACCTTTAAAACCTTCCAAGTCCTCAAAACCTTCCAATTCCTCCCAAAACCTTCCAAACTTCCAACCCTCCTCCAAAACCCTCCAAAAAACCTTCTAAACCCTCAAAAAACCCTCCAAAAAACCTTCTAACCCTCCCAACCCTCCCTTCAAAACCCTTCCAAACCCTCAAAAAACTCTCCAAAACACCCCTCCAACCCCCCCCTAAAAAACCTCTCCCCTCTGTGGGCAGGTTCCCCACCTTGTACCGGGCAGCTGGGGGCAACCCCAAGCGGGACCTGCCGCCCATGGACGGGGTGGACAGCTGGAAGAAGATCGTCAGCAACAAGGGCTCCAGGAGCTCCCGCACCGAGTTCGTCTACAACATCGACGACGTCAAGAACACCAGCGCCCTGCGCTTCAAGCGCTACAAGCTCATCAACAACAGCCCCGGCAAACCCGGTGAGGGGTTGGGGTTTTTTTGGTAGGGGGGGGGGGGGAGTTGTGGTGGTGTGGTGGGGGGGAGGGGGGAGTGTTGGAGGGGAGGGGTTGGAGTGGTGTGGGGTGGGAGGGGAGTGTCGGAGTGGAGTGTTGGAGGGGTGTGGTGTGTGGGAGTAGAGTGGAGTGTTGGAGTGGTGTGTGGGAGTAGAGTGGAGTGTTGGAGTGGTGTGGGAGTAGAGTGAATATGGTGTAGAATGTGGGGAAAAGAGCTGTTGTTGGGGTGGTGTGGAGTGTTGGAGTAGAGTGGAGTGTTTGAATGGAGTGTTGGTGTGGTGTAAGAGTTGGAGTCTGTTTGTGTGGTGTGGTGGTGTTGTGGGAGTAGAGTGGAGTGAGTGTGGAGTGAGGTGGAATGGAGTGGAGTGTGATGTGAAAAGGTGGGAGTGGAGTGTGGGTTGGGATGGAGAGTGAGTGGGTTAATGGAGTAGAGATGGGTGTTGGAGGGGGTGTGGGGGGGGGGTGGTGTGTGTGGTGGGTGGAGGTGGATGGAAGTGTTGGAGTGGAGTGTGGGGGGTGTGGAGTGGGGGGGAGTATTGGGAGGTGTGATGTGGAGTGGAGTGTGAGGGTGTGGTGTGTTTGGGAGTAGGTGGAGGGGGTTGGAGTGGTGGTGGGAATGGAGTGTGGAGTGGTTGGAGTAGAGTGGATGTGGTGTGTGTGGAGAGTGGTGTTGGAGTGTTATGGGAGTAGAGTGTGGAGTGTTGGAGGGGAAGTGTTGGGTGTGTGTGAGTGGATGGAGTGTGTGATAAGTGGAGTGATGTGGAGTAGAGTGTGAGTGTGGAGTTGGAGTGGTGGTTAGAGTATTGGAGTAGAGTGGAGTGTTGGAGGGGAGTGTGGGAGTAGAGTTGGGAGTGGGGTGGATGGTGTGGAGTGGAGTGTGGGTGTGAGTGGAGTGGGGGTATGGAGTTGGTGTGGGAGTGGGTGTGGAGGGGATGTTGAGGGATGTGGAGTAGGTTGGGAGTGGGGTGTGTGATGTAGTGGAGTGGTGTGGAGTGGGAGTGGAGTGTGGAGTGGTGTGGGAGTGGGTGTGTGAGGGTGTGGAGATGGAGTGGTTGTGGAGTGGGGAGGTTGGATAGGGGGAGTGGGAGTGGTGTGTGGAGTGAGTGTGGAGGTGGGTATAGGGGTGGATGTGGAGGGGGTGTGATGGTTAGGGTGGGAGTGGGGTGATGAGTGGGAGTGTGTGTGTGGAGTGTGAGGTATGGGAGTGGGATGTGTGGTGTGGAGTGTGGGGGTTGAGAGTGTGGGTATGAGTGGAGTTGGGTGGTGGAGTGTGGTATAGAGGTGGGTGTGGTATAGAGTGTGTGGTATAGAGTGGAGTGTGGTGTGGAGTGTAGGTGTAGTGTGGGTGGAGTGGTATAGAGTGTGGGTATAGAGTGGGTGGTGTGGAGTGTAGGTATAGAGTGGAGTGTGGTGTGGAGTGTAGGTAGAGTAGTATAGAGGTGGTGAGTGTGTGGATGTGGAGTGTGGTGGTGTTGAGTGGAGTGTGGTGTGGAGTGTGGATAGAGTGGTGTTGGAGTGGAGTGTGGTGTGGAGTGTGGGAGTGGAGTGTGTGGGTGGTGTGTATTTTTTAATTTATTTTTTACTTTAATCTTTTATTTCGAGGAAAATCGAATAAGCTTTCGTGTGCTTTTTTTATTTTACAACCAGTCCCCGTGTGTATGTAGTTTTGTCAATATTGTCATCCGTTCCCACCGGCATACAATGTCCTATTAAAAAACGGAACAGGTTTTAACGTGTGCGCAAGATGTTCTGCGAGCGTTAGCACACGTGACCTCAGTTTGTAGTCTCATCCGAAGGACTTTAGGGGAGAGTGGAGTCGCCATTGATGTTAAGCCCAGGGGAAAATATCTCCATGAACGGGATTCGAACCCGGGTCAGCAGATAACGGGCGCAAACGCGCGCAACGCTTTAACCAACCAGGCTATCTCGTCCTCAGTGTGTGTGTGTGTGTGTGTGTGTGTGTGTGTGTGTGTGTGTGTGTGTGTTGTATGGATATATATATATGTGTGTGTGTGTGTATATATATATATATATATATATATATATATAAAATATATATATATATATATATATATATATATATGTATGTATGTATTTATGTGTATGCAGTATGTATGTATGTATATTACAAAGGCATGAAGATTCATTAGCTGTGTATTTTCTTCTGTATTTTCTTTCTTTTACATTAATTTCAACCATATTTTCTTTTTCTTTCTCTTTTCATCTTTTGCTGGCAGTGATGGTAGGCCACAGGAATATTTTACCTATTCTTAGGGCTGCACTAGAGCACTCGCTTTCCCCCAGCCAAGTTAAGCAGCGTCGAGCGTGGTTACCAGTTGGATGGGTGATCGTTTGCGCGCCTTGGCTTCAGTACAGTTCCCCCAGTTCACTCAGCTGTAAATGGGTACCTGCCCTCTTTAGGGTCAGGGAAGGTAAAGCAGCGAGGAAGAGGAGATGGGCGCCGCCCTCAATATGCTGGCCCCAGAGAAGTGAGGTCTCTGACGCCTCGCTCCCCTACGACCGTATAGGTTATGGGACTCCTTTACCTTTTTTTTTCTTAGGGCTGCACTAGGCATTTCAAGGATTTTGCATGTGTGCGGTGTCTTGTGCAATAACGTAACATTAAGATGAACGGACGTATCTCTTGTCTGTCTGACTCTATGTCCCTGTGTCTGTTTTTCTGTCTCTGCCTCTGTCTGTATGTATGTCTTGCCCCCCCCCCCCTCTCTCTCTCTCTCTCTCTCTCTCCCTCTCTCTCTCTCTTTCTCTCTGAATCTGCCTTTGTCTCTGTCTGTCTCGCGCTCTCACTCTTTCTGAATCTGCCTTTGTCTCTGTCTGTTTCCGCTCTCTCTCTCTCTCTCTCTCTCTCTCTCTCTCTCTCTCTCTCTCTCTCTCTCTCTCTCTCTCCTTCCCTCACTCCCTACCTCCACTTCCCACCCACCCACAGACCCACACACACTCACTCCAACCCCAACCCAACCTACACCACACCACACCACCTACACACCTGTAAGCCGAAACAAAACAAAAACCCAAAACAAAAACCCAACACACAATCAGAGAGATTCAGAAAGAGACAGACAGACAAACATACAGTCAGAGAGAGAGAGAAAGAGAAACTTTGATAATTAATGAGAGAGAGAGAAACAGAGAGAGAGAGAGACAGACAGACAGACAGACAAAGAGTCAGAGAGAGAGAAAGAAACTTTGATAATTGATGAAAGAGAGAGACAGAGGGACAGACAGACAGAGAGTCAGAGAGAGAGAGTGGGACAGACAGACAGACAAAGAGTCAGAGAGAGAGAGAAAGAGAGAGAGAGAGAGAAAGAGAGAGAGAAACTTTGATAATTTATTTATTCTTTTATATCGAGGATAATGGAATAAGCACTCGTGTGCTTTTTTACATCCATGAATGAAAGAGAGAGACAGACAAAGGGACAAGACAAGACAAGACAAAACCAACCCAACTCAACCCCCCCAAAACAAAGAATTAACTAATTCCATCAAAACAGACAGATAAACAAACCAACCCCCAAAAAACAACGAATTAACTCATTCCATCCCACCACCACCAACACACCAACAACACAACTCACACACTCCACACAGAGACAGAGAATCAGAGAGAGAAAGAGAAACTTTGATAATGAGAGAGACAGAGGGACAGACAGACAAAGAGTCAGAGAGAGAGAAAGAAAGAAAAACACCGATAATTAATTAAAAAGAGAGACATAGAGTCAGAGAGAGAGAAAGAGAAAGAAACTTAAGTAATTAATGAAAACTAGAGAGAGACAGGACAAGACAAAACCAAACCAAACCAACCCAACCCCAACCACAACCACCAAAAAACAACGAATTAACTCATTCCATCCCACCACCAACACCCAACACAACACACTTCACTCACACACTCTCTCTCCCTCTCCTCTCAACAGACGGCTGGTACAACCCTCCGGGCGGAGGGCCCGACGAAGAGCCCACAGGCCCTTACCCGGAGTACATGCTCTTCGACATCGAGGCCGACCCGGAGGAGCGAAACAACCTCATCGA
>CM054154.1:27536388-27578888 GCA_028751875.1 Rapana venosa | reverse complement strand
TGTCCATTTCTCTTGATTAATGACTAATTTTCGTGTAGTGTGAAGTCAGCCTACTCCTCACTACAGAATGTTTGCTTTTGTGTTAGTTAACTATTGACTTACCAATGTCCAGTATTCTTTTATTTTCCGAGACTATAAACATTCAAGGCTGGATTGTTGCTGTCTTGTTAGCAATATGAATTATTGTCCACAGTTGTCCATTTCTCTTCATCAAACAACAGTTTCGTGTACTGTGAACTCAGCCTACTCCTCACTACAGAATATCTCTCTCTCTCTCTCTCTCTCTCTCTCTGTGTGTGTGTGTGTTCAGTCAAAGGCAGATTTCTCTGCTTGAAATTCGGGCTGCTCGCCTAGAATACATTAACACGTTGCCACAAGAGCAGCGCCACCCATTTAAAAGAAAATTATCCTGTCTGCATAAATCATCGTGCATTTGTTTTCCGATGAAAGTGGTCGTTCGTTTTCTTGCAGAATTTTTTGTCAGGGACAACTCTCTTATGCTGTGGCTTTTTTTTTTTAAAGTGCGAGGCCATATCGGCGGTATAAGCCACAAAAAAATGGTAGCATATATATCCGTACTCGGTTTATAAAAAATAAAAAATAAAAAATAAAAAAAAAAATATATATATATATATATATATATATTCCATATCCATATAGAAGATTGAATATACCTCCTTTTCAAAAAAAATATAAAGACCTTCGACATTAAATTAAGACCATATCATGCACTGGGCCTGTCTTGTTTATTTTATTATTTTTATTTTATTCTTTCATTTTGTTCTTTTATATCGAGGATAACGGAATAAGCACTTATTGGTTTTTTTACATCCTGTCCCTGTGTGTGTGTGGTTTTGCAAATTCTGTCATCTGATCCCACCGGCACATAATGACCTACTCTTACGAAAAGCGGAACAGGATTTAACGTGTGGGTACAGATGTTCTGCGCGCGTTGGCACACGGGGCCTCGGTTTAGAGTCTCATCCGAAAGACTTTTGGGGAGAGTGGAGTCTGCACTGATGTTAACTCCAGGGGGAAAATATCCCCCTTGAACGGGAATCGAACCCGGGTCGTCAGATTACCAGCGCAATGTTCTAATTGGGGGCGCAACGCATTTTCGCCTATAATTATGACAGACAATAGATGTTGTCTGAGCGTTTCACGACGAAGACCATGTTCTCAAGAAGGAAAGTGGCAGGATGGTTAAGACGTTCGCCTGCCAACAAGAAAACTTGTGAGGTTCTGGGTTCGATTCCCGGCCTTGCCCCTTCTTCCCACTTCGGTTTCCACCAAGTCTGTTTGGAAACAACTTCACTTGTGTGTGTGTGTGTGTGTGTGTTTGATAGGAACGGGATAGCGCAGTGGTCAGAGCACTCGCTTTCCTCATGCTAAGGTTAATCATCGCTAAATCTAGCCCATCACTAACCTGTAGCCCGTCACTAAATCTAGCCACATCCATTGGCCGAAATGTCTGTGCACATTTGTTTGGTATTGCTGATCCCTGAAGATCCGTTATCCCCTATCAAGTTGGCTCTGTCTCGCTTTCTCTTTTTACAATATTGCGATTCTTACCGATTTATGTCGGATCAAGTCTGCTCAACGTACCCTATATCTATCACAGCGATTCTATATCCTGACTCTATATCTGGGGTCATCTATTTGGGGGCGAATATTTTGTCCCTGTTTGACCAGAACTGTTTCATTAACTGATACGATCGTGTCCTGCCATCTTTGCTTACTCTACCGTAGAAAGATGGACGACTTCAGCGTTTTATCTCTGTCTGGATCTAGAGATCTACGTGCATTAAATCAAGTACGTTTTATTTGTTGGTGATACTAGGTCTTCAGTACTAGATTGGAACCACCAGTTCGCTAAAATATCTTGTCCACGTTTTTGTTCTAGCGCTGTTGGTTAATCGATGATGTCAGGTCTGTTTACTGTACTACAGAAAAATGAAATGGTTTCAACAACATTATCACTTCTATCTAAATCTTCCTGTGTAAATAAAGTGTGTTCTTTCTGCGATCTTAAACACTAGATTCGAACCACGGATTAGCTAAATATCTTTTCCACATTTGTTCTAAAACTCTTGACTAATTGATATTATCATGTCTGTTCACTGTATGACAGAGAAAAAAAGAAATAAGTCTCAACAACAACAATAGTATCACTTCCATCTAAATCTACCAGTGTAAGTGTAAATCACGTCTGTTTTATTTCTTCTGCGATCTTAAGCACTAGATTCGAACCACCAGTTTGCTAAACCCCGTTTCCACAATTGTTCTAGCACTCTCGATTAATTGATATTATCATGTCTGTTTACTGTACAGCCAAAAAAAAAAAGGTTTCAACAATAGCAGTATCACTTCTATCTAAATCCACCAGCGTAGATCAAGTACGTTTTATTTCTGCGTTCCGAGGTCCTAGATTCGAACCACGGATTAGCTAAATACCTTGTCCCCATTTTGTTCTAGGACTCTTCATTAATTGATACTATCATGTCGGTTCACTGTACTGCAGGAAAGAAAGAAAAGAAAAGAAACAGGCCTCAACAACAATATCACTATATGTATGTTTGTCCGTCGTGTCCGACGATGACCTCCAAAACAGCAGAGGAGGCAGCTGCTGTTTCGGAAATTGGGCAGAAATTTGATGATAGTGGAGATGCCTTGCCCGCAGTACATCCCCACTCTCTCGGCCAAGTGGGCATAAGGACAGTCAGCGTTGGAGATGCTCTCCAAAGGCCAACCAGCCCCCAGGGCTGCAGCACATAAGGACTGTGCGAGTCAAGCCTCCTAGTCAGAGAGTCATAGTCGATCACTAAAGACTAAGCTGTAAAGTGGAATTCCATGAATGGGAAAGCCACTGGTCATACAGCCTCTCACTTTGCTGTTGTTGCCCCCAGCGTGAATGGTTTAATCAAGAACTGTGAAAAACCCCAGGCGCTGACGGCACAGATCACTATCACTTCTATCTAAATCTACCAGACGTAAATCAAGTATGTTTTCTCTCTACTTATCCTAGATCTAAGTCTTAAACAGTGGATTTGAGCCACCTGTTGGCGAAGTGTTTTGCTTTACATGGGCCTATATTGGCACAGCCGCCAAGGACTAAAATCCTGACGCGCAGAGTGACAGCTTGCCAGTTTGCATACATATACTTACCATCAAAGTGAGCAATATTAGTGTGGGTAACAATGAATCTGTGCCTCCCGAACTGACCTTAGCTACCCCTCCCTCTATCTCCCAAGCTACCCCCTCCCCCATTCCCCTCAAAACTTACCTTCCTTCCTTCCCCTCCCAAGCTACCCCCTCCGCCTGTATTCCCCTTCCCACCTGCATTCCCCTCCCTCCTGTATTCCCCTCTGTAGCTACCCCCCCTGTACTCCCCTTCCAAGCTACTCCTCTCCCTCCTGTATTCCCCCTCAAATCTACTCCCCTTCCCCCGTGTATTCCCCTACCAAGCTACTCCCCCCCTGTATTCCCCTTCCAAGCTACTCCCCTCCCCCCCTGTATTCTCCTCCCTAGCTACCCCCCCCCCCCCCCCCTCTGTATTCCCTTACAAGCTACTCCCCCTTCCCCCTGTATTCCCCTTACAAGCTACCCCCACCCTCCTGTATTCCCCTTCCAAGCTACTCCACCCCTTATTCCCCTTCCAAACTACTCCCTTCCCCCTGTATTCCCCTCCCTAGCTACCCCACCCCCCTATCCCTCGTACTTCCCCCCTTCCAAGCTACCCCCCCTCCCCCCCCCCTGTATTCCCCTTCCAAACTACCCCTGTATTCCCCTTCCAAACTACCCCCTGTATTCCCCTTCCAAGCTATCCCCCCCTCATTATTCACCACCCTGTATTCCCCTACAAGCTACCCCCTCCCCCTGTATTCCCCTTCCAAGCTACCTCCTCCCCCCTGTATTCCCCTTCCAAGCTACCCCCCCTGTATTCCCCTTCCAAGCTACCCCCTTATCTTCAGCTACCCCTCCCCGTATTCCCCTTTCAAGCTACATCCTCCTCCCTGTATTCCCTTCCAAGCTACCCCCTGTATTCCCTTCCAAGCTACTCCCTCCCCTGTATTCCCTTCCAAGCTACCCCCTCCCCTCCCCTGTATTCCCCTTCCAAGATACCCCCTCCCTCCCCTGTATTCCCGTTCTAAGCTACCCCCCCCCCCCCCTCCTGTATTCCCCTTCCAAGCTACTCCCCTCCCCCATGTATTCCCCTTCCAATCTACCCCCTGATTCCCCTTCCAATCTACCCATGCATTCCCCTTCCAATCTACCCCTGATTCCCCTTCCCTCCCCCCCCCCCCCCCCCCCCCCCCCCCGCTACCCCCCTCCACCCTGTATTCCCCCTCCCACAGTATTCCTTCCAAGCTACCCCCTCCCCCCTATATGCCCCTCCCAAGATACCCCATCCCACCTGTATTCCCCTCCATCCTCTCTTTTACCCTACCTACCCCTTCCCATAAATAAAATTGGGAAAAAACCCCACAAACATGGGAAGATAGACAACACAACTCCTCCAAACTTCAGAGGATTAGAAGTTAGGAGTGATCCTCATAAAGATCATAAGTTCCTATAGCTCATAGCTAAGTTGCTGCATTTATAGTTGTACAACATTTTATTGAAACTAACCCTATGTAACTTTAAAGGTGTCTTTTCCTATAATTATTAGTTCGGAAATAGCAAAAATGCTTATTCTAAATACTCAGTTTCACCCTGTCCTCGTTTCAGACAGGTAAACAGTAGAGTCTACAATTCTATATAAAAACTGCAGCTTTATTTCCATCAGATACAAAACTTTTATCTTGACTTCTAAGCAATGTCAAACAATAAAAAGGAAAGTAACTGTTTGTGATAGACTATGAATGGGAGGTAATATTGCCATCAGATACAATGAAGGCTTTACCTCGCACATATAATGTGTCCAAAACTCTAAATACAGTTGAGCAATGTTTATATGCAGCAAAACTTAACACACGTAAAATAACTTAAACCTTGCAAAGAGTTTAGGAGGTCTTCATCTTAAATTGAAGTGGAAGTTGTTACAGTTATTTAAATTAAATAAGGTGTCAGTCTAAATATGACGTTCGTGGTCAGTAGTACTTTACACAACATGAAATTGAATAATAATATCAATGATAATAATAATATGGAAATTATATGGCGCTTTATCTTGTAAGAACATATGAAAGCGCTTGTGTTCAACCTACTCAGCCAGGGTGGGGTATGGAGGGGGGTGTAGCCAGGGTGGGGATAGAGGGGTAGCTGGGTGTAGGGTATGGAGGGGGGTGTAGCCAGGGTGGGGTAGCTGGGTGTGGGGTATGGAGGGGGGTGTAGCCAGGTGGGGTATAAAGGGGTAGCTGGGTGTGGGTATGGAGGGGGGTGTAGCCAGGGTGGGGTATGGAGGGGGGTGTAGCCAGGGTGGGGTATAAATGGGTAGCTGGGTGTGGGGTATGGAGGGGGGTGTAGCCAGGGTGGGTATAAAGGGGTAGCTGGGTGTGGGGGATAGAGGGGTAGCTGGGTGTGGGGGATAGAGGAGGTCGGGTAACTTGGGGGATGGAAAGGGGAGGGGGGGGGTAGGTATAGCCAGGGTGGGGTATAGAGGGGAGGGGGATGGTTGAGTGGTAATGGGGGGGGGGGGGGGAAGGGAAGGATGATGATTGAGGGGTAACTAGGGGGGGGGGAGGATGATTTTTTTTTTTTTTTTTTTTGGGGGGGGGGGGCAGAGGAGCTGGGTGTGGGGTATAGAGGGGGGGGGGTGGTCGCTGGGAGAGGGGGATGGCTGAGGGGTAACTGGGGGTGGGGAGGAGGATTGTTTGGAAGGGGGGTGGCGGAGATGAGGAAGGAGCAACAGCCACTAGTACTTAGCAATTACAGGGCTGATTCATCTCTAACAAGGGAAAATCAGTTCTCCTCATCTTTGTACAAGCCTGTCTGTGTAGTTGTTTCCTTATAACAGTGGCATTTTCTACAACTTTCTCCAAGCTGTGCTTACGTATGTGTTTAGAGTTGCAAACACGCGCTATGTGTGTGTTTGATAAAGCATTGGTTCTGTTTTATCTTATAGGTGTTTAAGTAAGAGCGGGAGGGGGGGGGGGGGGGAGGGAGGATAAAATAGGGAAAGGAGGGGAGGTAGGTTAGGGGAGAGGTAGGGGTAATTTAGGGTGGAAGTAGAATAGAATAGAGAGAGGAGGTAAGTTATTTATCTTAAAAAAATCTTTTCTTTTATATCGAGGATAATGGAATAAGTACTCATGTGTGTGGGGGGGTTTTACGTCTAGTCCCCCGTGTGTATACACAAGCATACAAACAAATAAATAAACCAAAAGAAAATGTAATCTCATTTATTTTTTTTTTAAAGAAAAAGAAAAACCCCCAGAAAGACACAAAAACAAAACAAAATCCGCATCACCATCGTTGAACTATATGTTCAGAAAACTGACTTATGTACACAATAATTATCATCGTCATCGTCATCATTATTTACAGTGATAATTCATTTATCACAGGCCTGGACTTGTGAACACACACACACACACACACACACACACACAGAAAGAAAGAAAACATGCCCATACACACACACACATACACAACAATATGCCTACACAAACACACAGACACACACACACACAGGACATGCCTGCAACACACACACACACACAACACACACACACAGGACATCCTGCACACCACACACACAACACACACAGGACATCCTGCAACACACACACACACACACACACACACAACACACACACTACACACAACACCACACACAGGACAGCACACACACACAACACAGAACACACGACACACAGAAAGAAAACATGCCTGCACACACACACACAGAACATACCTACACACACACACACACAGACACTACAACACACACACACACACACACACACACACACAGAGGACATGCCTGCACACACACCACACAACACAACACACACACACACACACGTGTGACTTTTCTATCTATGTACTGTATACGTTGATCACTCTGATACAGTCTCAAAAGTTAACACTGGTTTTACACATGCCATGCAAAAAAAAAAAAAAATCCAAAAAAATCAAGGGTTTTAATTAATGACTAAGTAAATTTTGGCAAACAGAATGACAAGATATAAAACAGTACAACAAAATATTTTCTTTAAAAAAACAACTGCTAATTTTGGAATAAAATCTTTTAAATACAAAACAACCCCACAAACAAACAAAAACTGCCAATTCTTTTTCAATGGAGAGTGAGCATTTCATAGTGAAATCATGCTTTAAAAATATGTATACCCCCCCCCCCCCCTCCCACCACCAAAAAAACTCCCCAAAAACCTTTTTACTTTTTTGTCACACAGGGGTTTTTTGTTATTGCTTTGTTTGGTTTTTTAAAATAGGTTTTGGGGTTGTTTTTCTGGGGGTCAAATGATTTGGAAAGTGATGAACGGAAAAAGTGTGTGAGCATCAAAAAACAACAACAACAAAAATCACACACTCGTTCTTTTAATTTATTTTTTATATATTCTACTCATTCAGTTACATAAATATTCACTCATTTATTTTATTAATTCCCTTTATCTATTCATTGATGTTGAAAACAAAAATTCTTGCCAAACAAAAACAAAAGACTTACTTTTTGTTAACAGCAAAAAATAAGAAATCAAACCTACGATCTCGTACATTCCTCAACACTAATAATTATCAAAACATATATATTAATACAACACACACACTTACTTACACACACACAACAACAACACGCATAAAATAATACCCCAACTTCAAGCAAAAAGAATAAAGCGAGTAATCGACCCAACTTCAGAAATACATGGACCAAGAAAACAAATCAATTAACCGACCACCACCCCTCCCCTTTACACACACACACACACACACATCACAAACACACACACATCACAAACACACACACATGAAAACCACAACACATAATACTTCAGAGCAGAGGAGTGCCCTCATTGTGACCAGCATCAAACACACACTCACAAACACCGCCCCCCTCCCCCCACCTACCCCCCCCCCCCCCCCCACACACACACACACAAACCTACCCCTCCCACACACACTAAAAGTACAAACACACACACATAATTATTTCAGAAAAAAGACGATTACCCTCATTGTAACCAGCATCACACAACACTCACTCTCTCATCACACACACTCAAACACACTCACACACTCTCTCTCTCTCTCTCACACACCCCTCTCCCACACACACACTCTCTCTCTCCACACAACACTCTCTCTCTCTCACTCCTCCCACACCTCTCCTCCTACACACCCTCTCTCTCTCTCACATCTCTCTCTCACACACACACTTCTCTCTCGCACACACACACATTCTCTCTCTCTCTCTCTCTCCTCTCTCTCTCTCTCTCACTCTCTCTCTCCTCTCTCTCTCTCCTCCACTCTCTCTCTCTCTCTCTCTCTCTCTCTCTCACACACAGGCTACCCCGTTCCTTCATTAGCAGATGAAAGGCGGGGACGGGATAGCCTTGGTGGTTTACAGCGATGTATTCGTGATCTGCTGACCCGGGTTCGATTCTCGTTCCGAGAGGATTTTTTTTTCCCTCTGGAGTTAACATCAGTACCGACTCCACTCTCCCCTACAAGCCAGCATAGGGGACGGGATAGCCTAGTGGTCAGAACATTGCGCTCGCAATCTGACGACCCGGGTTGGATTCCCGTTCAAGGGGATATTTTTCCCCTGGAGTTAACATCAGTGCAGACTCCACTCTCCCCGAAAAGTCCTTCGGATGAGACTGTAAACCGAGGTCCCCGTGTGTGCGAACGCACGCAGAACATCTTGCGCGCACACGTTAAAATCCGTTCCGCTTTTCGTAAGAGTAGGCCATTGTGTGCCGGTGGTGGGAAACAGATGACAGAATTTACAAAACTGCACACACACGGGGACTGGATGGGGAGGGGGGGAGGGAAGCACATGAGTGCTTATTCCATTATTATTCCATTATCCTCGATATAAAAGAATAAAATGAAAATAAATAAAAATTAAAAAGATGAAACTGCAGGAAATGACAAAAATTTTGTCGTTATTTAATAACAAATGTGGCTACCCCAAAAAAAAAAGACTTGGGTGTTTTCAAATCCGTTTTTATAGCAAAAGGAAACAAAATCAAGCCTTGATACTTCAGCACAAGGTAGAACAGCTATACTTTTACAACCAATCCAAATCGACAACCTTAAGCCCCCCCTCCCCTCCCCCCCACCATGCCTAAAATGGCTCCAAGCGGGAAAAGTGGGTCAGGTGCAATGAGACTCATTTCGGGGTGGTGGGTCACAAAATGGTATCCACTATATTCAAATGATTTGGGGCTTCAAAGCAACCTCAACAACAACAACCAAAAATGCTGAAATTAATTCAAAATCCTTCAAGTGCGATGTGTATAAACTTCTAGTCAGTTCCTGTTGCCACACAGACTGAAATCATAATTATAATGCTGAAAATACAAAGCCAGCTCGAATAATATTAATCATGTTTATTGCTTTCGTTTTGTTCATGCGCTTTAATTTTAAGCTAAGCCAACCACGAGGGTCACAATTTGGGGGGGGGGGGGGGGGGGGGGGGGGGGATTACATGCTAATGGGCTTGATATTACATCACTGCATTTAACAATACACGCCAGAAAATAAAATAAACAAAACCAAGAAAGATTTGGAAAAAAAAGATAATAAACACACACACGTGTTAAAGCGGTATATCTATGAAAAATAATTCAACCACCACCCCCTCCCTTTTTTTTTCTTCCTATATTTTCATCTTTCTTGCAGAAAAAAAGTCTAACTTTAAAAAAAAAATTGTAGTGTACACATGTCACATCTGTAAAATGCAGATAAAGGATTCCATGAAGCAAGAATCACAGAACAAAAAGGAGAGTGACAGAAAAGAGGAAATTTTAAAGTGAGAAATCACACACACACACACTCACACACAGACACACACACACAAGAGATGTTCTTAACACACAAGAAAATAACCTGCTGAACCCATGAAGAGCCCCCGTTATTGCTTTTCAAATAATAATAATAATAATAATATTCTCTGATAATGAGAAACATACATGTATATTCTCCACAAATATACATGTATATATTTTCCAAAAACATACATGTATATTCTCAAAAAATATACATGTATATTTTCCAAAAACATATATGTGTATTTTCCAAAAACATACACATGTATATTTTCAAAAAAAACATACATGTATATTTTCCAAAAACATACATGTATATTTTCAAAAAAGCATACATGTACATTTTCGAAAAACACACATGTATATTCTCCAAAAAACATACTGTATATTTTCCAAAAAACATACATGTATATTCTCCAAAAACATACATGTATCTTTTCCAAAAACAGACATATATTCTCAAAAAAACATACATGTCCATCCAACACACCAAAACCCGAGGGCCCGTATCTGGTAGTATAACTACAGTTGTGTAGTTTAACTACAGTTGTTGTGTAGTAGTATAACTACAGTTGTTGTGTGGTATAACTACAGTTGTTGTGTGTAGTATAACTACAGTTGTTGTGTGGTATAACTACAGTTGTTGTGTGGTATAACTACAGTTGTTGTGTGTAGTATAGCTACAGTTGTTGTGTAGTATAGCTACAGTTGTTGTGTAGTATAACTACAGTTGTGTGTAGTATAACTACAGTTGATGTGTAGTATAACTACAGTTGTGTGTAGTATAACTACAGTTGTGTGTAGTATAACTACAGTTGTTGTGTGTAGTATAACTACAGTTGTTGTGTAGTAGTATAACTACAGTTGTTGTGTGGTATAACTACAGTTGTTGTGTGGTATAACTACAGTTGTTGTGTGTAGTATAGCTACAGTTGTTGTGTGTAGTATAACTACAGTTGTTGTGTAGTATAACTACAGTTGATGTGTAGTATAACTACAGTTGTTGTGTAGTATAACTACAGTTGTTGTGTGGTATAACTACAGTTGTTGTGTGTAGTATAGCTACAGTTGTTGTGTAGTATAGCTACAGTTGTTGTGTAGTATAACTACAGTTGTGTGTAGTATAACTACAGTTGATGTGTAGTATAACTACAGTTGTGTGTAGTATAACTATAGTTGTGTGTAGTATAACTACAGTTGTGTAGTATAACTACAGTTGTTGTGTGTAGTATAACTACAGTTGTTGTGTGTAGTATAACTACAGTTGTTATGTAGTATAACTACAGTTGTTGTGTGTAGTATAACTACAGTTGTGTGTAGTATAACTACAGTTGTTGTGTGGTATAACTACAGTTGTTGTGTAGTAGTATAACTACAGTTGTTGTGTAGTATAACTACAGTTGTTATGTAGTATAACTACAGTTGTTGTGTAGTAGTATAACTACAGTTGTTGTGTAGCATAACTACAGTTGTTGTGTGGTATAACTACAGTTGTTGTGTGTAGTATAGCTACAGTTGTTGTGTAGTATAGCTACAGTTGTGTAGTATAACTACAGTTGTGTGTAGTATAACTACAGTTGATGTGTAGTATAACTACAGTTGTGTGTAGTATAACTATAGTTGTGTGTAGTATAACTACAGTTGTGTAGTATAACTACAGTTGTTGTGTGTAGTATAACTACAGTTGTTGTGTGTAGTATAACTACAGTTGTTGTGTGTAGTATAACTACAGTTGTTATGTAGTATAACTACAGTTGTTGTGTGTAGTATAACTACAGTTGTGTGTAGTATAACTACAGTTGTTGTGTAGTATAACTACAGTTGTGTGTAGTCTAACAACAGTTGTTGTGTGTATTATAGCTACAGTTGTGTGTAGTATAACTACAGTTGTTGTGTAGTATAACTACAGTTGTGTGTAGTATAACTACAGTTGATGTGTAGTATAACTACAGTTGTGTGTAGTATAACTACAGTTGTGTAGTATAACTACAGTTGTTTGTAGTATAACTACAGTTGTGTGTAGTATAACTACAGTTGTTGTGTGTAGTATAACTACAGTTGGTGTGTGTAGTATAACTACAGTTGGTGTGTGTAGTATAACTACAGTTGTTGTGTGTAGTATAACTACAGTTGGTGTGTGTAGTCTAACTACAGTTGTTGTGTGTAGTCTAACTACAGTTGGTGTGTGTAGTCTAACTACAGTTGTTGTGTGTAGTCTAACTACAGTTGTTGTGTGTAGTATAACTACAGTTGTGTGTAGTCTAACTACAGTTACTGTGTAGTCTAACTACAGTTGTTGTGTGTATTATAACTACAGTTGTGTGTAGTCTAACTACAGTTGTGTGTAGTCTAACTACAGTTGTGTGTAGTATAACTAGTTGTGTGTAGTATAACTACAGTTGTTGTGTGTAGCATAACTACAGTTGTTGTGTGTAGTGTTGTGTGTAGCATAACTACAGTTGTTGTGTGTAGCATAACTACAGTTGTTGTGTAGTATAACTACAGTTGTTGTGTGTAGTATAACTGCAGTTGTTGTGTGTAGTATAACTACAGTTTGTGTAGTATAACTACAGTTGTGTGTAGTATAACTACAGTTGTTGTATAGTATAACTACAGTTGTTGTGTAGTATAACTACAGTTGTGTGTAGTATAACTACAGTTGTGGTGCAGTATAACTACAGTTGTTGTGCAGTATAACTACAGTTGTTGTGTAGTATAAGTACAGTTGTTTGTAGTATAAGTACAGTTGTTGTGTGTAGTATAAGTACAGTTGTGTGTAGTGTAACTACAGTTGTGTGTAGTATAACTACAGTTGTTGTGTGTAGTATAACTACAGTTGTTTGTGTAGTATAACTACAGTTGTGTGTAGTATAACTACCGTTTTGTGTAGTATAACTACAGTTGTGTAGTTTAATTACAGTTGTTGTGTGTAGTATAACTACAGTTGTGTAGTTTAACTACAGTTGTGTGTAGTATAACTACAGTTGTGTAGTATAACTAGTTGTTGTGTGTAGTATAACTACAGTTGTGTGTAGTATAACTACAGTTGTTGTGTGTAGTATAACTACAGTTGTTGTGTAGTATAACTACAGTTGTGTAGTTTAACTACAGTTGTTGTGGGTAGTATAACTACAGTTGTTGTGTAGTTTAAGTACAGTTGTTGTGTTAGTATAACTACCGTTGTTGTGTAGTATAACTACAGTTGTGTAGTATAACTACAGTTGTTGTGTGTAGTATAACTACAGTTGTGTGTAGTATAACTACAGTTGTTGTGTGTAGTATAACTACAGTTGTTGTGTAGTATAACTACAGTTGTGTGTAGTATAACTACAGTTGTTGTGTAGTATAACTACAGTTGTGTGTAGTATAACTACAGTTGTGTGTAGTACAACTACAATTGTGTAGTATACCTACAGTTGTGTGTAGTATACCTACAGTTGTGTAGTATAACTAGTTATTGTGTGTAGTATAACTACAGTTATTGTGTGTAGTATAACTACAGTTGTTGTGTAGTATAACTACAGTTGTTGTGTAGTATAACTACAGATGTGTAGTATAACGACAGTTGTGTGTAGTATAACTAAAGTTGTTGTGTGTAGTGTAACTACAGTTTTGTCTAGTATATCTACAGTTGTGTATAGGTAACTATAGATGTGTGTAGCAATAACTACAGTTGTGTATAGAGTAACTACACTTGTGTGTTTTGTAACTACAGTAGTGTGTAGTATAACTCAGATTCAAGCAAACCACTGTCAGCTGTCGCTCTTTATTTCTGGTCCATCCATCTGGAATGACCTCCCTCAGTCCCTTCACCAAAAGCCTATATTCGATATTTTCAAATCCAGCCTCAAAACACATTTATTTCCTTACTAAGATCTTTCCTCTTATCTATCCATACTCTTCAACAGCCACCCCCCCCATCTCCATCACCGCGTATAGACATGCCGCGCGTGTGTGTGTGTGTGTGTGTGTGTGTGTGCATATGTGTGTGTGTGTGTGTGTGTGTGTACGTGTCTGCACGTGTACGTGTAATATTGATACCTTTTTTATTGTATTCATGGATGATTTGCATGCTCGAGTGTAAATGATTTGAACGCGAACGCTTTGATTTGATACTTTCCAAGATTCGGCGCTATATAAATCCCATACATTATTATTATTATTATTAACTACTTCTGCAAGATTCACATCCTAGTATCTCCCGCAGTCTGAATGCGGCTACCTTCGCGGTGGGCAAAAAACGGTTGCATACGCAAAATCTCACCATTGGTGAACCTCACAGCTCTAGCTGAGCAATACACCCCCCTCCCCCCCCCCCCCCCCCCCCCCCCCCCCCCCCCCCCCCCACACACAAAAAAACCCATCTAAGAGCGGAATGAGTACAAAATCCCCATGTTGTTTCGTTGAATATTTCAATATCATCAGCATACAAGGGCTCTCATAAGTGATATATTTTGTTTTCTTCTCAAAAATGAAGGGAGTGCAAAATATTCTGCATTGCCGTAGAAATGGGAACATCTGGCAAGTTATAGAATCAATTAGCAAAGTACAGACAGAAAGAAAGAAAGAGAGACAAATGACTAAGATGGTATGTCGAGTCTGAATTATTATTCAGATGTTTTTTTTAAAAAACTCGTTCTGTACTAACAGCGTAACATTTTAGAAAAGGTTGGGGTGTTGTTGTGTGTTGTGTGTATGAGTGTGTTGTGTATATCTGTGCAAGATTGCATATTTTATATATATTTAAAAAAAAAAATTTTTCACAAAACAAAATGTAAAATGTTTGTTTATTTTTATATATTTATTTATTTTTATCATTTATACTGGCATTATTATATAGTCTTTTTTGTGTTCCTTGATTTCAATAAAGACTGTGGTTTAACTTTGATGTGTGCAAGTGTGTGTGTGTGTGTGTGTGTTGTTGTTGCCTTCAATTTAACATCTGTTCATTCTGAGTGTGTGTGTGTGTTTATGTGTGTGTGGTGTGTTTATATGTGTGTGTGTGTGGAGTTTGTGTGTGAATGCATGCGCGTGTGCATGAGTGTGTGAGCACATTTCCCTTGTGTCCACGTATGGAAATTCAAATGCATAAATTACACCCCTTTGTCTGAGCATAAATATACTTGTACACTTGCCCACACGAAAATAGCTTTTCATCCTATTGTCCACTCCAAAATTTTAAAATTTTTTAATCAAGTAATTTGGCTCTAAACCTTGATCATTTCATAAACCTACTTGTCCACGAATCAACAGTTTGCCTCAGACTTTAAACAAGACAGCAACGACGTCTTAAAAATAACCCAACAAATGTCACAAGACATACCATCGTCATGTAAAGAATATATGACAAATTTGCAAAGCATCTTATAAATCAACAAAAACAAGCTATGTATTTTTTTCTTTTTCTAAAAGCTGTTAAAACCCACACAACAAAAGAAACTCAAACGCTTTCAAAAGAAACAAAAAACCTCCACATAGAACTACATATTTTTCTTCAAATTTAAAAGAATAAACCTTAATCAACATTACAGCTCAACAGCTTTTTAAAAAAAACAACCCAACTCCAAACAGGCCTACATATTTTTCTTCAAATTCATAAGAATAAACCTTAATCAACATTACAGCAGCTTATATTAAAATGACGATAGATGGGGAGAGAGAGAGAGAGAGAGAGAGAGAGAGAGAGAGAGAG
Source organism: Rapana venosa (assembly GCA_028751875.1). Lineage (NCBI taxonomy): Eukaryota > Metazoa > Mollusca > Gastropoda > Neogastropoda > Muricidae > Rapana > Rapana venosa. Next base: position 27,563,240 of record CM054154.1, on the reverse strand, counting down.
AGAGAGAGCGAGACGGAGAGAGACAGAGAGAGACAGAGAGAGGGACAGGGAGATGGAGAGAGAGACACACACCACACAGAGAAAAAGAATTAGAAAGAGAGAGAGGGGAGAGAGAGAGAGAGATTGGATCATAAAAACTCAGAGAGAGATGGAGAGAGAGAGAGAGAGAGAGAGAGAGAGAGGAGGAGAGAGAAAGAGAGAGACAGACAGACAGAGAGAAACAAAGAGACAGACAGAGAGAGACTGGATCTTTAAAAACTTGCCATGAAGAGAGAAGACAGGTACATAAGCACAGACAGAGAAAGAACCCCCCCCCCCCCCCAAAGAGATTTCAAGTAACGACAGTTGGAAAACGTTGTGTCAACAGTGGTTTGGTTTTCAGGTGGGTTTTTTTGTTGGTACTTTTATTTCAAACATGGAAATATCAACATGGAAATAGTTACAACGCTCAAGAGGCAGCTCCGAACTGGGTCTACGACGCATGCTGACATGCATGCATGCGCGCGCATGTGCACACACACACATACAAAAACACTGTATATACACACACACACACCTACATACACACACTCACACAAAAAAACCATACACATACTCAAAAACACACACACACACCCCTACACAAACACCTGTCACACACACACACACCCCTACACGCACACATACACACAAATACATACACACGCACACACACCTAAACACACCCCTACACGCACACACACCTACACACACATACATACACACGCACACACACCTACACCTACACACACTCAAAAACGCACACACACCTACACACACAACACAACACAAGCTGAAAATGTTAACATTCTTACATCGCTAGTAAAAGAACATATTCAAACTACTTATCCTGATCATCTCAAAATCTATACTGATGGGTCCGTTTTAAATACTAATGAGGCTGGTGCAGCTTTCATTATTCCATCATTAAAAGTAGAACGAGCTGTCAACCTGGGAAAAAATAAATCTATATTTACAGCTGAGCTAACTGCTATAGTGTTGGCACTTAACTATGTACTTGACTTCCCTAAAGACATATTCAACATACTTTTGTGTGTTGATTCTAAATCGGTTTTACATGCTTTAGGAAATTCTACTTTTAAAGTAAGAAAAGACCTAATCATTGAAATCAGGCATCTGGTACACTTTTTGATTTTAAGAGGTAGTACTGTTACTTTCTGTTGGGTTCCCTCACACACTGGTATCTTTTTTAATGAAAAGTTGACAGTCTTGCAAAATATGGCGCGAGAAATAAAAATAGTTCTTGTGAAATAAACGTTGCCTTATCTCTGCATGAGGGATACAGCTTGCTACAAAACGCTTGCTGGAAGCACTTTAGAAAGAAAACATATGATTCTGGCTATTGTCTTTATAATGGCTGTACAAGCAATGTGATAGATTTTCGAAATGCTTTCATTTCTAACAAAGTCTGTGGTTGGTATAATCGTAGAAATATGTTATCCCTTATGTACAGATTTAAACTAAATGCTTTCAGGACAAAGTACGTGAAAGATGTAAACTGTATTTGTGGGGAGAAGATTACCAATAGTCATGTTATTTTTGATTGTGGACATTTAAAAGCATTTTTACCTGCTATACCAGGTTTATCACTGGATCAGATTTTGTCTGAACCATCGTTACTGTTGGACATTGTGTTAGGATTGATAAGAAGTCCGATAATTCAGTTTTTGTAGTATGTTAAAGTTAGTTTTTAAGTACTGTTATTTGACACTTTTTGTTATTGTTTGCATTCTCTTGTTTATTTTACTTTTCCCCGTCTAAAATCACTAAATGTGAATAGACGTTAAACTGAAGATCATTCACACAACACAACTCACACAACACATATACACACACACACACGTACACACCTGCATTAAAATCTTTTTTTGTTACTTTTTTGGTAGCACCGTTGTTAACACATATTCTTTATATATATATACATACATATATATGTACAATATCGTCAAACACACCAACAGATTCTTAACAGATCACAGGCGTTGAACAATACAGAGATTTCTTACAAGTTGGAGAAGAAAAACAAAACAAAAAACTTATCAAAACCATCGTTGAGAGCAATACGTTAAACAGCAACCACCCACACATATTTAAAAAAAATCCCAAAAATCAGACCCTTCACGTAGTTTCTTTTTTTCCCCCTTAAAGAATTTTAACACCACCAAAAAAATGCAATCCTTTATCACAAAAAACAAGGTAAAAAAAAAATTACCCAAAAAATTTTAAATTGTTTAATTCATCTCCAGCTTAAGAGACGTGCATTTCTACTTTAAAAAATTTTTTTTTATCACTCTTAAAAAAAAAAAGAAAAAAAGAAAAAAACGGGATGTTACGCTCAAGAAGAAATTTTTTTTTCCAAAATAAAATAAAAAAAGGCAAAAACTAACTGTACACTGAACGGAAAACTAAAAACCCGCATGACGACAAAAAATTTTTTTTTTTCACGTCACACAATCCAGAACACAAAATCCTCAAAAACCAAAAAAAAAAAACAATGTACACTTGTAGAAACGCTGTAATAATAATAATAATTTTTTTTGAAATCTTTCTTTTTACACATTTTTTAAAAACACTTTTTACACATGTACATTTTTCTTTTTACATGGTTTCTTTTTTAACACTTTTTCTTTTTTTACACACGCGATATTGACAGCATTGTCAGCAAACATTAAGATAGAGAGAAATACATACATGGCACTCACAAAAGTAAAAAGGGATAGAGATGATGAGGGGGAGGGGGGGGGATTGTTTGTCACAGCAGTAACTGTCACAATCTCCGGTCATGACAACATTTAGAAAACCGCATACACACGGGGACTGGATGTAACCAAAAAAAAAAGAAAAAAAAAACCACACGCGAGTGCTTATTCCATTATCCTAGAAATAAAATAATAACAATAAAAATAATATTGATAATAAAAAAAAAGTCTTCCATCATTCCAACACACAACACTGACGGACGCCATAGCTGATTGGTTAAGACTGTTCAACTTCAATCCTATGGGTTTATGAAGTTGTGGGTTCGAATCTCGGTAGTGGCGGAATCTGGTAAAGTAAAGATGGGGTTTTAAAACCTTTTTTTTTTTTTTAACGATCTTCCAGGTTAACTTTAAGTGAAGACCTGCTAGTGCCTTAATTCCCTTTTCATGCGCATGCGTGTGTGTGTAGTGTTTGTGTGTGTGTGTAGTGTGTGTGTGTGTGTAAGTAGGTGTGAGTGTGTGTGTGTAAAGTGTGTATGTAGTGTGTGTGTTGTAGAGTGTGTGGTGTGTGTGTGTAGAGTGTGTGTAGTGTGTGTGCGTGTAGTGTGTGTGTAGTGTGTGTGTAGTGTGCGTGTAGTGTGTGTGTGTATATGTGTGTATATATATACACACACACACATATATATATATATACATACACACACACACATATATATATATAATCACACACACACACATACATACACACACATACATGCATGCAAAAGATCAAATATACACACGTTTAAAATCCCGTTAATTCTTGTCAGCGTTCGGTGTGTTACAGAAAACACAAAACACGCCCAGCATACATCCCCGGAGTCAGAATGCAGCTACCTAAATGGTTGGAGAGAGAAAAAAACAAAACAAGTAACGGTCGCATACGCAAAACTCTCACCAGCTCTAGCCAAGGAAACCCCAAATTAAAATTTTTTTTTTTTTTTTTTAATATATATAAAAGTTAAATACACATCCCCTCTCTCACCCAATCCAGTCATATCTGTCTCTATCAAATGTCAGCGCGCGAAGCGATCATCGTAATATTTGTCGGCTTGTAGTCAGCTGTCGACGTTCGCTTGTGCACGTTAAAGACACACACACGCACGCACACTCCTAGTGCCCCACACACATTTTTTTGTTGTTGCAAAAACCAAACCAAAAACCAAAACAGAAAAAAAAACCCATCTCCACCCATTTGCTGGACCAAAATCACAACCTCGAATATACAATCCCATCACATGGAAGACGACATGATTTATATAGTTTTTAAAAAAAAGCGAGGGTGGGGGGGTGGGGGGAGATGTGAGTGTGGAAGCAGTATGGCAGAGGGGAAGGTGGGGTGGGGGGGGCATGGGAAGGGAGAGAATCGGTATGGCAGAGGGAGGAGGGAGAGGGGGAGTTCTGGAGGAGTGAAAGGAGGGGGAGGAGTGAATTAGGGGGAGGAGAGAAGAGGAGAGGAGAGGAGAAGAGAGGAGAGGAGAGGAGAAGAGAGAAGATGGGAGGAGAGGAGAAGAGAGAGGATGGGAGGGGAGGAGAGGAGAGAGAGAGAGGGAGGGGGAAGGAGAGAGAGAGAGGAGAGGAGAGGAGAGGAAAGGAGAAGAGAGAGGAGAGAAGAGAAGAGAGAGAGAGAGAGAGGAGAAGAAAGAGAAGAGAAGAGAAGAGAAGAGGAGAGGAGAGGAGAGGAGAGAGAGAGGGAGTGGAGAGTGGAGAGAGGAGAGGAGAGAGATAGAGAGACAGACAGACAGAGAATGATAATTCAAAGCAAATGGTGATAATGAGACAGATCAAAAAGAGTGAGACAGAAAGACAGACACAAACTGGATAAGAAAGAAAAAAAAAGACCCGACCAACTGATGGTGGAGAGAGAGAGAGAGAGAGAGAGAGAGAGAGAGAGTCAAACAATACAAACTAAACTTTTCTGTCCATATGACACATTAAAAACAACAAACAACAAAAAAAGCTAAAAAAGAGAAAGACGCTGGACTTGCCCTTACGCTACTCTAAAACAAAAATACCCCCCCCCCCCAAAAAAAAAACAACCCAACAACAACCCACACACATATTGAAATTCAAAGAAAAAAAAATCAAGATAGAACGTGCTCCCCCCCCCCCCCCCCCCCCTCCCAATTTTTTTTTACCCCCCTCCCAAAAAAAGACAGGAAAGAAAATCATTAAAATGATATTCAAAAACACAAGCAGCGACTGATCCACTTACTAACACAGGTCTGATAAAAACAAAATAATATCCATCCCTCCTCCTTTTTTTCTTTTTAACCCTCTTGTTGTTGGATTCTACAGAGCTAAACTGCCTGTAGATTTTGAATTCTTTGAAGGTTTTCTACCTCCATCTGACTTACTTTACTCCTAAGGCAATTGTGTGTGTGCATGACAAGTTATCAAGCTGAAATTTTGTCACAAGCTAGGCATGTCTTTGTACTTGCATTTAGGCGCAAGTTTATGTGTCTGGTCACCAGATGTCTTGTCATTGTCACCTTATTTGTCACCAATCACAGGTAAAAATATGGTATATATGATAAAACAGCAAATCCTGCATGGATTTGACAATAGTTCAAGCATATTAATGTCGAATAAGGCAGTGATACCCAGCTGATGTGTTTACCAATAGTTATGTGCAATAGTACTTCAAGGATGTGTCACACAATGTCCCCATAGCACCTGTTGTTTTATGGTATGTCTCGAGGAGACAGAAGTTTTGTTTAACTAGTTTTTCTTTTGAAAACAAGTCATATTCAATCGACATGTGACCTTTATACTGCAGTTCATATCTGCGTGTGCTACCACATATTTGTTAAGTGTACAGAAGTGTATGATTGTACATGACTGTCACCATTGTCACAGCACAGGTGTGACAAATTCAAAACAACACAGAACTTCTGTAACTCTACAAAATTTTAATGTTGGTAGTCTCTAAAGTAGTCGTAGTGGTGGCACAGGGTCACATCACATCACAAAAAGCACACATTATGGATGTATGTGTGTGTGGGGGGGGGTTGTACCCATTGCTCTCACCTGACGAACCTTGGCAGACGGAGACCTATTTTATTTTCCTTCTTGCTATTTTCATTATCAGCATATCTGTTCGTTTCTGCCATTGCAGTTTCAAAGCAAAAGTGTGGTAATAATGAGAAAACAATCAAAAGGCATCACGCTTTCAGGCGTCTATGCCGCGGACCGGCCGGGAGGTCAAATTTCTCCACAGTCAGTGTGTGTAGCACAGGTCAGGAATGTGCCGTGTAGCACGTTATTTTCTGGCTCACTATTCTCCCTAACTGCAGCATTTCCTTCCTCCTCTTCCTCGTAATCGTTTAATATCGGACTAACTTAACAATTCTCGTTCAAATGTTTCTACTTCCAAGACAATAACATTCAATTTATCGTCTCGCTAATCAGATGAATCGTCTGCTACGAAAGAAAACGCCTTTTTTTCCCGCCACGCTGCACCATTGAAAAGCGTTCCGGTCGCTGGCTGTTATTTCTTCCTTCCCTCCCCACTACACGCATGTTAGTGGTCTAAATTTATCACTGGCACCGTCTGACACCCTCCCTGCATCGCCACACCAATGTTCAGACACACAGTGTGAAAACTAGGAGATCTGTGTGTGATGGAAAAGTACTGCCCACGTGGGCAGCACCAACTGTCGGCTGAGGTCGTATTGGAATCTAGCCGCAGCCTTCAACTGTCGGCTGCGGTCGGATCGGGGACAAGAGGGTTAAATAATTGTTCTTTCTTTTTTCTGTTAAGTGCTAATAAACTCAATCCAATCGATTGTCGTAATATTCGTCACGGTGCTCGTTTCATTTTAAATCATTCGCAACCAAGCTGACTGCGAGGGACGTACATATATCATTATCAGGGGTTGTCACTTCATAGGACGATGAAAGTGTTTCTGAACTTAGCTTGACCGTGCTGAATTCCGTGAACTCCATTCCTCTCTCTCTTCAAGTTCAAAACGTAAGCCACCGGTTCCTTTCCAAATATCAACACTGTCCTCTTGAAAATTATAGACTGGGGGGAAAAAGGCAGGAGAACAGACTGGTGAAAAATGGCAGGAGAATGGACTGAAAAATGGCAGGAGAAGAATGGACTGAAAAATGGCAGGAGAATGGACTGAAAAATGGCAGGAGAATGGACTGAAAAAATGGCAGGAGAATGGACTGGAAAAATGCAGAGAATGGACTGAAAAAAGGCAGGAGAATGGACTGAAAAATGACAGGAGAATGGACTGGGAAAAAGATAGAATGGACTGGGAAAAAGACAGGAGGATGGACTGGAAAAGATAGGAGGATGGACTGGGAAAAAGACAGGAGGATGGACTGGAAAAAAGGTAGGAGAATGGACTGGGAAAAAGACAGGAGAATGAACTGGGGGGAAAAGGCAGGAGAATGGACTGAAAAGGGAGAATGGACTGGAAAAGGTAGGAGAATGGACTGAGAAAATGGGCAGGAGAATGGACTGGGAAAAAGCAGGAGAATGACTGGGGAAAAAGGCAGGAGAATGGGCAGGAAAAAAAGGTAGGAGAATGGACTGGGGAAAAAGATAGGAGAATGGACTGGAAAAAGGCAGGAGAATGGACTGGAAAAAGGCAGGAGAATGGACTGAAAAAGATAGGAGAATGGACTGGGGAAAAGGTAGGAGAATGGACTGGAAAAAAGGTAGGAGAATGGACTGGAAAAAGGTAGGAGAATGGACTGGGGAAAAGATAGGAGAATAGACTGGGAAAAAGATAGGAGAATAGACTGGGGAAAAAATAGGAGAATGGACTGGAAAAAAGGGCAGGAGAATGGACTGGGAAGACAGAAAATTAGCACAAGAGAGAAGACAAAAAGATCAGCAAAAAAAAAAAAAAAAAAAGGAGTGATAGAAAAGGGGAAATTTCCAGCACAGAATTTCTGAAGGAAGGGGGGGGACAAACCGTTTACACTGAAAGAGCCCTTGGTATTTCACAGCGTGTCACAATGCTTTAAAAAAAACCAACCCACGCACAAAACCCAAACCCACCCTTCATCCAATTAATAATCATCATCACGTCATTCATCTTCACTCAAACTTTCCTGGATTACAAACTTTTAAAAACACACAAAAAATACAAATCACAAACACACACAGGCAGGTTACAAGAATATCAAACCAAACTAAAACTAAAATCCATAAACAAACAACTCGGAAAAAAAAAGACTAACGCAAACGTTTCCTCAAATCGATACACCGCTACAGTTACGTATGTAAAACAACATCGCTACTCGGTTTAACATATGTGACTGGGCAAAAAAATATATAAGGGTTCCCCCCCTCTCTCCCTCGAACCTTGGGAGGTGAAAAGCTCACGCATTTCTGCACACACACACACTCTCTCTTGCGCTGTACAAGAACTGTGAGTGACATAGCCAACGTGGCACAGAGAACACACACACACCCTCCCTCTCCTCCCTTCTCCTTTTCCTTACACACACACTCTCCCTTTTCCTACATGGGACGGGATAGCCTAGTGGTTAGAACATTGCGCTCGCAATCTTAACGACCCGGGTTCGATTCCCGTTCAAGGGGGATATTTTTCCTCTGGAGTTAACGTCAGTGCAGACTCCATCCACTCTCCCCAAAAAAGTCCTTCGGATGAGACTATAAACTGAAGCCCCGTGTGTGCGAACGCACGCAGAACATCTTGCGCACATGTTAAAATCCTGTTCCCGCTTTTTGTAAGAGTAGGCCATTGTGTGCCGGTGGGAACGGATGACAGAATTTACAAAACCGCATACACACGGGGATTGGATGTACAAAAATCACATACGTGCTTATTCCATTATCCTCGATATCAAAGAATTAAATAAATAAAAATAAAATAAATTTGCCTATATCTTCTGTATAGTCTCGTGCCATCTACTGTGTTGTCTTCTGTATTTCTTGTCTTTTTTGGGGGGGTGAATTTTTTTTTCTGTTTATATTTTCAAGATATCCATCTTTCTCAGTTTTTTTTGGTTGGTTTTTTTAGGTCTTTGTTTAAATTTTGCAAATATATTATCCATCTTTCTAGGCTTTTTGTGTGGTGTTATTTTATTTGTTTGTCTCTTTTTAAATTTTACAGATATATTATCCAGCTTTCTGGTTTATTTGTAATTTCTTTGGTGTGGTCTCTGTTTAAATTTTTCAGATGCATTATCCACCTTTCTAGTGGTTTTTGTGTGTGTATGTGTGTGTGTGGTTTTTTTCGTTGGTTTTTTTTTTGGGGGGGGGGGAGTTGCTGTCTCTGTTTAGATTTTCCATATACATTATCCATTCTTTCGTTCTAGCTTTCGATGTTGGGTTTTTTTGTGTGATTTGTTTTTCTTCATTGTCGTTGCTAAATTTATCCTGATAGATCATCGTTCTTTTAGCCTTTCTTTGTTACTTTTCGTGGTGATTTTTTTTAAAAACCTTTCTTTGTTGAAATTTTTATTATATAATTTGTCGTGTCTGTCTAGGCTTCTTTTTGTTACTTTTTGAGAATTTTTTGGTTTTGTTTTTGTTTGATGAAATTTTTCATTTATCGTTGTTAGGTTTCGTCTGCTTCTGAATTCCCATTGTCGCTTTTTTGTAATTTTTTTTCTCTCTCTTTATTGAAAAATTTTTCAATCACATTACCACTACATTTCTCTCAACATTCAAGTTAACTTACACAATTTTTATACAATCTTTTTTTTTTTTTAAAGACTACTTGAAAAAAAATGAAAAAAAGGTTTGAAACCTCTCTGATCACTGTTATTACGATAACACCTAATGCCACAAACGTAACAATGCTGATCAAACAATCCATTTCCTCTTATACAATTTTTTTTCCCACTCTTCATCCCACTTCTACTTTGTCAGATTTAAAAAAACCAACTTTCCGTTATCTCTTGTGGGTTTTTTTCCAAATCTTAAATTTTCCAATTCCTCCTTTTCTCAATTAAATCTTTTTTAAAATTTAAATTAAATCTTTATTTTCTTCTTCTTCTTCCATACATTCCCACTAAAATGTTTATTAAAAAAAAAATTCTATATTTATTCTTCCAAAAAACAGTAACTGAAAAATACTCCGTAAAACAACGAACGATCAGAACTGAGAAATAAACACCCCCACCCCCCTCACTAAAAAAACCAACCCCCCACCGAAAACCAAACAAAACAAAAAGTTTGTCACATTTTCTGTCCATCCACCTACTCTCTCTCTCTCTCTCTTCCTACACCTGAGACACTCACTCCTCCATCGCAGCTTCAAGCCTTCCCCCCCCCCACTCCCTCCCCACCACACCCCCACCTCCACACTTCTCTCAAAACCATCCACGTTCTCACTGGGAATTCTCCTCAAGGGCTGAATGTTAAAAAAACAACAACCAAAACCAAACAAAAAACAAAAACACACACCAACCCTGAATCTCTGTATTTAATCTCTTTACCTTCATTAACAAAAACACCACCAACACAAAAATTGCGTCCATTCATTCGTTCGTTCCGGGGTGGGTTGTTGGTTTGTTTCCCCACCCCCACCCCCCTTCCTTCCTTCTCACCTCACCCCCACAGGAAAAAAAAAACACAAACAAAATCACACACCAACTCTCTCTCTCTCCTTCCTTCCGGACACTCTCCCTGAAAATGAGTCTTGCGTTTTCCTTCTTCCACCCACCACACACCACACCCAACCCCCACACTACCTTCTTCTTCGCTCCCTCTCGCTTCACACCAACTCCCCTTACTCCCCACCACCCACCCACCCTCCCCTCCCCAGTCGTTCGTCTCTATCTGACAGCCAGCGCCCTCTGGAGGTCACCGGCTTCTTGCGCGGTGATCATGACGGCGCGATACCGGGTGTAGAGGTTCGTCATCTCGCTCAGATTCACCGCTTGAGGTTTCTCCAGTTTCACGTCCGAGAAGTTTTCAAACATCTCCGTCAGGAAGTTGCGCAGTTCTTCGATCTTGGTCTCTGTTAGAAGAGGTAAAGAAAAAAAAATAAAGAAAGGAGGAAGGGGAAGGGGAAGAGAAGGGAAGGGGAGAGAGAGAGAGAGAGAGAGAGAGAGAGAGGAGAGATATAGTTGGCGGGTTTTTTAAAAATTATTTAAAAAAAAAATTTTTTTAATTTTTAAAATCTGTAGAAAAACCACCACCACCCCCACCAAACAAACCACAACCACCACCAACTACCATCACCACCAACAACAAAAACACCACCACCGCCACTAAACACCACCGTCACAACCACCACCACAACCATCAACTACCACCACCACAACCCAACCCCTCCACACTATCCCCCCTACCCCCCACCACCACCACCCTACCCCCTCCCCCCACCAACCACCCCCCCACCCCACTCAAAACCTCCTCCACCCCCCTAACCCCCCCCCCCCCCCCCCCCCCCCCCCCACAAAAAAAAAAAACCACCCAAAAAAACACAGCCAAGAAGTTGCTGCCAGCAGCCGGCACCACTCACTGACTGACCCGACAGCTCTTTCTCCAGAAAGGCGCACCACTGCCAACAACTATCAACATCACCACCACCATCACAATCACCACCACCTACCCTCACTAAATAACACCACCGTCACCACCATCGCCACAACCAATACCACCACCACCACCAACAACAACAAAAACACCACCACCACCCACCACCACCAAGAACAACTACCAACTACTACTACCACCAACCACCACCACAAACCCCCCCCCCCCCCCCCCTCCCCCCCCCCCACAACCTCCACCTCCCCGCCCCAACCACCCCCCTTCCCCCACACCAAAAAAAAACCCCACAGCCCAAGAAGTTGCCAGCGTCACTGACTGACCCGACAGCTCTTTCTCCAGAAAGGCGAACCACTACCAAAAAAAAACCCACCTACCACCACCATCACCTACTACCACCAACCCTCACCCAACCTCCACTTCCCACCCCACTCACACCCCTCCCCTTCCCCCCCAACCCCCACCACCACCCCCTACCTCTCTCCCCCTACCCCAAACCCACCCCCCTTCTCCCAACCCCCCCCAAAAAAACCCAACCACAGCCCAAGTTTCCGGCACCACCACTGACTGACCCGACAGCTCTTTCTCCAGAAAGGCGAACCACTACCAACAACTATCAACATCACCACCACCAACCCTCACTAAATAACACCACCCATCACTAAATAACACACCATCACTAAAATAACACCACCGTCACCATCACCACAACCACCATCACCAACCACCACCAACTACCAACACCACCACCCGCAACTACCAACACCACCACCCACTACTACCCCAACCTCCACCCACCCTCCCTCCTACCCCCCCCCCCCCCCCTCCCCTACCCCCCCCCCCCCCTCCGCCCCAACTATCCCCCTTTTCCCACACCAAAAAAAACCCCACAGCCCAAGAAGTTGCCAGCGGCACTGACTGACCCGACAGCTCTTTCTCCAGAAAGGCGCACCACTACCAACAAAAAAAAAACACCTACCACCAACCCTCACCCCAACCTCCACCTCCCACCCCTCCCCTTCCCCCCCTTCTCCCCTACCCCCCCCCCAAACCCAATCCTTCTCCAAAAAAACCCCCAACCACAGCCCAAGTTTCCGACACCACTGACTGACCCGACAGCTTTCTCCAGAAAGGCGCACCACTACCAACAAAAAAAAAAACACCTACCACCAACCCTCACCCCAACCTCCACCTCCACCCCTCCCCTTCCCCCCCTTCCCCTACCCCCCCCCAAACCCAATCCTTCTCCAAAAAAAACCCCAACCACAGCCCAAGTTTCCGACCCACTGACTGACCCGACAGCTTTCTCCAGAAAGGCGAACCACTACCAACAAAAAAACCACCTACCACCAACCAATCCACCTACCCCCAACCCTCCCCCCCCCCCAACCCCTCCCCCAACCCCCCCCACCACAACTCCCCAACCACCCCATCCCCCTACCCAAACCCACCCCCCTATCCCCAACCCAAAAAAGCCCCAACCACAGCCCAGAATTCCACGACCCACTGACAACCCGACAGCTCTTTCTCCAAAAGCACAACCACTCTCCGCGATAGCTCCTCCAGCCGGCCGTTCAAGCCACGCCAGACTGCACAGACCCGACGGCATCTTTCCACCAAGGTCAAGCCCCACACTCCGCGTACCCTCCAAACTGCTGCATGGCCTCCCTGTTCACGCCAGACTGCACAGAGAGGTTAGCGTTAGCGTGGGGGTGGGTTGGCGGGTGATGGTTATTGAGGTGGTGGTTCGTGTCAGGGAGGCTGAAGAGTGGCACGGGTGGTGATGCGCTTAGTTGAGGTGGGGTTGGGGAGGGAGGTGAAGAGGTGGTGGTGTGTGTATGGGGTTAGTTGATGGTGGTGGTTGTGGTGAGGGAGGTGAAGAGGTGGTGGTGGTGGTGATGGTGGTTGTTGTGATGGTTGGTGGTGGTGAGGGTCATGGTGGTGGTGGTTGTGGTGAGGAGGGTGGTGGTGGGGGTGAGAGGGTGGGGGTGGTGAGGAGGGGGGGTAAGGGTTGCTGGGGTGGTGGTGATAGTGGTGGGGGTGATGGTGGTGGTGGTTGTGGTGATGGTTGTGGTGGTGATGGTGGGGTGGGGTGTGATGGGGGATGGTTGTGGTGGTGATGGTGGGTGGGGGTGATGGTGATGGTTGTGGTGGTGATGGTTGTGGTGACAGTTGTGGTGGTGGTGAGGGTGGTGGTGATGGTGGTGGTGAGGAGGGTGGTGGTGGTGGTGACGGTTGTGGTGGTGGTGACAGTTGTGGTGGTGATGATGGTGACAGTTGTGGTGGTTGTGGTGGTGAGGGGGGTTGTGGTGGTGGTGGTGGGGGTGATGGTGATGATGATAATAATGATGATGATAATGATTGCATACGCAAAAATGTCACCATTGGTGAGCCTTTGAGACTCTAGCTGACGAACGGAAAAAAAATTTAAAAGAAAAAGGGGAAAAAAATATAAAAGTGACTGGTTTCCGGTTCACAGTCTATGGACACAGATCCAGTCATTTGGACACAGTAGTAACATCATAGGGTTATATTTTTTATTGCACTTCTGAAAAGATACGTTCACACAAAATACGCCACTTTGGAAATGTGTCACACACACACACGCGCACACACACATGTAACACATTATCTCTTTTCCACTTACTTGTACATACATACACATGCCTGAACATACACACACATACATGTGCGCATGCACTTGCATACAAACACATTCTCTTCCACACACACACTCTCTCTACCCTCAAAGACACTCTCCTCCCCTCAAATACCTTCACAAACATACACACACACTCTCTCCCTCTCCCCCCCTCTCTCTTACATATCACGCACACACACAGCCACACAAATACAATCCCTCTGTCTCACTACCCCCCTCCCCCCAAAAAAACCCCACCACACACACACTCTCTCCTCTCCCCCTCTCTCACACACACAAACACACATGCACACAACTACACACACACAAATACAATCCTTCTGTCTCACACACAATCCCTCTGTCACACTACCCCCTCCATCCCCACACCCTCCCCCCAAAAAAAACACACACACATCGTTTTCTGTCACACACACAATCCCTGTCTCATACACACACAAAACCACACACACACACAATCCATCTCACACACACACAATCCCTGTCTCACACACAACACTACCACACACACACACACAATCCCTGTCTGAGTGTCTCACACACAATCCCTATCTCACACACAATACAACACACACACTACCATACACACACACAACCACTACCACATACACACACACGCACCTACCACACACACAATCCATCACACACACACACACACTACCACACACACATATAATCCCTGTCCACACACACCACTACCACACACAAACAATACAACACACAAACTCCCACACACCCATCTCACATCACACACACAACAAAAACACGCACTTCCCACAAACCAACCAGCCAACCAGCAAACCAAACCAACACACCTCCAGGCAGTTGCGTCGAAAGAACGAGATCAGTCGGTTGTCGAAGCCGGCCAGGCTGGTTTTTCCGTTACGGGCCGAGCGGTTATGCAGCCAGGACTGGTTGAAGTACGGCAAAGCCTCCGTGTACCTTCACACACACACACCACCACCATGCCACAGTAAGTATAGGTTATCACGGATATCAATGCCTACACGCCTACTTATTACTACTGCTGTGTTGAATAAAGGTTTGGGGGGGGGGGGGGAAGGGGGTGAGGGGGGGAGGACGAAGAGGAAGGGGGGGGGCATGTTTGATAGAAAGAATTATCTCAGCAAAAACTATGACAACAATGTGACATAACAAAATATATATATATATATATTCCATTTCATATTGTTGCTATGTTCATGTCCCTATTACTCAGAAATTAAGGTAAAAAAGGTAAAGGAGTCCCATAACCTATAAGGTCGTAGGGGAGCGAGGCGTCAGAGACCTCACTTCTCTAAAGGCCAGCATATTGAGGGCGGCGCCCATCTCCTCTCCCTCGCTGCTTTACCTTCCCTGACCCTAAAGAGGGCAGGTACCCATTTACAGCTGGGTGAACTGGGGGAACTGTCCTGAAGCCAAGGCACGCAAACGGTCACCCATCCAACTGGTAACCATGCTCGACGCTGCTTAACTTGGCTGGGGGAAAGCAAGTGCTCCAACCACTGAGCTATCCCGTCCCTACTCAGAAATTACTATATGAATAATAATAAATGGAACTTAATAGCGCTATATCTTGCAAAGACAAATCAAAGCGATAATCCTAATATTTTGCCCAATGACGGTATATATGTCGTAAGATTGCTTTCAGGAAAGCTCGAAGTTATTTAGCATGATATCTCACTACCAAAACTTTGTTTAAAATATACGAAAAATACACTTTCTTCATCACTGCTGTCATTCTGAGTACCTAACTCAATAACATCACACATAAGTCAAGGAAAAATCTTAAGTAATTTTTTTCATCTTCACTATCACCTGAATCATACACAATCCTTTTCATCACTGTCAGGATTATTTAAAATTTTCTTTGCCACTTTTTCAGCTGTGTTAAGTCATTGATATGTTCAACGAGAAGAATCAGCCATTTTGAACAAGAACTGTCCAAGCAGTCACACAAAATTTGAGCTAAAAATACTGATCATCTTTGCCATGTTTTTGCAGCTGGATGTTGCCAAGCAAAAGGAGAGTGATCTCCACTAATTTTTGAGTTCTTTCCCTTTAACTGCAGTCAAGGAAGCTGGCTTGTTCACCTTGGTTTGGGCTGCACACAGGTATTAATTTGGGGGTCATGTAGTATCTTCTATAGAGTGTGAGTCCAAAAATTGTTAGGATTTTCACAGATATTTTTAAATATGAAAAAATGCACTGTGCACTTGTTTCTGGGATTGAGGATATAGAGCAATACCATGCAGTCACGAAAAAGTTGGAAATAACCATGCAAATGAGGATTGCCTGTATTCCTACAGGGTTGACCCGCGCATGCATATTGCGGTAAGGAAGCTAGCAGACCACAAAGGACTGAGGTCGTACAGTGTTTGCTGAAAATTTTTTAAAATTTCAAACCTAACGAATTTGTTCAAAATCACATGAGTTTTGAGTCAGGGGCTAGTCTTTCACACAAAAAGTGGTTTTTATTTCTGTGGATGCCTTACTTAGTACGTGCGGTATGAGTATAAGAGTCACATAGAAAAATTGAAGGAAAAGAGTGGTTTTTTTAATACCAGTGTTGGCATATAGAGTGCACATTTAGTCCCGGAAAATGATTAAAAGAGAGAGAGAGAGAGAGAGAGAGAGAGAGAGAGAGAGAGAGAGAGAGAGAGAGAGAGAGAGAGAGAGAGAGAGAAGGAGAGAAAGGGAAGAAGGTAAGGAGACAACTAAGCAGCAAACCCTTACTTCTTCTTCTTCTTCTTCCTTTCTGTTATGTTTCTCCCAGGGGAGGTTTGACATTGATGAGCCTTCTCCATCTCTCTCTGTTTTGAGCTTCCTCCTTATTTATGCCCCCTTTCTCTAAGATCATCTGCAATACAGGCAGCCCAGGTCTTGCTAGGTCTTCCTTTTGGTGGTCTGGTGGTCTCTTTCCATCCACTACCAAGTTCACTGCTCTTTTTATGATGTGGTGGTCTGCTTTCCGTTGAACTGTGCCCAAACCAGCGCAGTCTATTGCTACTAGCTACAGACTTCAGATCATCAACTTTGCACATTCTCCATAGTTCATTCGTGATCCTGTCTTCCCATTTTGATCTTTGTCATGTAGCGTAACATTCGGTTTTCACAGCTCTTCAACAAACTTTCGATGGTTTTTGTGAAAACCCATGTCTCCGAACCATACAGGAGAACAGGTCTGATGCAGGCCTTATATATCAGACAGCATCTCTCCAGTGGGATTTTCTGATTTCCGAGCAGACTTGCCAATTCTTTCCATTTCTTCCAAGCATTCGCAATCCTGGTTCTGACAGCTAACTCAGATTCTGCTTCGCAGCTCATCATCATCTCTCCCAGGTAGCAGAATTCCGTCTACCACTTCTATCTTCCCTTGTTCGAATTCTAGCTCCTTTCCTGCAGACCCTTACCTTTCCTTGTAATACACCTGCAGCCCCTTAACTTTCCTTATAATACACCTGCAGCCCCTTACCTTTCCTTATAACACACCTGCAGCCCCTTACCTTTCCTTATAGTACACCTGCAGCCCCTTACCTTTCCTTATAATACACCTGCAGCCCCTTACCTTTCCTTATAGTACACCTGCAGCCCCTTACCTTTCCTTATAATACACCTGCAGCCCCTTACCTTTCCTTATAACACACCTGCAGCCCCTTACCTTTCCTTATAATACACCTGCAGCCCCTTACCTTTCCTTACAATACACCTGCAGCCCCTTACCTTTCCTTATAATACACCTGCAGACCCTTACCTTACCTTACCATACACCTGCAGCCCCTTACCTTTCAATACACCTGCAGACCCTTACCTTTCCTTATAATACACCTGCAAACCCTTACCTTTCCTGATAATACACCTGCAAACCCTTACCTTTCCTTATAATACACCTGCAGCCCCTTACCTTTCCTTAAAATACACCTGCAGCCCCTTACCTTTCCTTACAATACACCTGCAGCCCCTTACCTTTCCTTATAATACAGCCCCTTACCTTTCCTTATAATACACCTGCAGCCCCTTACCTCTCCTTACAATACACC
The DNA here is from genome assembly GCA_028751875.1 of Rapana venosa. Taxonomy (NCBI): domain Eukaryota; kingdom Metazoa; phylum Mollusca; class Gastropoda; order Neogastropoda; family Muricidae; genus Rapana; species Rapana venosa. The sequence continues at coordinate 27,545,270 of CM054154.1, read as the reverse complement.
TGCAGACCCTTACCTTTCCTTATAGTACACCAGCAGACCCTTACCTTTCCTTATAATACACCTGCAGCCCCTTACCTTTCCTTATAATACACCTGCAGCCCCTTACCTTTCCTTAAAATATAGCCCCTTACCTTTCCTTATAATACAGCCCCTTACCTTTCCTTATAATACACCTGCAGCCCCTTACCTTTCCTTACAATACACCTGCAGACCCTTACCTTTCCTTATAATACAGCCCCTTACCTTTCCTTATAATACACCTGCAGCCCCTTACCTTTCCTTAGAATACACCTGCAGCCCCTTACCTGTCCTTATAACACACCTGCAGCCCCTTACCTTTCCTTACAATACACCTGCAGCCCCTTACCTTTCAACACACCTGCAGCCCCTTACCTGTCCTTATAACACACCTGCAGCCCCTTACCTTTCCTTGTAATACACCTGCAGACCGTGAACGAACATGTGCACAGCTTGTCGGAAGTGGTGATAGCGCCGATGCCAGTCCTGACAACAGAACAATAACAATAATAACAATAATAATAACCATAAAAAAATATCAGATATATATATATATATATTATTATTCCTAATTATGGAAGTTTTAGAGTGTTGAATCTTATAAAAGCAAACAAATCAAAGCGCTTGTATTTGAATCGTTCACACTCAATCATGCGGCCGTTCACGAAAGATTTAACAGATTTTGAATTTCGACACACTCACACACATACACAGCGGTTTAAAATAGCTTTTTAGTGTTTAGATGCTAAAACAAAGACACACATGCACACACACGCGCTTTAACACACACACACACACCACCACAACACACACGCATGCACCCGTTCAAGTGGATATTTTCCCTGGAGTTAATGTTAGTGCAGACTCCACTCTCCCCAAAAGTCCTTCGGATGAGACTATAAATCGAGGCCCTGTGTGCGAACGCATGCAGAACATCTTGCGCGCACGTTAAACCCTGTTCCGTTTTTCGTAAGAGTAGGCCATTGTGTGCCAGTGGGAACAGATGACAGAACTTACAAACCGCATACACACGGGGACTGGATGTAAAAAAGCACTTAAGTGCTTATTCCATTATCCTCGATATAAAAGAATAAATAAAATTTAAAACAAAAAAAATAGCCCACACATGCACACACACAGACAGGCACACACACACACAACACACACACTAACACACACACAGAGGAGATACACACACACACACACACACACACACACACACACAACACATGCACACAGACAGTTTTTGCCCAACACTGAGGTACCTGCATTCTGACTTCAGGGTCGATGTCTAAACACAACAGCAGTGTGCATGCATCCTTTTTAAAAAAAATACATTTTCTTGTCCGTCGGCACGAATGGCCTACTCCTCCGAAAGGCAGAACAGGTAAGTCAAAAATATTTGCCAGGGTTTTCTCATGAATTGAAAATGCGTATGTATTTTTCAAAAAATGCTGGCAACTTTGCTGCTACTGTAATAAAAGTTTTTGTGTGTGTGTTTAAAAAAACAAAAAAAATGAATACAGAGTTTTCTATAACATATTTTGATTTTCTAATTTCTCAAATGCATGTAATCTTTGAAAAAATTAAATCTTCGGGGTTTTTAAAAAACCAAATTTTTTTTTAAAGGATTTCAACTTGTTGTTTATGGACTGACTAATGTCCTTTGCCTATTATACCTGTTTCAATTTTCTATTTCTCAGAGACACATAATTTTTTTTTTTTTAATTCTTCTTGGTTTTTTCAGTTGTTGGTTTAAAAAATGTCACCTTGTTGGATATGAATTCACCTCACGCCTGTTAATACCATACTTTCTGGACAAACAGATTATGACTGTGCCAACACACTCCTTAGATCAAGAAGTACACGATTTCAGTAGGCCTATGACTCCCGATCAAGATAATAACATAACAACACCAACAAAATTTTCTGTCCACTCCATACATTCAATCAGCTTTCTGAATAAAACTGACAACCCCCCCCCCCCCGCTTCAACATAAAAAAGAAGCTTTAAATCCCTCATTCACGCAGTCATGCGAAACAAAACCTACGTTGCCTTAACACTATCCCTACGTAAAGGGAGAGAACCCCTCTTTCTCAGTACACGTGCACTGTGCACATTTGTATGTTTCCGTAACCCAGTATTGGTAGGTGATAGGGATGAAGGGTTAGTAGATGGTTGGTTACCCTGTAGCGGGTTACCCATAGGGAAAAGGTTAGCTCAGAAAATGTATACAATATAAAAATTCTGCATCTTCTTCTTCTTCCTTTTTTGTTATGTTTCTCCCAGGGGAGGTTTGACATTGATGAACCTTCTCCATCTCTCTCTGTTTTGAGCTTCCTCCTTATTTATGCTGCCCCTTTCTCTAAGATCATCTGCAATACAGGCAGCCCAGGTCTTGCTAGGTCTTCCCTTTGGTCTCTTTCCATCCACTACGAAGTTCATTGCTCTTTTTATGATGTGGTGGTCTGCTTTCCGTTGAATGTGCCCAAACCAGCGCAGTCTATTGCTACTAGCTACAGACTTCAGATCATCAACTTTGCACATTCTCCATAGTCCTTCATTAGTGAATAAAAATTCTGCATACAACCATCAAACATTTTTTTCCAGCTCATAAAAAAAGAATGAGAAAGGGGAGGGGGGAGAAGAAAAAGGAAAAAAACACCTTCTTCTTCTTTGTCAAACGCTCAGACAGCCTGTTATCGTTGTCTGTCATATAGAGTGAAAATGCGTCACGCTGCTATTAAGCACCTGACAAGTCAGGCCTAGCACATCCTACTTTGGCATGGGAGAGAAAAATTGTTATCTTTCTGGGGAAAAAAAAAAGGGCAGGAGAATGGACCAAGAAGGCAGAAAACAGACAAGAAGGAGGAGGTGACAGAAAACAAAAGGAACAAGGCAGAAACAAAGAGAGGGATAGAAAAGAGGAAATTTCTAGCACATAAATTTCCAGAAGGTGGGGAGGCTATTTATACTGACAGACCCCAGCATCCCCACGAGGGGAAAAAACAAAAACGAAAAAAAACCCAAAAAATCAAAAACAAAACCTTGAAAAAAAGAAAAAGCTCACACACCTCATAATCTTCATTGGCGTTGCCTGCAGCATCAAGGCTTTTCTTAATGCCGTGGATCTTGTCCACCGATAACGACCGCACCTGTTTTTTCCTGCAGGTAAATAAACAAACGGACAGGTGAGATCATCAACAAAAAGTCTGATTTTGTCATCAACAAGACGGTGATGAAGTATGATTCCACCTGTGTGTGTGTGTGTGTGTGTGTGTGTATACCGTGTCTTTTTTTCTCTCCTGTAGATAGGTGAATAAACGAACAGGTGAGATCATCAACAAAAGTCTGATTTTGTAATCAACAAGACAGTGATGAAGTATGATTTCACCTGTGTGTGTGTGTGTGTGTGTGGTGTGTGTGTGTGTGTGTGTGTGTGTGTGTGTGTGTGTGTGTGTGTGTGTGTGTGTGTGTGAGAGAGAGAGAGAGAGTGTCGTGCATGTGTGTGTGTGTGTGGGTGGTGTGTGTGAGTGTGTGTTTGCGTTTAATAAATGAAAAGTGAACTAAATAAAAGACACCCAAATAAAATGTCTGACTTGTAATCAACACCACAGTTGTCTATCTGGCTTTAACCTTCTCTTTCTCTCTCTTTTATATATATACATATATTTGTTGTTGTTTTCTTCCCCGTTCTCTCCCCTTTACTCCCACCTTTCCTCTCACTCTTCCTACCTCTTTTCATCCTTCTCTGTCTCTCTTCTTACCATCTCTCCCTCCCCCTCAACTCCCCCCCCCCCCCACCACCTACTCTCTTTCCATCACTCTTTCTCTTCCCTTTTCGCTCCATTCTCCTCCTATCTTCCCTCCTCTTTCTCATCCCCGCCCCCCTCCCACCTCACCTCTCTCTCTTATTCTCCATCACTGACTCAACTGTGGAGTGGTGTGCATGTGATCAAGGAGGGTGAAGTATGCCAAAAAACAAAAAAAAAGTATGTTCTTTCGAGCCAGGAGGCCCATAGAGCCGGAGCTTATCCCGGTTTCTGTAGCGTTAAGCGAACTGATGGTTTTTCACCACCCCTGTGACAGGACGCTAGTCTGTCGCCAGATACTTCCCCAGCAGAGCTGGTACCCACTTGTACACCTGGGTGGAGTGAGGAAAATAGGAGTAAAGTGTCTTTCCCAAGGACACAACACCGAGCCGAGCGGGGATCGAACCCGCGACCTCTGGATCACGAGTTGACCGCCTAAACCACTCGACCACGGTGCCTCCGAGAAGTATGCCAAAGGCTCCATAAGAATCATCAACATCCTCCTCTCTCATCTCTCTTTCCCTTCCCTCACCTCTCTCCATCTCTCCCCACCCCCAACCCTCCTTTCCCATCACACACACACACACACACACACACACAAGACTCACTGGGGTGTGGTGAAAGAAGTAAGGTAGACAAACTTTTCCATCAACCATCAACTCTCTCCTTCCTCCATCTCTCCCCACCCCCACACCAAACCCACCCCCCTCCTTCCCCACACACACACACCAACCCTCCCCCTGCATCACAGACACACACAGACACACAGGACTCACTGGGGCGTGGTGTGGTCGAGCAGGGTGAGGTAGGCAAACTGCTCCAGCAGCACGATGTGCAGGGTGGTGCTGCTGACAGAGTTGCACAGGAGGTAGACCACCATGTGCCGCAGTCGCGCGTCCTCCACCGGCAGTTTGACCTCCACCGAGCTGGCGACCTCCCGCAGCCGGGTCAGCTGATCCGTGGCCGCCTAACAAAGGTCAAGGTCACCGGGGGGTAAAAAGGTTAAGGTGAGCACAAGGTGAGGACTAGGACTCGGTAAATGAAAAGGGTGCGTTAAATTTAATTTAGCGCTCTTGACCGAGAGTTGGTGTCGGATTTGCGCGCGCTGTGTTTAGCGCACGTAAAAGAACCCACGGCAACAAGAGAAAAGCTAACCATTTATCATACCCACCACGGCAACAAGAGAAAAGCTAACCATTTGTCATACCCACGGCAACAAGAGAAAAACTAACCATCATCATACCCACGGCAACAAGAGAAACGCTAACCATTATCATACCATGACAACAAGAGAAAAGCTAACCATCATCATCATCATCATCAATGCCTTTGTGCCTTATTGGCACGTAGGGCAGCAACAAATGTTCTCCACTCCTGTCTGTCCTGGGCCAGCTTCTGAATGGTTCCCCAGGTATGTTGGAAGGTCTTCAGCTCTGTTTCGACAGTCCGACGCCGAGTGTTCTTGGGTCGTCCTCGTTTGCGTTTTCCCTCTGGTGTCCAGTGGAGGGCTGTTTTGGCGATGTTTCCCTGTTCCTGACGGCAGATATGCCCTATCCATCCCCATCGCCTATGAATGATGATGTTGTCCATGCTTTCCTGGTTGCAACGGGCAAAAAGTTCTTGGTTGGAGATGGTCTCAGGCCAGAAGATGCGCAAGATTCTTCTGATCAAAAATCCCCGAAGATGGTCTGCGGCTACCTTTGCAATGGTGACAAAAACGGGTCGCGTACGCAAAATCTCACCATTGGTGAACCTCGGAGCTCTAGCCAAGGAACAAAAGAACAAAATTTTGTTGAAAAAAAATTAATGAAATAAATAATCAATACTACATAATCACTATATTGTACGACCCGCAATGAGACAAAAATAAAGATCAATATTACCTGGTTCGCAGGCAAGAAAAACAAGTCGCGTACGCAAAATCTTCTACCATTGGTGAACTGAATGTCGGAGCTCTAAATGAGGAACCCCCCCCTCCCCCCCAATTTTTTTATATTTTTTTACCTGGTTCAAAATTGAGGCGGGGCAGTCGAGGTGGCTGGCCTCTTCCACTGCCTTCACTGTGTCAGGGAAAGACAACTGGGCGTGGTAGTTGGGTAAAGACGTCTGCGATATCTGACCTACACAAAAAAAACAACAGAAAAGATTTTTTTTTAAAAGTTACACAATAATTTAGGACACAGAAAGTCATAACCAAAACGAAAACAAAACACAAAAAAAAAGAAAAAGGAACACCCACACACACTAATTTCGCGGTAGGTGAACAGACTTTAAATGAAGGAACTACACACACACACTTCACATCAGACACCCTTCCCCCCCCACCCCACAGACACACACAACACACTACACACACACTCACGACACTCAACTTTCTGTTCCTGAACCTTTTAATATATACTAAATAAAAACGTGAAAGAATGGATGATAATAGGTAAGTAATTCGTTTATCCTGACTTAAATGAATTTTTTTTTTTGAATTCTTAAACATATCTTTATTTAACGTGTAGTAATGCTGCGCGCTCACAGCCGCCAGGTGTGTATGATTAGTTGTGCGTGTGTATGTATATGGGTGAATTGTAATTTTCCAATGTAATTATCTTATTGATTTTCCTCCTTTTAACTATTCAATTTATTGGTAAAGGTTGCAATACAGTAGTATTTCAGTATAATCATATAAAATTTGTTCTAGATAGATGCTTGATGATAAAACAAGCAAATGCAATTGCTTATTCATGTAATATCGAAATAAAAATTTGACTTGACTGAATGACTCACTAACCCACACCACTCACACACACAATCATCATAACCCCTGACCCAACCTAACCCCCCAATCCCCCTCACTACACTCCCCCCACCCTCCCCCACCCACCACCCACCCTCCATCCCACACCCCCCCCCCCATCCCCTAACCCCCCCCCCCCCCCCACACCCCCCCCCTCCCCCCTCCCATCCCCACAACTCCACCCCCCACCCCCTCCCCCACCCCCCCTCCATCCCCATTAACCCCCCCCCCCCCCCCCCCCCAACACCCCCCACCCCTCCCCCCATCCCAAACTCCCCCCCCCACCCCCCCACCACCCCCCACCCCTCACCCCAACATCCCACCCCTCCCCAACCCCCAACACACCACCCACATCACTCCTCACATCACCCACTCACCCTAACCCCCAACACACCCACCCACTCACTCTCACATCACCCACTCACCCTAACCCCCACACACCCACCCACTCACTCTCACATCACCCGCTCACCCTCACATCACCCACTCACCCTAACCCCAACACACCCACCCACTCACTCTCACATCACCCACTCACCCTAACCCCCACACACCCACCCACTCACTCTCACATCACCCACTCACCCTAACCCCCACCACAACTCCCACCCCTCCATCCCTACTATACTCCCCCCCCAACCCCCCCCCCCCCCCCCCCCCACACACCCCCTCCATCCCCCCCCAACTCACAAGACTTGTGCTGACCAGCGGCAGCAGCAGTGACAGCAGTAGTGTTGACAGCGACGGAAGCCTCGCTGCTGCTCTCCCCGGCAGCCTTGCGCGCCTGTTCGGCGTCCCAGTCCTCCATCTCCTGGGCGAAGGCCTTGTTGTCCCGGGCAACCTCCTCCTGCAGCTGTCGCGGCAACATCTCCAGCGACTCCAGGATCTGGGCCACGCTGCTCGAGGCCGACCCCGAGGCCTCCGCTCTCTCTGGCGAGAGGGGTCACGGAAATAATAAGGTAAAGGTAAAGGAGTCCCATAACCTATAAGGTCGTAGGGGAGCGAGGCGTCAGAGACCTCACTTCTCTAGGGGGCCAGTGTATTGAGGGCGGCGGCGCCCATCTCCTCTCCCTCGCTGCTTTACCTTCCCTGACCCTAAAGAGGGCAGGTAGTACCCATTTACAGCTGGGTGAACTGGGGGACTGTACTGAAGCCAAGGCAGCACGCAAACGGTCACCCATCCAACTGGTAACCATGCTCGAGGCTGCTTAACTTGGCTGGGGGAAAGCGAGTGCTCCGACCACTGAGCTATCCCGTCCCCGGGATATAATAATAATAAATGGAACTTATATAGGGAACGATTTAAAAAATAAATAAATACACTCAGCAATGTTTAACTGAAGGGAAAGTACTCTGGCCTGTAGGGCAATCCTTTTTCTAAACAGAGTTGCTTTCCTTGACCATAAGCTTGCCTAGTTTGTGTGTGTGTGTTGGCTAATTTTCTGTGACATGTTGACAAGCGTATTCTTTGGTATTTCGGGGTCTCCAGTGTTATGATTTTAAAAACAAAAATTGTATATGCGAAAAGTGTCATCAGATGGATTCAGCTAACTTCAGGGAACTTTACTTTGGTGAAAAATCATCGCATTGTTTGAAGGGGACTAGTTGATGAACAGTTCAAGCCATGTTAGATATGCAGCCCTGACTTTCGAAACTTTTTATTTTTCAGCATTCAGTGACCTATTTTGAAATTTTGTTTAAAAAAAAAAAATTAGTCATCTATTGAAAACCTGTGTCACAATCTCAAAAGTAGATATAACAAACTTTTCAATGATGTATAATGTGCATGTCTTTACTATGCTGGGTAAAATCTGCTGAATTTTTCAAATATAGCCAAAATTACGTGTCACCACAAAACAGACAGATCCATTTCACTGCGACTCCATCGAGTTAAAGGAACTAAACTCTCTAACACCTTGATCCCAAATGACTGCATACACCATTACTTTTTAATAATAATAATAATGTATGGAATTTATATAGCGCTGAATCTTGTAAAGCAACAAATCAAAGCACTTTTTCCTTGTTTAAACACTACAAACCATCCAACTGCAGAATAACTCTGTCGATAACATATCCCCTTCACCATTCAATTCATTCTTGCAAACAAAATCAAGCCAGGCTGAGAACACTGGTCCTTCATCCTATTTCAACATCCCTACATTTCAGAAAAATAAAAATAAGATAAAACATAAAAACAATTTTTAAAAATACCTCGTTATTTCAACATGCACACATTTTGGAAAATCAAATGTATCAGGTA
>CM054154.1:27476388-27531388 GCA_028751875.1 Rapana venosa | reverse complement strand
CACTCTCCACTTCCTGACGCCATCGTCGCAAGCAACCTTGCAAGACTCGCAGCTCCGCGTCGCTGACCTGTTTAGGAGTGGGGCCCTGTACGGGGATAGCTCCGATGTCCCCTCCAGCTTCTGCGCAACTGCTGTGAGGCCCCGTCAGGGATGCGGCGGGGAGCTCGGTCGCGGTGACGAAGGAGGAGGCTGAGGAGGTGGAGATGGAGGAGTGGGAGAGGATGGAGGAGGAGGCGGATGTTTCTGAGGAGGCGTGCGTCGAGGGGTTGGGAGATGGGCTGACGGCCAACGTCGTGTCAGCGCTGTTGGAAAGGTAATGGTAGCGATGATGATGATGATGATGATGAAGATCGTTTATTATTACTTCTATTATTGATAAATAACGATGAGGATGATGAAGATCGTTTATTATTACTTCTTATCATCTATCTATCTATCATTATCTATCTATATGTCCCGTAGTCTGACGACTGTGGGGGCACCCTCAAAGACTCAACAACCAGTTCCCTCCATTCCTCTCTCTGTTCTGCCTTTCTCAGGGTTTTGTTGAGTTCTAGGCCTGTCCATTCGCTGATGTTATCCTCCCAGCTCTTCCTTGGTCTGCCTCTTCTTCTTCCTCCTTGGACAGTGCCTTGTAAAACTGTCTTTGCAAGTCCTTATTACTTCTATTATTGATAAATAACGATGAGGATGATGATCGTTTATTATTACTTCTATTACTGATAAATAATGATGAGGATGAAGATCGTTTATTATTACTTCTATTATTGATAAATAACGATGAGGATGATGATCGCTTATTATTACTTCTATTATTAATAACGATGAGGATGAAGATCGTTTATTTTTACTTCTATTACTACTACTGATAAGTAACAATAATAATAATAATGTATGGAATTTATATAGCGCTGAATCTTGTAAAGCAACAAATCAAAGCGCTCAGATTCCCCCCCCCCAGAGGATAATGGAATAAGCACTCATGTGCTTTTTTACATCCAGTCCCCGTGTGTATGCGGTTTTGTAAATTTTGTCATCTGTTCCCACCGGCACACAATGGCCTACTCTTTCGAAAAGTGGAACATGATTTAATGTGTGTGCAAGATGTTCTGCATGCGTTCACACACGGGGCCTCGGTTTATAGTCTCATCCGAAGGACTTTGACATTCAGTTCGATTTTTTCGTCAAACTGGGAAGAAAGGTTACTTCTATTACTACTACTGATAATGATAAATAATGATGATGATTGTTTATTATTTATTCTATCACTACTACTGATGATGATACATAACAATGAGGATGATGATCGTTTATTATTACTTCCATCATTACTACTGATGATGATAAATAACGACGAGGATGATGATCGTTTATTATTACTTCTATTACTGATAAATAATGATGATGATGATGAAGATCGTTTATTATTACTTCTATTATTGATAAATACCGATGAGGATGATGATCGTTTGTTATTACTTCTATTACTACTACCGATGATGATAATCATTTATTATTACTTCTATTACTACTACTGATGATGATGATCATTTATTATTACTTCTATTACTACTACTGATAATCATTTATTATTACTTCTATCACTACTACTGATGATGATGAATAACGATGATGATGATCATCATTTATTATTACTTCTATTATTGATAAATAACAATGAGGATGATGATCGTTTATTATTACGTCTATTATTGATAAATAACGATGATGATGATGATCGTTTATTATTACTACTACTGATGATGATCATCATTTATTATTACTTCTATTACTACTACTGATGATGGTAAATAATGATGATGATGATCGTTTATTATAACTTCTATTATTGATAAATAATGATGAGGATGAGGATCGTTTATTATTACTTCTATTATTGATAAATAACAATGAGGATGATGATCGTTTATTATTACTTCTATTACTACTACTGATGATGATATTCGTTTATTATTACTTCTGTAGACAGCAATGATAACAATAATGATAATCGTTTATCATCATTACTGCTACTACTGATAATATCAAATAACAATGATTATTACAATGATGATGATGATGATTACGACAATAATGGTATCAGCACTGTAGACAGCAATGATAACAATAAAGATAAATGTTTATCATCATTACTGCTACTACTGATAATATGACATAACAATGAATGTAATGATGATGATGATAATGATAGTCACACCATGGACAGGCAATCATGATAATGATAGTTTATTGTTATAACTACTACTGATGATGATATATACATAATAACCATCATCATAACGATGACGATAATGACAACAACAACAATATCGGTGGATTGGTGGCCCATAGAAAACGTCAAGGACGTAGAATGAATGAGTGAAACATTGTTATCATTATCGTCATTATCATTATTTCTATATCACTTTTCAGTCACGGCAGATTTCTTTTTACCGAAATTTACCCCAAAACAACTCTTGTTGCTGTGGGTTCTTTTCACGCGTGCTAAATAACCATGCGGTAACGCAAGGGACCTCAGGCATATCATCTCGTCCGAAAAGACTTAGCACACAGACCACACGGATGAGGGGCGAACGTTTCGGGGCCCAAACGGGGTTGGTTCGAACCTTCGCACACTTACTTCCGACCCAGACTTTTTCGCTTTCTAGACAGTCACGTTAACCTTTAGACCGACAGATTCAGCGCTGTATACATTCCATCATCATCATCAGACCCGTGACCTTGGCGGTCGTGGAGGAGACACGAAAGACGATGCCGTGGTAAGCCTCCTCCATCCATCTCGGTCCTCGGCTCTGCGCAGTAGTGCCGAGGATATAAATTCCATACATTATTATTATTATTATTATTATTATTATTAGACCCACCGACCCACAGCCGATTAGAGAGAGAGAGAGAGACCACCACTCACTGGAGACTAGTCTTCGGAGATTCCATTTCCACGTCGGAGAGAGAGGCTGAGGGAGGGACAGGGGAGGCGAGAGAAGGGGGGACGATGGAGGGGGGTGAGGAGGCGGTGGTGGTGGTGGTGGGGGGGGTAGGGGGGAGGAAGGAGGAGGGTTTGCTCTCTGCGAACTCCAGCGTGTACTGCAGCACGTCGTGGAGAGGACACCGCTTGTTGCCCGAGCCGTAGTTCATGAACCTGGGGTCAACACACAGAGAGAGAGTTTACATCACCTGTCATTACCTGAGGTCAATCAACAGGTGTATTACGCTACCTGTCATTACCTGAGGTCAATCAACAGGTATTACGCTACCTGTCATTACCTGAGGTCAACAGGTTTTACGCTACCTGTCATTACCTGAGGTCAACAGGTTTTACGCTACCTGTAATTACATGAGGTCAACAAGAGTTTACATCGCCTGTCATTACCTGAGGTCAACATAGTTTACACCGCCTATCATTACCTGAGGTCAACAGAGAGCTTACATCGCCTGTCATTACCTGAGGTCAACAGGTTTTACACTACCTGTAATTACCGATTTTAAATTACCTGAGGTCAACTGATTTTTTAATTACCTGTAATTACCTGAGGTGCACAGTTTTTACATTACCTGAGGTCAACACAGAGTTTACATCGCCTGTCATTACTGAGGTCAACACAGAGTTTACATTGCCTGTCATTACCTGAGGTCAACACAGAGTTTACATCACCTGTCATTACCGATTTTTTAATTACCTGAGGTTGACTGATTTTTGAATTACCTGTAATTACCTGAGGTGCACAGTTTTTACATCGCCTGTCATTACCTGAGGTCAACACAGAGTTTACATCGCCTGTCATTACCTGAGGTCAACACAGAGTTTACATCGCCTGTCATTACCTGAGGTCAACAGAGAGTTTACACCGCATGTCATTACCTGAGGTCAACAGGTTTTACGCTACCAGTAATTACCTGAGGTCAACAGGTTTAACGCTACCTGTAATTACCGATGTTGAATTACCTGAGGTCAACAGAGAGTTTACATCGCCTGTCATTACCTGAGGTCAACAGGTTTTTATGCTACCTGTAATTACCTGAGGTCAACAGAGAGTTTACATCGCCCGTCATTATCTGAGGTCAACAGGTTTTTACACTACCTGTAATTACCGATTTTTTAATTACCTGAGATTGACTGATTTTTGAATTACCTGTAATTACCTGAGGTCCACAGTTTTTACATTACCTGAGGTCAACAGAGAGTTTACATCGCCTGTCATTACCTGAGGTCAACAGGTTTTACGCTACCTGGAATTACCGATTTTGAATTACCTGAGGTCGACTGATTTTTGAATTACCTGTAGTTACCTGAGGTCCACAGTTTTTACGTTAACTGAAGTCAACAGGTCTTTTGTTTTTTTAAAATTTACCTGAGGTCAACACATTTTACTTTAACAGGTCAACAGAGTTTACATTACCTGAGGTCTACACTCTGTTTACATTATCTGTCATTACCTCAGGTCAACATAGTTTACACTATCTGTAATTACCTCAGGTCAACATAGTTTACACTATCTGTAATTACCTCAGGTCAACATAGTTTACACTATCTGTAATTACCTCAGGTCAACATAGTTTACATTATCTGTAATTATCTGAGGTCTACATAATTTACATTATCTGTAATTACCTCAGGTCAACAGAGAGTTTACATCACCTGTCATTACCTGAGGTCAACACAGAGTTTACATTATCTGTCATTACCTGAGGTCAACACAGAGTTTACACCACCTGTCATTACCTGAGGTCAACAGGTTTTACGCTACCTGTAATTACCGATTTTTTAATTACCTGAGGTCAAATGATTTTTTAATTACCTGTAATTACATGAGGTGCACAGTTTTTACGTTACCTGAATTCAACATGTTTTTTTTTTATTTCCCTGAGGTCAACACATTTTAAACTACCTGAGGTCAACACATTTTACATTACCTGAGTTCAGATTTTGAACTACCTCAGGACCAATTTTGAATTATTTGAGGTCAACACATATTGAATTACCTAAGGTCAACACATCTTACATTACCTGTAATTACCCAAGGTCAACACATTTTTGAATTACCGGAGGTACTTTACCTGAGGTCAACAGTTTTCAAATATCATGAGGTCAGATTTGGTTTACCTGAGGTCAACATATTTTGAATTAACTGAAGTCAACAATTTTCAAATACCCAAGGTCAACACATTTTACATTACCTGAGGTCAACAGTTGTTGTTGCTTTTAATTACCCGAGGTCAACACATTTTACATTACCTGACGTCAACAGTTTGGTTTTTTTTAATTACCTGAGGTCAAGAGGTTTTGATCTACCTGATGTTAACAGTTTTCAAATTACCCGAGGTCATATTTTGAATTACCTTGGGCAGCTGCATTCCGACTTCAGGGAAAGATGTCTAAACATAACATCAGTGTGCGTACATTCATAAACAAAATTTGACTTAAAAAAAAAAATTCTTTTATATCGAGGATAATGGAATAAGCACTCATGTGCTTTTTTTTACATCCAGTCCCCGTGTGTATGCGGTTTTGTAAATTATCTGTTCCCACCAGCACACAAGGGCCTACTCTTACGAAAACCGGACAGAATTTAACGTGTGCGCAAGATGTTCTGTGTGCGTTCGCACACGGGACCTCAGTTTAGAGTCTCATCCAAAGGACTTTTGGGAAGAGTGGAATCTGCACTGAAGTTAACTCCAGGGGAAAATATCCCCCTTGAACGGGAATTGAACCCGGGTCATCAGATTGCAAGTGCAATGTTCTAACCACTAGGCTATCTCGTCCCCCATTTACATGCAAATTATGTCGTCTGTTCTTACACGCACAAATGGCCCACTCTTCTCTAAGATCATCTGCAATACAGGCAGCCCAGGTCTTGCTAGGTCTTCCCTTTGGTCTCTTTCCATCCACTACGAAGTTCATTGCTCTTTTTATGATGTGGTGGTCTGCTTTCCGTTAAACGTTGCCCAAAACCAGCGCAGTCTATTGGTACTAGCTACAGACTTCAGATCATCAACTTTTGCACAACTTGCGTGCAACACTAACTGCTAATGCTATTCTCTCTCCCCCCCCAACACACACACACACATACTCACTTGTCCAATCTGGCCTGGACAGTGGTCAGCTGTTCTTTCAGTTTACGTGACTCTTCTCTACGTCTTCTGGTGACAGCTTTGTTGCTTTCTAAATACCTGCAACAATAACAACACAATGTAATAATAATAACGATAATAACGTCACTGAACAACATTTTTTGTTGTTTGTTTGTTGTTCCTTGGCTAGAGCTCCGAGGTTCACCAATGGTGAAATTTATACATATTATACATGTGCGTGTATTATACATATTTATACATCCCCCCTCCAACACACACACACAGAACAGGATAGCCGAGTGGTTAGAACATTACGCTCGCAACCTGACAACCCTGGTTCGATTCTTGTTCAAGGGGATATTTTCCCCTGGAGTTAACATCAGTGCAGACTCCACTCTCCCCAAAAAGTCCTTCGGATGAGACTATAAACTGAGGCCCCGTGTGCGAACGCACGCAGAACTTGTGCACATGTTAAATAAATCCTGTTCCGCTTTCTGTAAGAGTAGGCCATTGTGCGCCGGTGGGAACGGATGACAGAATTTACAAAAACCGCATACACACGAGAACTGGATGTTAAAAAAAAGGACATAAGTGCTTATTCCATTATCCTGATATAAAAGAATAAAATAAAAATTTTTAAAAATAAATAAAATTTACAAAAACCACATACACACGGGGACTGGATGTAAAAAAAAAGGACATAATAAGTGCTTATTCCATTATCCTCGATATAATAAAATAAAAAAAATAAAAAATAAAATTTACAAAAACCGCATACACACGGGAAACTGGATGTAAAAAAAAGTAATAAGCGTTTATTCCATTATCCTCGATATAAAAGAATAAAAATAAATATAAATAAAATTACAAAAACCGCATACACACAGGGAACTGGATGTAAAAAAAAAGGACACAAGTGCTTATTCCATTTTCCTCAATATAAAAGAATAAAATAAAAATAAATAAATAAAATTTACAAAAACCGCATACACACGGAGAACTGGATGTTAAAAAGAAAAATGTACATAAGCGCTTATTCCATTATCCTCGATATAAAAGAATAAAATAAAAATAAAATAAAATAAATAAAATTTACAAAAACCGCATACACACGGGGATCTGGATGTAAAAAAGTACATAATAAGTGTTTATTCCATTATCCTCGATATAAAAGAATAAAAATAAATATAAATAAAATTAACAAAAACTGCATACACACGGGGAACTGGATGTAAAAAAAAAGGACATAAGCGCTTATTCCATTATCCTTGACATAAAAGAAAAAATTTAAAATAAATATAATTTACAAAAACCGCATACACACGGGGACTGGATGTAAAAAAGTACATAATAAGTGTTTATTCCATTA
Source organism: Rapana venosa (assembly GCA_028751875.1). NCBI lineage: Eukaryota > Metazoa > Mollusca > Gastropoda > Neogastropoda > Muricidae > Rapana > Rapana venosa. The sequence continues at coordinate 27,523,929 of CM054154.1, read as the reverse complement.
TCCTCGATATAAAAGAATAAAAATAAATATAAATAAAATTAACAAAAACTGCATACACACGGGGAACTGGATGTAAAAAAAAAAGGACATAAGTGCTTATTCCATTATCCTTGATATAAAACAATAAAATAAAAATGTATAAATAAAATTTACAAAAAAAGCATACACACGGGGACTGGATTTTTTTTTAAAAAGGGACATAAGCACTTATTCCATTATCCTCGATATAAAAGAATAAAATAAAAACAAATCAATAACATTTACAAAAATCGCATACACACGGGAACTGGATGTTTAAAAAAAAGGACAAGAGTGCTTTTTTCATTATCCTCGATATAAAAGAATAAAAATTAAATAAATAAATTTTACAAAAACCGCATACACACGGGGACTGGATGTAAAAAAAAAGTACATAAGCGCTTATTCCATTATCCTCGATATAAAAGAATAAAATAAAAATAAATAAAATTTTTAAAAACCGCATACACATGGGGATCTGGATGTAAAATAAAGGACATAAGCGCTTATTCCATATCCTCGATATAAAAGAATAAAATAAAAATAAATAAAATACATAAATAAAATTTACAGAAAACGCATACACACAGGGAACTGGATGTAAAAAAAAAAAAGGACACGAGCACTTATTCCATTATCCTAGATATAAAAAAAAAAAGGTAAAGGTGTCACATAACCTATACGGTCATAGGGGAGCGAGGCGTCAGAGACCTCACTTCTCTAGGGCCAGCATATTGAGGGCAGCGGCGCCCATCTCCTCTCCCTCACTGCTTTACCTTCCCTGACCCTAAAGAGGACAGGTACCCATTTACAGCTGGGTGAACTGGGGAAGGGACTGTACTGAAGCCAAGGCAGCGCGCAAACGGTCACCCATCCAACTGGTAACCACGCTCGACGCTGCTTAAGGGGGACCGCGGCATACGTTTTGACAAAAAAAATTTTTAAAATGACTTTTGGGATTATGGTTGCATTTGGTCAAGTAATGTCTCAACTTTACATTTCTGTTACTCATTTTGTTTATTTTGACCGATATCATACCTAATAAAATCATTTTCTGACGTGGGTGTGTGTGAAATTTGAGCGAATGTGGCCAAAAACCGCGAAAATTGCGTCGGTTTTGAGATCGTAGCGCTCGCGACCTATTTCTCTACCCCCCCTTCCATGGTATCAATGTGAAGGTCATTCACTGACCTACTTTCTGACAACACTTGTCAAAGGATAAACTTCACTCACGGAAACACACGAAGAGCGAATCCGAAGGAACCCGAGAGGCATTTACTGATGGCATACGGTTGAGTCGAAGTCTCTGATTGGCTCCTGTCCGTAAAAAAATAGCTGATTGGTTCTAAGAGTCACGTGACTTTTATGCAAGATGGCGGTTGTTTTCTTCCTGAGTTCGATCAACACTCGAGTCGGACCGGTTTTTTAGCCAAAGTTTTTTACTGAAAGTCTCAAAAATGCCAAAATATGCCGAAAACAAGTGTTGGACTGTCAATGCCTTCAGCAGACAGAATAGAAAATGGAGGAAACGGAAAATAGACTGACGATCGCCAACTGAAATGGTGACCGACTTTTGCCGTGCTGTGCACATCAACTTGCGATGTCGTCAATAGCTACTCGCTTACTTCTCTGATGTGATAATTGGAAACTTTTCTCCATAAAACGTGTATCAATGGCTGGCACCGACACTAGTTATGATAAAGACCCGTTGCGCAAGAAAAATTAACCGATATGCGAGCCGCAACTTTTCAAACGATCGCAGAATATAGTCATTGATGTGTCAACCTTAGAAAGTTTGGTGACAACGTAACTGTGCACAAAGTGTTATAAACTGGGAGCCGAAGGTAGACAAACTTGAATAGCTACATTTTCCATCGATTTATATATGTTTTGGGAATGTAGCTGACGATTCTTTTCTATCAAGTTATGTGTTGTTGGAACTTACAAAGCATACAGTAGTTTATTTTTACTAGGCCCAGCTAGGGATATTCAGTATTCACTCCCTCCCCCCCCCCGGATTCTTTCACTGTTTTATTTTTTATTCAGTTGTCTGTATTTTCAGAGGTACTTTATAATTTACTGATAATTCTCAAAGAAATTTTTACTGTGTTTAACACAGTGTGTGTTAGAAAAGAAAAACGTTTTTGTTTGCTGTCACCATCAACAGAATGTGTGTGCATTCTGTGTGTACACTTTGTGTGTGTGTGTGTGTGTGCATGCATTCAAATTGGCTATATGTATGGTTTTTTTCAATTGATATGCAATAAATTTGTTTCTTATTTGAATATCTAGTAAGTAGTATAATAAATTTTATAAACATGCAGATATGGCATGTCCGCTCACTCGCACATACACAAACACTGCATAAAAGAACACATTTCTGATGTTTTCACATCATTAGTCCATCAGCATACATTATTTTAATTGGCTGCAGAAAGAGGCCAAGGATTGAATACTTTGTATTGCCTTCTGGAGTCCTGTTCCACCACCATCTCTTTCCACACACATATTTCTTCCCTGCCTCTTTTCTTTTTAGCTCACTTTCCAACTCTCCTGTACTTTCCATTTTCACGCAGTTTATTGTTTTGCGTTCTGCTTTGTATTCTCACACATTTTGTTATTTTTATCTATCTCACTTTATAATATATATTGATATTTATATAAAGATCTACATTCAAAGCTGAGATGAACATATAACAAGGAAAGAGTCGGCATGCTGTTGGAGGTGAGTACTTTTCTGCAACAAAGTGCTTGCTGGTCTGGATTTTGTGGCAGGGAGCAATGCAGAAGTGTTTGTAGAGAAATCAGACATTCTCAGAGTGAAAACAGCCACTAGAAAATCCTCTGATAGGGCCAGAGAAAAGAGGGGGGAAAATAGAAACTGTAAGGCATGCGGAACGTGAACATAGCCGTGCAGACGAGGGGGGTGTATGCCCCAGGAGCCTCCTGAAAAATTTATTCTATAAGAAAAACTGTCTGTAATCACTCAGTAGTGTTGGCCTAATGTTATTTTACCATGCAAAATTTATTTGGAATGTTTAATCATGAGTTTTATTGATTAAATTGTTAACTAAATCTTTACGGGCGTTCTTCTCAAAACTGGTTTTTTTCGGCTGGGTCAGTCGTTTGGCCCACCTGTAACTTCTGACCTAATGGAAATAATCTAATCAAATTTGGCATGCTGGTTTAGAAACATCTGCTGAGTGCAATGAGAGTGTTTGAGCTCTGTAGCTGTTATAGTTTTTAAATACCAAATGATATAAACCAAAAAACGGGAATGAAAATTTTTGGGCATATTTGGAGAAGACAGAAAACACCATTTTATTAACTAAAACATAACTTTTTTGTGATCATTGCACACAGTGATATCAAATCAAACTGGAAAAATTATAAACACCAATATGTAATGCATATTTTGAAAGTAGCAGATGGGCTAAACAGTGACCCATATTTTTTTGGAAAAATTATCACATTATCATATCTGTTTGACTTACATACTTCAAACTTGGCACAGATAGCCATATTAATGCACTTAGTATGTGTACCAAATTTCATTGAGATATCTTTACTAGTTCCTGAGAAACGAAAATTTGCAAAAAGTGACGCAGTGGTCCACCTTAACTTGGCTGGGAGAAAGCGAGTGCTCTGACCGCTGAGCTATCCCGTCCCCATCCTCGATACAAAAGAATTTTTTTTTAAAAATTTTAAATAAAAATAAACCATATGATAACAATAACAACAACAACAACAACCAACATTACCTATCGACATAGATGACACTGGGGAACTCCAGTTTGTTGTGGATCTTTTCCGGCCGACCCAGCTGCTGGTTGAACTGGAAGCGGCACAGTTCAAAGGTCAAGACGGGAGGCAGACGCGTGAACCATAACTGAAACACGACAGAAAGAAACAATGACCAATCAGGATGACCCACTATATAATAATAATGTATGGAATTTATATAGCGCTGAATATTGTAAAGCAACAAATCAAAGCGCTCGTATATACATATATGTTTGTCCATCATGTTCGACGATGACCTCCAAAACAGCAGAGGAGGCAGCTGCTGTTTTGGAAACCGGGCAGAAATTTGATTATAGTGGAGATGCCTTGCCCACAACAGTACATCCCCACTCTCTCGGCCAAGTGGGCATAAGGACAGTCAGTGTTGGAGATGTTCTCCAAAGGCCAACCAGCCCCCAGGGCTGCAGCACATAAGGACTGTGCGAGTCAAGCCTCCTAGTCAGAGTCATAGTCGATCACTAAAGACTAAGCTGTAAAGTGGAATTCCATGAGTGGGAAAGAAAGCCACTGGTCATACAGCCTCTCACTTTGCTGTTGCCCCCAGCGTCAATGGTTTAATCAAGAACTGTGATAAAGCCCAGGCGCTGATGGCACAAGAGTAAACCACTAACAAAGATGATCTATTATCAGCACAAACTGAAACAACCATGATGATCTATTAGTACAAACTGAAACACAACACCCCCTCCCCCCCACTCCCCCCCCCCCACCACAACAAACATAACACCACACACCACCCATCCATCCCCACACATCCCTATCCCTCCCCTACACACAACCCCCCCTACACACACACATACCACCCACCCCACCCCCCCTCCCCACACACAGATCCCTCTCCCCTTCCCCAAACACATCCCTCCTCCCCCTCCCACCGAACTCACATCCATCCCACCACCCTACACCACACCCTACCCCCACCCCAATCCTCCCCCCACCCCACCCCAACGCACAACTTCACCTTGTATAATATTTACTTATTTATTTTATTTATTTATACCACTTCAAGTCACAGCAGATTTCTCTGCATGAAATTCGGGCTGCTCTCCCCGGGAAGAGAGCGTGTTGCCACAAGAGCAGCGCCACCCTTTATTTTTTTATTTTTTTTTTTTCCTGTCTGCAACTGTATTTATTTCCCTATCAGAGTGGCTTTTTTCTACAGAATTTTTGCCAGGGACAACTCTCTTGTTGCCCGTGGGTTCTTTTTCATGTGTGCGCTGAATAATTTTGTGTAACACACGGGACCTCAGTTTATCGTCTCATCCGAAAGACTTAGCGCCCAGACTACCTACCACTCATGGTCTAATAGATGGGGAAAAAAGTTTCGTGGTCTAATAGATGGGAGAAAAAAGTTTCTAGATGGGGAAAAATGTTTTGTGGTCTAATAGATGGGGGAAAAAAGTTTCTTTCGTGGTCTAATAGATGGGAGAAAAAAGTTTCGTGGTCTAATAGATGGGGAAAAAAGTTTCGTGGTTTAATAGATGGGGGAAAAAGTTTCTAAATGGGGAAAACAGTTTCATGGTCTAATAGATGGGGGAAAAAAGTTTCGTGGTCTAATAAATGGGGGAAAAAAGTTTCGTGGTCTAATAGATGGGAGAAAACAGTTTTGTGGTCTAATAGATGGGGGATAAAAGTTTCGTGGTTTAATAGATGGGGGAAATAAGTTTCGTGGTCTAATAGATGGGGGGAAAAAAGTTTCTAGATGGGGGAAAAAAGTTTCATGGTCTAATAGATGGGGAGAAAAAGTTTCGTGGTCTAATAGATGGGAGAAAAAAGTTTTGTGGTCTAATAGATGGGGAAAAAAAGTTTCGTGGTCTAATAGATGGGGGAAAAAAGTTTCGTGGTCTAATAGATGGGGGAAAAAAGTTTCGTGGTCTAATAGATGGGAGAAAACAGTTTCGTGGTCTAATAGATGGGGGGAAAAAAGTTTCGGGGCCCAAACGGGATTTCGAACCACCACCGCACCACACTTTCCAACCCGGACTTTTCGCTTTCTAGACAGGCGCGTAAGTTGCATCTATAGACCAGTGACGCAGTGTACCTACCTCTTGGCCCGACTTGTGAGGGGTGGAGTCTTTGTTGACGGCCTCTATCTCGTCCTGCATGGTGGTGGCCTCCAGACTCTCGTGGATGTCGCAGAACCCGTTCACCTGCAGCGGAAACTGGCCAAACGTCTCCTGCTTCGTGAACTTCTCACCTGTGTACACACACACGCACACGCATGCATGCACACACGCACGCAAGCACACACATTCCATTATTATTATTATTCCGTTATCCTCGAAATAGAAGAATAAAGTAAAAAAATAAAACACACACATACACACATACAACAAACACACACACACACAACATACATACACGCGTACACACACACACATTCCATTATTATTATTCCATTATCCTAGAAATAAACGAATTTTAAAAAACCAAAATAAAACACGCACATACACACACACACATGCACGCGTGCGCGCACACACACACAAACACACACATGCACGCACACACACCAGACGACACGCACACACACAACGCAACACACACATCACGCACACACACACATGCACGCACGCACACAACACGCACACGACACATTACATTATTATTATTCCGTTATCCTCGAAATAGAAGAATAAAATAAAATAATGAATAAAACACACACATCAACACATGCATGCACGCGCGCGCACACACACACACACAAAAACACACACACACTCACACACACACACAACACATGCACGCACACACACACATTCCATCATCATTATTCCGTTATCCTAGAAATAAACAAATTTTTAAAAAAACCAAAAATAAAACATGCACATACACACACACATGCACACGCAGCACACAAACCACACAACACACACACACACATCATTTCCAGGTCAAGAACAGAACTCCCCACCCCACCTTAGTGGTCAGAACATTGCGCTCGCAATCTGACGACCCGGGTTCGAATCTCGTTCAAGGGGGATATTTTTCCTCTGGAGTTAACATCAGTGATGACTCCACTCCCCCCAAAAGTCCTTCGGATGAGACTATAAACCGAGGTCTTAATAACAATAAATGGAATTTATATAGCGCTATACCTTGCAAAAACAAAATCAAAGCGCGTACGTTAAAACCCGTTCCGCTTTTCAGAAGAGTAAGACCATTATGTGCCGGTGGGAACGGATAACAAAACTGCATACAGACAAGGGGGACAGGATGTAAAAAAAAAAAAAAGCGCACAAGCGCTTATTTCCTACAATCCTCAAAAATAAAAAGAATGAAATAAGTAAACAGAATAAATTTGAATTCCTTCGGAACACTCGGCTGCCACGCCACGCCACGCCACGCCACGCCACGCCACGCCACGCCACGCCACGCCACGCCACGCCACGCCACTCCACGCCACTCCACTCCACTCCACTCCACTCCTCTCCACGCCACTCCACGCCACTCCACTCCACTCCACGCCACTCCACTTCCACGCCACGCCACACCACTTCACTCCCCTCCCCTCCCCGCCACTCCACTCCACACCACTCCCCACTCCTCCCCTCCACTCCACACCACACCACTCCACTCCCCACGCCACTCCCCTCCACTCCACACCACTCCACTCCACTCCACTCCACTCCACTCCACTCACCCTCGTGTTCTCCCTCAGCTCTGAACTGACCGTAGAACAGTTCCGTCACGGGGTTGATGGTTTGAGATTCTGCCGCGCCGCTGCTGCTGCTGCCTCCTCCCCTGCACACACACACACACACACACACACACACGCACACACGCACACACACGCACACACACACACACACACACACAGACACACACAATAATCAACATCACACTGGTTATATACGATACGCTCCAATGGCTGCCTGTGCCACAGAGAGTAAACTATTAAGATCAGTACCCTCTGTTACAAACGTCTCCACAAAACAGCACCTTCCTATCTCTCTGTGAATGTCTTCACCTGTACACTCCTTCTCGTTCCTTCCGCTCTGCTGCAGATACCTTGTCCTTACGAATTCCTAGATTCAACCAATCCACCATCGGCCGTCGCTCTTTCTCTATTTCTGGTCCATCGATCTGGAATGACCTCCCCCCCTCTCTCTCCGCCAAAAGCCTTCTTATGACACTTTTAAATCCTGTCTCAAGACATATGTATTTCAAACCTATGATTTTCCTCTCCTGCTTCATCTCATAGCTTTTCCCTGCCTTCAACAGCCAAGATTCTATCGCCCTGCCAGGGTGTGTGACCTGTGTGTGTGTGTGTATGTGTGTGTGTGTGTGTGTGTGCGTGTGTGCGTGTGTGCGTGCGTGCGTGCGTGCGTGCGTGCGCGAGTGCGTGCACATTTGGACTTGATGGAACTTTTAATTGTTACTGGTTGTATGACTGTGTAAGAATGAGTTGAGTGCAAGCGCTCTGATTTGTCTCTGCAAGATATAGCGTTATATAAATTCCATTTTTTATTATTATTATTATTATTATCATTATTACATCCACACACAGAGCAGCAACAAACTAGTGTCGATAAAAAGCAAACGAACAAATCTTTTAAAACACCCAACCAAATCAACTAACAACAACAACAAAAACTTACGGAACCCCACCAACCCTCCACCACCACCATCAATCCTATACCACCCCTCCCCTTTCACCAACAATGAACGACCACACAACCCAATCCTGTTGTTTATAGCCCCGCTGACTGCAGAGGCCATATCAGGGATGTCACGTCGTAAAATTTTAAATCACTGATTAAAACTGTGCTTTCCCTTGGGGATGCCGGGGGAACCTGTCATTATAGACAGCATCCCCACCTTCTGGAAATTCTGTGCTAGGAATTCCCTCTTTTCTATCCCTCTCTTTGATTCTGCCTTGTTCCTTTTCTTCTTGTCACCTCCTTCTCGTCTACTTTCTGCCTTCTTGGTCCATTCCCCTGCCTTTTTTCTTCCCAGAAAAAGCCTTAAAAGATAACAATTCTCTCCTATGCCGAAGTCGGATGCGCTGGGCCTGACTTGTCAGGCGCTTAACGGCAGCGCATTGCATTTTCGCTCATAGGACAAACAACAAATAGTCGCTGTCTGAGCTTTCGATGATGAAGAAGAAGAAAACTGTGAAGCTACATGCAGATTAAAACAGGGTATAAAACCAACTCTACTGTCCTTCCTTGTATCAACAACGCCCTACTCAACCATAACAGTCAGCCCACGACGGTCACCACATTGCGGGAGAAACCACATCAACCACACATAAACTTAAGTAAGTCCTTAGGACAAACACACAGGGAACATAATAATAATAAATGGAATCTATATAGCGCTATATCTTGCAATTACAAATCAGAGTGCTTCCATTCAATCCGCTCCTACAAATGCAACCAACAATGATTAAAGTCCTAAGTTCTAAAGTCCTTCGGATGAGACTATAAACCGAGGCCATGTGTGCGAATGCATGCAGAACATCTTGCGCACACGTTAAACCCTGTTCCGCTGTTTGAAAGAGTAGGCCATTGTGTGCCAGTGGGAACAGATGACAAAATTTTTAAAAACCGCATACACATGCATAATTTAAAAAAAAAATTTTTTAAGTGCTTTGATTTGTTGCTTTACAAGATTCAGCGCTATATATAAATTCCATACATTATTATTATTAACAATATTCTAACAAATTCAAATGTACACACACACACACAATTTCGCGCACACGTTAACACAAACATCTTGCGCACACGTTAACATTATTCCTATGTTAAGGGAGAGAACCCCTCTTTCCCCAGTACACGTGCACTGTGCTCATTTGTACGCTACCGTAACCCAGTAGTGGGTTATCGATACGGAGGGAAGGGTTAGTAGATGGTTGGTTACCCTATAGAGGGTTATCTGTAGGGAAAGGTTAACCCTGTTGTGTTTCAGAAGAGTAGGCCATTGTGTGACGGGATGACAAAAACTGACAAAACCGCACATACACACAGGGACTGGATGCAAAAAATGCACATGAGTACTTATTCCATTATCCTCGAAATTTTAAAGAAAATTAAAATAAATAAATAAGAAATAAAACACGCAGGGACTGGATGCAAAAAAAAGCATGTGAGTGCTTATTCCATTATCCTCAAAATAAAAGAATAAAATTAAAATAAATAAGAAATAAAACACACAGAGACTGGATGTAAAGCTATAAAACACACACACAAGTGCTTATTCCATTATCCTCGAAAATAAAAGAATTAAAAAATATAATAAAATAAATAAATAAATAAAACACTCAAGGACTGGATGTAAAAAAATTTTTTTTTTTATGACACACACAAGTGCTTATTCCATTATCCTCAAAAATAAAAGAATTTTGAAAAAAATAAATAATAAAACACACAGGGACTGGATGAAAAAATATAAAACACACACACAAGTGCTTATTCCATTATCCTCGAAAATAAAATAAAAGAAAAAAATTAAATAAATAAAAAATAAAACACACAGGGAAAGAATGTATTAAAAACACACACAGTGCGCAAAAATAAAAGAAAAAAATTAAATAAATAAATAAAAGATAAAACACACAGGAACTAGATGTTAAATTTTTTTTTTTTAAACACACACACACACAAGTGCTAATTCCATTATCCTCGAAAATAAAATTTTAAAAAATAAATACAAAGAAAAAAAAGAGACCCCCCCCCGAAACCACACACACACTTACTCAGCAGTGGCAGAGGGGGAGGAGGGGGGGGAGGGACCTGGGGGGGACTGATCCCATTTGAAGGCATCCTCCAACCACTCCAACAGCTTGTGCTGGAATTCGCTCACGTCCTGGAAAAAATAACGACCATCATCCCAGACGTCACCAACGCTATAAAAAAAAATAACAAGGTGCCACGATTTTATTTTTTGTGCGTCTTTATTATGGTTAACAACTGCGTGAATGCAAAATGGGCCTGGCCTGGTGTGTACTTTATTTAATGCAGATTGCAGGAAATAACACTTTTTTGCAGTAAAAGATAGTAATTTGATCAGGGTTTTTCATGTAGTGACTATTGAAAATTGTAAAAATTACTTCCCCTGACAGTCCTAAATTTGATGAATGTACTGGAGTGACCTCACACCGTCATTATTTAATGCAGAATGCAGGAAATAACATTTCTTGCAGTAAAAGATAGTACAAACATATTTAATCATTTCTTAATTTGTGTGTAGTGACTATTGAAAGTTGTAAAAATTACTTCCCCTGGCAGCCCTAAATTTGATGAATGTACTGGAGTGACCTCACACCATCATTATTTAATGCAGAATGCAGGAAATAACATTTCTTCGCAGTAAAAGATAGTATAAATATATTTGATCAGGGTTTTCCTTTTGTGTAGTGACTATTGAAAGTTGTAAAAATTACTTCCCTTGACAGTCCTAAATTTGATGAATGTACTGGGGTGACCTCACACCGTCATTATTTAATGCAGAATGCAGGAAATAACATTTCTTTGCAGTAAAAAATAGTACAAATATATTTCATCCTTTTTTAATTTGTGTGTAGTAACTATTGAAAGTTGTAAAAATTACTTCCCTTGACAGTCCTAAATTTGATGAATGTACCGGGGGGGGGGCCTCACACCGTCATGAATTAATGCAGAATGCAGGAAATAACATTTCTTTGCAGTAAAAAATAGTACAAATATATTTAATCCTTTTTGTGTGTAGCGACTACTGAACATTGTAAACATTACTTCCCTTGACAGTCTTGATTTGGGTGACTAATGTACCAAGTGACCTAAGGACCCCATGAGTTAAACCTACTAATGCTCCACAACTGTTAGTTCCTCCCCACACTTTCAGTTTCCTTCACCGGCTATCCATCCCATCCTCAGCTGACCAGTGCGAATCAATCATAGCAGAAACTGACCACACTTGGACTTGGTAAAAGGAAGGGGCATGCTAATTTTCGCACTGGGCCCTTGAACTTGCGCACTTGTTAAATCCTGTTCTCCTTTTCGTAAGAGTAGGAGGCCATTGTGTGCCGGTGGTGGGAACAGATGACAGAATTCATAAATCCGCATACACACGGGGACTGGATGGTAAAAGAAGCACATGAGTGCTTATTCCATTATCCTCGAGAAAAAGAAAAAAAAATTGTCATCTGAGCGCTTTGATTTGTTGCTTTACAAGATTCAGCGCTATATAAATTCCATACATTATTATTATTATATCCGGAGTGCTAAATTTAGCACACACGCTCCTTCACTTTTACCCAAGTCCAACTGTGATCAGTCAGTTCCTGCTAAAATCAGCACCAGCTGGGCTGGGATGGAATGGACAGCAGCTGAGAGTGGCTGAAAGTTGGGGGGAGAAGAACTGAGAGCTGAGAAGTCAGCATAGCGCGCAAATCCAAACATCACTCAGGTTAAGAGTGCTAAATTTAACACATACGTTCCTTCACTTTTACCCAAGTCCGAGTGTGGTCGGTCAGTCCCTGCTACAATCAGCACCAGCTGGGATGGGATGGGATGGATAGCAGCTGAGAGTGGGGAAAACTGAGAGCTGTGAAGTCAGCATAGCGCGCAAATCCAAACATCGCTCATATCCAGACCGCTAAATTTAACACACACGTTCCTTCACTTTTACCCAAGTCCAAGTGTGGTCGGGTCAGTTCCTGCTATAATGAACCCCAGCTCCCAGCTAGGCTGGAATGAGATGGATAGCAGCTGAGAGTGGCTGAAAATGGGGGGAGAAGAACTGACTGAGAGCTGTGAAGTCAGCATAGCGCGCGAATCCAAACATCACTCAGGTTAAGAGTGCTAAATTTAGCACATACACACCCTTCACTTTTACCCAAGTCCAACTGTGGGTGGTCAGTTCCTGCTATAATGAGCACCAGCTGGGATGGAATGGAATGAGATGGACAGCAGCTGAGAGCAGTTGAAAGAGGGGAGAGAAGAACTGAGAGCTGTGAAGTCAGCATAGCGCGCGAATCCAAACATCGCTCAAGTCCAGACCGCTAAATTTAGCACACACGTTCCTTCACTTTTAGCCAGTCCAAGTGTGGTCGATCAGTTCCTGCTATAATGAGCACCAGCTAGGCTGGGATGAGATGGAATGGACAGCAGCTGAAAGCAGCTGAAAGAGGGGGGAGAAGAACTGAGAGCTGTGAAGTCAGCATAGAGCGCAAATCCAAACATCACTCAGGTTAAGAGTGCTAAATTTAGCACACACGCTCCTTCACTTTTTCCTAATCCAACTGTGATCAGTCAGTCCCTGCTACAATCAGCACCAGCTGGGCTGGGATGGAATGGATAGCAGCTGAGAGTGGGGATAACTGAGAGCTGTGAAGTCAGCATAGCGCGCAAATCCAAACATCGCTCAAGTCCAGACCGCTAAATTTAACACATACGTTCCTTCACTTTTACCCAATCCTAGTGTGGTCGGTCAGTTCCTGCTGTAATCAGCACCAGCTGGGCTGGAATAGAATGGACAGCAGCTGAAAGGGGGGAGAGAAGAACTGAGAGCTGTGAAGTCCGCATAGCTTGCAAATCCAAACATCGCTCATATCCAGAGCGCTAAATTTAGCACAGTCCAAGTGTGGTCGGTCAGTCCCTGCTACAATCAGCACCAGCTGGAATGGGATGGGATGGATAGCAGCTGAGAGTGGGGAAAACTGACTGAGAGCTGTGAAGTCAGCATAGCGCGCGAATCCAAACATCGCTCAAATCCAGAGCGCTAAATTTAGCATACACCCTTCACTTTTACCCAAGTCCTAGTGTGGACTGGGTAACCTTAGTTAACCTTAATTGCCTCCTGGCACAGAGAGAATTAAGGTTAAGGTAAGGAAGTGTGGTCGGTCAGTTCCTGCTATAATCAGCACCAACTGGGCTGGGATGAGATGAGATGGATAGCATATGAGAGCAGCTGAAAGGGGAGGGGAGAAGAACTGAGAGCTGTGAAGTCAGCATAGCACGCAAATCCAAACATCACTCAGGTTAAGAGTGCTAAATTTAACACATACGTTCCTTCACTTTTACCCAATCCAAGTGTAGTCGATCAGTTCCTGCTACAATCAGCACCAGCTGGGCTGGGATGGAATGGACAGCAGCTGAGAGTGGGGAAAACTGACTGAGAGCTGTGAAGTCAGCATAGCATGCGAATCCAAACATCGCTCATATCCAGACCGCTAAATTTAACACACACACCCCTTCACTTTTACCCAAGTCCAAGTGTGGTCGATCAGTTCCTGCTACAATCAGCACCAGCTGGGCTGAGATGGGATGGAATGGACAGCAGCTGAGAGCAGCTGAAAGGGGGGGGGAAGAACTGAGAGCTGTGAAGTCAGCACAGCGCGCAAATCCAAACATCGCTCAGGTTAAGAGCGCTAAATTTAGCACACACGTTCCTTCACTTTTACCCAAGTCCAAGTGTGGACTGGGTAACCTTAGTTAACCCTAATTGCCTCCTGGCACAGAGAGAATTAAGGTTAAGGTAAGGAAGTGTGGTCGGTCAGTTCCTGCTATAATGATCAGCACCAGCTGGTATGGGATGGGATGAGATGGATAGCAGCTGAGAGTTAGGGGGGGGGTAGAAGAACTGACTGAGAGCTGTGCAGTCATTACCTGCTGACTGTCGGTGATGCCTGACGGGGAGGAGAAGGCTTCCTTCAGGATGTCCACAGCCTTGGAAGGGTCCACGTACTTGCGAGTGGAGCCCACCATCAGGCCGAAAAGCATGCTGAGCTCCTTCATGAAGCGCAGGTTGCGTCGCTCCTGCACAGCCTGAGAACGAAGACGGGACGTAATGATAATAATGATAATAATAATGATAATGATAATAATAATAATACATGGAATTTATATAGCGCTATATCTTGCACACACACACACACACACGCACTCACACAAAGTAGATCTCTCCCCCCCCCCCCCCCTCTCTCTCTCCTCCCCCCCCCTCCTCTCTCTCTCTTATTCAGTCTCCTATTTTAGGGTTGTCTGAAGACTGACTTACTTACTTACTTACTTACACACACACACACACACACACACACAACACACACACAAGAGAAAACACACAAATACTCAACCCTTCGTTTCCTGGGAAACACCGTGTTTGTAAAAAAAATGTTTAAAATTAGTTAACCTAATTAGCTGTAGTACCGTCACCACAAACAAGTAAAGCAGGTATTAAAGTTTTGTTCACTAAAGTATGAGTACTGTCACAATCAAGTAGGACATCCAGCAGCGAATGATAAATAAGCCTTTCAAATAAAGATTCTCCCAGTCGCTAATAGACAGCAAAGAAGGAATGTGTGCTGGCACCGCGAGACGCTGGACTTGGACCACTGACCGCGCGGTGCCTAGATAGCAGCCAGATGTATTTAGGTTACGGAGTGAAAGTGCCAGCTGCAAACTAAAGAGTCAGATTTTTCCTGTTTTGAGCAGCCGTGACACACACTCTCTCTCTCCACACACACACACACACACTCCCTCTCTCCACACACACACACACAACACACACACACACACACACACACACACACACCACACTGTCACCACTCACGTGCACATTGCTGGAAGCTGTGTACGGTGACTTGAAGTTCAACACCAACCGTCTGAACTTGGGCAGGTAGTACAGAGACTGAAACATAACAACAACACAACAAACATCATCAATACTTCTTCTTCTTTGTCAAACGCTCAGACAGCAACTATCGCATTGCACTGCCATTAATGTGCCTGACAAGTCAGGCCCAGCGCATCCGACTTCCGTGTGAGATATTGATACTAACACAGGTTTCAAGCATGAAAGCCTGAAAATGCGTTGCGCTGCCGTAAAGCAACTGACAAGTCAGGCCCAGCGCATCCAACTTCAGTGTGAGATACTAACACAGGTTTCAAGCATTTTTTAAAATTTGACTCATCATTTTTCAAGCATGGGCATAAATAAGGAGGAAGCTCGAAACAGAGAGAGATGGAGAAGGCTCATCAATGTCAAACCTCCCCTGGGAGAAACATGACAAAAAAGGAAGAAGAAGAAGAAGAAGAAGAAAGGTTGCAAGCATGAAAACCTGAAAATGCGTTGCGCTGCCGTTAAAACACCTGACAAGTCAGGCCCAGCACATCTGTCAATGGCGTGAGACATCGATACTAACACAGTTTGTCGTCAACATCAACTTATTTAACCACTAGACTGCCCCACCCCATAAATTTTCCGGGGCTAAATTTGCACTCTATATGCTTACAACCCAGAAAATTTCCAGGGTGTCGAACCGAAGTAAACAAGCCAGCTTCCTTGACTACAGTTAAAGGGAAAGAACTCCAAAATGAGCGGAGATCACTCTCCTGTTGCTTGGCAACATCCAGCTGCAAAAACCATGGCAAAAATGAGCGTTTTTTAGCTCATATTATGTGTTATTTTGCATGACTGCTTGGGAAGTTCTTGTTCAAAATGGCTGACACTTCTTGTTGAAGGCATCAATAACTTTATACAGCTGTAAAAGTGGCAAATAAAAGTGTAGATTTACTTAACAGTGATGAAAACAATCGGGTATGATTCAGATGATTGTGCATTAAAAAAAATGAATGAGATTTGGCCTGGACTTATGTTTGACGTTATGGAGATGGGGGGTACTCAGAATGACAGTGGTGATGAAGAAAGTGTATTTTTTGTCAATTTTTTACATTTTAAATATATTTTCGCAGTGAAAATATCATGCTAACTAATTTGAGTTTGCCTCGAAGTAATCTACGATATATATACTGTCATTGGGTAGACTATCAGGAATATTCATGTTGTAGTTTCTGAGTAAGAGGGATATGAACATAGCAAGAGGTACATAAGAATTTTATTCCCCGGCATATAGGGTGCACTTGTACTGGGCAGTTATTTATTTATTTATTTATTTATTTATACCACTTTAAGTCACGAGATTTCTCTGCGTGAAATTCGGGCTGCTCTCCCCGGGGAGAGCACGTCGCCACAAGAGCAGTGCCACCCCTTTTTTTTTTCTTTTTTTTTTTGACTGCAACTGTGTTTCTTTCCCTATCAGAGTGGCTTTTTTCTAAGAATTTTGCCAGGGACAACTCTCTTGTTGCCGTGGGTTCTTTTTCGTGCGCTGCATAATTTTCTGTAACACACGGGACCTCGGTTTATCGTCTCATCCGAAAGACTAGCGCCCAGACCACCACTCATGGTCTAATGGATGGGGGAAAAGTTTCGGCCCCAGACGGGATACGAACCCGGACTTTTCGCTTTCTAGACAGGCGCGTTACCTCTAGACCACCGATCCACGTTAAGAGGTTAAGTATCTCGTCCCCCAAAAACTTCCATCACAACAAAGGGATCTGTATGATCGGGTATAGAGAAGACTGGAAGCTGCACAGTACACAACCAAACAAACAGACACAAGAGCGGGAAAAAAATTTAACAGAAAGAGAATGTTTCTGACTCATTGCAGACAGGTGACTAGCTTCAGCACCTGTCGGTTGAAAAATCAGAACTTGATGTCGGCAGTCAGTGGTCGAGCCCACTGCTGTGATAAAAAAACAACGATAAATTTCTGTCATTTTCCACAGTTGTCTGCCTTGTAAAACAGAGAGAGAGACAGTGAGAGAAGAGAGAGAGAGAGAGAGAGAGAGAGAGAGAGAGAGAGAGAGAGAGAGTGAGAGAGAGAGAGAGGAGACAGACAGACAGACAGCAGAGAGAGAGTGAGAGAGAGAGAGAGAGACAGCATAGTTAACATCAGGCACTAACTGAAAACGAAGAAAGAAAAAAAGAAACGGTACAAATATTCAATAGTCATCATGCAAAATTTGGCCCAGGCCAAAAGCTGTGTCAGTTATTATTGATGTCAGTTAATTGCCAAGGCCTACAATAAAACGTTGTTATAATGTAAAATGTTGTGTTGAGATTGCCTTCAGCCATGACAAGCTCTTAACATAACAACCTGCACTCTCCTTTAAAGGAGAAAAAAATCCTCTGAAGTCGGAGTATGGCTGCCTATATGGCGAGGTGCTTGAAAAAGAGTCATACACGCAAACTTCTCATCCAGTGTGTGCTTCCTATCTCACAGAGATTCCCAGGTGGGATGAGTAAGGCAGAGTGCATGTTCTGGGTGACCCCCAGGGTGTAAAGCTGGGGAACGCACAACAACAACATCATCATGCAAAATGGCCATCACCCAGGTTTATTACCACACCCAAGATCATTTAAATCAACTTCACTCATAATATTTATCAACTTGGTACTTCTCGTTCTTTCTGCAATTCCTACATTTGCTTCTAGCAGTCGATGACTTGACGAAGCCTTTCTACCGCAACCTACACAAATATCAGCCAGAAAATTTCCCCATTTCCTACCATCACATTGCCACAGAATATCCCACAGCTGTCAGTTTCCCCCCTTAACTTTCACCTCCTCTCAGCTGCTATCCCTCCCATCCCATCCCATCCCAGCCCAACTGGTGGCATTAATTATAGCAGGAGCTGACTGACCGAACTTGATTCGTGATCCTGTCTTCCCATTTGATCTGACCACACTTCAACTTGGCAAAAAAAAGGGTTGCGCTAACTTTTAGTACTGGACCCTTGACAGAGTTATGCACCGCACTGAGGACGACTTGATGAAGCTTTTCTACCGTGACATCTCTCATTCTTTCACGTCTGGACTATTGCAATTCTCTTTTTGGCTGGTCTGCCAGCATCATCTATCCACTCCCTTCAACGTATTCAAAACTCTGCAGCTCAACAAGTCCTCAGAAAGAAAAAAATCTGAGCACATTACCCCTCTTGCGATCTCTCCACTGGCTGCCTGTGCCAGAGAGTAAACTGTAAGATCAGTACCCTCTGTTACAAATGTCTCCACAAAACTGCACCCCCCTACCTCTGTGAATGTCTTAACCTGTACACTCCTTCACGTTCCCTCCGCTCTGCTGCAGATTCCTTGTGCTTACAAACACCTAGATTCAACCAGTCCACCAAGGGCCGTCGCTCTTTCTGTATTTCTGGTCCAACGATTTGGAATGGCCTCCCTATCTCTCTTCGCCAAAGGCCTTCTTGTGACACTTGTAAATCTGGCCTCAAGACATATTTGTTTCAAACCTAAGATTTTCCTCTCCAGAGGAAAACTATATTCTCCAGAGGAAAAGATGTAAACTGTATTTGTGGTGAGAAGATTACCAATAGTCATGTTATTTTTGATTGTGGACATTTAAAAGCATTTTTACCTGCTGTACCAAGTTTGTCACTGGATCAGATTTTGTCTGAACCATTGTTACTGTTGGACATTGTGTTAGGATTGATTAGAAGTCCGATAATTCAGTTTTTGTAGTAGGTTAAAGTTAGTTTTTATTAAGTACTGTTAATTTGACACTTTTCTGTTATTGTTTGCGTTCTCTTGTTGAGATTACTTTTTTCCCGTCTAAAATTACTAAATGTAAATAGATGTTAAACTGAAGATATCTCCTGTTTCATTTCATAGCTATCCTGCTTTTCAACAGCCAAAAATCCCATCACCCTGCCAAAGTGTGTAACCTCTGTGTGTGTGTGTGTGTGTGCGCGCGCGCGCATTTGGACTTGTTTGAGCTATTACTCGCTATTGGTTGCATGACTGTGTAAAAATGAGTTGAGTGCAAGCGCTTTGATTTGTCTGTGCAAGATACAGCGCTATATAAATTCCATTTATTATCATTATTATTATTAATACCACAAACCTTCACTAGTTTCAGCCAGAAAATTTCCCATTTCCTACCATCACATTTCCACAAAATATCCCACAGCGGTCAGTTTTTCTCCCCCCCCACCCCCCAAACTTTCACCTCCTCTTAGCTGCTACCCAGAATCTGACCACACTTCTTCCTTTTTTGTCATGTTTCTCCCAGGGGAGGTTTGACATTGACGAGCCTTCTCCATCTCTCTCTGTTTCGAGCTTCCTCCTTATTTATGCTGCCCCCTTTCTCTAAAGATCATCTGCAATACAGGCAGCCCAGGTTTTGCTAAGTCTTCCCTTTGGTCTCTTTCCATCCACTACGAAGTTCATCGCTCTTTTTATGATGTGGTGGTCTGCTTTCCCGTTGAACGTGCCCAAACCAGCACAGTCTATTGCTACTAGCTACAGATCATCAACTTTGCACATTCTCCATAGTTCTTCATTCGTGATCCTGTCCTCCCATTTGATCTGACCACAAATCAACTTGGTAAAAGGAAGAGCCGCGCTAATTTTTTAGTTCTGGATCCTGGACCACCGCCAGGTAACCAGGTAAGGAGAAAAAGGTAAGGTGCGCGGGCGTACCTGTATGACGGCGCTGAACCAACAGGTGTTGCCGATGTTTTTCAGCCCTACGGGCCAGGTGCCTTGGCGTTTCCGCTCGTGGGGGTTGAGGGGGTCGACGAACCACAGTTCTCCCCTCTTGCGCTTTGTTCCCGCCTTGGAC
Organism: Rapana venosa; assembly: GCA_028751875.1. Classification (NCBI taxonomy): domain Eukaryota; kingdom Metazoa; phylum Mollusca; class Gastropoda; order Neogastropoda; family Muricidae; genus Rapana; species Rapana venosa. Next base: position 27,503,702 of record CM054154.1, on the reverse strand, counting down.
TCTGCTAAACTGGCTTCCAGTACCCTGGGGAATAAGAAAACACACACACACACACACACAAAGCCTGGTGGTTAGAGCGATGTATGTATTCGTGATCTGCTGACCCGGGTTTGATTTTCGTTCAAGAGGATTTTTCCTCTGGAGTTAACATCAGTGTTGACTCCACTCTCCCCAAAAGTCCTTCGAATGAGACTATGAACCGAGGTCCCGTGTGCGAACGCAAGCAGAACATCTTGCGCACACATTAAAACCCGTTCCACTTTCCGGAAGAGTAGGCCATTGTGAGCCAGTGGAAACGCATGACAGAAATGAAACTGCATACACACGGGGGCTGGATGATAAAAAAGCACATGAGTGTTTATTCCATTATCCTCGAAATAAAAGAATAAAATAGATAAACAAAATAAATAAAACAAACACACACACACAGAGTCTGGTCAATAAAAACTGACCATCACAAATCTTCTTCTTCTTTGTCAAACGCTCAGACAGTGACTACTGTTGTCTGTCATATGAGTGAAAATGCGCTGGCGCTGCCGTTAAGCGCCTGACAAGTCAGGCCCAGCGTATCCAACTTTGGTGTGGGAGAAATCATCTTTTAAATCTGTCTGGGAGGGAAAAAAGGCAGAACGGACCAAGAAGGCAGAAAATAGACAAGAAGGAGTCGACAAGAAGAAAAGGAACGAGGCAGAAACAATGAGAGGGATAAAAAAGAGGGAATTCCTAGCACAGAATTTCCAGAAGGTGGAGGATGCTATTTTTAATGACAGGTCCCCAACAACCCCATTGTCAGTGCTGAAATAATGATGACTAAATTAAGTTGACCTAAGATGTTATAAAAAACAACAACACTGCCTTGAACAAAAAAAATTTTCTCAACAAATTAACACTGCAATGTCAGACACATCCACCGACATAGATATTTTGTCTGTCTTCATCTCATGTGTAAGAATGAGTTGAGTGCAAGCGCTTTGATTTGTCTCTGCAAGATATAGCGCTATATAAATTCCATTTATTATTATTATTATCTCAGTACCATTTCTGCACGACTTTCATCCCCGAAATCAGAATGCGGCTACCTACCTCCATGGCGGGAAAACAAACGGTCGCATACGCTAAAAGTCTCACCATGGGTGACCTCTAGCCAAGAACGTACAATTTTTTTTTTTTCTAAAAAGACTTTCGTTCTTTTGAACTGCTACTTGTAAAGCTTTGAGGATTTGGACACTTCTAACACACAAGAGTGACAATTTCGCTAAATCAACCCAACTGACAAACAAACAAAAATCGGGCAAACTGAAATCGGATGAATGAAACTAACCACCATTAACCACTAGACTGCCTTACCCCGGAAATTTTCCGGGGCTAAACGTGCACCCTATACGCCTATAACCCGGAAATTTCCAGGGTGTCGAACCGAAGTAAACAAGCCTGCTTCCTTGACTACAGCTAAAGGGAAAGAACTCCAAAATTAGTGGAGGTCACTCTCCTGTTGCTTGGCAACATCTCACTGCAAAAACCATGGCAAAAACGATCGTTTTTTTAGCTTGTATTTTGTGTTTTTATGCATGACTGCTTTGGCAGTTCTTGTTCAAAATGACTTACACTTATTGTTAGGCATCAATAACTTTACACAGTGGAAAAAGTGGCAACTAAAACTTTAGATATACCTGACAGTGATAAAAACGATCGTGTACGATTCAGGAGATCGTGCATTTTAAAAAAAATGAATGAGATTTGGCCTGGACTAATGTTTGACGTTATTGAGATGGGTGGTACTAAGAATGAAAGTGATGATGAGGAAAGTGCATTTTTTGTTGATTTTTTTACATTTTAATATTCTTTCGCACTGAAATATCATAATAACTAATTTGAGCTTGCCTCGAAGTAATCTACGATATATATATACTGTCATTGGGTAGACTATCAGGATTATTCATGTAGTAATTTCTGAGTAAGAGGGATATGAACATAGCAAGTGGTACATGATACAAATTTTATTCCCCGGCACATAGGGTGCACTTGCACTAGGCAGTTAAGAGGTTAAGCACGTTACGACAAAATCTGCCCGAAACCTGACCTGGGAGACGGGTTAGCCTGTTGGTTAGAGTGATGCGCTCGTGATCTGCTGACCCAGGTTCGAATCTCGTTCAAGAGGATTTTTCCTCTGGAGTTAACACCAGTGCCGACTCCACTCCCCGCTAAAGTCCTCCAGATGAGACTATAAACCGAGGTCCCGTGTGCGAATGCATGCAGAACATCTTGTGCACACGTTAAAACTCACTCCGCTCTTCGGAAGAGAAGGCCATTGTGTGCCGGTGGGAACGGATGACAAAATTTGCAAAAACTGCACGCACACGAGGACTGGATGTAAAAAAAGCACACAAGTGCTTATTCCATTATCCTCGAAATAAAAGCAAATAAGATAAAAAATAAAAACCTGCTAATGTCTTGCTCCTCGCGGGTCACCTGACCTCCCAGAATGCCTTGCGCATCTTGCAGGCTGGCGGTGATGGCTTTGTTGATCTCTTGCTGCTCTCCTGCTTCCTGCGTTAAGTCAATGACTGCAACACACACACACACGCACACACACACAAATTGACACAAACTGACTACAACACACACTAATCCAATCCAATCCTCTTGTTTATAGCCCTGCCGACCACAGAGGCCATATCAGGGGCTGTCACCTCAGAAAATTTTAAATCTCAGATTAAAATTGTGCAACTATATACAGATTAAAACAGGGTATAAAACCGCATACACACAGGGACTGGATGTTTAAAAAAGCACATAAGTGCTTACTCCATTATCATTGATATAAAATAATAAAATAAAATGACATAAATTAAAAAACACACCTTTACACACATGCACAAACACCCCCCCCTAATCCCCTCCCCTCCCAACATACTGGTTATTCAATATACCATCTGAAAATAAAAGTTTGACTTGACTTTCACACACACACACACACAAATTAACACAATGACACACACACAAATTGACATAATAACTGCAACACATACACACTCACACACACAAATTAACACAATGACTGCAACACACACACACAAATTAACACAATGACTACAATACACACACACTGACACAACCACACACTCTCACACACAAACACACACACACACTCACACACACACACACTCTCACACACACACACACACTCACACACAGACACAGAGTCAGGCCACACTGAGGGCCGGTCGTCATTTTACCGTTGTTTTTGCGGGGAGGCATAGTCTCCTGTAATGGTGTCTTGGGCATGTTCTCCTTATGCTGGGGGTGGTGAACTTGATCCCCTCGCTGCTCTTCACGAAAGCTGACAGACTTGGAATTCTTGGACCGAATCTGAGTATGAAAATATATATATACCTGAATGTGTGTACTCCCAAAAAAAATTTGTATGCAAGCATTAAACACACACAATCACGCATTCACATACATGCATGAACATGTGCAGGCACACGCACACATGTGTACACGAAACAACACACGCACACAAAACAGCAACACACACACAAAACAGCAACACACACACAAAACAGCAACACACACACACACAAACACTGCCACACTATTGCATCCCCACACATACATACATTCTACACACACACACACAACACACACACACACACACACACACACACAACACACACACACCTCAAACACACACACACCTCAACACACACACACAACACACACGCACACACACACACACACACACAGGGCAAGACCAAAATGCAAACATTTGTTGTCATAAGAGAACCTAATCAAAGCATAAGTTCTTAGTTCAGTTCAATTCAGTTATAAATCTCAATCACCGCTATCGTCGGTATAGGAGCTCCACACAATACCACCAGGGTTCACCATCTTTCTCTGTCTCTGCTGAGTTCTACGATCTCCTGTAGCCCTCCTCCCAGACCACTGACCTCAGTGATGTTGGTAATGTAGGATGTTGGTGGTCTGTCTCTTTTTCCTTCTGCCCTCAACCTTACCTTGGAGAACTGTCAGCGTCAGATTTTGTCGGTGTTGTTGTTGTTATGACCAACATTTCTCAGCTAACATTTGTCTTTAGTATATTAAGAGTTCACCAAGAATGCTTTTATTTGTTCTTCTAACTGACCATTTGACTCTTAGAAGTAACTTGAAGAAACACACTTCAGCTGCATTTATTTTGTCGCTTTCCAAATAGTTAACCCAATAAAACAATCATCTATCTACCTCAAGCAAATCTACACATTTTCTTTCTGTTTTCTTTCACGCTATTACAATCAGAAAAAGCGCATTCACTAGTGTCAGCCAAGGTCTAGAATACAAATGGCATGAAATGATTGTGACATATACCTGTTACACATAAGAATATACGCAATCTTCTTCTTCTTCTTCTTTTTTTGTCATGTTTCTCCCATGGGAGGTTTGACATTGATGAGCCTTCTCCATCTCTCTCTGTTTTGAGAATATATGCAATGCAAGGAAAAAAAAAAAATAAAAATAAATTAAATCTTTTTTCCCCCAAAATACCATCCCACAGAATAAACACAAATAGCAAACAAAAAAATATATTCAAAGGTCTAAAATACAAACCACTGAAAAAGAAAAAAAAGACCTGAACAACACAATGCACAGTTCCATGCGCTTTGATTTGTCTTTGCAAGATAATATAGCGCTATATAAGTTCCATTTAGTAGTAGTAGTAGTAGTAGTGGTAGTAGTAGAAGTAGAAGTAGTACTAGTAGAAGTAGTAGTAGTAGAAGTAGTAGTAGTTTCCCAAAAAGTAAGAAGCAGAACGAAAGACGACGACCAACAACTTGTCGTGTGTTTACCTGACGTCGTAGGGAGTCATCTTGAATCAGCATGGACACCACATCCTCCACCTCAAAGGACCCATCTTTCTTCTTGCACGCGCTGATGGCCTCATCGATCACACGCTGGTCTTCGATGCGAGTGATCTCCTTCACTTTGGCATATGTCTGAATGAGTTTTTCTTCGCGGCTCTTCTGCAACAACAATTAATAATTAAATACTAGTACATTCTCAGCTACCATATACTATGATAAGACAACAACTAAATAAGAACGATGGGGAGAAAAATTAGAATGTATTAATCTTAAGAACCTTGCATTCGCACCTTTTTTTCTTTTTCTTTCTTTTTTTCAACTCGTTGGTGTTATGCTGAACCTTACACTACACTGTGTTACACTTACAGCTTGAACTGCGAACTGACAACTCAGTATATAAATTATAATATTAATAATAACATGCTGAAGCTTATGAAGTAATGCTGCAGCAAAAGTTGTTTCAGTTTTGTGTTGTTATCATTGTTTATTTTGTTTTAGGTATTTATTTTCTATTCCTTGGCTGGAGAGCTCCTAGGTTCACTAATGGTGAAATTTTTGTGTGTGAGTGTGACCATTTTTTTCCCTCCCACCATTTACTATGATTTAGGTAGCCGCTTTCCAACTTCGGAGATTAACAAAAGTTTAAATTTTGTTTACTTAAAAAAAAACACCCACTGTGAGTTCCTTAGGTATCCCTTGCGCTTTAAGGCCAACGTTAAATTGATTGAGCTACCCTTGGCTTAATTAAATTCCTTCTCTGCAATTGCAAAGATCTGTTATTAAAATTGTATTGAATTAGAGCCCTAACTCATGGTTTGTCATGAAATGTTCCTGGCCTTAGCCATCACATTTGATTAGAACTAGAAGTAGAAGTAGAAGTAGAAAAATAATAATAATAATAATAATAATAATGATGATGATGATGATGATAATAATAATATATGGAATTTATATAGTGCTGAATCTTGTAAAAAAACAAATCAAAGCGCTTGAAGCATGTCAAGTGCTACATTAAAATTAGCTCTAAACTTTTCAGGGCTATACTACTCCTGCAGCTGTACAGTGTACAGGCACCTGGCAGGCTTAAAATATCACGTTTAAAAGTTCAGTCAAAGTGATCTTATTTTGGAACAATTCTGGTAGTGGTACTTCAAGCATCAAACCATCGCAATTACTGAATAGCTTGATTGTTTCGTAAGCTGTTAATTTACAGTTGATTCTAAAGACAAACTGCGGTCTAACAAAATAGCTTTAAATGCTGACACTGATAGTGATACTCATCATACTGTATACTGTATAGATTATTATATCATTAATACAAATTTACATATGGTGCCTAGCATAGTGTTGTTTTAGATTAATTCGACTCACAACACTTGACTTCAGAATGCAAGGGAAGTTCTAGCATTATATACTTTAACTAAACTATTTAAAGCTTTGGGTTTTTTTTTGTTTAATGTCCATTCACTACTTGGTGATAAGGATTTAAAGCCTTTAATAGTGAGTGTAGAATTTTCAGACTGCAGTCTCCCCCACCCCTGGGTGCTCACGTGCCAGAGTTTTGAAAAGACACATGGCTTAGCACTGACAGCACAGGTCCTTAAGTTATCTTTTCTTGAATAAGCTGGAATCCAGTCCCTAAACAATTTCATCTGTGTGCTGAATTCTCAAGAAGTTTGATCTTATGGCTCTAGACTAGGACTGGGAGAACGAACTCACTTGCCAAAGCTGCCAAAAGGTAGCTGGTGAATATTCAACTAAGTTATCTAAAGCTCTCAATCATTCAATGTTCACAAATGATTTGAAAAAACAAATTAAATTACCTGATACTAGTGCTAGTGATACTTATAATAATCACACCCACAATATACTAATTACACAACACAGTGACTAAAAGAAACTGTCCACAAAGTCAAAGGCTTGATTAAGGGAAGTCAACTGAATCACAATAAACTATTAATTATACTATAGTATTTACAATGAAAGTACAAAAAAGCATGTCTGGAAATGAAACTGAAATGTATTCTATTGAGCTAACCAAGAGTGCAAACTGATAAAAACAACTTTAGACAGTCAATGAATTGATATACTCAATTAGACATAGCTATAAGGAGGGACTCAACAGGTGTCTTTCAGTTTCAGTTTCACTACTCAACACTTCCTACATGGCTTAATACTAACTTTGTGACTTCCTGTAATGTTATTTCCTAAATCAGACTTGGTTCCTTCAAATAATATAGTTATGTCATATGACTGTGTAACATGGTGTAAATGTAAAGTTTACAGTGTAAGGAAAAATGAAATACAAAACAAAAATGAAACAAGGCAAAAACAAAACAAAACCAACCCACCCACCCTTATGCAATCTGCAAGCAAATGTGTCTCATGCTACTGACTTTAAAAATCGATCTATGTCAGAAGTGTAGACTGATTCTGTTGATTTAAAGGGCCACACTTCTGGTGTAACATCGAAGAAGGAAGGGGGGAGGTCAGCATAACATAATTCATAAAGAAAACCTAGAAATGCTGAATCACTGAAAAAAATTCCTATGATTCCTACTAAATCTATCAAATATTACAGCCCTTCTGCTATTCTACGATACTAGAGAAAAACTACCAAAAAGTCAATGCACTCTCAAATATTTCGATGTGGTTTCTCAAAGAATCTCAGATCAGACTGATTTCAATATAAACAGTGAAACGTTTCAAACTGAAAGTTGAGACTGTTGTGCTTTCGAACTTCAGTGCTGAATAAAAAGCGTAACTGGGGTACAAGAGAACGACAAACTGACGCGACAGCACGAAGGCAAATATGGCCGACAAACTAAATGTAACAACAATAAGAAATGTTACTCTGGTACTGTTTGCAGTCATTATCGTTGAACATCAACAGATACCGCATCCACATTCCAGACAAACATCACACAAGTTTTGGAACAACTCCAAGAGCACCAAGTCTGACTTTCCTCTAAACAAGATGGCACTGTACATGATACACCTTGACGAACACTTCTGGGTGCACAAGCCTTATATCCATTGTCTCGTTAATTATTTCTGTAAAGTACAGAAAGAGCACCTTGCTATTATGCTGTTGTAGACTTGATTGCTCCACGGTCATGGTGGATTCCGGCTACACAAAATGGCGACCATTTATGCATTCCATTCTGTTATGTCGACAAGAAGTGATATTTCTCGGTATAAATCATGCTGTAACTTGCAAGCTTCACCACTTAAAGTACCAGACAATCATATTTAATTATTTCTATTTTAAGAGCATAAGTGAATCCAAACAAATTCGTGAAACGTTTAAAACAAACAGAACAGATGCAAAAGAGGGGTGGGTTGAAGATTCATGGAAGAGCTAGGTTTCTGAACTCTCTTTTCACCCCATTTTTACAAAATAATTCAGATACGTCAAATACGAAAAATAATATATGTCGGAGAATGTGTACCCATGCGGATCGTTTATCTACAGATAACACGTCCGTCTAGAATGTGAAAGAAAGTGGGTTTAATCCTTGTCTGAACCCTGACTCCCCCCCCCCCCCTCCCACTTCCCACTGCATGAAAACCATCAATGGTGGTCTGGATGCTAGCCTGTCTGCGGAGACAATAAACCGAGGTCCCATGTGCAACATGCTTTTAGCACATAACCTCGGCAACAAGAGAGTTTTCCTTTCCATATTTCTGCAGAAAACAGTCACTCTCAAAGGCAAATGAATGCACATGCAGGTAACAATATCACACACACACACACACACACACACACGTGTGGGCTGCCCTTTTGGTCATTGGACACACTTTTCATAGGGGGATGGGGGGGGGGGGGGGGTATCAGCCTAATTTTCACACAGACAAATCTGCCATGACTTAAAGTGGTAGATAGCGATTATGTTATTGTTTACGTTTGCTAGTGCGATGACACAGTCATGCAGACCCCATAGAACAAAGGATGTGTGCGTAGGTGTGTAAGCATATAAGAATGCATTATCTACCAAAATAAAATCACCCGAAAGACTGTTTTACACATCTATTAACATTTACATCACTATGCAAACAAAAAGGGTTTTTTTGGTTTTTTGCATCGTTCTTCTCTCCCTTCCCATCCCCAAGCCGTACATTTTGCGTCATACATCAATTACGTCATAGCCTTTACGTCATTATCCACTGTACTCTTTCTTGTTCAATATACAAACAAACAGTGGTTAGGAAAGAAAGTGGTCAGGACATTCATTGATTTTAAAAGGCCTGTCATCAAACACAGATGATGACTGATATTGACCCTGTCAGCTGCCAGTAATAGGTTTCAATTCTACTGACCCTCTCCCGCAAAATGACTCATGTGCTGTTCTCTGCAAGTACTGTGTTGTGTTGTGTTGTATTGTATTGTATTGTATTGTATTGTATTGTATTGTATTGTATAGGCCTACATTCTACTGTGTTGTGTTTTATTGTGGTCACGTCAGAGCACTCCCTTTCCCAAGCTAAAGTTAATTTAAGCAGCATTGAGGGTGGTTTCCAAGTGGAAGGGTGACTGATTGCGCTGCCTTGGCTTCAGCACAGTCCCCCAGTTCACCCAGCTGTAAATGGGTACTACCTGCCCTCTTTAGGGTCAGGGAAGGTAAAGCAGCCAGGGAAGAGGAGATGGGTGCCGCTCTCAATATGCTGGTCCCTGGAGAAGCTCCCCTACGACCACATAAGTTATGGGAACACCTTTACTGTCTACTGCATTGTATTGGTTGCATGACTGTGTAAGATTAGGTTGAATGCATGCGCTTTGATTTGTCTTTGCAAGATATAGCGCTATATAAGTTATTATTATTATTATTATTATTATTATTGTGTTGGCCCTGCACTGTGTTGCATTGTATTGTATAGCATTGAGATGTAGTGTTGAAAAGTGCACCACTTTCAATTATGGCAGATATCCCTGCATAAAAACTGTACTGCTCTTCTTTGGAAGAGCTCTATGGTGTTATACGTGGAACAGTGTTACATGAAATCTGTACTGCTCTTCTCAGGGAGGGCTCTATGGTGTTATACGTGGAACAGTGTTACATGAAATCTGTACTGCTCTTCTCAGGGAGGGCTCTATGGTGTTATACGTGGAACAGTGTTACGTGAAATCTGTACTGCTCTTCTCAGGGAGGGCTCTATGGTGTTATACGTGAAACAGTGTTACACAGGGCGTGACGTTTATGGCTTGTCTCCCGCTGGTGAATACCAAAAGGAGCTAATGTCAGTTTGGAGAGAAAGAGAGAGAGAGAGAGAGAGAGAGAGAGAGAGAGAGAGAGAGTGAGAGAGAGAGACAGACAGACAGACAGACAGACAGACAGACAGATAGACATAGAGAGACCAGAGAGGAGAGAGAGAGAGGAGAGAGATGAGAGAGAGAGGAGAGAGAGAGAGAGAGAGAGAGAGAGAGAAAGAGATGCAAATGGGACGCCCAACAGCAAGATGCACAACAGAATCTGCAGATTACGGATCCCGCGAGGGATTAAGAGGGAATAGAAAGTTAATCCCTGGCCGGGTCGTTGGGAAATGTAATTGGACGAAGCACAGAGTGGATTCTAATCTGTTGCTTCTGTAGTAACAGTTGCAATAGAATCTCCGCACCATCTTAATATTTATGTATTCAAGTGTGTGTGTGTGTGTGTGTGTGTGTGTATTTCTTAGTGTGTGTGTGTGTGTGTGTTTTGTTGTTTTTGTTGTTTTGTTTTTGTTTCTTAAACCAACACACACGCACGCGCGCACACACACACACACACACACACACACACACACACACACACACACACACACACTTTTTCACGGCATAATATTGGGTGGCGATGATGAATGACATGGCGTTACAGCCACCATGATGAAACGTCAAGAAGGATGTTGAATCCAAACTTCATCTGCCTTGTAGATAAAATCCCCAAAATTCGGTCAGTAATGCAACGAATCGACCAGCAATATGCACGGATTTTCTGTATTTGTTTTCTTTGCATTTTTTTAAAAGGTGAAAATAAAAGGAACAAATGTGTTATTTCTCTGTTTCTGGCCCATCCACCTGGAATGACCTCCCTCTTTCACTTCGCCAAAAGCCTTCACTTGATACCTTCAAATCCAGCCTCAAAACGCATTTATTTCCTACCTGACACTTTCCCCTCATATCTGTTCCTACTTTTTCAACAGCATCCTTCATCTCCCTCATCACCACCTAAGTGTGTGTGTGTGTGTGTGTGTGTGTGTGTGTGTGTGTGTGGAGAGAGAGAGAGAGAGAGAGAGAGAGAGAGAGAGAGAGAGAGAGAGAGAGATAGAGAGAGAGTGGTGTATGAGTGTGTGTACATAAATTTGAAATATCCTATGTTATTTGAGGAAATTGCATGCGTGTAAATGATTTGCGTGCAAGCGCTTCGATTTGTTTGTTTTACAAGATTCAGCGCTATATAAATTTCATATATTATTATTATCATTATTATTATTTAGTTGCCGTGGGTACTTTTTTCCCCCTCGCGCAATGAGGGACAGTGGGGGAGGGGATAGCCTGGTGGTTAGAGTGAGGTATTCGTGATCTGCTGACCCGGGTTCGAATCTCGTTCAAGAGAATTTTTCCTCAGGAGTTAACATCAGTGCCGACTCCACTCTCCCCAAAAGTCCGAAGGATGCGACTATAAACCGAGGGTCCCGTGTGCGAACGCACGCAGAACATCTTGCGCACACGTTAAAACTCGTTCCGCTTTTCGGCTGAGTAGGCCATTGTGTGTCGGTGGGAACGGATGACAAAATTGACGAAACTGCCTACACACGGGGATTGGATGAAAAAAGCGCATGAGGGTTTATTCCATTATCCTCGAAATTATATATATATATATATATATTTACGTTATAATGTAATAAATATAAAATAATAAATTATTATTTGTTTTATATACCGCCTATTTGTCAGATGCAATCAAAGCTATGCAATCAATTCATTTTACAAATACAACACATACAAGCAAATAGTTATCAATGTACCAATGTGCAAACAAAATTGACACACACACACACCACACACACACACACACACACACACACAGAGGTCCACACACCCCAGGCCACATAGAACTGCTGTGAACAGGAAAACATACATAGCAGAGAAAACTTATTTAACATACAACTATGTCTAACGACTTAACAATCAAAGAACTTTGGCGAGAGACAGAGGGAATCCATTCCACACACATGACCAGACACAAGAAAAGAGCGACACGATTGAATGGAACTTAGTATTTCTCTACTGCGCAGATCGGAAATCGGCTGATTACAAGTGAATCCATCCATGGTTCATTATTTGTCGCAGATGTCCAAGAACTCTAAACTAGTAAATGTCGTCTCCTTTTTTTAACCTCTATTCGCTTCATGCGATTTGGATTTGTGTAAATGTAAATTCAAAAACCATCTCATCAAACAACCATTGCTATTAAAGTAATGGGAAAAATTGTTTCAACACACCCGACAACTACATAGCTCACTAAACACACACACAGACACACACACACACTACACACGCACCACAAACTGAAACAAAACCCACACACACTAAACTAACAAACGCACACACCCCCCCCTTCAAACACACACTCACAACTACACACACCACACACACACACACAAAAAACACAACTTAACGCACACACTTCAAAGCAAACTTATTTCTCTACTGCAGATCGAATTCTGGCTGATAACTTATTGATCCCTCATGGTTCATTTTGTGGCAGATGGTCCCAGATCTCTCTCTCTCTCTCTCTCTCTCTCTCTCCCTCTCTCTCTCTCTCTCTCTGTGGCGGTTCGGGAGTTGTGTAAATGATCACGTTGGGCCATTGCTCAGTGAACAACCATTCTCACTGTAGTATGGGGAGTTGGTGGTAACCGCCTGGAATTTCTGCTTCAGTAAGACATTTTTAAATTAAGGCGCATGATGCCGTTACGTATTCAATTAACAACAAAGAACGAACACACACACACACACACACACACAGCGAAAACGAAACAAAACCCCACAAAAAACTTTAAGCAAACACACAAGTTTTAAAACCACTTTTCAAAATTATTGATACGCCCAGAGAGTGTGTGGATGTGCAGATATTTTAAAGGTGAGTGTCGTTGGTTTTTTGATTTTGTAAAAGACTTTTTGAAGCAATGTTTGGAGTGTAAGATGAATTTGTAGTAGTAGGAGGAGTAGTAGTAGCATCTTGTTAAAATTGTTGTTGTAAGAAAATGCTGTAATCATAATAATATATATTATTATTATTATCATTCTTCTTCTTCTTATTATTATCATTGTTGTTATTGTTACTTTTGTTTACTAGTGGAAGTTGTTGTAGTGCTGATTTATGATGAGGAGGAGGAGGTGGGGAAGGGGAAGATTGTTATATTATTATCATTATTATTATGTCATTGTTAGTTATTGTTGTTGTTGCTGCTGCTGCATTTGTTGTTACTTTCGTTTGTTAATGGCAGTTGTTGCCGTGTTATTGCTTTTTGTTAATATCTTAAAATATTTTTTTTTTGTGTACAAAAAGATTGTTTCCATTCAAAAATAGACTTAACATTCTGTTACATTCTAAATATCATACTACATACTGATCTCACAATAGATTTCAGGGCCAATCTTTTAGCCTGAATTAGATTTTGAGTAAACTTAACAAAAATTTAAAAAATTATTTTTGTTCTGCCAAACACTCAGGTGGTGTGTGTGTGTGTGTGTGTGTGTGTTTCGTGTTTGCTCTTACAACAGATTTGGTTTATGAAGGTTTAAGTTGATGTCCTGACGATGAATGTGTTGTCACAAAATACCATCACGAGTTTGTTTCATGACGTCAATATCCCAAATCTGTCGGTATCTATAGAAGTCGTTTTTTCCCCTTTTAATTTTTCTCTGTAAAACCTTTTTCTTTTGGATTTTGTTTGTTTGTTTTGTAGGGGTGGGTGGGAATTTCTGGTTTAACTCCTGTGGGTTTAATTTCGTTTCATCTTGTTTATTGTCCCACCGACCACGAAGGCCATATCAGGAGTGCCAACTCCATTTGTTCCAGGAACTAATAATAATAATAATAATGTATGGAATTTATATAGCGCTGAATCTTGTAAAGCAACAAATCAAAGCGCTCAGATTTTATTTCATACCACTTTAAGTCATGGCAGATTTCTCTCCGTGAAATTCGGGCTGCTCTCCCCGGGGAGAGCGGGAGAACGCGTCGCCACTTAGCGCTGCGCCACCCTTTAGCCCTTTTTTTTTTTTTTTTTTTTTTTCTGCAGCTGTATTTGTTTCCCTATCAGAGTGGCTTTTTTCTAAGAATTTTGCCAGGGACAACTCTCTTGTTGCCGTGGTTTTTTTTACGTGCGCTAAATAATTACGTGTAACACACGGGACCTCGGTTTTATCGTCTCATCCGAAAGACTCGCCCGTACCACCATCTGGTCTAATGGTATGGGTGAAAATTGTCCGGTCCAACGGGGGTTACGTAACTCGCCGTTTAACTTTCGATTTCCGCTTGTTTATGTCACACGACCACGAAGGCCATATCAGGAGTGCCAACTCAATTTGTTCCAGGAGCTCACAGTAATTCAACATTCATTTACTTTACTTAACTTTACTTTTTCCTTCCGCTTGTACTCTGTGGCGTCGCGGAGAGATATAACTGTCTGTCTGCTGCAAGGCGGGTAGCTTGGAGGAGGGACAATCCATGGACTTTCAGTGTTTCTGCCATGGAAATCACTCCAGCGTCGCCTGGATCTACCTCTGGCCCTCGTGCCACAGTACCGACATATAAATGGACTGATCAACATTTTTTCAAGTCCAAAATCAAAACCTCCTACACCTCCTCAAGATAGTCAAGATTTTCAATGTGGAAAAAAAAATCCCTACACTAAGTGACCCGAGTTATTTCATTCAGGTCCTTGCAAATGAAGCAAGGGCTTTGCTCTTCCGTTTAATTTGATCATCCCTGAATGACAACACGCACACGCACGCACGCGCGCGCACGCACACAAACACACGCACGCACGCACACACACGCACGCACCACGCACAACACAACAACTATACAAAAACAACAACCCACCAACCAAACAACAAAATAAAGAAACAGCGAAAACAGAAGATACGTTGAAAAATAACCATTTCAAATAAAAAAACAAACAACCCAAACAACTAACAACAACAAATCCAAACAAAAACAAAACTAAACAAAAGAAAAAAATTGCTGTTGGTATTATTTTGTCACTCCCTGCTCTGACGTTACAAGACTGTTATTTATCACATATTTCTTTTTGTTTTGTCTTGCTTATTTATCTCGTCACTGACTTTTCTAAAAAACAACGCAACGTCTAATGCTTTTTTTCTTCACGTTTTAATATAATAATATATATTATATATATATTAAATATATGAATAATATAGTTTAAATTCATCAGGTATAAAACAATGTGCGTATATTTTCCAAATGACTCAACTTTTGACGTCATGTAGAGCTTCAAACTCAACTTTGTTTGGTTTTCTCCAGTTTATGCTGGTGCACGAAATCTAAAATGCATGCCAATCCCTAAGTTGAATCATCTGTTCACTCAGTTAAACCACATTTTCATCCTTCATACCACCCCCTCACCCCCCCACCAACCCCACAATTACTCAGGTAGAAATGTAGTGTTAATATAGGCCTATACGTCAACCTTTTCAGTAGATGGGAAACATGTATACATTTCCCCTCCTTTCAAAAAAAAAAAGAAGTGGTTATTGCAGGTGACATCATCCTAACCCAACTTCGAGAGGTTTGAACATGGGCTGAAATGAAATGACCTCTTTAAGTCTTTGGTTCTTGAAGCACTGGAGCAGTTGACCTAGCAGTTTGGGGGGTGGGAAGTGGGGATGTTTTCTCTTATCTATTCTGCTTTTTTTTTGTGTGGCCAGCTTCCTTCCTTTGTATATCTTCATTTACTGCTGACTAAATCAAGGCAGCTTTCTCTGCGTGAAATTCGGGCTGGCAAGAGGTAGGGTAAAAGCCGACTCAAGCTCTACCTACTTTTCATACAAAACTAGGCAACTTTTGGTCCGATTCGGCGAAAACTACGCAACTTTTGGTCCGGTGAGGTGAGGTGAAGCCGAATCGGACCAAAAGTTGCCTAGTTTGGTATGAAAAGGGGGCAGGCCCGCTATTGCACGGCCCGCTATTGCGCGAACGAAGAAGCGGAAAAGTTCATTTTGTCCAGGTTTTCGGAAAATGCGAAAAATGGTTGGCATTTCCTCATGTATTAATTTTGTTCTTCCAAGTTACTTTAGTTATTTTTTATTTTATTGAGAAGTTGAGAAGACGAAAGATGATTTCAGGATGCCGTGTTATGTTTTGAATTTATTTTCAAGATTCGAATGAATGCAATATCAACATTTTCTTTGCCAGTTTATTTGTTGGTATCATATTATGACCACCTGAGATTTGTTTATAAGGTAGTGGTTTTGAGCTCGATGCTTTGAATGTTGGGATCGCAAAAGTGATTTTGTGGAATAAAAAAAACTGTGACACCTCTTTATTTCCCTTTATTGTTTAAAAATATGCATTGTCTTTGCCACACCATCGCGCAATAGCGGGCCCCCGCAATATCGGGCCCGCGCAATAGCGGGCCGACCCCATGAAAAGTAGGTAGTTGAGCTTGAGTCGGCTTTTAGCCTATCTCTTGGCAGCTCTCTTCCCCCCCCCCCCCCCCCCCCCCCCCGAGAGCGCGTCGCCACAAGAGCAGTGCCACCCATTAATAATAATAACCTCCCCCCCCCCCCACCTCAACACACAAACACACACACAAGTCCTGTCGGCATAATATACTTGTTTCTCTATCAAAAGTGACAATTTTTTGCAAAAGAATTTTGCCAGGGACAACCTCTTGTTGCCGTGGATCTTTTTATGTGCGGTGAATGTGTGTTGCCTTCACCTTGGTTTATCGTCTCATCCAAAAAACCAAACAAACAAAAAATCCAAAACAAAACAAAGAAATCCCCAAAACCTCCCCCCAAAAAAGAAAGCAAAGAAACACAAAAAACCCAAACAAAACAAAAACCTCCTAGATCTAGTTTTCACACCACCAATCAAATTTTAATGGATAATAAACCCCATGACTGTGCACTTGTAGATCTATATCATGACAGGATTAGATCTATGATAAGCTTACTTCTTGTCCTGTCAAAAAGATTACGCTTGTGTGTGTGTGAGTGTGTTTTGGAAACGTTGTTGGTGTTTATGTTGTTGATATTGTTGTTTTGTTTGTTTGATTGTTATTGAATTTTTGTTTCAGATTTTTTTGGGAGGCTCAGGACTGAATGACGGTGCTGACAACAACAACAACGACAATGATGAAGTACTGGCAGTGACATAAGCAGAAACAATCCTTTATCCCCAGCAAAAAATACCCCAACAGCAACAATAATACAATTCAAAACAAACAAAATATAAAGAAAACATTGCCTGCCCACCCAAACCTCCACTACCAACCCACACCACCACCTCCACCACCCACCATCACCACCACGTACCCCTCCCACCCACCCCACCACCAAAAAAGCCCAAGCGATGAAAATCTCCAAACGTAAGCGATTGTGTTTAATCATGGCAATGTCTTCCCTCACCCTTCTTACCTGGAACATATGCCAACATGCAGCAGACGAGAAAGAGCAAACTCAACTGCCCAGAGAAACCATACACCCGCCACACAGACTGTTGGAAAGTTTTGAAAGGGATATACTCGCATACCGTATACAGATACACAACGAAAAGACATACAGACACGGGGCACTATGGAGAACAGAGACAGAGATTGTCAGATGTAGTTGGAAAACACACGCAGACGGGCAGAAAACATGACAAAACTCCGAAAGGGGAATCGATGAGGTATTTTCAAACGTTGAAGAAGCAAAGACTTCTACAAAAATATAAACAGTTCTTTCCGAAACGTTACAGGATATCAAAACAGAGGGATTCGAGAGTTCCTTTTTCGCCATCACCCCTTACCAACGATTATAAAAAGCAGCAGTCTTCTTCAGGAAAGGTCAAGACAAACTACATTTCGTCTTCTTATGCTTCTGACGTTCTCCTCGATAATGACGTCATACAGAAAACTCAAACTCAGAACATCTTTCCTAAAAGGAAGGAAAATACTAACCCTGCCTCTTCTATTCTGACGAAAAACGTTTTGACTAAAAATGTAGAGGGGAAGAAGAAGAAGGACATGAGGCATTTTGTTGAAAGAAGGCTCACTCTTTCTGATGAAAATAAAAACCAGGAACATGTGAACGCTTCTGTAGAAGTACAAGATTTTAAGCATTTAAATTCAAATAAACGGAACAGCGAGGAAAATTCTGTTTACAACAAGCACGATTCCAGAACCGGGGTAGAAAACACTTCCCAAGACGTTGACAAACGAGACGATCATCTGATCTTGGTTCACCAAAGTCCGTGGTACGTCCATAGCAGGGACGTCGATTTCAGTTCCTGCGACTACAGCAGATGTCGGTTGTCCTACAACCGGTCTCTTCTACCCAGCGCACGAGCAGTCGTCTTTGACGCTGTCAATCTGGATCCCAGTCCACCCACTCCTCGCCCAGCTGGTCAGTTATGGGTGCTGTTCGTCATGGAACCTCCCTCAAGGCTCCGGGATCAAAATCCCCGTTTTCAAAAACCTGGGTGGAAATCTGTGTTCAATTTGACCATGTCTTACAGGTGGGACTCTGATATCTTTAGTCCTTATGGGTTTGTGTTGCGAAAAGACACCGCTGCTAAAGAAGAGCATCAGGCTTTGTACAGAAAAGCGGCGTCTTTAATGACAAAGTCGTCGTTTGAAAAGCAAGGTGGACGTAAAAGTCTTGGTTACAGCTACCGCTTGAATTCGTTAAAGAGAAAATCACCACGTCAAGCAAATCAAGAAATCGGTAAGACGATATTTCACCGTGAACGTAACGCTTCTTTGTCCAGTTGGGACAATTTTCCTAAGCAAGACTATATCAGGAAATCTGAAGATGGAAAAGATTCAAGAAATTTGATCAAAAGAGAAAAACGACATGAACGCAAATCTCCAAAATTGAATCCAATCCCCGGAAACAAAATTCAACCACAAAGTTTCCAAGCCAGAAAAGAAACAATAATAAAATATGCTCACAAAACAGACAAGGACATTTCCAAAGTTAACCCTCACATCACCCCATCTTTAACTCGTTCCATGCCAAGTCCAGAATTTTTGCAAATGGCGGCCAGCAAAACACGTTCTGCCATTTGGTTGGTCAGCCACTGCCAGGCTGATAGCGCACGTGACCAATATGTCCGCCGCTTACAGCGTCGTCTGGATGTGGATGTGTATGGCAAGTGTTCCGGTCGACGATGTGGAAATGATGCGGAATGTGGACGACTTATCAACAGTACCTACAGGTGGGATGATAATAATAATAATAATGATAATAATAATAATAATAGGTAAAGGATAATATAATAATAATAATGTATGGAATTTATATGATGGTGATAATGGTGTGTGTGTGTGTGTGTGTGTGTGTTGGCTTAGGGTTCTTGTTATATTATTTACGTGTGTGTGTGTTTGTGTGCCTCTGTGTGCGCGTGCGCGTGTGTGTGTGTGTGTGTGTGTGTGTGGTCAGAACTGTACTGTGCATTGCTGCTGCTACTGCTACAAGGAGCTTGTCACACGTGCAGACACTTCTCCACATAATAATATTTCATAGCATGACACTATTCCTTTCCCCCATGCTGGGGGAAGGGCTGTCAGTATAAATAGCTTCCCCACCTTCTGGAAATTATGTGCTTAGGAATTGCCTCTTTTCTACAACTCTCTTTGTTTCTGCCTTGTTTCTGTTCTTTCTGTCACATCCTTCTTGTCTATTTTCTGCTTTCTTGGTCTTGCCCTTTCCCTCCAGACAGACTTAAAAGAACACACTTTTTTTTCCACGCTGAAGTCCTAAAGTCAATGCCCTGAGCCTGACTTGTCAGGGGAGACGGGATAGCCTGGTGGTTAGAGTGTTGCGCTCGTGATCTGCTGATCCGGGTTCGAATCTCGTTCAAGAGGATTTTTTCCTCTGGAGTTAACATCAGTACTGACTCCACTCCCCCACAAAAGTCTTTCATATGAAACTAAAAACCCGAGGTCCCGTGTGCGAACGCACGCAGAACATCTTGCGCACACGTTAAAAACCCGTTCCGCTTTTCGGAAGAGTAGGCCTTTGTGTGCCGGCGGGAACGGATAACGAAATTTACAAACTGTTTACACACGGGGACAGGATGTTTAAAGAAAAAAGCGCATTAAGCGCTTATTATAATATCCTCGAAATAAAAGAATGAATAGATAAATAAATAGTCAAGTGCTTAATGGTGCGAAACGGGTTTTCCCTCAGATGACAGACAACAATAGTTGTTGTCTGAGCGTTTGAAGGAGAAGAAGAAGAAGAAGACACTAGTTTTAATTCAGGCCTACTCTATGTATGGGGACGCGATAGCTCAGTGGTCAGACCACTCGCCAATGTTAAGCAGCGTCGAGCGTGGTTACCAGTTGGATGGGTGACCTTTTGAGCATCTTAGCTTCAGTACAGTCCTCCAGTTCACCCAGCTGTAACTGGGTACCTGCCCTTTCTAGGGTCAGGGAAGGTAAAGCAGCGAGGGAGAGGAGATGGGAGCCACTGCCCTCAATATGCTGGCCCCTGGAGAAGTTGAGGTCTCTGACACCTCGCTCCCCTACGACCACATAGGTTATGGGACACCTTTACCTTACTCTAAGTCTGACTTACATCAATGGCTAACAAAAGTTTTCGGCCCTGTGCCAAAAGCACCGCTTTTATGTAATTAGTATATCCCCGAAGTCGAATACAGCTACCTTCATGGTGGGCAAAAATGGCCGCAGTATCAAAATCACCACCATTGGTGAACCTCGGAACTCTAGCCAAGGAACGAAAGAAAAATGGAATTTACAATGTGAGGAGAAGGGGGAAGACAGGAAGGTTAGCCAGATCAAAGGAAAACTTTGAAGAAGAAAAAAACCCATCCACCCACCTACAAAACAAAAAAATGCTAAAACTAAATTTAAAAAAACAACAGTTCCTTCCACATGTTACACCATGTTTCTATGCTTGTTGCACATGTTATTAGCAATTATGTTCGTTACACGTTATCAGTTACTATGTTTGTTACACATGCTATCAGTAATTATGTTTGTTATATGCTATCAGCTACTATATTTGTTACACATGTTACAGGTTTCTATATTTATTACACATGTTACAGGTTTCTATATTTGTTACACACGTTACAGGTTTATATATTTGTTACACATGTGATAAGTTTCTATATTTGTTACACATGTGGTAAGTTTCTATATTTGTTAGACATGTTACAGGTTTCTATATTTGTTACTTATGTTACAGGTTTCCACATTTGTTACACATGCTCCAGGTTTCTATATTTGTTACACATGTTACAGGTTTCTATATTTGTTACACATGTTACAGGTTTCTATATTTGTTACACATGTTACAGGTTTCTATATTTGTTACACATGTTACAGGTTTCTATATTGGTTACACATGTTACAGGTTTCTATATTTGTTACACATGTTACAGGTTTCTATATTTGTTACACGTGTTACAGGTTTCTATATTTGTTACACATGTTACAGGTTTCTATATTGTTACACATGTTAAAGGTTTCTATGCTTGTTACACATGTTACAGGTTTCTATGCTTGTTACACATGTTACAGGTTTCTATGCTTGTTACACATGTTCCAGGTTACTATGCTTGTTACACACATTACCGTCACTGTTCTGTTACACATGTTACGTGTTCCTATGCTTGTTACATATGTTTTAAGTTTCTATGTTTGTTACACATGTTTCAGGTTACTATGCTTGTTACACATACTACAGTACTCTTATAGGTGTTTTTTTTACACATGTTACCGATTCCTATGTTTGTTACACATGTTAGGGGTTATTGTGTTTGTTACACTACATGTTCCAGGTTTCTGCTAGCTTTGGAAAACAGCTTCTGTCAAGATTACGTCACGGAGAAAGTCTTCAACGCCTACAACGACATTTACGTCATTCCTGTGGTTCGGGGAGGGGCAGAGTACTCTCGCATCCTTCCTCGCGGAACCTATGTGGATACGAGTGATTTCCCTTCCCCAGAAGCCCTGGGGAGGTTTCTGATTGGGCTTAGCAAAGATCACGTGACTTACGCTGGAATGTTGGAACGAAAAATGATGTAGGTATTGTTGTTGTTGTTGTTGTTTTTTATTGCAGTTTGTGTGTAGCGATAGTAAAGACAATAACTTTAAACGAGAACATGATGTCAGGAGAAAAATTACAACAGCAAAAAGAAGAGCACAATATTAGCTACTGCTGCCTCTACTTCTATTCTCTACTCCTTCCTACTATTACTATAACTGATGCTACTACTATCCTCTTTCTCTTCCTCATTAATACTCCTACTACTTCTTTATTACAACTGATGCTACTTCTACTTATGACTCCTCTTCCTTCTCCTCCTCCTACTACTGCTACTGCTACTGTCACTACTTCAACTACCCACTCCTACTACTACTGCCGCCGCCGCTACTGCTGCTACTACTACTTCCACTGCTGCTGCTGCTGCTACTGCGGTCACCTTATTCACTTTCCACAATTCCCATAACATTCACCTTAAATTCAACACCAACACTATCTAATCCCTTCAAACATCGAATACCGTGAATCTAAAAATAATAACAGTAATAATGATAATGATAATAAAATAAAAATAGAATGATGTATTCAGTTTCCACAACTCCAGTAACATTCACCTTAATTTCATCACCAACACCATCAAACATCCAAACCACGTAAATCTATATTAAAAAAATTCAAATGATAAAAATACCGTAACCATTTCATCCCACAAGGCGTACTAAGGACGCCAGCCATTCCGCTTAATCTATCACCCCCAGGTTACAAAAAAAAAGCGTATAAGAGCACAATGCACACCTCAATGTACACAAAAAGAAAACCAAAAAAATGTTATGCGGACAAGTATGTATGTATGTTTGTCCGTCGTGTCCGACGATGACCTCCTCCAAAACAGCCGAGGAGGCAGCTGCTGTTTCGGAAATTGGGCAGAAAATTTGATTATAGTGGAGATGCCTTGCCCACCACAGTACATCCCCACTCTCTCGGCCAAGTGGGGCATAAGGACAGTCAGCGTTGGAGATGTTTCCTAAAGGCCAACCAGCCCCCAGGGCTGCAGCAGCACATAAGGACTGTGCGAGTCAAGCCTCCTAGTCAGAGAGTCATAGTCTGATCACTAAAGACTAATTTGTAGTAGCCAACTAGCCCCCAGGGTTGCAGCATATAAGGACTGTAGCAAGTCAAGCCTCCTAGTCAGAGAGTCATAGTCGATCACTGAAGACTAAGCTGTAATGGCTAACTAGCCCCCCAGGGCTGCAGCAGTGCATAAGGACTGTAGCAAGTCAAGCCTCCTAGTCAGAGAGTCATAGTCTGATCACTAAAGACTAAAGATGTAATGGCTAACTAGCCCCCAGGGCTGCAGCAGCACATAAGGACTGTAGCAAGTCAAGCCTCCTAGTCAGAGAGTCATAGTCGATCACTGCAAGACTTAAGCTGTAATGGCTAACTAGCCCCCAGGGCTGCAGCAGCACATAAGGACTGTAGCAAGTCAAGCCTCCTAGTCAGAGAGTCATAGTCGATCACTGAAAGACTAAGCTGTAATGGCTAACTAGCCTGCAGCACATAAGGACTGTAGCGAGTCAAGCCTCCTAGTCAGAGAGTCATCACTAAAAGACTTAAGCTGTAAAGTGTAATTCCATGGGTAGTGGGAAAGACAGCCACTGGTCATACAGCCTGTCCTCACTTTGCTGCTGTTGCCCCCAGCAGCGTCAATGGTTGAATCAAGAACTGTGATAGATAAAGCCCCAGACGCTGACGGGTCGGTCCCCCCTTTATGAACGGGCTTGAATCACCAAAAAAAACCGTTGTCCGTTGTCCCAGGTACCACGCAGCGCAGTGGCGGTGGGACAGACCCTCACCCTGGTGCCAGCTGTGTCGACGGGTGCATGACAGCCTCGGGTGGACGCCAGGAAGCAGAACCTACCCCGACACGAGCGGCTGGATCTCTGGACCCAGTGTCTGCTGGCTGCCACCGGACTTGCCTTGATTCGAGACTGACCAGAGCTGGCCTTCCTGAACCGTAAAAGGCCAGGATGGTTCAGCGCTAAAAACAGATTCTTAACGACTCCTCTGTCTCTTCCCCTCCATCCTCCCAATGACTGTATCTCTGGCTGCCATATCTGCTGGCCTTCACCAGACTTACCTTCATAATTAAGCAGAAGACAGACCAGCCTTCTGAACTGTAAAAAGCCAGGACTGTCCATGCGCTAAAAACAGAGATCCTTAACGGATCCTCTGTCACTCCTCCTCCCTCCCCCCAATGACTGAATCTCTGACCCCCATCGGACTTGCCTTCATCAGCAGCAGAAGACAGACCAGCTTCCTAAATTGTAAAAGCCAGGATGGTCCATGCTTAACAGATCCTTTAACGAATTCTCTGTCCCCCCCTCCCCATCCCCCTTGAATGACTGTATCTCTGGCTGCCATATCTGCTGGCCTCTACCAGACTTGCCTTAATACTTAAGCAGAAGACAGACCAGCTTCCCCAAATGTAAATGCCAGGATTGTCCAGGCTTAACAGATCCTTAACGAATCCTCTGTCTCTAGCACCACCCCCCCCCCCCCTCCCCACTCTCCCCCTTGAATGACTGGATTTCTGATCGACATATCTGCAGGCCTCTACAAGACTTGCGTTAATAAATAAGCAGAAGACAGACCAGCCCTCTGAACTGTAAAAAGCCAGGAGTTTCCAGCGCTAAACAGATCCATAACAGATCCTCTGTCTCTCCCCCCGCCCCCCCCCCCCCCCCCCCAACCTCCCTCGCCGAATGGTTGGATTTCTGATCGACATATCTGCAGGCCTCTACAAGACTTGCGTTAATAAATAAGCAGAAGACAGACCAGCCCTCTGAACTGTAAAAAGCCAGGAGTTTCCAGCGCTAAACAGATCCATAACAGATCCTCTGTCTCTCCCCCGCCGCCCCCCCCCCCCCCCACCTCCCTCGCCGAATGGTTGGATTTCTGATCGACATATCTGCAGGCCTCTACAAGACTTGCCTTCATAATTAAGCAGAAGACAGACCAGCCTTCCTGAACCGTAAAAGCCTGGATTGTCCAGCGCTAAACAGAGATCCTTAACAGAGTCTCTGCCTCTCTCGCCCCTCCTCCCCCCCACCCATCCCTCCCCTAATGACTGTATCTCTGATCGACATATCTGCTGGCCTCTACATTCCTACCTTCATAAGTAAGCAGGAGACAGACCAGCCTTCCTAAATTGTAAAAGCCAGGATGGTCCATGCTTAACAGATCCTTTAACGAATCCTCCGTCTTCGCCTCCCTCTCCCAAATGACTGGATCTCTGGTCGACATATCTGCTGGCCTCTACAAGACTTACCTTAATAATTAAGCAGAAGACAGACCAGCCAGCCTTCTGAACTGTAAAAGCCCAGAATGGTCCAGGCAAACCTTAACGGATGGATCATCTGCCAACTAACCCCCCCCCCTCCCCCCCTCATGTCACCTCCCCCAAAAAGGCTTGAGGTGAGGCGTCAGGTTCCTGAACTCAACTGTTTTGGAACAGATCCTGTTCAATTTTCAAAGCGGACAGCTCGCATCCTCCAGGCAATCAACGCTCGGTTTTGGTAGTTTATGGTTCATGTGTTGTTATTAAGGGCGAGTGTGTGTGTGTGTGTGTGGTGTGTGTGGTGGGTTGTGTGTGTTGTTGTGTGTAGGTGTGTTGTGTGGTGTGTGTGTTTGTGTTAGGTGTTGTGTGTGTGTTGTTAGGTGTGTTTTGTTAGGTGTGTGTGTGTGTGTGGTGTGTGTTGTGTGTGTTAGTGTGTGTGTGTGTGTGTGTGTGTGTGTGTGTGTTAGTGTGTGTGTGTGTGTGTGTTAGGTGTGGTGTGTGTGTGGTGTTGTGTTAGGTGTGTGTGTGTGTGTTGGTGTGTGTGTTGTGTTTTTTAGGTGTGTGTGTGTGTGTGGGTTGTTGTGTGTGTTAGGTGTGTGGTGTTGTGGTGTGTGTGTGTGTTGTTAGGTGTGTGTGTTGTGTGTGTTGAGTTAGGTGTGTGTGTTAGTGTGTTAGTGTGGTGTGTGTGTGTTAGGTGTGTGTGTGTGTTAGGTGTGTGTGTGTGTGTTTTGGTTAGGTGTGTGTGTTTAGTGTGTGTTGTGAGGTAGGTTGTGTGTGTGTGTGTTAGTGTGTGTGTGTGTGTTAGGTGTGTGTGTGTGTGTGTGTGTGTTGGGTGGTGTGTGTTTTGTGTGTTGTTTAGTGTGTGTGTTGTGTTGTGTGTGTGTGTTAGGTGTGTATGTGTTAGGTTTGTGGTGGTGTGTATGTGTGTGTGTTGGTGTTGTGTGTGTGTTGTTAGGTGTGTGTGTTGTGTGTGTTGAGTTAAGTGTGTGTGTGTGTGTTAGGTGTGTGTGTGTGTGTTGTGTGTGTGTGTGTTAGGTGTGTGTGTGTAGGTGTGTGTAGTTGTGTGTGTGTTTGTGTTAGTGTGTGTGTGTGTGTTGTGTTAGTGTGTGTGTTGTGTTAGGTGTGTTGTGTTTGGTGTGATGGTGTTAGGTGTGTGTGTGTGTGTGTGTGTGTGTGTGTGTGTGTTAGTGTGTGTGTGTGTGTGTGTTAGGTGTGTGTGTGTGTGTGTGTGTGTTGTGTGAAACATCGGGCAGGTTTTACCGTGTGTGATAAAATCAGTTGCTTAAATCGTGTGTGTGTGTGTGTGTCTGTGTGTGTGTAAGTGTAAGAGTAAATGCCTTGTGTATGTGACTAAAACATTGGGACTAGCAGCAGGTTTTACCATGTGTGATAATAATTATCAGTTGCTGAAATAGTTTATCAGTCCGAAGAAGGAAAACTACCAGCGAATTTGTTTGTGTGTTGTTTTTTGACAATATTTCACCCACTTTGAAATAAAAAGCTAGTTTTGTGTGTGTGTATGTGTAGTGTTTGTGTGTGTGTGTGTAGTGTGTATGTGTGTGTGTGTGTGTGTGGTGTGTGGTGTATGTGTGTATGTGTGTATTGTGTGTGTGCGTGTGTGTGTGTGTGTGTTGTTGTGTGTGTGTGTGTGTGTGTTTTACTGTTCAATCCCGTAACCTTTTATTTTTCATTCATGGCATGGCAGTAAAAATCATATTAAGTTCTTCTATATTTGAGTTAGCGCGCGTGTATGTTGTGTGTGTGTGTGTGTGTGTGCTGTGCGTGCGTGCGTGCGTGGTGGTCGTGTGTGTGTGTGTGTGTGTGTGTGCGCGCGCGCGCGTGCGTGTGAGTATAAATTTTGATATTATGTTAATTATACTATTTT
>CM054154.1:27461388-27471388 GCA_028751875.1 Rapana venosa | reverse complement strand
AGGTGAGAGAGGGGTAAAGGTGAGAGGTAGAGGTAAACAGGTAAGAGAGAGGGAGAGAAGGTAAAGGAAGAGGGAGAGGTAGAGGTAAACAGGTAAAGAGAGGTGAGAGAGGGGTAAAGGGGAGAGGTAGAGGTAAACAGGTAAAAGAGGGTAAAGGGGTAGAGGTAGAGGTAAACAGGTAAGAGGTGAGAGGGGTAAAGGTGAGAGGTAGAGGTAAACAGGTAAAAGAGAGGTGAGAGAGGGGTAAAGGTGAGAGGTAGAGGTAAACAGGTAAAAGAGAGGTGAGAGAGGGGTAAAGGTGAGAGGTAGAGGTAAACAGGTAAAAGAGAGGTGAGAGAGGGGTAAAGGTGAGAGGAGAGGTAAGGTAAAAGAGGGAGAGAGGTAAGGGGAAGTGAGGTAAAGAAGGAGAGGGGGAGAGAGAGGTAAAGGTGAGAGGGGAGAGGTGAAGGTAAAAAGGTAAGAGAGAGGGAGAGAAGGTAAAGGTGAGGGAGAGGTGAGGTAAAAAGGTAGAGAGAGGGAGAGAGAGGGGAGAGGTGAAGGTAAACAGGTAAGAGAGAGGGGAGAGAGGTAAAGGGGAGAGGGGAGAGGTAATGGTCAAACGAGAAAGGTAAAAAGGTAAGAGAGGGGAGAGAGGTAAAGGGGAGAGGTAGAGGTAAAAAGGTAAGAGAAGGAAAAGGTAAGAGGGGAGAGGTAAAGGTACGAGGGGAGAGGTAGAAGTAAAAATGTAAGAGAGGAGAGAGAAGTAAAGGTAAGAGAGGGGAGAGGTAAAGGTAAGAGGAGAGAGGGAAAGGTAAAACAGGAGAGGTAAAAGGTAAGAGAGAGAAGAGGTAAAGGTAAAAAGTTAAGAGGGGGGAGGTGAAGGTAAAAAGAGGAGAGAGGTAGAGGTAAAAAGGTAAGAGGCAGAGGTAAAAAGGTAAGAGGTAAAGGTAAAATGGTGAGAGGAGAGGTAAATTTAGAAAGGTTAAGAGGTGTTCCTGTAGCCTATGCGAGTCGTTGAAGAGAGGGGGACTCGTAAAGCAAATTTTGTTGTCTGATCAGAAGGAAACTATACGATGGAATGATGAGCGCTGCGAGTTCTTTGATATATCATTCAAATCAATTCATCAATCATCCTTCATTCTATCTATCTATCTATCTATCTATCTATCTATCTATCTATCTATCTATCTATCTATCTATTCTATTCTATCTATCTATCTATCGATCGATCCATCCATCAGTTAAAGGGGAAGGCTCAGTAAAACAGAAACCTTAAAAAAAAGTCTTCAAAGCTGATTGCAATCTTAGGATTTAAGGCAGGGTTACATAACTTTAATTATAGTAAAAACATCTTGCGCACACGTTAAAACCTGTTCCGCCTTTCGGTAAAATAGGCCACTCACCGGTGGGAACGGATGAAAAAATTTACAAAATCAGATGAACACAGTGACTGCATGTAAAAAACAACAACCAACACACGATCCCTTATTTCATTATCTTCCAAATAAAAAAGTGAATAGAAGATAAACGAAGATAAAAATTCTGAGCCAAAAATTCTGAGCAGAAATGTGTACACAATTTCCCACTACTTTGCAAATACAATGTAAACTGAGATGCAAGAAATCTTACGCCAATCTGGTCTTAATTTTTCTTTTTTTCAATGATATCCATACATTTAACTTTTGACAGACACGTTCACAATATTTTTCAAATTTAAAAAAAAAAGAATAGAGGAGATACATTTCGTAAAAATCAGCGTTGAAACAATGTCTCTTAATTAAACAAAACTTATCATTTACTGCAGTCATCACTATCACATCAACATTGTGTACAGGTAGGAACAGATAACAACAAAACAATAACAAAAACCGCATACACACAGGTGTCGTGTTTAGACATCATCCCCCGAATTCGCAATGCAGCTGTCTAAATAGTAGTTGGGGGGAGGGGGTGGGGAACGGTTGCATACCCCCCCTCCCCCCCTAAAAAAAAACAAAGGAGGGAGGAGTCCCATAACCTATAAGGTCGTAGGGGAGCGAGGCAGTCAGAGACCTCACTTCTCTAGGGCCAGCATATTGAGGGCGGCGCCCATCTCCTCTCCCTCGCTGCTGCTTTACCTTCCCTGACCCTAAAGAGGACAGGTAGTACCCATTTACAGCTGGGTGAACTGGGAGAACTGTACTGAAGCCAAGGCGCACAAACGGTCACCCATCCAACTGGTAACCACGCTCGACGCTGCTTAACTTGGCTGGGGGAAAGCGAAACACACAAAAAATTTCACCATTTGTGAACCTCGGAGCTGTAGCCGAGGAACGAAAAAAAAAAATTCGACACTCTCCCTACACAAACACTGTCGACAATATTTTTTTAAGACTCTCCCCCCCCCCTCCCCACCCCCTCCCCACCACAAAAAAAGTCTTGAGTGCAATGTCACCTTCTCTCTGATGCTCTCCTCGTCGTCATAAGAAATCCACAAGTCCCCACTGACGTAATAAGGCACACGCTGCTTTACGTCACGTCTGACGTCACCTGATCCTTCAGAGATTTTCTTGCACACCTGGGCCGAGGGGATTAGTGTCAATGTTGTTGTTGTTTTTTCGAACACGAAAAGAAAAAGAATAGAAAAAGAAAAAGCATCAGCATTATGGAAGAAGTTCTTTTGTTTTGTTTTTAAAAAAAAATCATGCACGCAAATTTGATGGTGTGGGTAAATATATCTGTATCTGTCTGTCCAGTGTATATCAGTGTGTGTGTGAGGGGGGGGGGGGGGAGAGGGGAGGTGTGTGTGTATGTGTGCGTGCGCGCGGAGGGGGATAGGTGAGAGAGAGAGAGAGAGAGAGAGAGAGAGAGAGAGAGAGAGTGAGTGTGTGTGTGTGTGTGTGTGTGTGTGTGTGTGTGTGTGTGTGTTGTGTGTGTGTTTGTGTGTGTGTGTGTGTAAGCCATGGAACCAAATGACAACCTGCAATTACAACCAGCAAATACAACCAGCAACTATAAGCAACAAAATACAACCAGCATTTACAACCAGCAAATACAACCAACAAATACAACCAACAATTACAACCAACAAATACAACCAACAATTACAACCAACATTTACAATCAACAATTACAACCAACAAATACAACCAACGATTACAACCAACATTTACAATCAACAATTACAACCAACAAATACAACCAACGATTACAACCATCAAATACAACCATCAAATACAACCATCAAATACAGCCAACAATTACAACCAACCGATACAACCAACAAATACAACCAACATTTACAACCATCAAATACAACCATCATTTACAACCAACATTTACAACCAACATTTACAACCAGCAAAATTAATACAACCAACAATTGCAACCAACAAATACAACCAACAATTACAACCAACAAATGCAACCAACAATTACAACCAACATTTACAACCATCAAAATTAATACAACCAACAATTACAACCAACAAATACAACCAACAATTACAACCAACAAATGCAACACAACAATTACAACCAACATTTACAACCAACATTTACAACCACAAAAAAACTTAATACAACCAACAATTACAACCAACAATTACAGCCAAAAATTACAACCAATAATTAAAACCAACAATAATGAGACTTGTAACAATGTCAACACATTCTAGCAAACCTGAAGAATAGATACTCAACGATAGAAAAAGGGAGAGAATATTACTACTAATAATAAATGGTTGATCGGTGGTCTAGAGGTAACGCGCCTGTCTAGAATGCGAAAAGTCCCGATCGGAAGTGTGCGGTGGTTCGAATCCCGTTTGGGCCCGAAACTTTTCCCCCATCCATTAGACCATGAGTGGTGGTCTGGGCGCTAGTCTTTCGGATGAGAGGATAAACCGAGGTCCCGTGTGATACACAAAATTATTCAGCGCTAGTAAAAGAACCCACGGTAACAAGAGAGTTGTCCCTGGCAAAATTCTTAGAAAAAAAGCCACTCTGATAGGGAAACAAATACAGTTGCAGACCCAAAACAAACCAAAAAAAGAAGGGTGGCGCTGCTCTTGTGGCGTTGACGCGCTCTTCCCGGGGAGAGCAGCCCAAATTTCACGCAGAGAAATCTCGTGACTTAAAGTGGTATAAATAAATAAATGCAAAAAAAAAAGGAATTTGTATAGCGCTATGTCTATGTTAAAACTATAAGAAAATGCATCACACCACACACAATCCATGTCAAGTATACAGACAAAGAGTTTCGTCTGTACAAACAGCACACTGTTATACCAACATGTACCAACAGTAACTTCTCTCAACCCTATGATTCCTACCAATTTGTGTAAAAAAAAAAGGTAAAGGTGTCCCATAACCTATGTGCTGGTATGGGATCGAGGCATCAGAGACCTCAACTTTCTCTAGGGGGCCAGCATATTGAGGTCGGCGCCCATCTCCTCTCTCTCCCTCGCTGCTTTACCTTCCCTGACCCTAAAGAGGGCAGGCAGTACCCATTTACAGCTGGGGGAACTGTACTGAAGCCAAGGCAGCACAAACGGTCACCACCCATCCAAGTGGTAACCACGCTCGATGCTGCTTAACATTGAACTGGCTGATTCAGGGGACTGGATAACTCAGTGGTCAGAGCACTCGCCTCCCCCTCCCCCCACCCCCAGCCAATCTGTGTACTTGTCAGTAAATCATAATTCCCCCCCCCCCCCCAGTAAATCATAATATTACAATGGTGGAACATTTACATCCCTCCCCCCTCCCCCTCCAAAAAAATAAATAAAATTTTAGCAATAACTGGAACGCGCTGGAGAGAGGTCAAAGGTAAAAACATTCCAAGCATACCACACACGCGTGACTGAGATTCCACCAAAATTGACGGAACACCCATCCCTCCCCCTCCCCCCCCCCCCCCCCCCCACCCACCAAAATCCTCCCCCCTCCCTCTTCTCTCCTCACCTCAAAATAGGTCCAAACTCCGGGCTCCTTGGTGACAGGCCCAGGGGCCCCTAATGACGCAGGGGAGCCGGGGCTGTGATGTAAGGGCGACTTCAACCGGAAGGACGTACCGGAAGTGGAGAGTCCCACCATCACTTTCTGCCTGGTCGCTCCCGCTGACGTAATTCCTCCCGGTCCATTCCTGTCAATCAATGTGAGAGAGAGAGAGAGAAGAGAGGAGAGAGAGAGAGAGGAGAGAGAGAGGAGAGAGAGAGAGAGAGAGAGAGAGAGAGAGAGAGAGATTGGTACTATTTTTTTTAAAAATGAAGCACACTGTTATACCAACATAGTACCAACACCAGAAACTTCTCTTAATAATAATAAGAAGCTAAGGCTGGAAGTGTGGCCTGAGCCCACGCCTCTGGAGCAGAAACTGTACGGCACGGTGGATGACCTGCAGGCAACTGCTGAATTCCTCAGAAGATCTGGTCTCTCAACATAACCCAGGCAACGCAGAGAAGAAGAAGAAGATAATAATAAATAGAACTTATACAGCGCTATATCTTGCAAAGACAAATCAAAGCGCATGCATTCAACCTAATCTTACGCAGTTCACACAATCAATGATAAATAATCACTAGTTTAAACAAACAGATATATTTACAAACATGGTGCGCTGCAGACAAAATTCTATGAAATAAAATTTCAATAGTCAAATGTTTTTCAAAAGCACACACACACACACACACACACACACACACACACACACACACACACACACACACACACACACACACACACACACACACACACACACACACACACACAGGTCGTATACTTTAGCAGGTTGATAGGGCATGGGTTAGTGAAGGTGGGATAGTTCTGATATGAAACAGGAGGGGGAAAATCTTAGGTTTGAAATAAATATGTCTTGAGGCTGGATTTAAAATCAACCTTAACGGTGATTCCTTACATAAAGGTAGGAGAATGGACCAAGATGGCGGAACATACTAGACAAGAGGTAGGAGAATGGACCAAGATGGCGGAACATACTAGACAAGAAGGAAGTGACGGGAAGCAAAATATAAGGCAGAAGAAACCAAGGAGAGGGATAGAAAAGAGGGAATTTCTGGCACAGGATTTCCTGAAGGTGAGGATGCTGTTTATACTGAGAGGCTCCAGGGCAACCCTACAGGGAAGTCATCAACATCAATTTCATTATCATCATCATCACCACCATTATCACCACCATCATCACCACCCCCACCACCATCATCAATACGACAACTACCACCATCTCTACCACCATCCCACCACCACCACCACCATGACAACTACCACCACTTCACCACCACCACCACCACAATCACCATCATCCACCACCACCACCACCATCATCATCATCACCACCACAACACCACCCACACCATCATCACCACCACCCACTCACCACCACCCCCGCAACCACCATCATCATCCCCACACCACTACTACTTCCACCACCACCACCACTACTACTTCCACCACCACCACCACTACTAACTTCCACCACCACCACCATCACCCCCCACCCCCACCCAATCATCATCATCATCATCATCACCACCACCACACCACCACCACCCTCACCACCAACCACCACCCTCACCACTCACCACCACCACCATCACGATGACGATGTACCAATCAGCCTCACACAAGTGATCCCCGATATAAAATAATAAATAAATAATCAAATAAATAAAAGAATAAATAAATAAAAGAATAAATAAATAAAATAAATAAATCAATCAATCAATCAATCAATCAATCCCCCATACCACACTGCTGGTGTCACGTGGCCAAGTGGTGTTGGAGGAGGAGGAGTACAGAGGACTGTTGTGTCCCGTTCCACCCTCCCAGCCCCCGTGGTAATCGTAGGTCATCAGGTTCCACATGTCCAAATACCTGAACGTCACAGGTAGGCAGGCAGGTAGGTAGGTAGGTAGGTAGGTAGGCAGGTAGGTAGGCGGGTAGGTAGGTGGGTAGGTAGGTAGGTAGGTGGGTGGGTAGGTAGGTAGATTGGTTGGTTGGTATGTGGGTTGGTTGGTAGGTAGGTAGGTTGGTAGGTTGGTGGGTAGGTAGGTGGGTGGGTATGTAGGTAGGTTTGCTGGTTAGTAGGTAGTAGGTAGATTGGTTTGGTTGGTATGTGGGTTTGTTGGTTGGTAGGTAGGTAGGTAGGTTTGTTGGTTGGTAGGTAGGTAGGTAGAGATTGGTTGGTTGGTTGGTATGTGGGTTGGTTGGTTGGTGGTGGTAGGTAGGTAGGTAGGTGGGTAGTTAGGTGGGTAGTAGGTAGGTTGGTATGTAGTTTTGTTGGGTAGGTAGGTAGGTAAGTAGGTTGGTTGGTTGGTATGTAGTTTGGTTGGCTGGTTGGTAGTAGGTGGGTAGGTAGGTAGGTAGGTAGGTGGGTAGGTGGTAGGTAGGGTGGTAGGTAGGTGGGTAGGTAGGTGGGTAGGTATGGTAGGTGGTAGGTGTAGGTGGTAGGTAGGGTAGGTAGGTGGGTAGGTGGGTAGGTAGGTGGGTAGGTGGGTGGGTAGTAGGTAGGTGGTAGGTGGTAGTAGGTGGGTGGTAGGTAGGGTTGGTAGGTGGGTAGGTAGGTAGGTGGTAGGTAGGTGGGTAGGTGGGAGGTAGGTGGTGGGTAGGTAGGTAGGTGGTGGTAGGTAGGGGTAGAGGTGGGTAGGTAGGTAGGTGGGTAGGTAGGTGGGAGGTAGGTAAGGTAGGTAGGTGGGTGGGTAGGTAGGTGGTAGGTAGGTGGGTAGGTAGGTAGGTAGGTGGGTAGTAGTAGTGGTAAGGTAGGTAGGTAGGTGGAAGTAGGTAGGTTAGGTGGGTAGGTAGGTGGGGTAGGTAGGTAGGTGGGTAGTTTGTTGGTATGTAGTTTTGTTGGTAGGTAGGTAGGTTAGGTTGTTGGTATGTAGGTTGGTTGGTAGGTAGGTGGGTTGGTAGGTAGGTTGGTAGGTAGGTAGGTTTGAGGTAGGTGGGTAGGTTGGTTGGTAGGTATGTTGGTTGTAGGTAGGTAGGTTGGTTGGTAGGTAGGTATGTAGGTTGGTTGGTATATAGTTTGTGAGGTTGGGTGGTTGGTAGGTAGGTGGTAGTAGGTAGGTAGTGGTAGGTAGGTGGGTAGGTAGGTAGGTAGATAGGGAAATAGTAGGTGGGTAGGTAGGATGTAGGTTGGTAGGGGGGTGGTAGTGGTAGGTAGGGTAGGTGGTAGGTAGGTTGGTTAGGTAGGTAGGTAGGTAGGTGGTTGTGGGTAGGTAGGTAGGTAGGTGGGTAGGTAGGTGGGTGGGTAGGTAGGTAGGTTATGTTTTTGGTTAGTAGGTAGGTAGTAGATGGTTGGTTGGTATGTGGTTTGTTTGTTGGTAGGTAGAATGTAGGTAGGTTGGTATGGTAGGTAGGTAGGTAATTGGTGGTTGGTTGTAGGTAGGTAGGTGGGTAGGTAGGTATGGTAGGGTAGTAGGTAGGTAGGTAGGTAGGTAGGTGGTAAGTAGGTAGGTTGGTATGTAGTTTTGTGGGTAGTAGGTAAGTAGGTTGGGTTGGTTGGTATGTAGTTTGGTTGGCTGGTTGGTAGGTAGGTGGTAGGTGGGTAGGTAGGTAGGTGGGTAGGTAGGTAGGTGGGTAGGTAGGTAGGTGGTAGGTAGATGGGTAGGTAGGTAAGTGGTAGGTGGGTAGGTGGTAAGGTAGGTGGGTAGGTAGGTGGTAGGTAGGTAGGTAGGTAGGTAAGTGGGTAGGTAGGTGGGTGGTTAGGTGGTAAGAGGTTTAGTAGGTAGGGTGGGTAGGTAGGTGGGTAGGTAGGGGGTAGGTGGTGGGTAGGTAGGTAGGTGGTAGTAGGTGGGTAGGTAGGTAGGGTAGGTGGGTAGGTAGGTGGGTAGGTAGGTAGGGTTTTTTGGGATGTAGGTTGGTTGGGGGTAGGGAGGTTGGTGGATTTGTGGGGGGTTGGTATGTAAGTTGGGTTGGTTTTTTAGGGATGTTGGTTTGGGAGGTAGGAGGTTGGTTTGTAGGGGGAGAGGGTATTGGGGTTGGTATGTGTTTTGTGGTTTTTTGGTTTGGGGGGTAGGTAGGGAATACAGGTAGGTAGGCAGGTAGGTGGGTAGGAGGAGGTATGTAGGAGGTAGGTGGGGAGGTAGGTAGGTATTAGTGGTATTTGGGGGAGGTAGGAAGGGGGGAGGTAGGGAGGTAGGTGGTTTGGTAGGTGGGTAGGAGGGAGGGAGTAGGGAGGGGGGGTAGGGGGTGGATAGTAGGGGGGTAGGTAGGTAATGGGGGAGGGGGGAAGGTAGGAAAGGGAGGTGGGTAGGTGGTGGGTAGGTAGGTAGGTTTGTTGGTATGAGTTTTGTTGGGTAGGTAGGTTGGTTTTTTTGGTATGTAGGTTTTTGGGGGTAGGTGGGGGGGTAGGTAAAGGGATTTTTTGGGTTGGGTTGGGATGAAGTTGGGTTGGGTTGGTAGGTATTTGGTTGGTAGTAGGGTTGCTTGGGAGGATGGGGGTAGGGAAGTAGGTTGGTTGGGATGTAGTTTTGTTGGGTTTGGGTTGGTTGGTAGGGAGGGGGGTAGGTAGGTAGGGGGGAGGGAGGGGGGGTAGGGAGGTAGGTAGATAGGTAGATAGGCAAAGGTAAAATAGGTGGGTAGGTTGGTGGTTTATGGGTTTGGTGGTATTTGGAATTGTTTTTTAGGTTTGGGTTTGGGGGTAGTAGTTTTCTTGGTTGGCGGAGTTGGTTGGAGGTTGGTAGGTAGGGGGAGGTTTGGGAGGTAGGGAGGGAGTGGGGGGCTTGGGAGTGGTGTTGGGTAGGTAGGCAGGTAGGGGGGAAGGTGGTAGGAGGTGGGAGGTAGGGGTTTGGTAGGTGGGGATGTAGGGTTGGAGGTGGCAGGTAGGTGGGGGGTAGGTAGGGGGGTTGGGGTAGGTGGAAGGTGGAGGTAGGGGGGGGGTAGGGGGAGGTAGGTGGGTAGGGAGGGTTGTAGGTGGGCAGGTAGGGGGTTAGGTAGGTAGGTTTTGGGAGGGGTTGGTAGGAAGGGAGGAATTAGATAGGGAGGGAGGGGGGTTGTATTTTTTTGGTTTGGGAGGTAGGTCGGTAAA